>OZ038495.1:73548483-73555983 GCA_964036315.1 Acanthosepion esculentum
CTAAATCTACTTTCAAAATCTACCACGACTCTAACTGTAGAAGTCATAACATAATTTACCTCCTAGAATGCACAATATGCCAGAAACAATATGTAGGAAAATCTGAATGGCCCTTTCACTAAAGAATTAATAATTATCGCAATCGAATTAAGTCGACTCCCCATGAAAAATTATTACCTGTAGAACACCATTTCCGCCTAGAAAAACACGATTTCAAAACCCATGCCAAATTCACTATAATTGAGAGAATAGAAAAGTCCAGAGCAGATAACATTAGAAAGATTTTAGAGTTCCATGAAAATAAGTAGATACGACGTTTAAAAACACACTATCCATCCGGGCTAAACAATAAATTTAATACATAACCCTACAAATCAAAACCTTCCTACATTTGTCACTCACACAAAACAGACGCGCTTACGGAGGTGTTGAGGCCACACACTTAAACACACACCCACAGGAATATACACACTTACACACATCATATTCACTCACTCCCTAATGAGCCAAATGATAACACACACCCACAGAAATATATACACGCTTACACATATCATACTCACTCACTCCCTAAGAACCAAATAACACACACACACATTAACAGAGACACATCCCATCTCCAGGTACCAATAAAACTGCCAAACTGACCAAGGGAATTCAAAGCAGCATGAATCCATCCAGTTCTTATCTCAAATAACAACTTAAAAGAGACTGTTTGACCAACACAAGGAATGTTAAAAAATTCATGTTAAAAAGATAAAAAAACAAATGAAAACTACAGACAAAAGTTCATTTTCTCCATCAAGACATTCATTTCTGTAGTTCACTGCTACTAGCAAGCAGAAATATTTTTTTCTCCTGATGATCGCCATGTTGACGGAAACTAGTCGAGGAATCTAAATGAAATAATAATAATAATAAAATCGAAAGAATATTAATCTACAACCCAGTGTGTCTGAAGATTTCAATTTTTTTAATAATTTTTATTGTTCAAAATATAATTCTCAATATATATATATATATATATATATATATATATATATATATATATATATATATATATATATATATATATATATATAATTCTTTGTTTGTTCGTTTGGGGTTTTATGGCATATCAACCATTATGGGTTATTTAATGCCAGATCCAGTATTTACTAGATATATCAAAAACGTATAGTTGGCAACATCATTGTTTCAAAAACGTATAGCTGGCAACATCATTGTTTCAAAAACGTATAGCTGGTAACTGTTTCAAAAACGTATAGCTGGCAACATCATTGTTTCAAAAAAAAGTATCCCTGGCAACATCATTGTTTCAAAAACGTATAGCTAGCAACTGTTTCAAAAACGTATAGCTGGAAACAGTTTCAAAAACGTATAGCTGGTAACATCATTGTTTCAAAAAAATGTATCCCTGGCAACATCATTGTTTCAAAAACGTATAGCTAGCAACATCATCGTTTCAAAAACGTATAGCTGGTAACATCATCGTTTCAAAAACGTATAGCTGGCAACATCATCGTTTCAAAAACGTATAGCTGGGAACATCATTGTTTCCCATCACATTTGAGGGGTAAGGTGTTAGTATATTTAGTGTAGGGTTTGGGAGGGAAAGTTAATTGTAAGTTGTAGTTGTTTTGGGATGGGTTAGATGTGATGGGGCATGACATGACCAGCCGATTGATCGGATCGACGGCCTTTTGGTTGGACGTAGTTTATCGTCATACCCAGGACGCGGATGTAGTTTATCGTCATACCCAGGACGTGTATATAATTCTCAATATATATATATATATATATATATATATATATATATATATATATATATATATATAATTCTCAATATATATATATATATCTAATTCTCAATATATATATATATATATATCTAATTCTCAATATATATATATATATATATATATATATATATAATTCTCAATATATATATATAATTCTCAATATATATATAATTCTCAATATATATATAATTCTCAATATATATATATATATATATATATATATAATTCTCAATATATATATATATAACTCTCAATATATATATATATATAACTCTCAATGTATATATATATATATATATATATAAATAATTCTCAATATATATATATATGAAATTCTCAATATATATATATATATAATTCTCAATATATATATATAATTCTCAATATATATATATATATATAATTCTCAATATATATATATAATTCTCAATATATATATATATATATAATTCTCAATATATATATATATATATATATAATTCTCAATATATATATATATATATATATATATATAATTCTCAATATATACTTATATATATATATAATTCTCAATATATATATATATATATATAATTCTCAATATATATATATATATATATAATTCTCAATATATATATATATATATATATATATAATTCTCAATATATATATATATATATATATATATAATTCTCAATATATACTTATATATATAATTCTCAATATATATATATATATATATATATAATTCTCAATATATATATATATATATATATATATATATAATTCTCAATATATATATATATATATATATATATAATTCTCAATATATATATATATATATATATATATATATATAATTCTCAATATATATATATATATATATATAATTCTCAATATATATATATATATATATAATTCTCAATATATATATATATATATAATTCTCAATATATATATATATATATATATAATTCTCAATATATATATATATATAAATATAATTCTCAATATATATATATATATAAATATAATTCTCAATATATATATATATATATATCATTCTCAATATATATATATATATATAATTCTCAATATATATATATATATATATAATTCTCAATATATATATATATATATATATATAATTCTCAATATATATATATATATATATAATTCTCAATATATATATATATATATATATATAATTCTCAATATATATATATATATATATAATTCTCAATATATATATATATATATATAATTCTCAATATATATATATATATATATAATTCTCAATATATATATATATATATATAATTCTCAATATATATATATATATATATAATTCTCAATATATATATATATATATAATTCTCATATATATATATATATATATATAATTCTCAATATATATATATATATATATATAATTCTCAATATATATATATATATATATATATATATAATTCTCAATATATATATATATATATAATTCTCAATATATATATATATATATATATAATTCTCAATATATATATATATATATATAATTCTCAATATATATATATATATATATATATAATTCTCAATATATATATATATATAATTCTCAATATATATATATATATATAATTCTCAATATATATATATATATAATTCTCAATATATATATATATATAATTCTCAATATATATATATATATATATATAATTCTCAATATATATATATATATATATAATTCTCAATATATATATATATATATATAATTCTCAATATATATATATATATATATATATAATT
The DNA here is from genome assembly GCA_964036315.1 of Acanthosepion esculentum. Taxonomy (NCBI): domain Eukaryota; kingdom Metazoa; phylum Mollusca; class Cephalopoda; order Sepiida; family Sepiidae; genus Acanthosepion; species Acanthosepion esculentum. The sequence continues at coordinate 73,552,068 of OZ038495.1, forward strand.
CTCAATATATATATATATAATTCTCAATATATATATATATATATATATATATATATATATAATTCTCAATATATATATATATATATAATTCTCAATATATATATATATATATATAATTCTCAATATATATATATATATATATAATTCTCAATATATATATATATATATATATAATTCTCAATATATATATATATATATATATATAATTCTCAATATATATATATATATATATATATATATATATAATTCTCAATATATATATATATAATTCTCAATATATATATATATATATATATATATATATATAATTCTCTCTCTCTCTCTCTCTCTATATATATATATATACAGTGGGTAGCAAAAGTATTTAACACATTGGTTTTTCTTATATATCTAAAACAATAACATCAATTTCAACGAAACTTATAGGAAATATTTAAACCAACATTGTCGAGTTGACCGATTAAACAGGTCAATGTTTGATACTTACCTCCTCCTTCCTCAATATTAAGTATTATAAAAAGAAATATAAAAAGAAATTTTAAAACTCTCCCTTCCCTCTCTAAACTCGACCATGTCTCTCATACCATCCCTCACCACCCTCTATGTCAAATTATATAAGCTTAATACTGCCCATCAAAAGTGTAAATTTTAATTTCATTTTTTGTTTCACCTTTTAAAAGTGAAGTTTGAGGATCCAGAGAAGGATAATATTCTCTGGTGAAATAAATTATTACAATGGAGCCTTAAAGTGGTCTGTTTTTCTTTAAATTAAATTTTATATATATATATATAGTCTGACAAGTATTTTAAGACATTTTTATGTTTATACATTCTTTTGTATAGATACAAATATTTAAGTAAATGCTCTGCTTTATGATAAACAGTATTTTTTTTTTATTGTGTAACGTCATTTGTTTACATTTGATACGCCATGAGCAGATATAAATGTACGTGAGAGATTCATGGAAGATTAAAGTTTATATATATAAACAGTAAAATCGACCTTGATAACCGAACGCTCCTCTGTGGACGAAACGGTTAAGGCACGTCAGCCTATATGACGGTTCCGTATAGGATACAGGTTCGATTCCTGTCGGAGGACGAAAATTTTCTATTAAAATTTCTCGGACATTCAGGCCGGTAAATGTTGTTTAATACTGTTTATTATAAAACAGAGCATTTACTTAAATATTTGTATCTATAAAAAAGAATTTATAAACATAAAAATGTCTTTATATAGTATTAGTAATAAGGTTCGTCTATCGTCCGGTTCATAACACTCCTCCCTGGTCTTTGGAACACAAATAGAGGTTCCCTCTTTCTTTAGGATTGGGTTTCTGGTTCTTTCCATTCTCTTACACTCCCAGTAGTCTTCTTTTCTTATGTGCCATGTCCTTTCAGGATGTAGGCGATCATGGCTCTCCACCTCCCTCTATCCCTTGCAGCTCTCAACAAGTTCCTTCCCTCTGCTACCTCCCACAGACCACATTCTGTCATCTACTTGCTTAAGTCCGCCAGTTATGTCACGCGTTGTTTTCCCTTGTCTCTCTTTCCCTCTGTTCGACCCACGAGTATCAGATTATCCAGGCCCTCTATATATATATATAGGTAGCAATCCATTGGTATAATCCAGGTGAGTCCTAATTAACACAACATAGAATTTGAAATATGTTAAAAAAACTGATTTACAAAAGAGCGATCAATATTTATTTTCATTAAACAAAACAAATGGAATTAAGCTACCTTTAGTTAAAGACCATTTTCACTTACGAATTTTAATTTTAAAATTCGCAGGATTGTTCAGACGGTTTATGTTATCAATTTATAGTGGGATACTGGTTAGTTGGAGAAAGAAAGGGAGAGTGTATTATGTAGGTAGGGGAGCTTGGGTAGCCTGGGAGAGCATGTCCCAGAAAATTCAGCTGCCTCTTCCGAATGTTAAGTATAAGCCTCCTCCTTGTTTGTATCCTCTCTAAGACCTCATCGTTGCTTACACGCTCGGTCCGTATCTTTAGTATCGTTCTGTAGAACCACATCTCTGTCGCCTCGAGTCTCTTCATCTTTGAGGAAAACGTCCAACATTCGCTGAGAGGTATTTGTAGATACATGTCAGCTAGCATATGTATATATGTGCTTGAATGTAAGCGTATGCTAGTATAGACAGCTATGCGAGTAGATTTTCTTGACGTGGACTAACGCATGGGTACGCATATATATATATATATATACAAATTCCCTCCAAATCTTTGGAAACACTCCCCCAAACTTTGAGCTCTGAGATATGGACGAGTTTATACACCAATAATTCCGAATTATCTCTCTTATTTTACTAAAGTTACCTCTTGTTTGTTTTTTCACGTTTCCGTGAATTCCCGTCGATTTAAACTTTGGCCATGTGACCATTTGGATGTAGGTCAGCTCAACGGTCTTCACCTCCCTCCCCCTACCCAGGCTCTCCTACCTACATAATATAATTCCAGTAACGGTGCCATCATCTCTCCATATCTCCCACTAAACCCTCTATAACACTCTCCCTTTCTTTCTCCAACTAACCAGTATCCCACTATAAATTGATAACATAAACCGTCTGAAAAATCCTGCGAATTTTAAAATTAAAATTCGTAAGTGAAAATGGTCTTTAACTAAAGGTAGCTTAATTCCATTTGTTTTGTTTAATGAAAATAAATATTGATCGCTCTTTTGTAAATCAGTTTTTTTAACTTAACATATTTCAAATAAATTCTATGTTGTGTTAATTAGGACTCACCTGGATTATACCAATGGATTACTACCTATATATATATATATATATATATATATATATATATATATATATATATATATATATATATATATATATGTATGTGTGTGTGTGTGTGTGTGTGTGTAATTTCACCCACAGACAAAGTGATTCGCTGTATCACAGCTCATCAGTGTAGCTAGACATCCGCTTGCCTCTAGCTAGGATCGAAACCCGGCTGAATTGGCATTATATATATATAATTGACGGAGAAGATATATACACGTCGTAAAAGGTGGAATTTCATAAATGCTATAACATTATAGTAATGTTGATTTGTTTTTTTACAGCTTATCATCTAGTTGTACATTTAAAGCCGAAATATTTTGGATTATAAGAATTTTTTTTTTTTTTGCCAATGCTTATTGCATTAACAATTTGGGGGGGGGGACAGCAATGATTTTTCTTGATACAAGTCCTGCTATTTAAGCCATAGCGGGGATAAGAGATGGATTCATAATTTTTCCAAAAGTATTTGCGCGTAAGTGAATGTAACGAACTCGACTGGGCGACAATTGTCACTCTTACAGTTTTTACTCGGATAAATAAGCCGGCTGTTACTTCTTCAAACCTCGGTTACAATTTATTTACATTATATTTGTGGTTCGCTTATTTAGAAATAAGAAATGACACAAATCCGAAGGTCATCAGCTGTAGAACACTGAGCTGACTTTTCCCAGGGGTTATAGGACTTTCAGCAGCGGCAACAACTCACATGTTTAGCACGTGTATCTTGAAGGGAGAATAATGACATCATCAAGATATTGATGCTCTACACGACTTCGTACGAAAGGCTGTGAAGGAAACGCCCATCAATAGTGGATAGGGCAATAACAATTACTGAAATTCTTTTATGAAGATAACTTGATAAGCACTTCTTCATGACGTGGAGCATTTACTAATCCAGCTTTATCTGGCACATGGTCACAAATGTGGAGCACTACTGAGGGTTGAAATCATTCTTCATCTTTATGTGCCGTGTCCCTTCAGGACGTAGGAAATCAAGGTCCTCCATATCTTCCTGCCTCTTGTAGCTTTGAATAACTTTTGTCTTTTTGTTATTTCTCCCAAACCCTGTTTACCATCTATTTACTCAAGCTCATCAAGTATGTGACG
>OZ038495.1:73565616-73568116 GCA_964036315.1 Acanthosepion esculentum
ATATACACGCACATATATATATACACATACACACACACAATATATATATACACATATATACACACACATATATATATACACATATATACACACACATATATATATATACACATACACACACACATATATATACACACACACACATATATATACACACACATATATATATACACAGATATATATATATACACACATTATATATATAATATATATATATACACAGATATATATATATATATATACACAGATATATATATATATATATACACAGATATATATATATATATACAGATATATATATATATATATACACAGATATATATATATATATACAGATATATATATATATATATACACAGATATATATATATATATACACAGATATATATACATATATACATACACATATATATATACATATATACATAACAGATATATATATATATATATACACACACATATATATATATATATACACAGATATATATCTATATATACACAGATATATATACATATATACACAGATATATATATATATACACAGATATATATATATATACATATATACACAGATATATATATATATATATATATACACAGATATATATATATATATACATACACAGATATATATATATATATATATATACATATATATACACAGATATATATATACATACATATATACACAGATATATATATATATACATATATACACAGATATATATATATATACATATATACACAGATATATATATATATACATACACAGATATATATATATATATATATACACAGATATATATATATAATATACACAGATATATATATATAATATATACACAGATATATAGTATATATATATATATATATATATACATATATACACAGATATATATATATATATATATATATACATATATACACAGATATATATATATATATATATACATATATACACAGATATATATATATATATATATATATATATACATATATACACAGATATATAATATATATATATATCATATACACACATATATATATATATATATACATATATACACAGATATATATATATATATATATATATATATACATATATACACAGATATATATATATACATAATATATATATATATACATATATACACAGATATATATATATATATATATATACATATATACACAGATATATATATATATATATATATATACATATATACACAGATATATATATATATATATATACATATATACTCAGATATATATATATATATATATATATATACATATATACACAGATATATATATATATATATATACATATATACACAGATATATATATATATATATATATATACATATATACACAGATATATTATATATATATATATATACATATATACACAGATATATATATATATATATATATATATACATATATACACAGATATATATATATATATATATACATATATACACAGATATATATATATATATATATATACATATATACACAGTATTATATATATATATATATATATACATATATACACAGATATATATATATATATATATATACATATATACACAGATATATATATATATATATATATATACATATATACACAGATATATATATAATATATATATACATATATACACAGATATATATATATATATATATATACATATATACACAGATATATATATATATATATATACATATATACACAGATATATATATATATATATATATACATATATACACAGATATATATATATATATATATATACATATATACACAGATATATATATATATATATATATACATATATACACAGATATATATATATATATATATACATATATACACAGATATATATATATATATATATATACATATATACACAGATATATATATATATATATATACATATATACACAGATATATATATATATATATATACATATATACACAGATATATATATTATATATATATATACATATATACACAGATATATATATATATATATATATACATATATACACAGATATATATATATATATATATATACATATATACACAGATATATATATATATATATATATACATATATACACAGATATATATATATATATATATATACATATATACACAGATATATATATATATATATATATACATATATACACAGATATATATATATATATATATATACATATATACACAGATATATATATATATATATATATACATATATACACAGATATATATATATATATATATATACATATATACACAGATATATATATATATATATATATACATATATACACAGATATATATATATATATATATACATATATACACAGATATATATATATATATATACATATATACACAGATATATATATATATATATACATATATACACAGATATATATATATATATATATACATATATACACAGATATATATATATATATACATA
>OZ038495.1:73573116-73628116 GCA_964036315.1 Acanthosepion esculentum
AGGACTAGACCTATTTTCTTTTAACACTTTGGGTTTTAGTAGCATTATCGCCTTGTTTGGGGTGAAATGATAAAATAATGAATATTCAAAATACATCCGATGCAGTTTCTCGGGAAGTTTTTCAATAAGTTTTGTTGGATACGCACCTCTTCGTGTAGAAAACAGTAAAGGAATGATAGGATAACACCCTAAAACGAAAAAAGAGAAACAAAAAGCAAATTACTTCAGAGTTATAAAATCCTTATGTTAAAAGTGTTGAAAAACATTCTACTTATTGGCTGTGCACTAGGGCAGGTCGATTTTGTAATCGTGATATTGCACTCAATTTGAAAGTTGGGGTTTCATATGATAATTAATGATACAAAATATTTTCTTCTAATTCATTACCATTGTTTGAGGAAATGAGTTTAAATATTAAATTAAAGTTCAAAATTGTGGCGTTGGAATTTACTTTCGGTTATCAGTGAAAGCCTTATAGCACAGCCTTATAAAATTTATAATTTACTGAAGCTTTACAAATTGCATATAGAAAAATGCATGACACAAGCACATTGACTAAATCATTGCGCCATCAAATAAGACCTTCATTTACTTCAAAGGGAAATTACACTGAACAATTTAGCTATATTATGATGTAATATGTTATGCAGTCGTGTAATTTTAGTGTGATTTTCAATAAACAATACAAATTTAAAACGTGTTGTCTTATAATTTGTGCCCAGCAGTATTATGATAATATATACACTTTTATCTACTTTTTGTTTTTATTAATTATGATTTAACAAATGATCTAACAAATCTTATTCATTAAGCTGCTTTTTTTTAGTCATTTACAATCTTTTACGCAGTTTTCCTTCTTGAATACAGTGAAAAATAACACATTTTTCTTGTGGTGATTGATAATTAGAATTCTGGTTTGAATATATTTTTCATTCAATGTATCGAATACAAAAGATATTAATTTTATTTGGATTTATTCATGAAATAGTAAATTTTTTAAGTCAGTTTGTAAGCAAAAACTAAATTAAGTATTTCTGTGCCTTTTTCAGACGATCTTTAAAACTAAATGCCCAAAAATTAGTGAAAGCTATGAATGTAAATTTTGTTGTCAATACTTAGCACATCAAACCCGATCTTTCATATTGAGTGCAATGTTGATTTTCTAAAAACAGTGAAAAATCAACCTGCCCTACAGGGAAAATATGATCAGTTAAATTCGCAAGGTAATAAAATGGAAAGCAAATGATAATCTCTACACAGTTTTACAACTTTTTTTTTATTACAAACTTGTTCATTTACACATATTAGATATTTAGTGACACATTACCAACGAAATTATCCCAGTTTTAATATATTTCAAACTAAGTGTAATCTTACACAAAATCATTAATGTACATTTCAGATTTAATTTATTTCTAAATTTTACCATTTTCTAGGTAACTGATTTCAATTAAACTTTTGAGCTATAGCTTAATATCTCAATGTCATGTATATTTTGTTAGGCTTTTTTTTAGGCCTGTCCCTCCGAAAAGTGTTATCACCTTCAACGTTAAAGATGTCATTTTTCGCTTACTGACAAGCAGGTATTAATCTTAACAGTGTGCAGAAGACAAAATGAGGACAAGGCGTCATTTTGAAGGGGAATATTTTCGTTATGTCCTTCCACTTTTCATCAGTTTTCTTCAATTAAACTTTAGATGATGTCAGGCCAATTTTGCTTTCATGGAAAAGTAGGACTGAAAAATATATACATGATCTTTTTTTAGAGTATTTTTAAATTTCTGCATTTTTTCGCAAAATTTCCAGAAAACATTCTTTCGAGACCAGAGCTTGATTGCAGCGTCAGCCTTTCCGTGTACCCCAGCTATTTTTGTCTTCGAATCAGACGCCGAATATCTTGCACGACACGTCCGTCCACTAAAGGAGCGGACAAATCCACGAGCCCAATTGCAAACCAAGTGATTTATCACGATGAATTTTGGTTCCTTTCACCATTATATACAATTCGATTTTTTTTTTGCTGACCATCACAATATCGGCATTGCAAATAGGAAAAACTCGTCAGTCTGGGCAAAATACCTAGCCGAGATAGTAGCTTCATTTAATTCATTGCAAGATGGCGTTTACCCTTAACTTTCACAGGAAAAGCTAAAAGACATACAGAAAAGGCGGAAACTGACAACCCTAACGAATATATCTGTACAATATGAAAGGACTTGGTCCATCCGCTTCCAACACTGATCTAGAGGTCGCATGCACTCGAGTGTTCGACTTTTTTGCTGGCCGCAGACAAGGCAGACTTCAAGGAACGATAGTCATCTAAGTCGAACAATTGCTTTACTGATGTAACTTGATAAGCGAAGCTTGGTAGTTGAATTTCCCGAGAGAATTATCTCAGACAGTTTTGTTTTTCATAACAAAAGTCTGCTCGATGGCACAGCACTGTACAACTTGATGTAAATTATTAATCCTGGATTTAGATTAATTAAGTGCCAGAAATGATTAATCATATTATTCGCATTCATGTGTAACGTCAAAACTTCCATTATCAGGGGTTCGAAATAAGGCATTGCCGACTTCTTTTTCAGAAATTTAAAATAAAACAGTTGTTTCGTATAAAAACTTCGCAAATGCGTCAGTTCTGGTTCCTTAAAAATTCTGACAAATGTATGATTGCCGTAAAACAATTTTCACAAGAAGTCTATCAAAAATGCTTTAAGAAAATACAAAAAAATTATATATCAGGCTAAAAGACAAATATATTTATGTGGATATTTAATAAAAATTTTGGGCGTAAGTTAATATTTTGGAAAGAATCAATTATTGCACTTTCAAGAACTTTTCAACTAAGTTATTTTTTTCTCTTAATAAGTGAAGCATTTTGAAGATCGAAATTGTAGTTGAAATTATACTTTGGATAAATTGTTATGTCAGAGATATTTCCTATGTCCATAAATATGTCTTTTTAAAAAAATTTGGCAAGTTCCACTAATCTTGTTTTGTAAACAAAACAATGCGCCAGAATTGATATAAAGTTTTTATCCGAAACAACTGTTTTATTTTAAATTTCTGAAAAAGAAGTCGGCAATGCCTTATTTCGAACCCCTGATAATGGAAGTTTTGACGTTACACATGATGTTTTAGGAAAAACTTCAGAATCTCAAAGAATAACAGTTCAATTCGCGTGTTTCCAGCCGACATCAAACTATTTATTTAACAGCAAGAGAAACTCGCAAAAAGGCTTAACATTTTTGTCTGATTTACTTAAAACATGTTTATATGAGAGATTGCTGCCTAAATGTACTATGTTTAAATGCATACGCACACACATTCTCTCTAATATATATATATATATATATATATACATATATATATATATATATACGCGTGTATAGTAGGGAGATGAGAGAAATTCAAAAACAAACAATAATAATAATAACTGTAGATAATGAGATTATTAAACAAAATATAAATATGACAAAAATGTTGAAAATCGGATATTTTTTAACACGTCTATGACCATTCACAACAAAAAATAAAGAGGCATACATGGACAATCATTCGCTGCTATCTATCTATCTATATATATATATATATATATATATATATATATATATATTATAGAAGCATGTGTTATTGAAGTCTAACGAACTTTTTCGTTTAATAATCTTCCTTTCTTTATAGTTGATTCTAATTTATTGAAAAAAGTCACCATGGCTGTATGTTTTTGGTTTGAAATAGCTTGCTTTTTATTTTTATAGGTAATATTTTGGGGGATTCAAACCGTGTTGTTGGATTAGTTAATTAGAGATTTAGGATATAGGAGAATATTACCAAAAATCAATTACAACTCTGTTTAACAGTTAATCGAACCAGCAACGACAAAGAATATATATATATATATATATATATATATATATATATATATATATTACAGATTGAATTTAAAATTGGTAATTTTTAATTTTCAATTTTATAGTAAAATTTAATATTAATTAGTAAAAATGATTTCTATCTTAGTCTAACCCTAACATTAAGGCATTAATTATTATAATCAAGGTTCGTTTTCAAGTTTTTTGAATTCTCACATATTGTATTTTGATTGGTCATTGCAGCTTATGTAACAGCGTTACCCCTATCGAGGGTGTTTGGTCGATTTGAACCTTGTAAAACTCTTTTTTCTACATTCATTCAATACTATCATTTGATAAGACACCAGAAGTGTTGAAACGAAATCGCTATTTCTGTAGTGATTTTATAACATTTATGTTATGTTTTTCGAATAAATTATATTTTCTCTACTCTGTATTGAGCACTCTTTCAAAAATAGTATTTTTTGTTTATTGGAATTTATTCCGTATATACCAATCCTCTCTCTCTATCTCTCTCTCTCTCTATATATATATATATATCATATTTCTACCAATTTCCGGTCAGCTCCCTTATATTGAAATGCTTGTTTTGCAAAAAATTCCATAGCTACAACGGATAAATTAAAAATTTTAAAATAATTACAGAGCGCATTCGTTGGTGTTTTTAAAACTCACCATCACAACAGAACGCAGATTGTATCTCCGTTAAAATAAATTTGTCTTTAATTTATCCCTGAAGATATTCTTGAAAAAGATCGAAAGTACTTGGGCTAACAAAAACTAAGTTGCCTTCCTTTATAAATTTCATATTAATATCAGTATAATTTTAGGCAACTGAATAACAAAATGGAAAATTCTGTGTAACGTCTTTTGTCCTCTAAAAGGACTTCATTGGACTAAAGTTTATATTTTTTATTTATTGATGGAATTATATATATGTTAAGGGAATGGAAATTAAATATTTTTAAACTTAAATATAGAACTTAGAACTTTGGAATTTAGCGTTCCCACATGTTCAGTGCTTCCCTTCGATGCATGGCTATCATCGACGTTTACGTATATATTTCCTCTCTACACATATACAATTCCATCAATAAGAACATTACTTTAGTCTGAGGAAGTCCACGTATGGGACGAAAAGCGTCACACAGAAGTTTTCTACTTTGTCATATATATATATATATATGTGTGTGTGTGTGTGTGTGTGTGTATCTATAAATAATAAGTTAAATTACTAAGGTTCAGGGCCATAATACTGGAACCATAGCCAGTAAATAGTGTCCTCTAGTCGTTGTCAATACATTTTCTCACTCTTTGGACTAATGGTTGTGAACTAAGCAGTCCTCACTATGTGGTTCCCTGTCAGAAAGGTCCAAGCTTAGTAAGATGCTACCATTATTCGAGTTCGAAGAATAATGAAGTGAGCATTGATATATTTGCAAGGCTTATACAGATTCCCTTTTGCTAAAGTGTAGCGGTTTAATGTCTGAAAAGAAAAAATCTATCATTAAATTCGAAAAGATAACAAAACAAAATAGAAATAAGAAGATGTCCCTGTTCACTGATAAGAACCGGTAATTACTGCCAAAATGGTGTATGGGTGAGAAATAAAGGATAATAAAAACGGCAAAGAGCTAAAATGAATTCTTGGATGTATTCTCGAAAAGAAAAAACAGAAACAAAGATTTTTTAAAAAAGAAATAAAAACACCTCTTTTAAAATAGTGAAACGTAAAAAGTAAATGTGCTTTTTAAATCGATATTTCTAGCGACTGTCCTGTTTCTACCACTAAGCTACATTCATAGGAAGAAAAAAACAGACAAAAAACAGCTTCCATCACCGGTATCAACCATATCACATTCAAAGAGCAATTCCTATGAAATCAACTCTCTGATCCTGGGTTAAGTTTTCAGTAGGCTAACTGAACAAGTGTTTCTTTTTAATTAAACATCGTTAAATAATTACTATCAGTTTGTGCCTCACCGGGTGCCCCATAATTACGATCTTGTGATTAAGCGTCAAGATTTCCATGAGGTCAAATTGATGCTTAAAGCTTTTTTGCCATATTCAAAATTGCTGTTTCAAAAGACATCACCCTATTTCATATAATCTTTCATTTTTAAAATTTGATATTTGCAGCGTTTCTCGAAAAAGTGACAGAATTTTATTGACTTTAGTGACTAAACTAGTTTTTCTTTATATCAATCACTGTTCCTGTCTCTCTCTCACTCTCTCAGTCTTTCACGCTCTCGCGTACACACATTAATTTATCTGTTTAATTTTTTCTATTATTCCTTTTTTTACACATACATAAAATATGACCTTAGGCGTCGAATACTCATAATCTATTTTAAAAAAAGAAGCTTTTATTTAATGCAGTAGCATTACAAATATAACATTAAAAACTGGCAAAGACTAAAATATCCATGTCAGTAATTTAGTTTAATCATTCATCACATTAATAAAATATAACAGTTTCTATGACACGAAACTGATCCCATATCCTGCCTTGTGATTTTGATGTACTCCATTGGCACATGAACTCTCCAGATTTAAACACTATTGAGCCTGTATGGGACATGCTATAGACCTCAGAAAATCCTCTGCCCTCACACCCAACAAACGCAACTAATTTATAGACGGCTGTTGAACGTGATTGAATAGGTATATTCACTCAACGAATTCATCAACGTGTAACTTTCATGCCACGTTGAGGAAGCCTCCGTTATTCAGGTGGAGAAAATAGTTCCACGTTATCAGGTGTCTGTCTGTCTGTCTATGTTTATGGCGCTTCAATTTAAGGCGAATCGAAAAGTTAAGACGGGAAGAGTAAGAAAAAAATGAAGGAAAGAACTAACGAGAGACATAAGAAAATAGTTGGCTGGAAAGAAAAGCCATGATGTTTTATCGATTTGATAAAATATTTTCGGGCCAGATGTTTGTTTTGTTGAACCGGAAACCGTGAAAGACAAAAGGATAAAAACAAACAAAAAAAAAAAAAAACAAAAAAAAAAAAAAAAAAAAAACGTACGAGTCAAAGAGCAGCAGACCGGAATTAATCAAACAAGACTCTTGGCCACCGGAAATATAAAGACGAATGACGGGTAAAGTCACTCAAAAAAATAAAAAAATAAATTTAAAATATCTTTTAAAAAAAGCGAAAGAAAAAACGATAAACGAAACAGGAAAATTCAATAAACAAAATTTGCTTGAACGTGTCGTGATCTTGTATTCCCGAGTCTTTTGTTTTCATTTTTGATTTTATTTACTTTGCACCGCTTACTTGCCATCTTGGTTAACAAAAATAGCTTTCTGAAAAAAATTGTGGTCGTATCATCTCCAAGGTAGGTGGGGCACTTCTATGTGGTGTAATGGTTAAAAAGCTCTACACTTTCGGCTTCGTGCCACATCTAAGCTACGCTTAGGAAATCCTAATACTGTACAATAATTCGGCACTTCGAATGGTTAGAAAGCTTGTCTCGCGAGATCATTTAAGTAGTCAGTTTGATCCTCGAAGTGTGCTTCTATACTTCCTGCCCTGTGCCACATATAAGCTACGATTGCTTGTGAGATTAACACGTTAAAATGAATCATTTCTATAAGTATTTATCTAACGACAAGTCTAATAAAATGGAACTTCTTCGACAAACATTGTCAGAGAGAGAGAAGGAGATAGAGACGGGGAAGAAGAGAAAGGAATTCAAAATAGTGTAGAAAGAAAGCAGAAAATAACGAAAGAAAAAGAGAGAGAAAAAGAGGGAGAAGCAAAGTGAGGAACTGAGAGAAAAGAGAAGGAAGAGAGTAAATGAATTAATGAATGTTAGAAAGAAAGAGGGAAAGAGGAACGGACAAAGAAGAAACTGCGTGGACAGAATGATAAAACGATTAATAAACAGAAAAGTAAAAAGAGAGAGAGAGAATAAAAATATAGCGAAAAACATTGAAAATTATATATATATATATATATATATATATATATATATATATATATATATATGAAGAACGAGAAGAGGAAGAAGGTGATATAGAGTGTGAGCGTGAAAGAATGACTGATAAAAATAGAGTGAAAAAAAATGAGAGATCAAACAAGAGAAAGAAAGTGAGATTGGAATGGAGGTAATGTCAGGAATTTTTTTTTTCGCACGCACTACCCGCTCTCCGTTACACCAAGTGGATAACATTATGAGGATCATCCCAAAATAACAAACGTGTTCGTCTAGGGCAGACATTAATTCCTGATTAGCCATGGCATTTGGCACCAGTTAAAAAAAAAATTCCCCGGTTATTTATTTTCTTCTGCTCACTTATTCATTCATCCGAGACAATCATCCCGAGAGGCAGCACTAGAGAATATAACGGGAAATCCAGGTGAAATATTCCCAGGTGCCACGAAAGAAGATATTAAATTGTTTTCTGACTAACTGGAGATACTGACTACTGATGAAAGCATTTTAAAAGTTATTTTGTGTTTGTAAAATAATCTACAGGGTGATTGAAAAGTAACTCCCTATTTTATGCATGATGGACTCTCCCCTCTTGTAAAAATTATAGTTAAACGGGAGAGTCCATCATACATAAAATAGGGAATTACTTTTCATTCACCCTGTATGTATTATAAGAGATGCTGCAAAGTCCTTAACTCGGTTCACTCTAAAAAAAAAAAAAATGTGACCAAAAGAAACAACAGAAATTTTGAAGATATCCTCTTGCTCGGGTCGCGAGAATAATTCCTTTTAAAACTTACAGTCATATCACCGGTTCTAGTCCGATCATCGAAGTTAAGTAACGTCGATCCTGGTCAGTAGCGATTATGAATCCATCTCTTTTACCCCCAGCTATGGGTTAGATATCGGAATAGATTGGGTCCTATATCCTTGGTTGGCAACCAGTTTAACACAGAAAGTGACGGTACCCTACTGCGAGAATTCTTCTGCCAAGTCAATTA
Source organism: Acanthosepion esculentum (assembly GCA_964036315.1). NCBI lineage: Eukaryota > Metazoa > Mollusca > Cephalopoda > Sepiida > Sepiidae > Acanthosepion > Acanthosepion esculentum. The sequence continues at coordinate 73,581,934 of OZ038495.1, forward strand.
TGGTGATTTTCTAAGCGTAGCACAAAGGCAAATATATGGTGCACCCGCTGAGGATCGAACACACTACTCTGTCGTAGTTGTTTCAGAGAGACACGTTTGCTAACCATTACACTACGTCGAGGTACCCCTGCCAATCAATTATGATTTTAAAAGAGACATGATCGTCCAAATGCGCATTATGCATGCCATCTAAGGAAGGAGGATCGAATGTGGGAATGGGTATCCTGTATCTAGACACTGACAACTGTAGAATGAATGACCAAGTATCGAGTTCGGATCTAGTTTGATTCTTGCTATTTACACTCCTTCATCATTGGGTGGGATAGAGCTCAATACTGTTTTAGTTTGGCTCCCCATACGCCATGAATTTATGCTTAGAACGCGGGGAAGAGACTAAAATTGTTTACATCCTGGGGTTTTCTTTTGGCACACCATAGGCCCTCACGCAACTTCCTTTTCTGTAATGGGGAGCCAATGCCCGAGGGAACGTGTCACCTGGAACCAGAGGTTGCAGCTGTAGACTCCTAACCAAGAATACCAAGGACCAAGATCACAGGTTTATTTTCATCATCCTCCAACAATGATGTGATAAGACACAAATGATTTTACTGTGGGTAAATATTTTTAACTCACTCATCATCAGGTTTTAAATATTATTTTACTCATTTAAGAGCAAGAGGAAAGTGATACCTGGAAGAAGAGGTATCGCGAAATTGAGCCGTGAAATTGGTCGCTGGCTAAGAATGATCAAGGACCGAGTAAACATCAGAGCGGAATTTACTTTTCCTCCCAGTAAGATGGGATATAAAATCTTGTTTTAATTTTGTAAATTACACACAGATGTTGCGCCGAGGATAAACACTGGCCAACAACTTATTTCACTTCTCAGGCGACTTTGTTTATCCTTGATCTTAGCCATTTTTTCGACAAGTTGAGTTTCTGCATGGAGGACAGAATCTCCAGATATTAAGAGGGGAAATTGTTAGGTCCTGCGAGTAACATTCCCACTTTTCACTAAAATGGTTAGGATCAGGGATAGCGAAGTAACAGAGTTGGAATTTTTTTGTTACCCCCAAATCTGCGTATGGTTTCAAAAGGAATGTTCATCATTATCTCACGAAACGGAAATGAACAACACAGAAAGGGACTTGAGTTCTCTCCTTTACATTAGAGAGTTCCACGTTTCCTTTCAAATGAAAGTAAATGGCTAGTATTGTACACTTCAGAACTAGAATCAAATACAGGGCAGCTTATCTCATTTCACATTAGAAGGAAATCAGTCGTCAAGTTTAAGATTAAAGAATTTAGTGAAGACCACAGATTAAAGATTGTGTTTGTCCACAATGAAGCGAAAGGCAGCAAAGACATAACCATGTAATTTCATGTGCCAGCTCCAACAGTTCAAGACTTTATCAAGAAATTTAAGAATGCACCCACGAAAAAAACTCAGTGGATGAAGTAAAGAAAAGCATTGCATAGTTTGGCAAGAAAAGCTCAGAGATGACAGAACAATCCTAGGACTGGCAGACACGCGAGCGGACATGGCAGATGGCCAAGAAATCCTCGAATATTCGTTTAGGAGATTCGTGAAAAAATAGAGAGCGAGAAAAGAGAAGGGGACGTTAATATAAAAATATATTAAAAATAAGTTGACGATATCCAGTTAAGTATTTTTGTAATTATGGAAATTACGTACATAATTCCACATATATGCATCCCCCCACACATACACACACACTTTCTATAAAATCCTGCTCATTTCAACTTTATTCTACCGTTCATTTGTTGTGTAAATAAATTGTTTTTGTTCTAAAGCCTTGTCTGTCTATCTTATCGCCACATGTGTTCATATTCCGACCCTGAGAAAGGATATTATTTCTTTTTTAACTAAGTGGGATTACTTTCTTGATCCCATTTACACTGCGTTGATTTTGTGCTATGATAAATATGTATAGTCGCCGGCTATTTGTCCTGCAGACTATTAACTTTCTTAGATAATTCTTTATTTTTGTTCCGTTAAAGACTGAAAGTGGATCGGCACCTCGGCCAATTGAGTGTTCGACACATTCCCCAGACCTCATAACTCCAGATACTTCTTTCTTTGGGAGCTTATGAAAGATATGTTTGCGAAAAGGATCGTACTATTCAGAAATTGAAGACTGAAGTAATTGCAAAATTTGATGAAATCGATATCGAATTCGGCGAGCGTTTGTGCCACTCTCGTCTGTCTGCTCGGTTGGAATTGTCCATTAGTTACGTGGGAGGGCAATTTCAAGATTGTAAGTAAAACTGTTTGGTACCGTTCCTTAGTAACTCCCTGTGCAACTCTGAATAAATGGATCAGCTGAACACGTCTTTCATTGATTACTATCTTCTCGTACACTGTAATACAAATAAACAACTGCTAGCCATAAAAGGAGAAATCAGGAATTGACTTTGACTTACCCTACATATATAAATAATATCTATCTTAATGTATATTTGGGCAGCAACCTTTCTTTTAAACATCTTTCGCTATTGATGGCAGACAAGGAAAATTTAATTCTTTTTTATTTAATTTTCCAGTATTTTTTCGTCTGCGGAGAGTAAGGGAGTACAAACATTTTCCAACGAAAATTACGGAAAAACGTTGGAAAAACTAAATAAAAATTAATTAATTTTTCCTCGTCTGCCATATTTAACAAAATATATACAGGTTGCGATGGGTAAATTAGCTCCATTTTATATTTTTAATTTCGTGTATGCGTGTTGGTTGTTTTTCTTTCATTTTGTTGGCTGCGCAGTATAGTAGGGCACCGTCTGTGAGAAAAAAGCATCATGATGCAATTCTCACCAGCAGAAATTTGGAAAAGGCATGTGTACTGCTTGGCATTCACGCCCGTAGCTCCGATAGGAATATTTCAGAGTGTTTGGGTATCAATGTGAGATAAGTGCAGAGGATTTAGAAAGAGTTGAATAAGTCTAATAGTGATTAGCAAAGTACGGCAGCTCGGAAAACTTACTTTGATCGTTCTGATAAGGAAAGAACTCCTAAATTTGTTAGTGAGGGCCTCAGACTCAACACAGAGGCCTACATCAAGCGCCTTGAGGAGATAGTGCTGCTCTGGGTTAAGAAGGTGACTGTTGGAAGACCCTACGCCACACAAACAGGAGAACCAAGTCATGGAGGTCAGACAATTTCTTCAGTCACATTACACCTTACATCCGGCCACCTAACACCTCAGACTGCAACCGCGCCTTGATTATTATGTGTGGGGCGCAGTTGATACCAACAAAATTCCTTGTAAGACCAAAGATGAACTGAAGGTAAGAATTATGGCTGAATTCAACATCTTAAACAAGGAGACCGTCCAGAAGAGTTGCAGGAGATTCTGAAGTCGTCTGGAGGCCGTGGTTATTTTATATATATATATATATATATATGAGAGAGAGAGACAAAGATTGGAGATTTAATTAATTTCATATAATTATTCATGGAGTCTAGAATAAGAAACCTCAATAGAATACAGAAAGCACTGGACGGACGTTTCGTCCTTTTTGCATTTTATATCCAGCCATAATTTCTATCAAATTTATCAGCTTTCCTTAAACAATTCTTAGAGGCTATATGCACACGCAATAAAACGTCTAATAAACGTCAACTACATTTCTACGATTTCCCTAACTTTGTTCACAATATTTTTTAACTTCTGCATCAGTTGAATAATACGATATAAAATCGCTTAGTCCGTAATAGCATTATTTACTGCTAGCCTTTCACTGAATTAATTCTACAATTATTTACCGGAACTGAGTTCCAATTACGGTTCAATAACCACAACATTTCCCGGTATCCGTACACTTCAACCAACCCGGTCACAGCATCGACGACGTCAGGTGCGTGCTTTTAGAGTCTGGGTTCGACAGCTGGGAAAATAGACGCAGGTCAGTGTTGAAATACATACTGAAAATAAAGTCCCACATAAACGGTCTAAACAGAGATCTGGGTTTACTCAAAGAGTATACCTTCCACAAGGAAACCCATTACCAGCAGCACCACTCCACGAATGAGTAGCCCCCCACTCCCAACATTTATAATCAAAATTTTAACCGACATTTCCCCCCTACTATATTTTTATGCTCTGACACCTAGGATTTCGAAATTTTATAAGATAGTTAGGGTATATTTATACTTATCACACAAAGCCTCTTTCCCCTCTATTCTTCCTGCACTGTTATTACTACAATTATGTTTCTATATGTTTATTTTTTCTGCGCCTCCCATTTTCTGACTATAGTTTTCCAAAAGAATTTTTAGCAAAATGTTTTATCCTTTTTCTTACGGTTCCTATTATGTGTCTCCCTTTCATTTTTTCTTTGTTACATTCTTGCCTCCTCAATCTCTAACCATCTAGTCAGATCCATCAACACTGACCACATAAGGGACGTCTTCCCCACCGCAAATCCTAAAAGCCTCTTCCCCTAGTTCAAAATCACACTGCCCCACGTTCCACGCCGACAAAACAAACTAATGCGTTCACCCCGATCAGTTTCAAAAAAGTTTCGTAGGCGAGAAATAAAGCAGGAATCGGATTTATACTAATAATACCATCCACAGTGAGATCACACCAGCCAAAAAAACACCGTTGGTGAGTCTTCCCCGTTTCTCTGTTTATTTCTCGCACCGCTGATGAAGGACACAGGCGTGCCCCAAAATTCCAGACTAATAACATTAATTTCCGTGCTTCATTTCTGTCATGTGATTAGAAATTAATATATAATAAATTCTTTTCGCACTGATCACATTGGTACCTTTTCGTTTTCCCTTGTTTTATTAACCAACCTATCTATTTTAAATACTACAAGAAGCACACGTGGACTCTTCCTCTTTCTCTCTCTATATATATAGAGTTCAAATGTTATGTTTTAGTGGATATTTATGTTTGAATAAATGCCCTTTTTATTAAAAGAAGTTTACAGTTTACGTCAACCGGTCTACGCACTTGAGAAAACCTAATAAATGCTCTCCGACAGAGTTTGTACTTACGTCTCACTTTGAAATGGATAAATATAACCTTGATGGGTGTGACGATCTTTGTGAGCGATGTACCTAAAGCACATCGGATCACAACATTGAGTGAGTACAGAGTTTAATTGGCAGCTGCAGGTGTGGGAGTGTACATAAAATTAAATGAATCCTCGTATGGTATAAAAGACAAATGGCTATATTCCTCTGTTGCGAATGTAGAATACATTATTAGGCAGAAAAATAAAGCAAATAAGAGACACTAATTACCTGGAAAGAACTGTAGAACACAGATATGTACATGTAGGGTAGATCCACAAGTGTGTCTAGGTCAGGTGGAATCAGCATGAAAAGTACGTTCGGCACCCCAAACAGCGGTACTAGCATCATGATAAACTTGGCCAGCTTCCTAGACAGCAAAGAAAAAGAACAGGAATTAATTTCGTGATTTCCTTCAGGACGTACACGACTATGATTTTATCAACTACTTCTTTTTCTTAAACCCATATTCACCTGGCGTCAGCTCCCCATCCCAATATCTAAACTATAATTTTAAAGTACGAAGTCTGATAAAAAAGTACCGGAACTTGCGCTATAAAAAGAAAAGTACAACATATATCAACTCGCCATTTAATTTCCTTTAAAGTAGTCCACTTCTGAAGCCACACACGTTCCTGGAAGCATTCCTAGAACTCCCTTTTTCGGGGTGGCGAGCAGCTGACTCGTCGCATTTACTTGGTTTTCCTCGGGGTCTTGAAATCTTGTTCCTTTCAAGTGAGATTTGATTTTTGAAGAGAAAATCAGAGGAATATGGTGGTTTTCGGACGTATCAAATGTCGCCCTTGCCCAAAAACTGCCGCACAAGTCATGGTAATTGATGGAATCACTGTAGCGGGTGAGACGACCACACGCTATGCACTTTCGTTCCAAGCACTGTTATAAACGACGGAAGTGAGTGAGAACTTAGTGCGCATGTGCCACAGTGTTCAAGGTCAGTTTGTGCCAGGCGGCTTTCCGATACTTTTTGATCATACCTCCTATAACTTTGTAACATTAAAATTTCACTAAAACATATGGGAAATCTGAAATCAATAAAATATGAACCTTACGCAAAATAGTCACAATATATGAAAAATGAAGGTGTCAGTTTAAAATGACGCCAGGCGTATATGCGTTAATATCTGTATATTACGAATTGTTATGGCTATTCATGGGAAAACTACTGGAATGGTTTTCTGTTGCTTTCTCGATGATATTTAATTCATAAATATCCTTCTCCTGGATTGGTTGTCCTGATAAATCTAGAGAGCACTTCACGCTGTAATATTTTTTCTTAGGTAGGAGTCGGAGAAAATATGAATTCGTGTCTTTCTCAAGGGCGTATGTTCGAAGTAAATTTAAGAGTAAGAAATGAATTTCAAAATTCATCAAACGAAATAAGAGGGATCGATGCCTATTTTAAAATCTGTTTTCATACATTTATTTAGTAAAATGAACTCAGTCTGTCTCAAGGCTACAGTAGAAATAATCTGCGCGAATGTTCTTCAGTTGTACAATCAGCCCAGCAATAAGAAATAATCATTTTTTTTTTTCAATTTTCTTTTCACATTATGATTAAGCACTTTAGATTATGAATATTATTTTCTTAAAATTTAATAGGGGGCTCAACTTTGTTATGCAAATCCATTGTAAATTGATTCCGTGATTCTCAAGTGAGGATCGAACTCACTACAGTAGTAACAATCTTAATTGATTACAGATTCTCGCATTATGACAAGCTTCAGGTATTTTCTCTCTTTCTGAAAAGAAACTGAGTGAAAAAGAAAGTCGGAAAGAAAGAGACAGAACTAGAAAGAGAGCAATAAAGAGAAAGGGAAAAAGAGATAAAGAGAAAGAGAGAAAGAGGGGGAGATTCATTTTTAATCCAAATTTTTTATTACTCGAACCTCAGGAAAGAAAGCGCATTTTCTTTATTAGGATGTCTCGAGTCCGCAGGCCAAAGGATGTAATACACACTGTTTAAAAAAAAAATTGGGCGTCCTTTTCAAATACGGGTATCCATTAAAATAATGTTTGAAGTAATAAATGTGATTGTCGTGCGCAAGATGCACGACATCATGCCCGAAAACGCCCACGCATTGCATGCGTATGGTGTCGCAGAGCAGTTGGGGGGAGAATTGGCGGAGTGCGCTTACGCATATGTAAAACTCTCCCACTCAACCAATCGGCTGCTTCGTCATGCTCTATAAAATGAGTGGGCCTGGAGTGTTGGAGCCGAGGGAGTTGTCTTCTTAATCAGCTCTGCGGTTCGTACTAGACGTGACAAGACCTTATTTACATTAGTCGGACTATTGTCCTCATCTTTGTCGCCATATTTGTCACAACGTTTCGGCCGTTGTACGCTCCGGCCTTATTCAGGTGTTTGGAATTTCGAACTGAACCCTTTATTTCGATCACTGGGGTAGACTGTTCTAGTTCCACGTGCCATGTTTGATGGATGTCAGTTATCGGTTATCTCCTGCTAATTTTCCCTCTGAAAGTTCTCCACTGCCTTAACCGGGTATTGAACTCACACTCTCTGGGTCTGTCACTGGATCTAACCAGTCCTTGAGGACACATGGCACAGTGGATAAAGGCGTTGGTTAGATCCAGTAAAAATACTCATAATTTCTCGCATGCCCAAAGGGTTCTCACAGTAATAAGAACTGGTACAGGAGCCAAGCAAGCATGGGCGATGCTCGACGAGGCGATGTTATCTTACAAAATGTCATTACCAATAGCAATTGTTGAAAATAAGCAGCTAAAACATTTAAAACAATTTTGTGCAAGGAGGGTCCCAGTTTTAGTTCACACCTCCCTCTATAGAGCTCTTAAACTGACATTTCCATTGGATATAGGCGGAATCTCCCAAGACGGCACCATCAAGACTGAGATGGGCCATGGGTCAATGGGAGAGGCTGTCCCATGTTCAAACCCTAATTCGGTCCGATAATGGCACTCTGGTTAGGAAGTTTGAATGACTTGGGCCTGAGGTCGGAGACTCGATCGCGATCTTCAGCGCCTCGGAGTGGATGTATGTTGTGTACAGGAGACCCATTTTTTATCTCGCGACCATGAGGACATTCTGTCTAAGAGGTTCGTCCTCTAGTCAGCCTGTTTTGATGGACGTTCGAGGAGTGTTTCCTGGCTGGTGAGCAAGTTTGTGGATGCGGCGTGTGCTCTTGTCTTGTGCGGATCCGGCGGGCAGGCTTTGAGTGCTGGATATTACCATAAAGGTTAAGGCTCTTCGTCTCACTGGGGTTTATGCGCCAAATGCCTATGCGCAGCGGCCTGTTTTGTTTTGGCAGATCGAGCCATTTTTGATGACATCTCGTTCGGTAGTTCTAGCGGGTGATTGGAATGCCGTCCTTGATCCCGATATAGATCGTATAGGGCAAAAAGTGGGTACTAACAATTCGGATGTGAAACCGTTTCGAGACTTTATCGACGGGTTTGATCTCGTCGATAAGTATCGAAATGAGCACCCCCGGAAGGTAGTATAGACTTGTACTAGGGGCGACAGCTCGGATTCGGTGGTGAGCGCAAGCTACATCGACCGAGTTCTAGTTAAGAGTCAACGTAGGGCTCTTAGAATGTCCAAGTTTCCATTTTATAGTTTACTCGAATCATAGGCTTGTCTGGGTTCGGGTAAACTTAAATAAGCCTAAAGTTAAGATGACTGGATACTGGAAATTGAACACATCATTATTTGGTGAGCAAGATTACCGGGACCAGTTTTTACTAATGCTACAGCGGGAATTGTCGGGGGCTGTGGTTGGGAATAAATGGTGGGATTCTTTGAAATCTAAACTTAGGTCTTTTGCTACTGATTTTAGTCGACGACTCAATCTAGCAGGGTTAGCAGCGCAAAAGTCTTGTGAGGAAAAAGTTGATCGGGCGATAAAATCCCGTGCTAGTGGGGACGTAGCCGTAGCTAAGGCGGAGCTGGCCTCCTTGTTTATCAAGAAGGATCAAGCTCTGGTAGTTAGGGCTAAGCTAAAAAGAATGTCTTGCGAGGCTACGAATATGGCCGCTTCATTGCGTGCAGAGGAAGTTCGTAGGGCGTCTAGTCGGCATACCGCTAGCATCACATTGCCGGACAACCGGACTGTGACTACAGACGCGGGCATTCGTGAGGCTTTCCGTGAATACTTTCAGGAGCTGTTTACCAGGAAACCCGGTCTGAGCGCTGCTCAGTTCGATGCCTATTTAACCGACTTTCCCCGCCTCGAGGCGGTTGAAGTGGCTTGGTGCGAGGGTCCCATTACAGAGTCTGAGATCTGGGATGCGTTGAAGCAGGTTGGCTGGGATAAAACTCCAGGATTAGATGGTCTTCCGTACGAAATGTACTTGAGGTAGTCGCCCGTCTTTGTCCTCTTGCTAGCACTGATTTTTCAACAACTGAATGAAACGCTTCACCAGGGGTGCGATTAAGTTGCTTTGCAAGAACAAAGACGGTGGGGATGGGGTAGATAATTATCGGCCTTTGACGATATTAAATACAGAGTTGAAGATTTTAGCCAAGGTCTTAGTCGGCCGTTTGCAGGCTGTCCTCTCTAGTTTGATTGGTCCCGAGCAGACTGTGCTGTGAAGGGCAGGACTATTCAGGACAACCTTCATATGGTACGCTTGATCATCGAGCAAGTCGACAGTGATGCCGCGCTGATCAATTTAGATCAGTCCAAGGCTTTCGATAGGGTTGACCATCGATTTCTGGAGGCTGTTCTTTCGGCCGCCGGTTTCAGGCCAGACTTTCGCACTTGGATCCGCGACTGCTGTATGCTTTCCCCGGTGCGCTGGTAGAAGTGAATGGGGTCAGATCGAAACCTTTCATTTTGTTTCGCTCCATTCGTCGAGGTTGTCCGCTGTCTTCATTGCTGTACGTTCTTGCGCTGGAACCTTTCCTGCGTAAGTTGAAGACGAATCCGGTCCTTCGCAGAATTTCCTTACCTGGTGCTACCACCTCGGCCAGGTACTCCGTCTATGCTGATGACATTTCGGTTCTTGTGTTGAGCAGAGCCGAAATTAACGAAGTCAGCAAAGAAATCAATTGTTATGATATGGTGATAGCTGCCAAGATCAACCGTGATAAGTCAGTGGGCTTGCGGTTGGGTTCATGGTTTCTCTTCCAGGACCTTTCCTCTGGACGGACGGGCTGGTCAAGATACTCGGTGTCTGGTTCGGTCCCGACCTCCTGTTGGAAATGAATTGGTCGGAGAAGGCCGAGGTCGCAGTTCGTCTGTGGCCTCGGAGGAATCTTTCATTGAAGGGGAGGGAGGAAGTATGTGCCTCGTACATCTACCCGATTCTCCTTTACCGACTCTCCGTGCTTCCACTCCCGTCTGACACGTTATTGGCGTTTGTAAGGCTCTTGTTCTCCTACTTGTGGGGAGGCAAGCCCGCCATGGTTAGTCGCGAGATCTGTTACCTCCATCCCTCTGATGGCGGTCTGGGGGTGCCTTGCGTTGAGACACGTCGACATACGCTTCGCATTACTTGATACTGGATGTGTATGCAATTGGATGAAAACGACGAATTCTGGAAGGAAGGTGCCCATAAAAAAATTTTCTATCCTTGAGAAATGTGCGCTCGTGTGAGGAGGGGGCTGGTCGTACGACTCGAGGCGAGGGCTCTTTCTATCGTGAATGTCGGTTTGCCCTGAGGCAACTCTTACGGGCGAAGGATAGCCTCTTCGACGTCCACCCGTTGTCCCGTAAGGCATTATATCAGGTGTTAGTTAGGGGGAACGTTCAGGATGCCTTGATAGGCGAGCTCGGTCTGACGAAGCGGGAGGCTCGATGCATATGGCCTTGGGAGCCCGGGCTGAAATGTCTCGCTAACACTGAGGCATCACTCACCTGGTTGATGATCCGAGGGGCCCTCTGGGTCGCCAAAATACATTGTTCAGCGGGTTTGGCAAAGTCACCAAACTGCGTTCGCTACATTGGGTAGGTGCCTTTTTTCATTGTAGTGTTGTAGCTCCGTTGTGCAAGTTCATTGAAGACATCATGATTCGCATGCTGCTCGGAAAGATTTTGTCCTCGAGCCCAGTTCCGGTTGTTACCGCCGTTGACTAAAGCTGAGCACTATGTGTTTCTTTGCTTACTGGGGATTATGCGAGTCGTGATATGGACAATGCGACAGAATGAATTTCATGGGGCCGAGAAGTTTACCTCTTCCCAACTGATCTGTTTCTTTAAGCATCAGCTTAGGCAAGATCAGGACGGAAAGGAAACGACTCCATCCATTGGAATTTGTCGAAAGATGGGTGGGTCTTGCGCGTCTCTGCCGAGTGAAAGGTGCTGACTTGGAGTGGCATTTTGATGCCGGTTAGGCATTGAGAATTTTGGGATTGTTGGGTTGAACATTGCCAACCCTTCCCTTGTGTATAGGTTATTTTAGGTCGTTTTCGTTTTAGTTTTTTTTTCTCCTTTTTCAATGTTAACATAGCTAGAGTATGTATGCTCATTGGCCCCTTTTATTTCTGGCCCTATTTTTTTTCTTTTGTTTAATTCCCCATCCCTCCCATATTTAGGTGGTTAGTGATATCAGTTCTCTGGTGGGTGCGGAGCGCCTTTCGTTTCGAGTGTTTGTTTTTTTTCGTATTTGTTGTTGTTTGAACGAGTGTGTGTTTGTAGTGAGTGCGTGCTTTGTACTAATGTTTTATATTGCTAAAGTCCCGCATTGATTTCGTTCAGTTAACTGACGTTTGTGCCACAGTTAGGGCTGTGTGTGTGTGTGGGGGGGTGGTTACTACTAACAAAATCTTTGTTTAGTTTCTTGTATATAGTTTTGTACACATATGTAAATAATCATTGGGCTTTTTAGACTTTTAAATTGTTATTTTCCCTCCCCACAATGATTTTTAAATATGGGGTTTAGTTTAGGATTCATAGAGTTTCTGAGGCATTATGTTGGTTGAGGTAATAATGGTAAGTAAGAATGCGTTGTTTTGGTGGAAGGAATATTGTTTGTATGTCTGGGTTAGTGATTGTGACTAGCTAAGTTTAATCTTTAGACAGATGATGACCATCCTTTTCCCCATTTCCCCCTTTTGGCCTTGTGCCGTATTTGTATATTTCAAGTACAATAAATATCGTTGGAGCCGACGAGGACGACTGCTCTGTTCCAGTGGGTCCTTTTTGGCGTGACGGCTACAGTATAACGGCTCGGAATTGGAAATCGGAAAGTCGAGTTCCATTTCGGGTTCCTTGTATTCATTTATGCGCAATTATACGGTTGTGACAGTTCTGAATCTTCCTCTTTTTTCCACCCACCTATGGATTAATTAATAGAACTTGTGTCAGTAAATTATTATCTCTCTAAATTATTGCAATTCTAAAATATTTTCTGGCTTTAAATACCCTGCAAAAGTTGGATAAGCCGTAAAAAACAAAATAAATCAATCAATGTAACAGATGTGGAAAACCTTCACAAAGTTTTGTTCAAGACCCCGATATATGATATATTGTATGGCTGACTGTCAAAGTGGGTGTCATATTGCAGAGGGAAGTGAGATAGTTTCTAAATCTATTGAATTTGTGAAGAATATTTTTTATTAATAATTGATTTATTCTCAACTTAAAATTCAAAATGTTTTTTTAGCGTTTTTGTTTTCTTTGGAGTATTCTTTGAAGTAGGGATTGCTTTGTTACGGTGACCGAAATAAGAAGCTAGATTGATTCAGGGTATCCCCGGATATAAGTACTATTTCAATGTGAAATTAATTTCTGGAGATTTGGAAGGTAAGCTAAATAATTTATTCTGGTAACCCTTTTGAAATACAACAAATCACTTATTACCTAAATATATAAGACTGTTTATATTTCAAATAACATATCACAAAACATACTTTGGTTAGTAACAGAGATTAACTGGAACCCTGGAAATTCCAAGGGTTTAGGGAAATGACATTGAGCTTCGAATCTTTTTTAGAATGATATTTATTCTGTAAAAGGCCCAAAAGCCTTTCGTGGTAGAAGGTTACAGAGTAAGAGGCACAAATTACTGTTAACCATAATAAGTTAAGATTATAGTGATCGGGGAAGCATCCTCTTGGGAGTCGGTTCCACAAAGCAGTTGTTTGTGTGAAGAAGTTGATCGAGTGGAAATTACATGTTACCAATGGAATACGAAGGGAAGTGAATACAATGGAATATGAAGGGTGGTTGGTTAAAATGTGCGTATCATGGTGGGTATTAGCCGTGAATGTTAGAACTGGCCGAACTAAGGAATGATGTTCCTCTAAACTCTTTCCATGGAAATAGCGATAGAGCAGCGATAGGCTTGCGACGTTGCGTCTGTTGGAAAGATGCAAGGACGCAGAGAGACATTAAAGTCTATCGAGACTGGAAAGTGAAAGCTGGGCAGCTGTTGCCCATATATGGCAACAGTGGTGACATCAGAATCAATCAGGTACAAAATATTATCTATTTGAATAGTGTAATAAAAGATGACAGAAAGTGTGACAAGCACATCGAAATAACAAAAGAAGCCTACCAGAAAAGAAGCAGTCTCAAATTATATGAACATAGGTTAGAAACAAAGAAAAAAGTACTGATCTGAGCATGTCAGGTATATGTACATGTATGACACGGAGTTCTGCACAGTTTCCTTACAGATCAAGAAGAGATTCGAGGTGACAGCCATGTAGTTCTACAGACGAATACTGAGAAAACTATGGACGAATTGAGAGAATGGGAGGGAAATGGAAACAGCGAGCAATTTATTCAATGAGTTTGTGTGAATGGATGCAAGAGCAGAGGCAGAGCGATGGGAAATAAATCAAACGTTGCTTAGTGCTGCAAATGACAGGAAGTTGTGGAGAGCCATGACTGAGCATGATTTTGTGTGAATGGACACAAGAGTAAAGACATAGAGGGATAGAAACAAATCAAAAGTTGCTTAGAGCTGTAAGAGACAAAAAGGTTGTGGAGAGCTATGATTGTCCATGTTCTGAAATAATGTATCTGAATGGTGATGATTAAATGATGCCATTTCTCTTCTCTCGCCATTTGTCTGTATCTTCTCTTTCTCTTCCTTATCTCTCCCATTCTTCTTTGCCCGATCATATTTTTATGTAAATGTTATAGAAAACATGAATGAATTTATCAAATTCCAGCGTCTCCCCGTTTAATATTTTTATGTATGTTTTACAGCCGCCATAATTACAACTCAGAAGAGCTGCGTATCAGGCAGATAATACATTCTGATCCTAGATAGTAAAGTGTATAATGGTCGGCTACTCTCGTTTTCCTGGCACACCCGCTTGATAGGCTGGTTAGCCAATCACAGTTGTAAATCCCTACCCATGCACATATGTATTTGTTCAACCTTCACATCTTCCACCTGTGGTTTATACAGCAACTATGATGAGCGGATCTTCGTTAAAGATTCTAGGCCGAGAGTGTATAGTCTGTCATGATCATCAGTTTGAACGACGCCAGTACACCTCAGTCATAAAGACTTGCGACTTCGTGCTAGTGCAACTACCCGAGACTTCCGAAAAGTTCCATATGCCCGATTTCACCGAAAAGGCTGGGGTCAAACTGTGGTATGATTTTCAGTCACTTCACTAGGTTAGAGAACGCAGGACGCACCTCCCCAGAACGATTTCAAGAAATCATCTTCATGACAAATGGTGAGATTCGAACCTCGGTCGAACATGGTCGGCAGGCGAACATTTAACCATTCGGACAGGCAGCCATATAAATGCATAATTGTCTTACAAACAGCGAGAATACCGATGTAGATTATTTACAGCTATTGAACAGTAGTCTGGTATTTTCTGTTATCTTTGAGAGAAAAACAATGACATGTTGGCACAGTAACGTTTCTTTATGCTTCGGAACGTGTATAAAGATAGGCTATGAAAGAAGTACTGGTTAACAGATACAGGAGGCAGACATCAAAAACGGAATAAATAATAAGCCACCTGATTCTCTTGAGACAAGATCAGAAATGAGTCTGCTCCAGCAAAAAATAAACAAAAGCGAGAGTGCTTCTTTTTAAAATGAAACAAAATATCTCTTTATGAGTTGATAAAGTAAAATTGGTAAACCATCGTTTATAGATAAGATGGTGTTTAGAAAGATTAAAGAATAAGAAGCAAACAGAAAAGAAAAAACAAGTACATTGAGTGAAAAAGTGGGCGAAGAAAAATCTTTTCTAAAATACAAAACACAAGGTGACTATATTTATCAGTTAGGCAACCTGATTTGCCCTTCTATCTGCCGTGATCATGGCTCTCTACAACCTTCTCTCCTTCATTATCCTATGGAATATGTGTCTTATTACTATCCCCTTGTCCATATTCTGCTATCATTTGCAAGATTTCATTAAATAGGTTAAACAATGTTTCCCTCTGCCTTTAATGTCCTTTTGAGTGTCAAATTCGCCAAGCTTTCTTTCTTGAGTTCCAGAAATTTCGACTGCCTCTTTCTTATCCGAAGCACAAGTGTTCTTTTTGTTCTCACTTACTTTAAAAATTTCATTTTGCTCACATGTTCCGTCTGTTATTTTCAGCATCCTCCTGTAGAACCACATCTATGTTACTTCCAGTCTCTTCTTCATCAGTGAGGAAATTCACTAACATAGAAAGATTGCTATTATTTAGCAGTTCTTTTCTTTGTTTCTGATTAAATTCTCCTTATTCGCTGGCTTTTTGCAAGGTGTTGGGGGTATTATTACTTTCCTTCTGTGTGCTGTGTCCCTTCAGGACGTGGGCGATCATAACTATCCACAACTTCCTAACCTTCTAGATCTTAACAGCGATTGTCCCTTTGCGAGGTGTTCCCACTGTTCCCCCATTAATTCTCAGAATCTCGTCAGGTTGCTAACCCGCTGCCTTCCCTTTTTTCTTTTTTTTGTTGCTTTCGATATATTCTGTGCGTGTCAAATTCTTCAAGCCCTCTTTCTTCATTATGCATCCTAGAAACTTCAACTGTTTTTATGATTCAGAGTATAAGTAATCCTTTTTGTTTCCATTTTCCTTAAAACTTCGTTGGTTACGCGCTCCGCCCATAGTATTCTCAGTATCCTTCTGTAGAACTACATTTCTGTTGTTTACTCTTCATTTGTGAGGAGATTATTTAGCATTCAATGATTGATTTAAAAAGCAGACTTCATTTTTACATGCAATAGCAGAGTTAATTGTGTCGATGCAAATTCTAAATGATTCACACAGGAAATATAACCGATATAATTGCAAAATTACTTACATATTTCCCCTCATTTTTGACTCCACTAGAAAACTAGTAAGCGAAGGATTTGAAAAGTTTTCGGCTTGAACAAGTTCCTAAAATTTAAACGTTATTTCGTCAATGTAGCTGGAAAAAGTGTTCTTTTATATTGTAAACTACAAATCATAATTTGGGCAGAAACTTTATCTCAGTGATTCCAACTCTGCGGCAGCACCTTTCTCGTTCCAGTGAATTGGAAGAGATAGTGGATTTCAAAGTCATTGTAATAGCGGTCGTGGAAACTGGGTAATTTTTGCGGGGCGGGGGCTTGTATATATGGTATTCCACATTAAACCGACCGTATGTCACGTTCTACCATTGGGGAGCTGGTAACTTTACTCCCCCCTCATATATGCGGAGTGCAATATTTTCTAAATGTTTCTTTGCTTCTCTGTCCATAAATTTGGTCACGATGAAATGAATCGGTAAATAAACTAACTCATCTCATTCAAACAGAAATAATAAGACCGAAACATTCCGCGATAATAACAACAAAAATGAGGAGCATACTAGTCTGCATGTAAATAGTGTAAATAGTGTAAATGATGATGATGATGATGATACGTCCTCATCCTAAAAATTCCGACAGAAATAGAAATAATCATTCCCGAACGAATAATTTGCGGGTATCCAACATCTGTTGTCGGATTCCGAGATAGTCATCTAGTGAAGTTTTAAGGTGAACTGTGTCTGTGCGCACATTGGCTCCACTCTTTTAACGCAGGGTTTCCATGCCACGACGAGAGACGATTGGAGCAAGGTCCTAAAATCGTTATTTTTTCTGTTAGAGTTACTTTCTACTAGGCCGGTGTCCGAACTATCTGTCGAGGTTTGCTGCTCCTTTGAAGTAGCAACATGGAGGGATTGAGGCTCAGGTCCTTGGCTAAAAGAATGTTTACATTCTACTGATTAACATAGCATAATTTTCCTTTTGTTTCAATACTAATGTAAGAAGAAAAAACTAAAAATAATAGGGCTTACGTCCATGTAGCATTGAAACACAGGTTCCCGTATGATTATCGAAGTTAAGCAACGTCAAACCTGGTCAGTACCTAGGGTGTGACCGCTTGGGAATAAGATGTGCTGTAAGCTTGGATGTGCGAGTGGTGTAATGGATAATCGTCGGAATTGTTAATCAGATTGCCGAGTTCCAATTCCAGTAGGGTTCCTTATGTTCACTTACGCGCAAATACTCTTGGTAAAGGTATGAATCCACTTCTTAAAGGGGGTTCATTAGTAAGACTTGTATCACTAAAAAAATCTTTATCTTCAAAAAAATTCTTACAATCTAAAAAATATTCTGTGACTTAGATAACCTGCAAAGCATTGATAAACCGTAGAAAACGAATCAATTAATCAATAAAAAATAGCATATAATTATGAATGAAGTACAAACAACCAAATATATACTTAACTTGCTGGCTCCAACTTCATAATAATAATAATAATAAGCAGGACTTTGCCCAGCAGCTGAGAAAAGTGTGTTTCATAAAGATTATAGTTGTGTCTATAATATTTGTTGCAATGGGAACACTGCGAAAAACTAGAATCATCATTGAATGAGTTGCACATTGGACGAAGAATTGAGATTGTCTCGACGACAGTGTTTCTTATGTCTCCGAAAATACTGAGGAAAGTGTTGGAGGCTTGAAGATCATTCTCTCACTCATTCTCCAACGATAACCATCTGATATGCAAAGGCAAGTAAACGGATAGTTGCTCGTTTCCGAATATATTTGTCGGCTTAGGTACGTTAGTGTTTGTTTGATACTCGTGTGGTCAGTGCAGCAACTATGCTGCGCTGATCTTAGTTCTTGTCACAGAGTGCACAAACGTTCCATATGACGACCAACGAGATAAATGAACTCGTCATGTCTACCTCCAATGTCAGCAGGTACAACTGCAGGAGAAGATGGCAGAAGTGTTAAACTTATCAATTATAGCCCATGCCGAGACAAGTATATTAAGTATTACAAGAATTATAATCAAATAAACGTTTTTGCACGATGGTGTGTGTGTGTGGGGGGGATCGCTTGTAGCTCAAACATTTTTTCATTGCCATTTTCTTCTGCGGTTATACTTACTGTCGACATTGCCATTTTCTCGATAGTCTTAAAGAAAACTGAAAGTTGCATAAAGTTCAGCAATCGAAGACTGCATCAATTGACACATTTCACCTGAAACAGATCATACCAAGTGATGATACTAAGCACAAAGTGCCAAGTAGTAATCTAGTCTCGCAGATGTTTCCACAGATGTTTCTCGTAGATTCGTTATAGGTTTTCTATCTTTAAATTGACAGCATAATGGTGTGACAACACTGATTCCTGATTCTCATCTTGTATCGCATCATGCTTCTACCAAAATTGGCACATTCTCTGATGGTATCTTACAATGAAAAGGTTGCGGGAGCATATGAATGATGAACTACCCTAATGAATGTCAAAGAAATATTGTGCACTATGTGAAAAAAGAAAAAATTTCAAATAGGGGTTTTACATGGAACAAATAAGACCTTTTCATTCATTTCATGTTACTTTGAACATCTTTGTACTTGTTGCCAAAACGTTTCGGTAAAAACAACGTTGAATAATTTGCTCAATGAATGCTTAAAAGCATTTTATTAATATAAATTCATAAAACACTAACCGTCCATTTTATAAACATCCTTAAAAAAAGCGCGTAAAAATAATTAAGCGCTTTTTAAGGTAAGAGCCATAAATAAAAATAACTGAAGATTTTATGCAGATTTTATATGAGAATTTCAAAAAAAGATGTTCTGAATTTTATAAAAGATTTTTTAAAAGTTTGTAGAGAAATTGAAAAGTTCGATGCTTCACCAGAATACTACACCACCCATGAAAATGTTAATAAATAACAAATAATATAAGTAAAAATGAATCAATTGAACATTATATAGAATTAGTACTACTAACAACTATTTATATTTGGATTATGTCAAGACAGTTTGGATTGATTGAAGAAAATACCGTTTTTCTTTTTTCGTTTTTCAAGTTTTTCTACCAACACAAGATTCAATTCACTATAATGGATGATCATACAACAAAAAATTAATCTCTAATTTTTTAAATCTTCCAAAAATAAAGTAATCAACATAGAAATTTTATTCGATGAAAATTGATATATGTAAAGATTAATCAACTGATCTGAATAGAAAAGAAATTGACACTAAATTACAAAAATACACTTATTCAGAGGTGACTTGACTTTATAGTCACACACGCAAAAGATCTATTCTGGAGAAGTACTAAAAGTTCTTTTTGCAAAATATATTACATTGGGGAAAAGGGTAAACGTGTTTTTTTACATACTGAGGGAGGAATTTCTTACTTTTAATAAAGTTATTCTGTTCCTTAATGAGTGACTATTTGGAATGAGTAGTTGCAAGAATTCATTTCTTTTGAAGAACCTATGCGTCTTAAGGCACAGTGTTTGTCATTTTGTTTTGCATTGGACGACACAAGAAACTTTCCGTCATCTCTATCCATTGTCTCAGTAAGACTTTTTTTTATTGTTCTTTGGGTGCTGTGAGTGATTCTATTTTTAACATTGACGAAAAATTGTCTAGCTTATCGGTTTTGATGAAATTGAAGGTATGACACTTAGCTATGTAAACTAATAATATATTGTTATACGTTTTATTTTAACGCCACAAACAAATACTTAGAAAAATATATGAACTTGCCTTAAATAACATTTTAATCTTTGCATGTATTCAGTGTTTTTAATACACACACACACACACACACACACACACACACACACACACACACACACATATATATATATATATATATATATATATATATATATATATATATATATATATATATATATATATGTATATATATATATATATATAATAAAAGGACTTAAACACTAATATTTCATGGTCATAATTTATTCCATTGGAATCATGAAAACGATCCAATTCATCAGACCTACAAATTCAAAAAGAAAACAGAAAAACAACTCCGGGAAAAAAATAAAACTTAGTGAGAGTGTATGTATGAGATTGTGGGACGAACGCTAGAGCAAGTGAGATCTATAGAGAGAGGTAACGGACGAGAGAAGAACAGGAAGGTCTAAAGGTGAAGGGGGATTAAGATTTAACAGAGAGAAGTTTTAAAGACGGGGAAAGACGGTTTAAGTGAGTAAACTATGCATATTTTCAAATGTCCAAAGATACACCGGAAAAGTGTATACATTTCTTGGTGACATACACACACAATAGACGATATAATCTTAAAGCTCAGAAGATGTGAGAAATAGAGGAAAAGAAGGAGAAAATGGGTGGGAGGAGGTGGGGTGGGTGAACAAAAAGCAAATGGCGTTTATAAAAGGGCCGCTGCGTAATCAAGAAAATTTGACAAAGGTAATATCGACAACAGGTTACAAATCTATTATAAACATAAAAATATAAAAATAGCGAGGACCTCAATTTCTATGTTCAAAAATACATATGTATACACACATACACAAAAACATAAGTACATACCCACACACATACATACATATACATATATATATATATATATATATATATATATATATATATATATACACGCACATATACACATATACATACATACATATACACATACATCCATACACATCCGCTCGTAAACATATATACATCTGCACACATATATACATACGGACATACACATACGTGCACATAAATAATATATACATAAAATCTTACACATCTCCATACAAATACCTACACCCACCCATCTAAACAGGTAAACGATGAATCCCTCTGTCTATCCGTCTAACTATACATGCATACGTACATATACGCCTATATACAGATATATATGTATACATACATACCTAAACATGCACACACACACATACACATATAAACACATCTACATCTACATCTACATCTACCTACATATACATACATCCATATATGCATATACACATGTATCCACACACACATCTATATATCTACATATATATATTTAAAACTTCTCTCTGTTAAATCTTAATCCCCCTTCATCTTTAGACCTTCCTGTTCTTCTCTCGTCCGTTACCCGTCTCTATAGATCTCACTTGCTCAAGCGTTCGTCCCACAATCTCATACATACACTCTCACTAAGTTTTTTTTTTTTTTTTTTCACGGAGTTGTTTTTTCTGTTTTCTTTTTGAATTTGTAGGTCTGATGAATTGGATCGTTTTCACGATTCCAATGGAATAAATTATGACCATGGAATATTAGTGTTTAAGTCTTTATTATATCCTTACTCTGTCCTGGACATTGAGTTCTACCTGTGTTCTATCCTCTTGGAATTATTTTTTATACACAACTGTATGTGTATGTATGTATATTTATTTATATATTTTAGATATATGATTGCATATGTATGTGTATATTTTCCACTAATATTATATATATATATATATATATATATATATATATATATATATATATATATATATATATATGTATATGTACACGATGTATATTATTATAATTGATGATTGATCAGTTCTCCTATATGGCAATGAATGATGGACAATTTCTTCATAGATGAAGAAGAGACTTGAAGTTACAGAAACGTGGTTCTACAGAATGACGCTGAGAATACCAGGGACCGAAAAAATGAGCAACGGTGAAGTTTTAGAGACAATGGAAACAAAAAGGAGACTTAAAATGAACATCAGGAAGGAACAATTGAAAGTTATCGGGAACATAATGAGGAAAATAAGCTTTGAAATTTTGATACTCACATGATAGATCGAAGGCAGAAGGAACAGAGGAAAACCTACCTGGAGAGATTGGGTAAATGGATGTTTGAACGTGGTTTAGGATAGATAACAAAAATACAACATTTATTAAGATCTATAGAGAAGTTGTGGCGAGCCATGATCGCCAACTTTCTGAAGGAACACGACACATAAAAGAAGAAAAAAGTAAATATTGATAAAAGTGGCTGAGGCTCCCGGAACGAAGCCAGGATGTCCTTTCTTCCAGTCTTCGAGTTTCGTCTGCGCAGGCATGCATACTTATCTGACATAACAGCCCAGAACTCTTTTCTCGTCATCATAACAACAGAAGAAAATCTGCGCCTTGTTTGATATAACATTGCAACGAGGGTATCCGATATTTATCATGCTTAGCTCTGTAAAAGCGCTAAAGGCGGAAATCAGAATGAATAAAATCGCGTTACCCAAAGCTACTAAGTGTCTAAGATCGGCCTAACTAGAAAACCAGTATTTGGAATCTTAGCTTTGCCCTTGGACGAGAAAGACGCGAGGCAGTCTAGATGAACTAATCATCTGAAATAGGTGATGAGTATTGAAATGGCTCATTGCAACAAATATTAAATGAAATCAGCTATCCCGGTAGAAATTTTGAAATTAACAAAATTATTGATCCGTTGTACGCTTCTCAATACTAGTGTATTGAGAAGGTTTGCTGCCACTTAATACGAAGCGATTTACCGCTGATGCCATAAAATAAAATAAAGTAAAAATAAAAAATCATCAAATATTAATGATAAAAATTAAAATACATGTAGATAAAAACGGGTTAGACATTTTTGAACGAAACCCGGTGAATATTTTATTATAAAAATATAAGAATTAAAATAAACGCAAAATAGCATCTTGAAGCCGAAAATAGACAAAAGCTAAGAAATATTTTATCTACTCTCATGAAATGCATTTTAAATCTGGCAAGCAAACAATAATTGAGTGTTTAATGCTGACAATTAGATAAAGAAATATGACGCCTCTGGTCTGAGTTATCAGGTCGGAAGAAAGATAGAAAAGCAGATTGTTTTTTGGTTTGGGCCGAGAAAGTTCTTTAGTATTTTTCTGCTTAATTTTTAAAATTCTCATTCCGTCTAGATCATCATCTGTTTGTCGTTGCAGGGTCACTGTGCCGCTGAACATCTCCCCACCCACACATTTAGATCCAGAAATGTGGGGATGGGAAGACTAATCAGATGTCGAAAGCCTGAAAATTATTCATTCATACCTAGTACCTCTTGGAAAATTAGACCCGGTGAAACGACAGCCGATGTTTTCCAGCTTGAAGGATCGCCTTGTTCACAAACATGTAACCTTCGATTCAATACGCATTGACCGTTGACTTCAGTTTAGGAAGCAAAAGAGATGCCGTGTTATCACCATTCTAGCTGCGTATAGATCTATGGAGCCCACTCTGCCCCATTGCACTAGATGATCATTAACTCTACCAGGAGATTCATCCACCCGTTGACAGATCTTGTTTTTAATTCGACTGAGTGTTTAATCCCACACTCCTCACCAGAAAATTCTACCTACGAATTTTGAGAACATCATAGACATAGGTTTTAAGGAGAAGTGGAACTATAAAGTAGCCGCTGCTAACAATCAGAAAGAAATAGCTGAAGTCTTTAGAACATATAAGGAAAGAAGGCTTAGAATATTTAACACTTACAGGATGAATTGAAGGCAAGAGAAGTAGTGGGAAACAGCAAGTAATCTACTTGTCGAGTAAATGGATGTCTTCTTTTTCTTCTTTGTGCTGTGTCCCTTCAGGGCGTAGGCGATCATGGCTCTCCACTATTTCCTGTCCCTTCTTCTTAATAAATTTTGTCTTTTTATTATCTATCCTAAACATTATTTCGCTATCCATACTCACAAAGTATGTTATGCATTGTTTTCCTCTATCCCTCTTGCCTTCAATCTGCCATATGAGTATCATATTTTCCTATCCCTCTTTCCTCATGATGTGCCATAGAAATCTCAACTGTCTCTTCCTGGTGTTAAGTATTAGTTTCCTTTTTGTTTCCATTTTCACTAAAACTTCATCGTTGCTGACATATTCGGTTCATGTTATCTTCAGCATCCTCTGTAGAGCCACATTTCCGCAGCCTCAAGCTTCCTCTTCATCCGTGAGGAGATTGTGCAACATTCACTGCCATATAAAAGGATAGATTTCAGGTAATAAGTCAGCACACTTTTGAGGAAGGGCCATAGAGCAGAAAAATTTGCGTAAAGAACAAAACAGGGAGTTGTGGAGAGAACATGGCACACAGAGAAATGCGTTTATATATATCATATAGGTAAAACTATACAACTTTCTCACATATCATTCGTACATGTTCGTCTCTTAACCCTGACAGTTGCTTTTTATCTAGCTTGATCGGAAGTCGTGTATTTGTTTCCGGCTTATTTTAGCTATGAACACACATAAGCACATGAAACACGTCTGCCATACGTCTGCCCCATTTTTATGGCTTTTTATCGCTGTTATTTTTAAGGCTGTTGACAGAATCCCAATATCCAAAACATTTATCTGACTACTGTTGCTATTTGCCTAGCATTCATTCATAAATGCAACGGCGTTTACAGTGAGAGTGAGCGAATAATCACGTAGATCATGCCAGCGTAGAGGGTTCGATTCTCATTGGCCGCTCAGCTCTTCTGAATATGTGTCAGGCTATGCTGAGTTTATAAATAGAAAAGACTTACATTTAGAATACTAATCGGGCTGACCATTGGCAGTAAAGTGAGTCCGATCAGTACTGGATGACTTAAAGATGTGACCCTGTGCTAGATAAAGTTCTCGTTGTAATTATAACAGTATAGTAACCCTGGTTCAACGTTTTACTGCATGAGAATGCCTGACGACTTGAAGCAGGAAATAATTAAGATTAAACTGAAAAAACTCAGAGAAATTAATTAAGCAGCAGCGAAGAGAAAAAGAGAAGAAAAAACGGATTAGATATAATAATTAGAAGCTACCGAGTTTGGATCAAAGAAGATTTGAACCTGAATTAAACCAAGAAGAATTCATTAACATTTAGTAAGACTGGATCTTCCCCAGCCTAACCCGTTGCCTCCAGGACAGTATCATAAAATTAATGGTCTTCTAAAAAATTTCCCAATTCCAAAGAAGAATTCTCGTTTATTTAGAATATATTTAAAAGGTTCAGAAACCAACAAACTTTTATATCTTACCTAATTGAATGGTAGGGTCTTCGACTGAAAGCATTTCACAAAAGGTCATCTGCCTAAGATGAGATATTGTAATTATTTACACTATTTACATTGTTCGGACTGTTGTCCTCAACTTTGTTGCCATGTACACATCGTTTCGGTCGTTGTACGCTTCCGCTTTCTTCAGATGAGTGAACTGAACCTTTTATTTCATCCACAGGGGTAGATTGTTCTAGTTTCACGTGCCATGCCTCACCCGGGTGTCTTAGTATAAGTTAACTCAACTCTCGAAGTTTTAGTTCACCTCAGCTGTAGGTATTGAACTCAAAACTTCTTGAGCTGTAGCCAGGTATTGAACTCACAACTTTTTGAGTCAAGTCACCGGATTCTACCAACGATTTTATCCACTGGCCCATGTGTCCATGAGGGCATCCGTTTTGGGGACGCATATAAACCTAATCTCTAAGTATCAGTTTTTACCAGAGCTCATGTTGCAGTTTTGTTCTTATTATTGCTTTTTTCTAGCACACTATATTAGTGGTTCCCATATTGTATTCATTTCTATGGTTGGCCGGCTTAGGAGATTTTTGTGGCCTAGCATATGTGCTGATTCCTTAAGTTTTTGTATTTTCCAGTGATGTTCTCTGTCTATTATTTCAACCTCATTCCTCAGGTGATGGTTATCTCTTTTTTCCCTCCATATGTGGTCAGCTATGCCTGACTTTTTTCTATTTCCCCTTGTGTTACGGCTTTACGGTGTTCTTGCAGTTTTACCTTAAGGGAATGGCTTGTTTCTTCTTTATATTTCTTACCACAGCTGCATTGGATAGCGTACACACAGTCCTTAATAATGTTCTTCTCTATGAGAGGTTTTACCCGGAAGAAGTGTCTGCGAAGTGTTGAACCAAGTTTGAAGGTCGTCCTGATGCTATATACAGACCACATATCTTTTAATTTTTTTCCGATAATCCCTTCATATGGGGTAGGTAGACCGAGGATGATTTTTGTGTGTTGTTATCCTCTTGCACCCTTCTATTTCAGTTTGTCGGAGCTGATGTCATGTAGCCAGGGTAGTTGTTACGTTGTAGGATACTGTTCCTGGGTCGCCACTTACGACTTTTGCTCGATGTTGTAAGCAGCGTACAATCCCTTTCTTTACACTGTATGGGTGGTGGGAGTTGAAGTTGATGAATGTTGGCTTGCGGTATACGGATGTTGTTGAACCCATGACCTGTTCGAGATATTAGTACATCCAGTGGATAAAAGCGTTGGTTCAATCCAATGAGTTGACCCAAAGAGTTGTAAGATCAATATCTGGCTACAGCTGAGGTGAACAAAAACTTGGAGAGTTCAGCTAATTGGGAAATAACTGATACCGGAATAAACAAGTTATTTGAAACTAGAACAATCTACTCCGGTGGACGAAATAAAGGGTTCAGTTCGAAATTCCAATCACTTGAAGAAGGCCAGAGCATACATCGACCGAAACGATGTGCATATGGCAACAATGATGAGGACAACAGTCCGAACGATGCAAATAGTGTAAATAAAAGGTCATCTGTTTTTTGCTTAAATATAGAATATCTTATCAAAAACATGCACTAAATTAATGCCAAAGGTTTGCGAATTTCTTTTATAAACCAACCAATAATCGAATAGACACCGAAATACAAGCTAGTTCGGTTTTAATCCTTACTTTGTCCTCCGGCTGCTGCTGCTCTGGTGTCTCTCTATCTATTAAGAATTACTGCTAGAATAATCTTTCTGCTGAAAAAATATCAACCGCGCTACATAAAAAGATTAATAATTCTTTACTCATTAATTATTTTAAAATTCTTCAGTTTGTTATCATTAAAATCATTGTTTGATATCAACAGATATTGGTTTGTGCTTTGAAATTGGGTTTCAGCAACGAAGTTATCACGGCTGTAAGGATTTCAAATCTGAAATCATCGCAGAACTACAACGACCACACCGTAAAATCTCCCAGACTGTTGTTGTCGACAAGCGATGTTCGTGAATATTACAACCACCGCCAAGTGATGACACCAAGATGACTACGTTTTTGATAGTGCTGCTACAGGTAACGACACATTGACGAAACGAGCAGCGACAGTAATGAAGTTGTTAGAAATTACTACCGAAGTGAATCTTTCGTCACTGAGTACCTTACAAATGGAAATTTAGTTAATACTGTGTCAAGCCCAGAAAATATTCATTATTTGATACAATCTTAGTAGATGTTTATATAAGATTTTCTTCTTCATTTCTTCGTCTTCTGCGCGGGTAATCATGTTTTCCATAATTTCCTGTCCTTTCTAGTTCTTAGTCTTTTCGATATCTCACCTAATCTCTGTTCTGCCAAGTATTTACACGTTCATTAGGTAGGTTATGCATTGCCTTCTTCTGCCCCTCTTGCCTTCAACATATTCTATGAGTATTAAGTTTTCCAAGCTCACTTTCCTCATTATATGCCCTAGAAATTACAGCTGATGTTAAATATAAGTATCCTACTAAAACTGCGACGTTGCTCACATGTTCGGTCCATGCTGTTCTCAGCATCCTTCTGTAGTACCAAATTTCACTTGCCTCCAGTTCTCTCTTTTTCATCTGTGAGTAGGTTGTCCTGCATTAACTGACATATAGGAGGATCGACATTACATAACAGTCCTTTACTCTTTTTTTTGTTTCTGACAAAGTTTTCATGTTTCTTTATACTATGTTTAGTTTTTGGAAGGGTTCTTCGCTATTCCAACGCGCCTTTGGATTTCGTTGTCGCACTTTCCGTCCTCTGTTAAAAGACTTCATAGAGAACTAAATTTTTGTACTTGCTTGATTTTGGTGTCTCTACTCCGTAATTCGCGTCTTCGGTTGTTCCCTTTGTTGACATACCATAAATTCTGCAATTGTTAATGAGATTGTCTAACAAAGCATTTGTAATGGAATAGTTTCCATTCTTATATGTGACCTCTCATGCTAATGTAAGCTAAATGTTATGTATAATTACAACAACAAAATTTAATACCAAAATTCTGAAATACGAGGCCGACATGGTCGCAAGATCTGTCTTCTGTTGACGATGCGAAAGAAATGCCTGACTCGTTAAGTTGGCTCGTCTATAACTTTTGCTGTATTATCTCAAGAGATGTAAGACGTGTGGCATAGTGTATCGCAGGATACTCGACATCGAAGACATTGGCCTCTGTTTACAACCAATGAGAATATACATTTTCAATATGAACTCTGAATACTGCCGCTACAGCCCTAATTTTGTAACCTGTGTCCATTTACTGTAATCAGGCTACGTTACCTGTACATTTAATCTTGAGTAAACTGAGACAGGGTTTGTAATTTTATTGTCAATCATTTTATTTAGAGCTTCCTAATGTGTACAAATACTTAACTAGTTTAATGTAGTAAGTTCGTTTCTCAAAGGGATCTTGCGCCAGACTTAGCTAAGCTTATTTGAGACGTCTATCAGTAGAGAAGTGTTTAGATAGCTAGCCTATTTTCTTACTGGCTGTCCCACAAACCTGACCTCATCCCAGCTCAGTAAATAAATATTCCGGACCCCTCTCCCCGTAGAGTATTGCTTAGCAAGCCGAGCTGGACATTCTTAATGTAGTAAGTTTTTCTCATTATGTGACCTACTACCTAAGTTTAATAAATAACTATTTAGGTGATCTTTCGGTGGAGCAGTGTTTAGTTAGTCTAGCTTAACATTTTAAATGTAGTGTCTTATTTTCTCATTCGGTGCTCCACAGGTCTGTTCTTGTTAAGGTTGTCTCTCTGTACAGTAACATTTAGTTAGTCAGCTTGCTGCATACACGTAACGTAGTGATTTTTTTGTCCCCGGATGCTCTACAAGTCTGAACTTGTGTCACATTAAGTTAGTAAATAAAATTATTTATTAAATTGACTAAATAACATCACGCTTGGAGTAGTTAGTAGTTTTATGCTAAAACGCAATCATCTGGACATGAAGATTGCTTTTAAGCAGGAAACAGACTGTCACCACTAGATGTTAACCTCACTGTCCACTTTTATATTTATATACTCTCTATTCCTAATATTAAGCACTTTGGCTCATAAATGTGGCATATTTTGGAACTATATTTTTGTATTTTATATGATAAAAATATACTTTTGATTCATGCCATATATCTATCTATATATACAAAACTGACTATGTGTGTGTGTGTGTATGTATGTGTGTGTGTGTGTGTGTGTGTGTGTGTGTTCGAGAACTACTCGAGAACCATAAGGCATATTTCCACCAAATTTGGAACATAGATTGTACTCGATACTAGATGTGTCTGGGCAAAATATTTAGTCATTTTTCCAAAATCAATAACCGATAATCGATAAATATAATGTTTAAATGAGAATTTCCATTAGTTTGGTTGTTTTTAAACTTTCAGACTTGAAGTCTAAACCCTAAGGCCGATTTTAATAAAACTTGAGAAGTGTATGCAACTTATTGTCCCGCTTATTATACGCTATATTGATTTTCGTTTCTCTCGACACTGGGACCCCCAGGGTTCCCCAAAGAGACAAAAAAATTCAAATTGCTTCGATTTTGATGAAACTTTACATGTTTGTTACGCTCTTACAATGAGATAGAAATCGGTTGTCAGATTTTTAAAATGCGTGAGAGGGGGGGACAGGATGACCCTATAAACCCCTTGATGTCTCAATTGCTTTTCAAGTGTATTTTGTAGCAGTATTCCCCAATTTCAACGAAAATGTCAGTACATATTGAGATTATATCGAGTAACTGAAGTAGTCACTTGGAATTCACTGAAAATCAACACTGGTACCCCCACGAGTTAGGGGACCAGCAGGGAACCCCAAAATTTTCAATTAAGTCTACAGCCTTGGCCATAAATTAAATAGAAAACTTTAAAAAGATGTGCTTTATTATTTCAACTAGCAGCATTACCCGGCGTTGCCTGGATTTATTAAAAAAAAAGATCACGAACCTCATCCAATCTGTAAAGTTAAAACAAATATTTTTCTTTAGTGCTTCTTATCTATAAGGCGAAAAATTATAATGACATGAAGTGTGAAAACATTTATATCAAGGGGAAAGGTTTTTTTTTACAGAAGCACAGAATATACAAATATTTGTCAGCAAATGAAGAGTACATTAATCGCAATCAATTTTCGAAAATTGTTGAGGAGAAATGCTTTGTTTACAGCTTTTGCTCAAACTACACCGAATGAACAACATGCATTGGAAGGAGAAGAAAATCAACAAAGACTTCTCCTAGCAGCCGTGCCAAGGCTGAAAACCAACGTTCACAAAGACTGTCTAGAAATGCTTCAGCAACTGCAGCCGCAAGAGCCTTGAAAACTCAAGAAGAACATACAATTCAAGAGAACAGAAAAGCTGCAGAAACAGCTTACGCATTGACAATGCAAGGCTGCATAAGACGGCCTCAATAGTTTGGAAGATATTGCTGCAAGTTCAGCACCACATCAAAGAATCTCTAGACATTGTAGTCAGCATTGGTCTTTAAAGGCATCCGTACATGACCTCCTGCTATTAAGAGAACCAACCCCAAAGTATCTCGATAGACTGCTTATATGCAGACAAAAAGGTGAACAAAGGAGCATTTTAACATTATGTGCTCGGTGATATGGTCGCACAAACCAGCCTTGAAGATTTATTGCAGTCACTGAAAAACCAACTAACTTATCCAATAATAGGCTAAAGCTAATTACTTAATAAAACCGTTTGGCATAATTACACCTTTCAAATAGTCTATTGGGTTGAATTTTATTAAAGAGTTTATTTTAGATTAATTAAATGTAACTTGAATTAAAATTAGTCCCAGTTGGAACATAGCATGGCTCTATAGAGTCTATTTTAAACGACAAACATACATGTATATGAGAATCAAAACGAATAAAAGGATTGACATCATAGGTTCATTTAAAATCTACAAGACTTCATAATAAACTATATTTTTGGTTTTACCTCGTGGAACAACTGCAAAGAGATTTTGTTTGCCTCCAACTCTGGAGAAACCAACATGGGAAAAGCATGGCTCTTCCAAATGAACGCCTGCAACAGACAATGTTTGTCCCTGGGATTTGTTTATCGACATTGCATACCCAAATAATATATATATATATATATATATATATATATATATATATATATATATATATATATATATATATATATATATACATACATACATACTTGTAAAATCCATTTGTTGAACCGTCATTTTGTGAACTGTTAAAAGTGGAATAAACCTGAAAAGAGATATAATAATAAAAATCACAATTTATTATCAAATATATAATAAAAATACATATAGTATTTATTATATACCCTAGAACTATTTAGAACTGAAGTCTTTATTTTATGAAATGTAAAGGTTGCGTGTTTCTGTATACTGTAGGCGTGTGCGTGTTCACATCTAAACAATAAAGGAAGAAGCATACAAAAACTTGGGTTTCTATTATTCCTCTTTTTATATAAACTGTAGTGAAACAAAGTTCTCAATATCTCTTGGGTATATGTTTTCTTTCTCTGATTCAGAAGTTAAGGTAAGGATAAACATTGCTTTAATAACCGAGCTCAAGTCAGTCTTGCGCAGAGTTGGAACGACCAAAGAATAGTTTGTACTTACTTCTACATTGGAAGGTCGGCATGGTTATAATGGTCGAGCTCAAATCAGCATTGCACTGAGTTGAAACGACCAAAGTAAAGGTTAATTTACTTCATATGTGCAGGTTTTGGAAGACATGGTGAACGCCATGCGTTGGAAAGTGGAAAGAGAATTCACTCATCAGTAAACCGAAAGTTAACCAGCGTGGACGTCTTTTTTCACATACTACTACATCTTAGAACAAGATGGAGAAATTGTGAGGAAAGAAATATTTTTGTCTTTTTATAGACAGTGCCGTCTAATAGGCGTTTGACGAAGCCAAATGGGGTAATACAGTTTCCCGTTTCTTTATTACTGGCATCATTTTTTTTATTGTTATTCATTATTACTATTTTATTTATAGATTTTAATTTATTTTCCCACAATTTAATCACTATGGGTAGATTCTCTCCTTCTATTGTCCATATCTCGGGATAACTTGTCTTTAATATTGCTCAGTTATTGTTCACCATGTTTCGGCCGAGTTTAAGTGTATTTTCATTAACTAGGCAGAACCGAAATGAACAAGATGTGGTATCCCTGTCCTTGTACAACGACACAAGAACAATCTACTGCCGTATGTTAGGTTCATTTCGGAATTCACTGAAGGTTAGGGTATAACAACTGAAACATTGTGATAATACTCTGAGGGAATATAATTTAAATAATAAATACTTTTCATCCAAGAAATTCAAACAGAAAATGTATTTTTTATTTTGTTCTTTACAAAAAAATAATTATAATAATATTTTTTTTTGTAAACTTTCTTTTAGATTAACTTTTCAGTGTCTATAAATAGATGCAGAATTTGACAAAATCAATTCATAAATTCTATTTAACACGATGTAAATAATAATATTATATAACAACATTTTTAAAAACATTTATTCTTCGATCACTAGAATAAAAAAGTGCAAGAAATTGGAAACTAGATTCAAAATAGGTTGCTATATTTCGGGAAGCCGTTTTTCATAGATGGCGGTTTTACTTTCAAAACTGAAATCTAATAAATACACAAGCTGACATGAAGTGGAAAGTTTATATTGAATCAATAGCTGCTAAGAAAGTTGGTTGACTGTGTAGTACTGACAAAATCTATCGACGGAATCTATTTTACATATTTATAAGCCTACCATTCGTCCATACATTGAATATTTCTGTCATATATGGTCTGATGCTTCTCCTATGCATTTAGAGATTCTTGACAAAATCCAAAGCAGAATCCTCAATATTATCGGTCCTGAGCTGACATCTAGGCTTTAGTCTCTTTCCCACCGCCGTAACGTTGCTTCCCCGTGTCTTTTCTATAAATATTTTCATGGTAATCGTTCTGATGAGCTTTCCTCTTTGGTACCTAGACTTTAGGGCTTTAAGCGCAGTACTAGAATGGCAGCTAGGTCTGATCACTACTGAAATTACTAGATGCAACAGTAAGCTCTAGGTTAACAAAGTATTCTCTCGCACTTCTCACATGCAGATCTCTAGCTTTCCAGCTAAATTTGTTCTTCAAAAATTTAAATGCCGTGTCAATCGTTATCTTCTGTTCATTTATTGTTCTCTCTTCGTAATATTTTTTGCTTTTCTCATATTCTTTCACACTCAGTATCTCCTTGCGTTTTAGTGGCTTTATTTTCCTTGCTTGGGTTGAAATAATTAAAAAAGCTGGACTCATTCTGCCAACCATTTCATTGTGATTCTGACTCCCGTTTGCTATTTTTAAAAATGTTGAATTTTCTGTAATTCTTTCGTAGATTAAACCTATAAGAACACAGAAACTCTCATAAGTAAGATTATTGATTATTCAACTCCGAACTTTCTTAATTAATAATATCAATGAGTGGGTGGGTGTTTTGGGGTGTTTTATCTGCGAACATGGAGTCTTCTTCTCTCAAGGATGTAATGTTTTATGTTTAATATTTAGTTGATTTCACTGCTCTGCAATTACTACACAGTAACGCTCTTCGCAAAATTCTTCCATATGTTCAACCTTCACATCATTAATGTCTTTGTCAGAAAATAGGAATATATACATATATATATATATATATATATATATATATATATATATATATATATATATATATATATATATATATATATACACGAGGTAAACTACAAAAGTAACCACACTCTTGTCTAATGACGTGTTATGGCGAAAGTGCGGATAATTTTTGACTTACCCTCATATATATATATATATATATATATATATATATATATATATATATATATATGTGTGTGTGTCTGTGTGTGTGTGTGTGTATATATATATATATATATATTCAAAAATGTATACACACTTCAGGAAAGGAAAAACTCGTGTAGATATTGTAATACTAAATTTATTTAGATATCACGAGTTACCTTTGATCTCTACAATCACAAGGCATGCTCAAAATGGTGGTGAATTTATGCTAAAAACAAATTGATGCTTACCGAATGAAGACAATCTAAATTATTTTTTTTTTCATCTAGAAGATGCTTCACTCGACATATTGGTCACAGAAAATTGTACTTAATTTGTAATTCCATTTGCATCTATAATTCGAAAAAATATTGTTGTCTCTGATATTTTACAGCTTCAAATAAATTCTCAGATATTAGCCGTTTGGTGATTCATTGCAATGACGTAACTTCCGGAATTATGCACGTGTAATGTTATAGTTGTACAGATTAATAAGAACTCGGCTCTAAATCTCTCATAAGTACGATTATTGTTTATTCATCTCCGGACTTCGTCAGTGATCATCAGCAAGTAGTTTGCGGTATTCTGCTCGCGAGGATGTAAGAGACTCTCAAACTATTTTCCCTCTCGGGTGGGTGTTTATATGTCTTTCTGTCTTTAGTTGTTCTACGTTTGTACAGCTTAAGTGCTGCTGGATCATCCACCAGTTTAAATGTCAATGACAACTACTGACATCCACTGAAGCTGCGAATGAGCTCATGGGCACTAGGATACCGACTTCCAGGTCATCGCGCTGATGCAGCTGGCTTTTCTGAAGCTCTAGTATAACAGAGTGCAAAGACTATTTTGATATCATTTGGATTAAGCCCAGTACATATAGGGGTCACCACATATCAACCACTCCTGCAACAAACCATCTGGTATTTCCTGGCATAATTCACTTACTACAGTACTACCTCGTAATAGTTGTGAAACTATTTGATGTTTTTTCGATGAATCCCTTTCAATCTCATTATTTATATGAATTCATAGCAGCGTCATTCAACGGTAAAGGTTTCTGCCACTTCTATCATTAAATAATTATTATCTAAAAAAATTATTTCATTTAAAAAAGGGAAAGAACATTTTTTAGTGAGTTATCTGTCTGGCCAAGACTAATTAAGTGGATTAAATACTTGTTACCGCCCACCATAGACAGCGTAGTTAAGAGACAATAGGAGAAATCACATCCACGTTCAATGCATGGAGTATCAGACGCATATCTAGAAGTTTATTTCAACCATCCTCAGCTGTCCTTGAATATGTGAGCAGGAGACCAATCAGGGTACCCCTGCTAACGGCACGACACCGGACAGAATTCCTCGTATTGGGTTGTAAGATCGCTAATCCTTAAAAGTATTGTAAGTAGTTTAACTATAGAATAAAGCATCGTTCGATCATACCCTATATCTGTTCGATATGAGACATGTTTGATGATCACGCTGCTTAAGGAATTTGATGGATATCTTGCCGAGCATAATGAATAATACGGGCATCATATAGGCGGTCATTATTCTACTGGAACAGCATATCACAATTCTTGTTGCAAGATTGGCAGCAGAAATGTTTGAACAGCATTCTGGGTGTACAAGTCTCTGTTTACGGAGGAGATCAGGTATTTTATCTTAGAGCTCTGCACATAAGGAGTTAGACCTGTGTGTTGTGAATGAATAGTCTCGAAGATTTGATGTTGCACACGCAACTTATCTTCCCGATTCGGAGTTTCGTAGATATTTATCTCCTCGTCAGTGGTGGGGGTAGAAAAAAAATCTATATTACACACACACACACACACGTACAATCACACCAGCACACATACGTACACACACATGCGCGTGCACACGCACAGATATATATACACGTATTATTGAATACGACACAAGAAATGTTTTGTTAATTTTTTATGGAATTTTTATTTTTCTACAAGGAAACAAATGGTTGGTTCGAGATTATAATGGAATTATCCATTGGAACCATTGATTTTTTTTATTTCTCCAATCACATTTTCTGATGTAAACCTCTTAAATCATTACGTTCAAGAAAAACGCCAATACGAAGTTTATCATTTCATCTTCTGATAAATAACATCTATGTTTTTTTTTCTTGATGATGACCAGATGATGGTCGTAAGCGATAAAACCAGCGATAAGAAATATGAACAGTTCCTGCACAATCTTTAAGAAACCGTTCGTTCCTTTGTACACACAAGAAAAACTCCATTAAAAACAGAAATATATTCCTTGTCGTTCGCATACAAAAAACACGTGTATAAATTTGCTGTCTAAAAGTATATATATATATATATATATATATATATATATATATATATATATATATATATATATATATATATATATACAGATATATTTTAGTTCTATCTGAATTAATTTACACAGACACACACACATATATATGTAATAGCTGTATACACATAAACTCAAGAATTACTGACAACTGAAAATATTGTTTTCATTGCATTATGCCTAGTTGAGCGTTTAACTTTGCCTAAACAAGTTTCCGTTAAAAAATGAAATATGCAAAATTCGGTGTCCTTTCGGTTAACGTCAGACATATTTAATTTGTAGGATAGCTATAAGAAAACCTGTTGTTTTATTTTGCAGTTGGCATCTAAATTCACTAAAATAGACTTACCCTCACCTGGCTGTCCGATTTTTCATACGTGCTTTCGTCCTTTTGAATAAAATGCAGATGTTGTCGATAAAAAACAAGAAATTGATCTAGAGAATTAAAGAAAAGAAACAAAAATTAGTTTAGAATATAAACAATTTACTTTAAAAAATCATGATACTGAATTTTCTTCGAAGAAAAGTAAGAAAACCTTTGCTAAAATTTGGATTTCAGAAAACAAATTCCTTTAGCAATTTAGTAGCTGCTACAGACATTTAGAATTTCATTTAGGCATTGCTCCGTACTAACCTTTCTTGTTCATGTAGCAATTATTTGCAATCGTCCAACAAATAGCGCCAGCCAAACTTTATGTAACATAGAGTTTCACCAAAGTTCATAAACTTAGATTAATAAAATAACAACAGTGTACCTCATATAAACAATAAAATAATTCTACGAATTAGCGAAAATGCAGAAATATTACAGTTACTAATTACAAATATTATTGCTTGTAATTGCAAGTAAAAATAAGTTAATATATTAGTTCTTGGCTACCGTTAATTGTAGTGCATTTCAATGTAATGTATCATTATTACATGTTATCCCATGAAAGAAAATTCACAATCAATTCCCGTGATTTATATATACGTGTGGCTGCATCGTTTTAACCATGATCACATATACAAGGGCTAGCTACGATGGTCAGTTATAAGAGTAGCGAAGGCAGAGCAGCTTTGGGGAATACTAAATAAGGTAAATAGATGTGAGCATCATATAATTCCAGTTTTGTTGACGGTTGGTGCACTCAGAGTTGGTGGACGATTTGACCTAAGTTGCCTCATCACTCTTTAAACCATTAATACTATTTTTGACAAACAGAAAAACTGAGAACTCAGTCAAAATGTAAGATGTCCGAATCGTTATCATTAAGAGGAAGAACAATAGTCGAAGAAGGAAATAGGTACTGTGACTAACTGTTTTCGTAATTTCATTTTCTTGTTTCATATAACCACATATTGAGTGCCCCCATCAAAATGGCGACTTACACCGGAGATGAAGTTACAGCATGTTTCCTCATTATTCCAACATTCACTATTTTCTCTATATTGGTAGCTTCGTTTCTTTCTCTGACTTCCAATTTCAAAAGCTTATATTTAAGCTATATTGGAAAATTCCTAGTGTTCCGATAACAATTGGTATCACTGTTTAGTTCATCATCCACAACATCCTCAGTTCTCTGGCAAGGTCGACAAAATCCTATCAGATCCCTCTCTTTTGGCCTAGATCGGCTGATCTGTTTTAATTTACTCTAAGTTCCAAAAGATCTGACGCGTTTCATTCCCTGAGTCACATATTGGATTTCTATTTCTTGTATTCCAATCCTTGTACCGGAAGTTCACTATTTATTCCCAGAGCCAATTTGATACTCATTGAATCCTAATCAGTAGCTATTGATTGACATTAGATCAGAAAGTTGACCGTTGAATCTATGGGAAATATTAAGTGCATTGACATGGAAAGAGATTATGTTGAAAAATATATTAAAGTCTAATATTGATAATCTTCCATGTGCCGTATCCCTTCAAAGCATGGGCTATCATGGGTCTCTGTATATTCCTACCTCTTGTAGTATTTAACAACGTTTGTCACTTTGCCAAGCCTCCTATTTCAACTCCCACTCCCCGTCCTTTTTCTTTATGACGTCTTTGTTGCTTACGCGATCCGTCCTTTGTATTCTAAGCAACCTTCTGTAGGGCCACATTTCTCTTTCTCTTCATCAATGAGATTTCCAGCATTCACTGCAATGACGCAATTGTACTTTTTAATATACATATTTTATCCATATAGATTTATATATATATATATATATATATATATATATATATATATATATGTACATGTGTGTGTGTCTGTCTGTGTCTTTGTGTGCGTGTATGTGAACGTGAATCGTAATTAGACATGAAATATGCCTATGCTTGAAGAAAAGTTGTACGAAACATTTTTTTTTTAAAAAAGAACCATATTTGAATACGATGATGATTTACCAAAACATTTTATTTCCTGGTAACGAAATAAACTGAGTTGGAAGAGTTCATTGCCTTTTATTTCAGCACATTGAAAATATCTTTCAGTTGTCACAGATTGATTCGTAGGTAAGTTAGTAAATCGTTCGACTAGTAACTTACCACAATAATTAGTATTAAGGGCGCTCGGATAATCCACAAATATTCTATTTTCTGGTTGATATTCCAGCATCTAAAGGAAAGAAAGAGGAAACATATTTATGAAAAAAGTAAAAGTAAGTAATTTTTGAGATGAACAGATGAAATTTTAAATACTTTTACTGCAAATGAAAAGCAAGAAATGAAGAAAATTTACAAAATAATATTTTTTATTTTCCAATATTAGGCTCTAAATACACTAGGACACCTTTCAATATGATCTTTTGTGCCCACAAATAAATGAAGTGTTAAAAGAATTTTTTTTCCTATGACACCGTTTTTATTTTTCCTATGACACCGTTTTTATTTTAATATTTTCAATCTTCGTCTATATTTATGCTTTTAAAAAGCGATGATTAGAATTGTAAAGCTAAAGCGAATATGAAAGCGAATTTATAAATTTTCTTTCAAATAACATACTCTTCATTATCTTTATGAAAAGATATTACAATTATTGTTCTTATCACTATAAATTAATTAATATTTTTATTAAGAATTCTGGTTTATTATTATTATTGTTGTTATAACGATGCAATAGAAATAATAACAATTAAAACAATAGCTTTAGTAATAATGACATTAATTATAATCAAAATAACAACTTATAAAAAATAAGTTGTTATTTAGATTATAAAAGTTTGGGAACCACTAGGCTACAGTAATCATCCTGTTCAGTGCTACAAATGTGCTTGTCATTTGCCTGACCCTAACCAGTTGACATGTCTTCTTTGGGCCTGAACATGTGAAGAACGAGGAAGTTTTAACGAAAATGGGAATTAAAAACTGAAATTTCTGATATACATAGGGAAAGAGGGCTTGGGGAATTTGAAAAAAATGCGAGAGGGGCAAAGAAAATCATCGGGTAACCTACCTACCTTGTGT
Source organism: Acanthosepion esculentum (assembly GCA_964036315.1). Taxonomy (NCBI): domain Eukaryota; kingdom Metazoa; phylum Mollusca; class Cephalopoda; order Sepiida; family Sepiidae; genus Acanthosepion; species Acanthosepion esculentum. Next base: position 73,621,800 of record OZ038495.1, read on the forward strand.
AAATGGATAGCAGAACAGTGACTATGAGGGTTATTAAAAGGAAAAATACTGCTTAGAGCTAAAAAGGATATGAAAATGTGGAGAGCCTTGGTCGCCCACGTCCTGAAGTAATACATTCTATAAAAGAAATATCAAAAATCGGGTATCTCTATGGAAGTTTCTTCTTTTAACATTCCCACCGCCTGCCAAGAAATTAACTTTAATTTTTTGTTTTTATAGACTTTATACTATTGCGTTAATCTTGACGATTGGAAGACATTCAACAATGCACAGGGAATAAAGGAGAGGTTTTTTTCTATGTACCATGTTTGCTTTCTTGTTCCAGTACCTGTAGAAAACAAACTTACAGCCTTGTTTCGCATCTTTTTTTGTCTGTCCACAACAATTTTCATGTCTATATCTGTGCCTCGATAAGATGCCTTCTGAAAATCCGACATTTGTCGATACCACAATATTCGATTCAACATAACAATATTTTTTTTTACATTGTCGCCAACCACTTTACTAAATTTGTTGATCCTGCTGACACTTCCATATTTTGTTCTAAAATTGTGTCTGGTTTCATATTTTGTATCCGTTTCACGAAGGTAAATCGGCAAGGTGTCATCCATGTTAGGCTCACAAGATGGGAATTAAAAACTAAGATACAAGGTGCTTATTTAACAGTCGTAGAATGTAAAAGGACTTGAATCGACCTTGAGTATGTGAAAAACGAAGAATTTCTAAAAAGAATAGGAATTGACTCAATTGCTGCTAATAATCTGATTGAGAAACCGGAGATCTTTTTGGCACATAATAATGAAAGAAGGCGCTGAGAATTTAACACTCACGCAGCACACTGAAAGCAAAAGAAACTGGGGAAAATAGTGAATTGACACATTTGAGTTTATAGATAGCAGAATTCATAACTGGTGGGGGTGAGATGAATTCATAGCCTTCCCAAGATTATTTTCGCTTAAATGAATGTAACGAATTCGACAGGAATTCGAACTCGGCTCCGCTGCGATTTCTCATTCTGAACCGCTATCAATTTTTAAATTTTTTACTTTATCATTATTATTATTATTATTATTATTATTATTATTATTATTCTGCTTCTCCCTTCCTTACCTAGTTAGCACGGCCGTTACTCTCTGCCAATAGCTCATAAATTCCGTTTTGATCGCCTGGAAAGACGGAAATGACATCAGAGACGAAAATGAAAGAAAGAAAGAAAGAAAGAAAGAAACCCCCTGCCAATACGTCATAAATAATGGACCGTTCCATTTTGATCGCGAGGAAAACTGAAAAGACATATTACAGACGCTGTTTGATTTCAGTGAAACAAATTCAAACAGGATAGTTCTTCTTCTTCTTCGTAGTAGTAGTAGTAGTAGTAGTAGTATTGTTATTATTATTCTCCTTATTCTTCTCATTACTCTTATTCTTCTTAAAACCCATGAAGTTACGTATGCAAACTACTAACGTCATCTGCGGGGGAATGGACATAATGATAGGAGACTTTCATAAGACTTATACTAAAATGTTTGATTAATTCCTTTTAGTAACTAATAAACTAACTGAAAATTTCAAGATGAGCACGATCGCCATCATGTTATTCATATTTCAGTCGCATACCATTCACGCTGGCTGCGTTTCATTCGTTTTCACATGTTCATTACAAACGTTTTTCTCCCGACAAGCGATGTTTTGTACAGACTTGTAATTTTTTAAACCATTTTTTATTCTTGCATTCACTTTTTAAACATAACTTGAAGAAAACGTACTTTTTCGGCCTTGTGCCACAATTACTGTATCAGTAATAAATATTAGACATACATACTGTCGGAATATTGTTGAACATTGTTAATCAGTCTTTTCATTTCTTTCTGAAATCGCGCTCTTATGTGTAATTATTATTATTATTATTATTATTTGATCGTTTGTTCTTTGAAATGACTGAAATTCACGTCGTTTTAAATGATATGTCATTCACAGCATTTTCGTAAACTCCCAGCTCCTCGATTTATTATTGTCTCTGTGATCGTTCAGTTCTTCTGTGAAGAGAGTCATTTTTCATATTATTTTGATTCCCCCTATTAAGGCTCAAGCAATTTGCAGTGGCGGTTCAATTTCGTCTTTTTATTTATTAATTAACGTTATAGTTTAACATTAGGAAATTAAGATGTCCAATTTTTTAGATGAAGTAATGTTTTTGACAAATTGTAAATTTATGTGATTTTTTTTATCGCAATCCTCAAGTCGAAGTCTACTTATTTTTTTCTGATTAAATATGTTTGCTTAACAGCCTCAGAAAGTAGAAATGACAGATTGCTGATTGATTTGTTTGTTTTTTCAGCTTATCAAACATTTCTGGTTCAAAACATATTTCAGTTTGTAAGAATAATTATTATTTTTTTTTTTAAATGACTGTTGCAGTACCAATTGTTTTGAGAATAATAAAGATTTTCCATATACAAGACCAACTAGTAACCCATAGTGTGTGGGAATTCATACTCTTCCCAAGGTCATTTGTAACGAACTCGACTCGAATTTTTAAGCATTTGAACTCGACTTGGAATTCACAAATACTTGAATTTTCAAGTATTTGACAAGCATTTTCAACGTTTTTTGAATGAATAAATAATTAGAATCAATAGAGGATCCAAGAGTTCTTTCGGCTTACGGCCGCATCACGTTGAAATACCGTTTTTTTGGGGGGTTTTTTTCAATGATCGAAGTTAAGAAACGTCGAGCCTGGTCAGTACCTAGATGGGTGACCGCTTGAGAATACCATGTACTGTAAGCATGGAGAATTGTTCGGAATTGCAAATCGGAGAGCGAAGTTCCATTTCCAGTCGGGGTCGTTATATTCACTTACGTGCAATTATAGCCTTGGCAAAGCTATGAATCGACTTCTTCTCCTCCCCAGCTATGGGTTAATTAGTAGGACTTGTATCAATAAATCATTATTATCTAAAAAATAAATCTTAGAATGTAAAAATATTTTCTGACTTTAAATTAACATGCAGTGGGTTGATAAGCCGTAAAAACCAAATTAATCAGTCAACTAAGAGTTTATTTGAGATATGAATACATCTTTTTTTTGTTCATATAATGTTTTAGTTCCATTTTTTGGCCTTCTTCATGGGTAGTGTTTTTTTCTTTTCTTTTTTACAGAAAATTGTGGCGAGGAGAAGAACATGGTGGTTACAATAGCGATTCGTTCAGCACATTGCACGGAAGATAGAATTTTCTGTGCTTTTTACATTACAACAAAAAAGTCGAAAGTTATAAAATAAAAAGCAAACCATTCAAATTTGACATAGTTTAAGTTTTCTTCATACAGCCATTCCAATTAAGATATGGCACAGGAATTCAATTTTAACATTTCTTCTTAAAAAAGGAATGGATGTTGCGTTTTTTAAATATCAGGATTCCGATCATTGGTCCCATAACCGTAGGGTCGTTGGGGCAGTTATTGTAGTTGCAAAATCTGACGGAGTACAGACCTCTTCAGCCTGCTTTTGCACGTATACTACACAGGTTTCCCTACCAATGCAAGTACCATCAGTCTGCATTGCTATTTGATCCATAGGTGGAGGAAGATGGATTCCTGCATTAGCGCGAACTAAACAAAACAGACTTTCCCTGAATTCGAACTTGACATGCTAATTCCACTCAATTTTCGCCCTTCGCACATCCACCTTTAACGATTTACGTACATGAAAAGAAAAAAATAAACAATTGTTGGTAATTCTTTATTACTTACACGCGGACTCAAAATCTTTGTTTTTATCACAACGGTTCGGCCGTTGTGAATTCCGGCCTTCACCATTTGCTTATCAATTACACCATCCAAACATCTGAAATGACCCGAAGATTCCGATAAAAATAATGATAATACATTAATGGAATAAAAATCGTCACCAAACTAACTAGAAGATTAACTTTTATCTGTGGCCAGTAACCCAGAGGACTGGCTCGTGAATTTCGTGAGGAAGTTACTGTGAGTTCAATCCCTGGGTCGGTCAGTGGAAACGATCGAGCAATAACAGATTAGTACGAAATAAGAACTAAGATTGATTGATTGATTGATTGATTGATTATTTAACCAGCATATCGACCTTCGTTGGGCCATTCAATGCTGAAAAAGTTTTTTTCCAAAAAGTATAGTTGGTAATATTATTCTTCAAAAACGTATATCTGGTAATAATATTTTTCCAAAAACGTAGAGCTGGCAACAATATTTTTCAAAAACGTAGAGCTGGTAATAATGTTTTTTACAAAAACGTAGAGCTGGTAATGTTTTTTTCAAAAACGTATAGCTGGTAATAATATTTTTCAAAAACGTATAGCTGGTAATAATATTTTTCAAAAACGTAGAGCTGGTAATAATACTTTTCAAAAACATAGAGCTGGTAATAATATTTTTTCATTTTCATTCTGGTTTTTCAAAAACGTATAGCTGGTAATAACACTTTTCCAAAATCGTAGAGCTGGTAATAATATTTTTCAAAAACGTAGAGCTAGTAATAATATTTTTCAAAAACGTAGAACTGGTAATAATATTTTTCCAAAAACGTAGAGCTGGCAACAATATTTTTCAAAAACGTAGAGCTGGTAATAATATTTTTCAAAAACGTAGAGCTGGCAATAATATTTTTCAAAAACGTAGAGCTGGCAATAATATTTTTCAAAAACATAGAGCTGGCAATAATATTTTTCAAAAACGTAGGGCTGGCAATAATATTTTTCAAAAACGTAGAGCTGGTAATAATATTTTTCAAAAATGTAGAGCTGGTAATAATATTTTTTCATTTTCATTCTGGTTTTTCAAAAACGTATAGCTGGTAATAACACTTTTCCAAAAACGTAGAGCTGGTAATAATATTTTTTCAAAAACGTAGAGCTGGTAATAATATTTTTTCAAAACCGTAGAGCTGGTAATAATATTTTTCAAAAACGTAGAGCTGGTAATAATATTTTTCCAAAAACGTAGAGCTGGTAATAATGTTTTTTCAAAAATGTAGAGCTGGTAAAAATGTTTTTTTCCAAAAACGTATAGCTGGTAATAATATTTTTCAAAAACGTAGAGCTGGTAATAATATTTTTTCATTTTCGTTCTGGTCTTTTGTGATCTTTATAAAAAAGCAATTATTTTGTTGATAAAATTTAATTTAATTGCTTAGCTACTCAAATAAAGTTCAAATATGCGGATGTAGTTTGTCGTCATACCCAGGACACGGATGTAGTTTGTCGTCATACCCCGGACGCGGATGTAGTTTGTCGTCATACCCCGGACGCGGATGTAGTTTGTCATCATACCCAGGACGCGGATGTAGTTTGTCGTCATACCCAGGACGCGGATGTAGTTTGTTGTCATATCCAGGACGCGGATGTAGTTTGTCGTCATACCCAGGACGCGGATGTAGTTTGTCGTCATACCCAGGACGCGGATGTAGTTTGTCGTCATACCCAGGACGCGGATGTAGTTTGTCGTCATACCCAGGACATGGTACAAACATGGAAGTTCACTATTTGCCCATAGCTGGGACCCCAACAGGTGCTACCACCGCGGGTCTGGGTGGACCTGGGAACACCAGCAATTAAGAGGTGGTTCCACGCTTCCTCAAAACCTCTTGATCAGAGGCCTTGCTGTTGGATGCAGTTTAACGTCGTACCCAGGACGAAGAACTAAGACGAGAGATGCTTAGACATGGGCTGTGGAATGAGAATAGTCTAAAAGATTAAATAAATGGTTCAGTTCTAAATTCCTTGTAGATTACCTAGATACCTGATGAAGGACGGAGGGTACTATAGCCGAAACGTTGTGATTAAAACAAAAACGACGAGGACTACATGATTGATTGATTGTTTTTTTTACGCTTTATCAACCATTTGCTGATTATTTAAAGTTAGAAAATATTTTAAGATTGTAAGAAGTTTTGGAGATAATAATGATTTACTGATACGCATTCAACTAATTAACCCATAGCATCGGTGGGTTCATATTTTTCAAAGAGTATTTGGACGTAAGTGAATATAACTAACCCGACCGGAATTGGAACTCAGTTCTCCGACTTCCAATTCTGAGCCATTAAACATTACACCACTCACATGTCCAAGCTTACAGCACCTGGTACTCTCAAGTGGCTACCGATCTAGGCACGGACCAGATTCAATGTTACTTAACTTCGGTTAGCGTACTAGAACTGGTGTTTCGACGTGATATTGCCATAGAAATATCTCATGTCGAAACACCAGTTCTAATACGCCATGACGACTATCGCCCGCATGTCAATAATGAACCCAGAAATCCAGACAGAAGTGTAGGC
>OZ038495.1:73635616-73690616 GCA_964036315.1 Acanthosepion esculentum
TTTTCTAATAGACTGATGATAATTTCTTACTTATGTCATTTTCATCATGTCTTTTTCGGCAACCTTCGCGCAAAAAACGGCGTGTCAGTAGGACGGTTTATTACTTTAAACTATCGAGATTGCCTTGGCAATGTTAATTCCCAAGATTATAAAGATATGTGTACAATGCGATATTTGTTATTTACCATTTTAAAAAGATGTGTTATTTATCATTTTATAAAGAAATAAATTTAAAAAGAAATCTTTTTATTTAAAAATTTATAAAAAACCTATAAAATTTTCAACGAATTGTAATGATGTTTTTAATAAGCATTTCACCCCAAGCAAGACGGGGGTACCACTAGTACACAAGGGGCTACAGAGAGTGAATGTAAGGGAAAAGACTGGGTATAGGGGGGGGAGTGTTGAAAATAGGATAAAAAGAACGGAGAAGGATAACAAGAAGAACGGGGATCAAAGCATCAGAAGAGGTCGATTGACATTACATTTACATTTTTGAAGATTATAGTTATCAGGGAAGCAATTAAGAGGAAGGTGTTCCACTGTCGAGAAGTGCGAGAGAAGAAGTCGTTGGAGTAGGAGAGGCGGTTACATTTAACTGTTTCGACAGCGAAAGAGTGGGATCGAGATGCCAACTTAGTAGAACGCTTAAATTTATGTAGTCGGGTCACCGGTGAAAATAGTTCGTTAGAGCAAATGCCATGGAAATATTCGTAAAAAAGGGGGAAGCCACATCACGTCTGTGAGAAAGTGACTGGAGTCGAGATCCCAAGTCAGGACCGATCACATTGCATATTCGTCTTTGGATTTTGTTGGGAGCCTCGAAATGAACAGCGGAGGCACCAGACCATATATGGCAATAGTATTCCATGCATGGATGAATGGTAAATTTCTAGATGTGAAGGGTCAACTCAGACGAGGAAAATCTTCTGGCGTGAAACATAAGGCCAACTTTCCTTGCGGTAAATGCAGCTATTGTTTCAATGTAGTTGTTCCACTTCCGGTCAGTGAGGCGCTCTCGTGAGGTTGAATATCAACCATGCTGGTAGGGGACAGGGATGTTTCTCTATAGTGAGTAAATGAGAGCAGTTTTGTTTTGGATGCATTGAAATTTACGAGCCATTTCCTGCTCCAGTCAACCACATATTGGAGGTCATTTTCGAGACCAACGGCCAGGTGAACCTTTTCAGCAATGCTGGATTTACAATTGAGACAGGAGTAAATGGTGGTGTCATTTGCGTAGATACCGTCTTGACAACTGATGACATCACGAAGATAATTGATGAAGATCGGGAACAGTGTAAGACCAAGTAGAAGAACCCTGAAGAAAACCAGCGTTCGTATGAAAGGAACTGGAAGAGAACCTGTTCAGAAAGACCTTCATTTCGCGGTTAGACAGGAATGATTGGATTAAATCAAACAATCAACCTGTTATACCGTATCCCTAAAGTTTACGTAGAAGGCCGACATGCCGAACCCTGTCAAGCAGCTCGAGCTTCGCCATTATTATCAAGAGCTTCGTATACATATTCAGTTCTGGCTGTTAAGCACATCAGCGGTAGACCAGGCAAAGCGGAAACCATATTGTTTGTCAAAGAGTAGATCGTGGGAGGTAAGATGCTTAACCACTTCGGCATTGATTAAAGCCACGAAGACCTTGCCGAAGAGTGGTAGGAGATTGATAGGACGGTAGTTGGATGGGTCAGAAGAGTCTCCAAAGTTCTTAAAGACAGGAACGACAGAGGAGGGCTTCCAACAGGCTGGAAAGCAAGAATCAGCGAGGCAATAGTTGTATAGCTTAGATAGATCTGGAGACAGATCTGGGGCACATTTCTTTAGAACTACGGCTGGTATCCCGTCTCCACCACTTGCTTTATTTGAGTCTAATTTTGAGATGATGCCTAATACACATCTCATGATGCCTAATACACATCTCATGATGCCTAATACACATCTCACTCAGTCGAGGCTCTGTTCTAGGGGGAAAATCAGATGTGGCTACTCCGGATGAGTCGAGTGTTGAGTTGGATAAGAATTTCTGAGCAAAGCATTCAGACTTATCAGCTGTGGATGCTAGGACTTCGAATTGATTGAATAGAGGAGGGACTGAGGATTTGTTGTAGTTCAGCACACTATTTAGAACCAAACTTGCAAGATGCAATACGTTGTTTCATTCTATCAGCAAACAGTAACTTTGCTTTATGAGGACACGCTTGCACTCATTACGAGCAGAGACAAAGAGACGCCGTTTGTAATCAAACATGTGACACCCGTACAGACGGAAGAAGTGATTCCTATGGACTATAGAGGCAAAGCAAGCAGGTGAGAACCAAGGAGATGAGAGTGATCTAACTTGATATTGTCTTGCAGGTATGAAAACCTCGAAGACGGCTTCATACAGGTGGAGATCTCAGACGCACATTTTTGTACGGGTTCATTAAAAACCACATTCCAAGGGACGTCGCGAAGGAAATCACGGAACGAGTCCCAGTCTCCGCGTTAACAGAATGATATTCTGTTAGTATGAGGTTGATGGCTGGAAGGGGAGTGGAAGGTGATATTAACAGACACTACCGCATGATCAAAGTTACCAAGAGGGCAGAGTAGCGTAGGATTAGTGAGGAAACGCGTAGGAAAGTCAACCACTTGCGTGAGGGATTGTGTGATTGAAAAGTTAAGGGTTTGGATGCCAGCGAGGCCAGTGACAGATTGTTTAAACCACCTGGTATGGTGAGCGTTAAAGTCACCGAACACCAATATGTGTGCAAACGGATGTAGAGAGATAGTCTTGTTTATATTATCGGAAATGCTATCGAGTACACAACAGTCTTGAATGGAAGGGGAACGGTAGAGAAGGAGATAGACTCAAGATGCTATGCAATTACAAGAGATTCACAACAACACTACTATTAAGTCCAGGAAAAAGAAAGAGGATCCAGGAACCCCTTCCTAAACAGGAAACAAGGGATGAGCTTCTAATCCTGTTCAAAAGAAAGGGGAGGAATATAATTTTTTTTATTTTTTCTAATGTATAAATTTATCTTTGGTAGAGTATTTCTAAGTAGGAACTTGTCTTTTTAAACTTAGCCTTATCTATATAATTTATTTTTTTAAACTCCTTTTTGGTTCTCTTTTAGTTTCAGATTAACACTGTCCGTTGCAATCAGACATGTTCTCCGGTACAGATGGAAGAAGTGATTCATATGGCCTATAGCGATAGAGAAAGCAGGTGAGAACCAAAGAGATAAGTTCTATTTAACTTGGTATTTTCTTGCTGGGATAAAAGCCTCAATGGGCATTGATAACAGAAAGATATTCTGTTAGTAGGATGTTCATGGCTGGAGGAGGAATGGAAAAAGATGTTAACAGACACTACCATGTGATCAGAGTTGCCAAGAGGGCAGAGCTGTGTAGCACAACAAGAATCAGGGATGGAGCTTAAACAGGGATCAAGAAGGGAAGCGTTACTATCCAGGTTACTGAGGAAATGTGTAGGAAAGTCAACCACTTACGTGAGGGATTGAGTGATTGAAAAGTTAAAGATTTGGATGCCGGTGAGGTCGGTTACAGAGTGTGTAAACCACATGGTATGGTGGGCATTAAAGTCCCGAAACACGAATATGTTTCCAAACGGCAGAGAGATGGCTTTTTCTATATTACCAGAAATGCTATTGAGTACACAACAGTCTAGAGTGGAAGGTGAACGGTAGAGAAAGAAGAAATAGATGGAGACATACACACAAATGGTCTGGAGATTCCAAAGAGAGTTCCCTAGCCAATGGGAGATGATTGCAGACATAATCTCCCAGGCCATGCAAGTAGATATCAGAGTCCTTTCTAAGGAGAGGAAGGTAGACAGGAACTGAGAAATCAAAGGAAGGGATTGAAGAGAACGAGGATGTCTGGAGAGTTATGAAAGAGGAAGGATTTCACACTGCAGAAATTGGTATGAATACCACAGATGTTAGAGAAGGAAATGTTAAAGGGTTTACGGGATTTTGTTGAGCTGGTTTAGGTTTATATTTTTGGTTGCTTATAGTCATGTTGAGTTATGTTGGTAAGGAAAAGGCCTAATGTAATAGTAGTAGTCGGTCATTAAATGTGGCATGAGCAGAAAGGAACTGGCGCAGACTGCAACATAATGTGGCTTCGGGGCTGCCGGAGGTGCATGTAGGGACACCCATCCATCTGCAACATGGCACTGCATGAACCCTGATATTATGCAACTGTCGATCAGAGCAGCCTCTCAAGATGCTACGCTCTTAACTCCCAGTCGGGAACAGCAACTAGAAAACTGTCAACCCCGATACCCTCAGTATGAAGAGGCGTTCCCACAAACCGCACACATCACAAAAGATTCAAGACAGCACTACTATTAAGGCCAGAGAAAAGAAAAAGATCCGGGAACCCTTTCCTAAACAGATTGCAAAACATCGGCGAATTGCTAATCGATTCGAACTTTATAAAATGTTAAATAAAGATTTAATTATACTTCGTTTAGATATTTTTATGATTTAGTAAATTTTTATAAATTTATGAGTAAAAATGTTTTCATATTTTGTTCTTTATAAATGTTATGGTTCAGGTTAGGACCAAGGAAGAACAACACGAACACAAGAGTAGAAATAACGAAGATATATTACACGGAATAATAATACAAGATGTGGAAGGTGTTAGTATGACTGTCAGTCTGGTTTGGAGTGAACTACTATCGGCTCGACTCGATTCATCCCTCTCTCTTGAGAGGCGTAGTATACATAGTGTTAGGAAGAGTTCATTCTGTAGTTATAGGTAAGGATCCATAACACCCACCTCCCAAGCTTTTACCTCGCAGGGGTCTTTAATATTTTTTCTCTTCGGATTAATCATGAAAGGCTCTGTAAATTTTCTTTTTATGCTTGATTTCCACGGTTCAGAAATTGCTTGAGTACACAACAGTTGAATATAGCAAATATTGTGTGCATTACTTCCTCCTCTTCCTGAGGTAGACCGTTAGAATCCTCTAACAGCCTCTTTCTGATCTGATTTAAGTGCCTTTTATGCGAGAACTTCGGACCCTGAATTATGTAAATCACGTTCCCGATTCGTTTCTCTATTGTACCTGGCTCCCAATAGGATGTGTTGTTTTGAACATTTAAAAAAAACTTTCTCCCCTGGGTTAAATTTTCTTTTTGGTACAAACGTCGTTGGTGATTGCTTTGTCTGTTTTGGCAGTAATTTTTTTCTGTTGGTACGTCATAAGCTTTCCTTAGTGCTCTTTTTAATGTATCTACAAACCTCTCCGCCTGCCCGTTTGATCTTGGGTGATATGGCGGGGATTTTATGTGTTTCACCTGAAAAGTTTCACAAAATTCTTGAAAATCCACAGATGTAAATTGTGTCCCATTATCGGTGACTAAAAAATCAACCACTCTGAAACGAGAAAACAGCTCGTGAAGGCAATTTATTGTAGTCTCAGAAGTAGGTTTTCTACAATGAAATACTTCTGGCCATTTGCTGTAACTGTCTACTACAATCAAGTAGTAGAAACCCTTTAATGGACCTGGAAAATCTACATGGATTCTCGACCACAATCGATCTGTCTTAGGCCATGGCTTATGAGTGATCGGAGGTGCCTTGGCTTCTAAGGAACAGCCCTTGCATTTGTCCACCATATGTATAATATCTTGATCCATGTTTGGCCTGTACACGTAACTTCGTATTAAGGATTTCATCCTGTTCTTTCCTGGGTGGCCTATGTGAAAATCCTTGAGGATTCGCCTTTGTAGCGTTTTCGGGGTTACTACTCTTTCATTATATCGCAGAACATTGTCACATAACGAAAAACTGTCTAATATATGCTTATCTTTTCCTACAATCTTTGTTTTCGTTTCCTTTATAAATTCGTCATTCACTGCTTCGTTTCTTATTTCCTGTAATGTGACAGGGAGGTCTCAAATTGTACTACATAATGATGTTGTAATATTTTCCTCATATCGTAGAGCTGCAATTACGGAATCTTCTAATGGCTCCGTTTTATTTGGTAATAGTCTCGAAAGACCATCTGCATGCCCGATTTTGTTATAGTTATAGGTTAATAAAATCGTCCCCCATCTTAGCAATCTATTAGCAGTGTAGACAGGTAGACCTTTCTTTGATCCAAATAATGTCAATAACGACTTGTGGTCCGTCTGTAAGGTGAAAAATCTACCGTAAATATATCTATGGAATCTCGTAATCGCAAAAATAATCCCAGCGCTTCTTTTTCAATTTCCGAGTAATTTTGTTCGGCTGGTACTGAGATTCTTGACGCATGCGCGATGGGTTTTAGTGTCTCATCTGGCATTTTATGAAGTATCCATGCCCCAAAACCATAGGCACTCGCGTCACTCGCGACTATTATTTCCAATTTTGGAACATAATGCGCTAAAAATAAATCTGCTGTTAGAGTCTTAATGATTTTGTCGAAAGTTTTCTGACATTCATATGACCATTCCCAAACTTTTTCTCTCTTCAACAGTTCGTTTAGGGGTGCGCGTAATTTGTGCATGTTAGGAATAAATTCTTGATAATAATTTACTAAGCCCAAGAAGCTTTGTAACTCGGCTAAATGTTTTGGAGCCGGCATTTTTTTATTGCTATGGTTCTTTCTGGATCTGGTCTTCTTCGTTCTTCGTCAATAATATGGCCCAGTTATTTTAACTCCTTCATAAAGAAGTCACATTTATTTTCCTTTACCTTAAAACCGGAATTTGGTATCTGCCTGAAAACCTCTTGAACGTGTTCCCAGTGTTGTTCAATATTTTTGCTATTTATCAGGATGTCATCAAGGTATGCGATCATGAAATCCAGTCCGCCTAGCATAGTGTCCATTATTTGCTGAAATATCGCCGGTGCGACCTTGATCCCGAATAGTAATCTCTGGAACTTATATAACCCTTTATGTGTGTTTATGCACAACAACCTCGAGCTTTCCTCTACTGGTACTTGTAGGTATGCTTCGCTCAAGTCTATCTTTGAGACAAATTTTCCTCCTTTCAATTTTGTGAAAACTTCCTCTGGACTAGGGAGAGGATAGTGATAATCCTTAATTGCTGCATTCAATCCCGTCGAGAAATCAGCGCATACTCGTATCTCACCCGACTTCTTTTTCACGTAAACCGTAGGTGCGGCCCATTGACTATATTCCACCTTTGTCAATATACCGGTTTTCACGAGTCTATCCAACTCTTCGTCTATTTTTACTAATGATGCGAAAGGTACATTTCTTTTCTTCTTAGTTCGATTTTGACCGCCATTTTTTTACACCTCCCAGGGCCGGGGGAAAATACGTCGGGGAAACTCTCCTTTAATTTCTCCTTCAATTTCTCTGCCTCGGTCGATAACCTTTCCACTTTTTGGCAGAACTTATTTATCGGTAAATCCCAGTGGTCAAAGTTTTGCATCCAGTCAGTTCTAAATAAATTTTTTAGAACATACATCTTTAAATTCTTGGTCATCCCGTTGATAATCTTTTGTGATAATCTCCCCATCAAATTTGATTTTTCTTCCTGTTACCGACCTGGCTATTTTATCGGTTCTCAACATGGTCGGTTTGTTTAATTTCTTCCTCGTCTGTGAGCTGATAATGGTTAAATCTGCTCCAGAATCTAATTGTAATCTGATTTTTTTGTTTAACATTTCTACTTGTACGTATTTTCGTATATTTATCCCGTCCGCTTGGTCAGTTCTAGTGACTCTTACTCGGCTTTTGTTTCTTTCTTTGTTCTACAGTGTGAACGTTTATGTCCCACTTTATTGCACGACAGACAAGTCTTATAGCGGTATGGACAATCTCTGTACCAATGCAAAGTCCCACAGCGATAGCATGGATTGGGTGGTGGTTTCTTCTAAGGTTTCATTTGACTTTTTGTAGTAAAATAATTGTTTGGTTTGTTTTTGAGGAGGGAGAAAAACGTGTTTGTCGTTGTACTTTTCGTATGTGAGCGACGGCAGACTCTTCGATATCTTTCGAGTCCTTTTTTACGCTTATACATCTCTGACAGTCCTCAGTCAATTTTTGTAGCGTCAATTCTTGTTCACTCTCAAGTTTTGTTAGAATTTTCCGTCTGATCTCCGCATCTTTAGTCGAAACCAGGCCTTGGACGAATATCAAACATTTAAAATTGTTACGGCTGAGTTCAGATAACTTAAAGTCAACGCAATGTTTGTTTACTACGGAAGCGAATGTTATATAGTCTTCGCTATCCGTTTTTGTTAAATTTAAACATTTCCACCTTTTGTGGAATAGTGAAGTGTTCGGACTAAATAATTCCGTTAAAAGTTACACGGCTTCCTTGAAAATCAACTCATTTGTTTTTCTCGGTAGGATGTAGTCTACGAATTTAGTGTATTCGCTTGACCCTAGTTTCCTCAGTAGTAGACGTACTTTTTTCGCGTCTGACCAATTCCCGCAATCAAACTAATATGAATTTTCATATATTCTGAAGTAAGCCGCGAAGGTTTTGTCTTCGTCCGGTGCATAAGTAAAGTCTTTGATAGAACTCCATATAGCATTTTGCGAGAATGCCGCTTCATTTCTAGAATTTTGTCCTTTATTTGTTACTGCCCGTAATCGTAATTCTTGTAGTTCGAGTTGCTTCTCTTCGTTTTGCTTTTGAATTTCTAATTGTTTTTCTTCGAGCCTAATCTGTCTTTCCTCATTTTTTTGTTGCTGCTCGAATTGCATTTTCATTAGTTCCAATATGGTTGCCTTAAAGTCTTCCATGTTTACACCGTAATTTTGCGTAACGATTTTTCCTTTTTTCTCAGTGTAGACTTCAGGTTGTTCTGGAACCTTAGTACGAAAAAGTTTTCTTGCGTAGAATTCGATTCTGTTCTGTCTGACAGATAAAATTCGTGTCTTCGTTACCACTGTTAAGGTTGGTGTCCAAAAAAATGTTTTCTTTTTTTTATCTTCGCGTAGAACTTTTTTTTTCTCAGTACCTCCATCGCCTCTGTTATGGACGACCGATAGCAAAAAGGTTTTTTTTCTTCAATATCCTCGTCGCCACTGTTATGGTTCAAGTTAGGACCAAGGAAGGACAACACGAACACAAGAGTAGAAATAACGAAGATATATTACACGGAATAATAATACAAGATGTGGAAGGTGTTAGTATGACTGTCAGTCTGGTTTGGAGTGAACTACTATTGGCTCGACTCGATTCGTGCCTCTCTCTTGAGAGGCGTACTATACATAGTGTTAGGAAGAGTTCATTTTGTAGTTATAGGTAAGGACCTATAGCAATAAATGATAAAGATTGCATTATATTAATTGGTTCGCGTTTTTAGAATGTTGTAAATATAAAATTATTCTTAAATTCATGTAGTTGGGTCACTTCTAATAAACAAATATATGTTTAATATTTTTGTCGTAAATTCTCTATGAACAAAGAAATTGTATAAATTCACTTTCATGTGCTCAGATTTATTAAAATTCTAATCATCGCTTTTTAAAAATGAACGGAAAGAACCGTTCTTTGGACAAACCGTTTTATTTCGGGCACTAAGGTTAAACTTTGCCTCTGTTATTTTCTTGTGATATCATTCGATTTGTTGAAAAAAAGGTTAAATGAGGTATGAATCTGGAAGCAGATTTACAATGGAAAACTCGGAATCAGTGCACTTTCTATACATTTTCGCCTTAGTGAATTACTTGTTCATTTAATTAATACATTATTCTTTAAGTCAAAATTATTGTCAGATTTATTACGATGAGCAGCTAATGCATTGCTTTGGTTGTTTTGTAAAATATCACTTTCATCTTCATATATTCCTGGAAGTCGAACCTACATATTTACTGCCACGATATTTATTACAATGATATATATATATATATATATATATATATATATATATATATATATATATTAATTCATTCATTTTTAATGGAAATTTGTAAAAACTTTTAATGCCACATGATTTCTTATTATTTAACCATTTTTTTTTATTTTACTAAAGTATCGAAAGTTTTATTAATAAAAATTCTTACGGAAACCATCTTGTAGCCAAGATTGTTTTTACTATTTTAACCACGGAGCTATAGACAGCAAAGCAAGCCTCTCAGGCAGTAGATATAAATTTACCTTTGTTGTAGAAAGAGAGAAGTGGAAAGACAGAGAGGTGGAAAGAGAAAGATGGAAAGAGAAAGATGGAAAGAGAGAGGTGGAAAGAGAGAGGTGAAAAGAACCTTAAATCATTATGCGCCCGACGGCTGACATACGCCCGATTCACAGACTTTTAGTATTATACTACCCGTGAAGCGTAGAGTCACTGAAGGTTCAGATTATAAAACATTGAAGTTGCTTTCAACATTAAAAAAATTATCTGAAGAAAGTTGAAATAAAATTACTTACTGTATAAACAAATCGTATTTTCAAATCATATTTACTTGAAAATATTGTTAAATATGGCAAAAATTATTTTTTAAATATTTAAAATATCGTTTGTTTAGAGAAAGCTGAAACATGAATAAGCACACACGCAATCAGGGAAGGTGGAAAGAAAGAGAGAGATGGAAAGAGAGAGAGGTGGAAGGGAGAGCGTTTTTTTCTTTTGGTCTCACTATTAAATCATGTATACGCACCATTTCCTTCTCTTCCCACTTCATACACGATAATAAATTTACATCTTTATTTCCCCCACTCTCTGTATATAATTTTTTGTGCACGGTGGAAAACATATAAGCAAGCAAAGTTCACAAAGTTTTAATATTATAAAGATTAAAGTGGTAGTACTAGTAGTAACAGTTCTACTACTAGTACTAGTAATAGTAGACTTAATAATGTGTTCTTTATTACTGTGATTATTAAGATTGTTGTTTTCCTTGGTGCGTTGCATTATGGCGACTGGAAATCTGTTTAAGAAAACAAATGGCGTAATTAAACCTTATTTCTAAATTATGGCCCTGCATGAAACGTACAAATTACTCCAATTACTTCTTTGAAAATGATATTTACAGCCGATTTTCTCCATGTAAAACATGAATTGGTAGCTCTGTTATAACTAGTGCGACGATATTATTTCCAGGTCATTAGCTTCGTCTTGAAAATTCAGCAATGGCTCCTTGACCGTAACTGTAACATAAAACTTCGGAAATATAGAGTAACAAGTAGTTTGAACTGTTTTTCTTTTCATATAAACGAAGATCACCGATTTCTATTGAGGCTAATAATCGGAAAAGAATTATTAAACACATGATAAGCGTAATTTTCTTGCGAATATCGCAGATTAAAAATCGATATGTGCTTCACATATATCCGGCAACTACCAAGACAACGACAGTTAAATGCAAAATTAGCGAGAGACGGGGTGTTTTTCTCATGAAGATAAGATCTTAAGAACAAGACTAGTACACGCACACGCGCACATACACACACGCACGCGTACACACACGCATATTGTTTAAATTCTGTTATATTTACAGGGAGAGAGTGCTCAATATCTAAGATATTTATTTATAGATATAGACGGGAATCAACACTGCATGTTGACAGTCAGTTACACGCTTCTGTGCCAGCGTAATTTGAAGATCTCATTAACCCGCGGAACTGAGCCACTATGAAGTGTTGAAACTGACAGTCACCAAGCTAGTTTATTTCTCTCTCCACACACACACATGCACACACACACATTATATATATATATATATATATATATATATATATATATATATATATTCTCATTCTCAACTGGATTCAGATTTTGATTCTGTGTGGGCCATACCATAAACATAAACCCAGCTTCTAAAATCATCTTTCTTGTAGAATGTCAGGGGCATTATCACCATAAATAAATAAAGACGAGGAGATTCACACAGAGAACAACGTGGTGTTCAGTATTACTCTTATACATTGCAGCATTTATTTTGATATGTAAGCGAGTTAGTAGGCCAACACCAGTACCAGTGAAAATCTACCACACCCGAATATCACTATTTTTTTCACACATCTCAAAAAGCAATTTCTCACCTTTACACCATCCCATGGTTGTATTCAGAGCCGATCAAATTAAAATGACTTTTTTATCGTTGAAGAATACTTAGTATGAAATAACTTTTCCGTTTGGTTTTCTTTAAATCTTTTAGCCTTGTGACCGAAATTGCAAACAGGTTTTTACAAAAAGAGCCAATGTTGTTCACTTCAATGTTGATGGCTTCAAACAGTTGATGATTAGTATAAATAAATAAGTTTTCCTGTTAGTTTGAGTTTAATATGTGACTAATTATTCTCTACACGTTTCAAATTTGAATTCTGACCAGTTGAAAACACAAGTCTGATGCACTTTTATTTAAGCCACATTTTTGTGGTTTCTGCCGTATGGGTAAGAGCATTGTCGTGTTAAAAGAAACATCTTCCCCTCCCCTCCTTAGAAAACGTCTCTTCAGTTGCGAAAAGCAAACCTTTCTCCTGCTTTCCAAACTATTAACTGATTTTTCAGTTTGTGTTTGGCTCAATTTCCTTGGTCTGATAGTGTATATATCATAAATCATTTTATTTGAGAATGCATCTTTTTAGAGACTATTAACAGATGTTGATCTAACGCAATATTACACGTCACGTGTCGAATTTTTCCATTGTCATTTCTTTGCCAAATGTATCGAGGGCATTAACATGGTAGCTTCCAATCTGACATAGAAAAATAAAAGAGCACAGCGTACCCGAAGCATTATCTGTCGACTCGAAAATAGCTTCTTGAAAATAACCAGGTGAATATAACAAACTGCACATAGTAAGGCGCAACAAAATTACGTCATATGATTCTCCTAGGGTTCGTGATCAATGAAGTCCATGTCCATATCTTCCCGCCATATTTCTTCCCGCAGAATCTAAATTTCAATGCCAAAATCGAAATACCGGACACAGTTGTCAAGGTTGTTCCAGAAGTTTCGTCCTAAATGGCCCATGTGAGTTAATATCTGCTGGTTGAGAATTTCACGTTCAACATTTAGCCTCCGAGATCCCATAAGTAGACTCGTTGGTGTAACTTCGGGAAGGAAACCAACCAATGATACCGCCATCAAAGAACTTATTGAATGCTGATATCGCGATGATCAATATGAACAAGAGCCATCTGCTCGAAGTCACCTTCATTTATTAGTAATAAGTAAGCATTTACTTTCTTTCTAAGTGTAATATTTTATCTATTTGGCATTGTCACAACGGTTGACAAAGGAAGAGTGGATGAATAAGTACATGGAAACAATGGGCAAGCACTTCTTACACTACAAAACCCAAAGCGGTAATAACAGGTAAAAAGGTGTTGCACGCATTTTCAAATTGAAACACACAGATAACAAGATACACACGCGCGCTCGCTCGCTCGCGCGCGCGCGCACACACACACACACACACACACACACACACACACATATATATATATATATATGTGTATGTATGTATGTAAATATATACAAATATGAAATAGGATCCCCCTCTCAACCTTTCACCAGCCAGTCAAACCTCTCTACTTTGTTTTGTGCTCCGGCTGTGTCGATGTGCAAAAATGTTGCCCGTTGCACGCTCCAAATGAAACGAAATGTGAAAATAAACGCCATATTGAGAAATGAAGATTCGAAACTTATTTCCCAAATATTTATTTTTTTATTCGAGGCTTACGACATATTAGATTCTATCTATCTATCTATCTATCTATCTATTTGTCGCAATCTTTTCATATCTATGTATCTTTCGCAGTCTTTTTATATCTATCTATCTATCTATTTATCTATCTATCTATCTATCTATATATCTATCTATCTATCAGGTGTATTTAGGCAACAACAATTCATACAAACAAATCTAGTTAAAAAAATCCAACAATATCTGTTTAATTATATTTTTTTTTTTACAATTTTTTAATAAGATGTACATCGGGTTCAAAACTGTCAATCAACTATACGAATTTGATGTTTTGTTTTATCATGTTTAAGTATTTTTTTACCGTTTCAGTCATTGTTAAGAACTATGTGATGTCAGTGTCGGAGAAAATAATTTGCTGGCTACAGCTTGGCGTTTTCGTTTACAGTGCTGGAATTCGAATCAGGCCAAAGTGATAACATTTGTAACAGTTAAATGGAGCTAAACCACGTCAGATAAAGCATATATAAAATTTGTATACACGTTCTTATTATCCTCTTTTCCACCGTGTTATCTATGCATTACCATAATTATTTCACTCCTGGCCTACTTCTTGAGTAGAGTAGCAAAGAATCTCGCATTTTGACGGATTTACAGCAAAGAAAAATGCGATTAACAAAATGGCGCTGCTACCTTCTGTATTTACCCGAGAAAGGTCGAATCGTAGCCAGAAAATGCCGAAATTAATGGTCTGCCGACCTTATTACAATTTGATCGTTTCCACGATCATAGTAGTCTTTCCAAAATCTGATTCTGGAATGATAGAATTCAGTTACTAGAGATATTCAACAATATGTACTACGCGTTCTTTTAAGCAAGCGCAGAATGAAAAGATATTCTGATAAAGCATGTTAGAGATTAGTAGAGTAACGGTCGTTATGATAAATGATGAAAATTTAACTTAACTTTAAAGATAAATGTTTTTATTTTATTTATTTCGTTATATTTTTATTTTTAAATGTATAACTTATTTTATCTTATATTTTATTTCTAAATATATTTTTATCCTTTAATTGATTTTATATTAAATATAACTTATTTTTAAATATAATTATATATTATATAATATTTTTAATATAAATTATTTAAATTTGACTTATTTTTAAATATAACTTATTTAAATATATCTTATTTTTAAATATAACTTGTCTTTGGAATAGTAACATAACTTTATCTATATATTTTAATGTTTTTTAAAACCCTTTTTATTCCTCTCTTAGTTTTAAATTAACATTTCATTCTTCATATAAACCCAATTTAATGTCATAAGGTTAATATCCAGGTTTAATTTTATAAAACCTTTTCCCTTCCGCCCTCCCCTGACCACTCCCTCGTGCTTTTCGTCTGACTGAAACAATGAAATGGATAAATTCTGTATTTGTTTTTCGACGTATTTTTTTGTAGCTTTCACAGTTAAATTTCGAATTCCGACATGAAGTCGGTTTATACCGGGGTTGAATAAAACTGACAGTTGTATTTTTTCGTCGACTGAAGTAAGTTTATTCTCCATATGAGGTGATTTTGGATATAATTGTGTATTAATATATATATGCACTTTTGTGAATGGTATTATGTGTATGCTTGTATATGTGTTTATAGATGTGTGTGTATATATGTGTGTTTATATATGTATATGTGTGTACATGTATATATATATATATATATATATATATATATATATGGTTATTATGTATTTGTGTGTATGTATATGTGGTTATATATAGATGTATATTTGGGCGTATGTATAGGGATTTATGTATATATGTGTATACATTTATATATGTGTATATTTTTAAGTGTATATATATATTTATGTATGTGGATGGGTATATGTATATATATATATATATATATATATATGTATATATGTATGTATGTGTATGTATATATATATATATATATATATATATATATATATATATACATATATATGAAAGATTGTATGTTTATCCGTATGTAGGTATATAGGTATATATGTATAGATATATATAGGGACATGGATGTATATGTATATATGTCTATGCATGTGTCTTTCGTGCGTGCATGCATGTATGTATGTATATGTATGTATAGCAAATATGAAATAGAGATGTATATGGTGGATATATATATGTGGGGGTGTATGTGGAGATATATATATGTATGCATATATATATATATGTGTGTGTGTGTGTGTGTGTGTGTGTGTGTGTGTGTGTGTGTGTGTGTGTAAATGTACGGATGATTTTAAACTTAATTATATAGGTAAAATTTATTTGTACATATATAGTGTATACACAATTTGGCATTCTAGGTATATATCTGTATATATGAGAATATATGTAATTATATGTATATTAGTTGTAGTTTACTATATACTAATTATATATCTATATAGATGGGTGAAGGTGGTTATAGATCTGTAATTTGTATATAGTCAGTATAGTTGAGTATGTGTACATATATATGGGAATGTATAGGGCCAACTTGAATTATTGTTAACCATGTATGTTATGTGTTTATTTTATTATATTGTTTACTATTTTAGACTCATAATATTGCACATTTGACTGTCATTGTTATAATATATATATATATCTGAAATGAAAAGAGGTTTAAGAAAATATATATTTTTCACCAAATTCGGTGTTACACGTTAATCTATATAAAACGGGTTTCATATAAATATAATTTCGGGTACTTTTTTAATTAAACTCGTAACTTTAATAGATATACACTGAAGAATGAAAATCCTATTTATTTTACTTTTAATTTAGGGTGCCTCCGTACCCTGTTAAAATTTAATAAATACATCCTGCTTAATATACTTTATAAATATAATAAACTAAGTTTCTATGGATATCATAATAATTAATAATAATTTTAATTAAATCTCTCGGGTAATTTAAATCTCTTGAGGAATTATGTTAGGTACTTATACTATTGTACAGTAAATTCTAAATCTTTCGCTGAGTTCTGAATCTTTTTTTTAAATCTCCTTAACCAAACACAATTTTTAAGATAAATTTATAAAGTTTGTTAAATGGAATATATATACGTCATATTCTTAGCCAGGAAGAGACACAGACTGTGTTTCTTAACTTCCATTGACTAAACAATATTTTTATTCGACCTCTAAATCAAAATACAACATTGTTGCGTAATGTCATATTAAATCAGTTCACCTCAAACCTTAATGTCAACTGAGAATAAATCCTCGGGTCTTCTTCCTCTTTTATACTCCTCCGTCATCATTACATGTTCATAAATTTGAATCTTTACTTCGCTTTCTCCTTCTCCCTCAATATATATATATATATATATATATATATATATATATGTGTGTGTGTGTGTGTGTGTGTGTGTGTGTGTGTGTGTGCGTGCGTGCGTGTGTGTGTGTGAATCGGGGAGCCAATTTCGAATTCAAGTTGAGTACGTTACATTTACTCATACATAAATACCCTTTAGAAAGGGTTAAATAGTAGGGTAGACTGGGTTCTTTACCCTTCATTCGGAGACCTTTTGGTAGACTTTGTGCACCTGCTCTTTGTATTCGCTTCTTCCTAGAAGAGTAGTTGGTTCTGCACAAGCCGACACTACTATGATCAAATCAGTTTTGCCGGTCCTCTGGCTGTTCGGTTCTACAAACTGTGACGAAGGGGGGAGAGTTCATCACTTATATGTATATTTAAGACATAAAATCTTAAAGATTAAAGACATTATAAGATACAAATTTAAAATGATAAAAGTGTTCAATGTATAAAAAAGCAATCTGCGCGCAGTCACCTATGGCTTCTTCAGGCTTGGAAGTGTCCAAGAAAAAGAGGAAGAAAAATCTGCAAAGCGGATGCTGTTAATTTGTTGTGCTTAAAGTATAAATTTATGGAAGGATGATCCAATCTAAAACATCGGGTTTTCCCCTCAATACTTCAATCCAGCGTCAAATGTGTTAGCTGGTACTTTCTAGAATTCAGAGGCTTTTATACGATGTTGACAGAATCAGAGCCTGACAACTCGCTCAGAACTTGCTCCTCGTATCTATGCATATTTCCCTTAAAGTCGTCGTCACGATATATATATATATATATATATATATATATATATATATATATATATATATATATATATATATATATATATATATATAAAATAAATACATCTAGAGACGTTTTCTTGTGAGCTTTATCTCAATTTCAAGCTAAAAATCGATCACCAGTCGATTATGATCATGTACTTATAATCTTCGACTGTTTCGGCCTGAAATCCAGAATTAGGCTTGCAGACCGGCTTGTATTTATTAAGGTCATAATTCTACAGCCATCAGCCATCAGCAGAATATATGGCCCTTTATAATGATTGTCTGATGATTGATTGAAAAGCAAATAAAACAAATATAACACTTGCCAATGCTTCTTACAAAAAAGAAACCAAAACTAAAACCACGTTATCTTGAGTGTATGTTTATATATATATATAAACTATGGAGCTAATTTTATCAGATCCTAAAAGGAGAGGAAATTTTGGAGAGCTATGATCGCCTCCGTCCTGGTTGATGTTTATAACCCATTAATATTCCTGTTTGTATTGCTCATGTTTTTGGAGTTTAGTTTAGTGTATCACATTGTTACATACAAGTTAGAGACTGGATGAAATGGAGATCTAAGTAATGGTTTAAAATATGCAGACCACGGCAATACTACAACCTTCGACGATACTAAGGAAAGTGCTTTAAGAAAACTTGGTGCTATTTAATTTCCCGCAATAATCGCCATATATATATATATATATATATATATATATATATATATATATAGAGAGAGAGAGAGAGAGAGAGAGAGAGAGATAGTTTAAATTAACTTTCCCCGTGTAAAGCAGTAAATCCACTAAGACAAAAGGGGTTAATGGGTGTGAGAGAATTAGAAAACAGAAGCATCATTGAGGAGCAAGAGTAATAAGGAAGACTGTAGATAACCGATAACGATTGACATTGCATGTAAATTTTTGAAGATCAAACTAGTCTGGAAACAAGAAGCCGAGAGTTCTTTAGTTCTCCGCTGTTAAGGCCTTTACTTTTGCGAAACACGTATGGAGAAGTTAATTTGATTTTTCAATTTCAACTGAGAAGGGTACCTACAAGTATTAGTATCATCTTATGAAATTGATATGATCTTATTTTTATATTAATCTCAGTTATGAAATTTTTCCGTAAATGAAATATCAAAATTAATAATAAAATGAATGGAAATATAAATAACACAGTAAAATGTAATAAATGTACATAAAAGTATAGTATTTTATGTACACTTCTGATAAAATTTCATAAGAAAGGTGCCTATAAATTAATTAGATACCTTTCTTATGAAATTTAATCTCACTCTTAACAATCTTATTTTTTTCATTTCTTTATAATATATTTTCCATAAAGCATCGTAAACGTAAAGGTGAAAGCTAAGTACAAAAAAAATTAGAGCGCTGAAAGTTTTCCTTAAAAATAACGAGGTAAATAATTTGTTCGCTTAAATCTAAATAATTTCACTTCCTTCCATCCATAGAAATAATTATCCTCTCGTAAGTTATCTAAACGCCATGAAAATGTCTTTCGTCACCTGTCACGCGAAAGGTTATGACCTGCTTTGATTTATTTTTAAATTACATTTTTTCGGCGCAGAAGCTAAGTTAAGCTTGGTCCAAAATATTTTAAATAAACATTATAATTTCTGATTTTATTAAAATAAGTTTTGAAAAAATGATAATTGATTTCTAAAAGAATTTCAAAGTGAGATTTTCATCTTTTTTATAAAATGGAAAAAAATGATTGAAAATGATGGATTATCTGTCAGTTTTTATGACAAAAAAAAACAAGATTATTAACGAAAATTTCGGACGTGCTTGGAACGATTAAAAAATGTAAATAAATACCCCCAAAATACTTTGATCTTTCCTCTTTAATAATAATATGAACATTAGACGATAAAATTTTGTTTTCGTCAAGTTTGGCGTCTTTTTCATCATGCTACGCTCTTTTTGTTTACATTTCGTGGAGGTACCTAATTTTATACCTGTGATATAATGTTAGTTTTTCAAACTCGCCATTTAATCTGTTTAAATATTTTATTTTATCTTATCTGTGTATATACATGCACATTTTAATGAAAGTTTAAACTAATATATCCAATAAACTACATCATACAGTTATGAAATATGACGCTGAGAATGTTCGCGACATATCCAACCAATTGCAGTCTATTGGGATTTCAGGTTCAAACATGGAGACAACTCGTAAAACCAAACAAGCAGACGCAATAATAATAATAATAAACAAAATGACTGACATAACTCTTCCAATATTTTTCAACACTTAAAGAAGAGCTTAATTTAGGAAAAGAAAAAATTAGTGATTGACAATGATAAACAATATTCTGACTGTATGTCTGTTTGCTTCAAACAGTTTTTCCGAGCTCATTGTGAAAAGATTGACAAAAATGTAGGAAAGCAATGCGAAAATATCTACGTAGAAGGAGTTCCTGAATAGAAGAGAGATAACATAAATATGGATAAAAGTAATCACTTACACCAACCAAATATGACGTATGTCTTTATTCCCCGCTGCTGTGTGACAAGCGTCCGATAGAAGAGCATTTGTAGGTAGACACCCTCCACAAATATCCATGATTGACTGACGGCGATTCCATATACAAACAGGGTGAACAGAAGGCGACATTCCCAGTGCTAGAAAAATTATCACAAATAGAAATAAACATATGATCATGATATATACATATATATATATATATATATATATATATATATATATATATATATATATATATGTGTGTGTGTGTGTGTGTGTGTGTGTGTGGTTGAAGGTCTTGCAAAATATTTAATTTATTTCTGGTGCTTTCATTTTCCTTTATATTTATACAGTTGATATATTTTGATATAAAATAACCAATTGTTAAAAATATTTTCCAACTTATCTTCTTGTTCTTCTTTTTCCTCAACTTTTTATTGATGACCGCTTGGAAATGCCACATGCTGTAAACTTGGTTGTATGGATGGATAATAGCTCGGAATTGTTAATCGGAGAGCCGAATTCCAATTCCTGTTCGTAAGATCCATTTACGCGCAAATTCCCTTGCGAAAAGTATGAATACACCTCTTCCCCCCCCCCAGCTGTGGGTTAATTAGTAAGACTTGTATTACTAAATCATTATTATCTCCCAAAACATTCTTACAAAACTAAAATATTTTGTTGTGAAAATATTGGCTTGCATAATAAAATCTCGATAGGCTGAATCGAGTAAAATAAAATACAAATTATAAAATCGAGCCACAATAGAACGGCTTCCTAAAGTTATCTGATAGATAATATTTTGCTTACAGAGACTACAGGATTGTAAACTTGCTGAAGAAAGGAACTTGAAGCTGTCAAAATATTCAACGTTGATTACTTCTAAGGGCCTCAACGGATAGGAAGTTATGGATAGCTATGTTCGCCTATGTCGTGAAGGGACGCGGAAAATAGAAGATTTTAATAAGCACACAATAACTACTTGTTCAGCTACATACGATCAGTATAAACGTGTCAAAAAAAGGCCAAAAAAGGTCGACTATCAAATAAGAGATGTACTTACAAGGCCTGGTTTGAATAAAAACCTTCCATCTTTTTCTTCCATGTCAATATTCATAGCAAATCCGTGGGTGAAAAGGTTTTGTCTTAACAAGGCGAAGAGAGACCGAACGCAGAAGGCGAGAAACAGGTTAATGTGAATGATACTGCTTTTGTAGTTGAAACGTCTGAAAACAGTAAAGTTATAATGGAGGTGAAACTTTACGAGTGCCAATTAATATGCAGAATTTGAGTATGAGTATAAAAATTCAAAGGCAAATGGGAAGGGATGAATGAATAAGATTGTATTACAGCAAACTTCTGAGCTTTGTATAATAATAATAATAATAATAATAATAATAATAATAATAAAAATAATAATAATAATATAGTTTTCATACAGCATATATTTGGTATTCAGTAACCGAATAGCGCTATTTTTAGTTGAAACTTTTGAAATCTTTCTTAAAAGAGTTTTTAAGGAAATTGGGCTCTTTAAGTTCACTCAATGTCATAACACTTTTTAGTATTGATCGGAGTTTCCTTCTTGACCTTTTGTTTAAGTTAGTGTCGAAAGTCAGTATATTGATTATGGCATTATTTTTCCTTCTAGTTATATGTAGTATCCATTTCAGCTGTTACTAATATTGGAAGTCTTCAAGTGAAAAGGTTTTGTTATTTGGTAAAGCTCTTTGTTTGTGATTCTATGGCGTCAGTCTCTAAGATTTTTTTTTCGGGAAAACTAACTCATCAAGTCGAATTAATATTATTGCTATCTATTATTGATGGGAGTTTCCTTCCTAAACTTTTGTTTAAAGTAATGTGGAAAATCAACATCCAGATTATATCCTTATTTTCCCTTCTAGTAAGATGTGCTACTCATTTATGTTGTTGCTGTTGGAAGTCTTCACGTGATATAGTTTATGAATTATAAAGTGTGAGTTGTTATATATACTGAATATCAGTGAGTACGAATCAATTTCGACGTGACGAGGAGGTGAGTAGGAAAATTGTGTGGCGTAAATCCTGTAAGAATTTAGAACCTGTGTTCGGACATGAGCATCGGCGACATAGGGCAAATATATAACTACCTGACAGGCGCAAAACTTTCTGAAAAGAACTGTAGTAATTATAAGGGAAAATAAAGAAATGTTGGTAGGAGAGACAAAGAAAAATAAGGAATTAAATTGTTGCTTACCTGCAAAATATCAGAATGACGATGGCTGCACTGAGTGTGGCGAATGAAGCTCCATAACCGAAGTTGATGATCGTTGAAATCCGGTTCATGTGATCCTGAAATCGGAAGAAATCTAATGCTTACTTATTATTTGAGTTGCCCAATTGAGTAAAGATGGCGTTAATCGATTACAGTAGATTTGACGATATTATATAATCAAGAAATAATCGAAACTTTTAACGGAAAAAAGACTTTAGTCGCTACATTGATATTTACAAAACTTTACTTTTTACAACATGACATACGAGGAAGTGAATGGAAGCAAAAAGTGGGTCTATTGCCCACATCTACATCATTAATAGACTTTTATATATTATGAATTATCTGATTATATATGTGTGGCATATATGTTAAACTAAGAGAAGAAATTAGAAGATAAATTACGAGTATCATTGTTTTCTTATGATGGTATATACCAAGTTTTGTCACGTTTAATTTCATGTTTTAAAACGTAACAATAATTATAATGGTCATATTGCCAGCAATGTTTGTCATAATTCCGAGAAAATTACAATCCCTTTTTTCAAATGTGTAATGACTTTTATAATAAAAGCATTAACAATATATTTATTAAATAAAATAAGGTGTTTTTTCTTTTTAATACTTACCTTAATTCTTGACGATTGATTTGCAACATCTTTATACAGTAAAATTAGAAGCAATGTATTTATATTTGACATGTCATTGCCCTATGACATCAGTAATGCTTGTATTAATTCTTTTCTTTCTGATTCACAATGTACAACGTAAACATCATGTGCTGAAACTTCTCGAAATTAATTTTAATTAAAATTTGTTCAACTCAAGACTTAACCACTAAATGTTTTAACGCCAGAAATACACTGACGGAAAATAAAATTGCAATACGCTGGATGTTTCAAACTATTCAAGATTAAACGCACAAATAAAATAATTCGATTAAGGCAAATGATCATTTAGATGGATCGATACGTACACAGGTTAAAAAATAGCCATTTTATCAACAATACTAAACTAAGCTGTTAAATTAATGCCCTGCATATTTCCACATATACAGCTGCTTACCAAGAAACACCAATCAAATTCTACATGACTTGAATTTGTTAAGAATTGTGTGTATAGATCACATTAAAATCTAAGATGAAATAATTTATTTGGCCGAATTTCAGTTAGAAAATTGGAGCTGACGGCAAAACAAATGCAAAAATTTAGTGTGTTAAAAAAGTGAATTGAGCCAGAGTATTTTGATACACAAACAATGCAGATCAACATTAATTTATTTATTAATACTACATAAATATAACGCAATTGCAAAAGTATTTAAATATTCCGTCATTCCTCTGCGGTAGATAATAGCAATAAAAGAATAGCAATAATGTAGAGTTTATTAACTGTGAACAAGATTTAAAAACAAAAAATGATTGTTAATAAGATAGAGAAAAATCTTAAGAAAACTGCCATGATAGAATGAAAACGTTTGACAAAACAGGGGATGGGCGGGATAGTAAAACGACAGTCACTGCTAATAAATATAAAGGATAGGAAGTTGTGGACAGCCGTGGCCACCCACATCCTGAAAGTAAACGCCACATAAAAGATTTTCTTTAGACGGTCTGCGAAACAGTGGGAAGATTCTATAATAAAATGTTTTAATGAACATCGGGTAAAGGAATGACGTTGAATAAACAATAATCCTTTCTGGCGAATTTTACTTACAAAGAGCCGAGTAGACATTTAAATAAACAATTTTTAATTATACATCGCAGTTTTAGTTTTTTTTTCTTCAAAAACAAATGTTGGAAATATTAAACAAGTAACAAACTTTTGCAAATATTAAATACTTTGTAATAGAATTATTTTGCATGCTTTTTGAAGATTTATTATTGTTAATTAAATAACGTGTCTGTCTAGATTTCTGAGATGAGGTATTATGAACACTATTTACATTATTCGGACTATTGTCCTCATCTTTGTCGCCATATTTATTACAACGTTTCGGCTGTTGTACGCTCCGGCCTTCTTCAGGTGGTTGGAATGTCCTTTATCCACTGTGTCATGTGTCCTCGAGGACACATGGCACAGTGGATAAAGGCGTTGGTTAGATCCAATGACAGAACCCAAAGAGTGTGAGTTCAATACCCGATTAAGGCAGTGGAGAACTTGGAGAGGGGAATAACTGATAACTGACATCCATTAAACATGGCACGTGGAACTAGAACGGTCTACCCTAGTAAGCGAAATAAAGAGTTCAGTTCGACATTCCAACCACCTGAAGAAGGCCGGAGCGTACAACGGCCGAAAGGTTGTAATAAATATGGCGGCAAATATGAGGACAATAGTTCGAATAATGTAAATAGTGTAAATAACGTGTATCTTTTTCTGTAAGCTTGAGAGAGAACCGTATTTATTATTTGATTCCATCAAAATGTCAAATCTGCCCAACTGTTAGATTTCTCAGTGTTTTCCATTCAACTTAAAAACCAACTGTTTTATAGCTTGATTTATTTTATTATTAAGATTAGTTACGACCAAATCCTTCTTTTTTCGTAGTATTCAAGTGATCATTAAGCCACTGATGGCAACTGATGGAGCACTTTTAGTTTTGATTCTGATCATTCATTTTTTTTAAATTTCAATTTATAAAACAAATATCAGTTACTTATAACAAAATGTTTATGATATAAAAGAAAATGAAAATATATTAATCAGTCATCTAAATGACTGATTAATATATTTTCTTTATCATTATTATTTAATCTTATATTTTTCGATCCAAGACCGGAAAATTCTAAACGTTTATTTTTAAATTTCAAACAAATCACCAACACCATGACATGTTCCGAGTTAATAATAATAGTAGTAGTAGTAGTAGTAGTAGTAGTAGTAGTGAAAAAGTATAAACACTATTCATATTCAAAGAGTGGAAAAATTAGGCTGGTTTCAGAGAAAATTGAATTACTACATTTATATCTATAGTGATATGTAGATTAATTAATTAACTGTTGTGGATTCTGGGATGAATCCGATATCAATGAATAACAAACGCCAGGAATGGATAAGGAAAATAAATGTATTAACGTAATAATACAAACTGGTAATACGGGTTAGTAGATCCAGGAATGCGGGTTAGTAGCAATAATAGATATATATAGTCTTGGTATTGAAGTATCGCGGTATGACTCCTTACTGAGTCCACGTGCTCGCTAACTGTGACTCTTGTGCTACCCTCCTCTATTACAAACTGTCCGGGTATTCACTGGTAGTAGTATATGTAAACCTCGGGTGAGTCCATTTGTGTTTAAAGGGGAGACCCCCTTAACATTAACATATCCGGAATACCCAGGCAATATAATGACTACGATTAGGAGGATGAGGAGAAACTACGCACGAGGATTGAGTAGTAACACGGTCATTAATTGAGCTTCAATTTGAATTTGCTTCAGCACTACTAGACAGAATGATATCAACCGCCCCCTCCTCAATCTGAATGAATTGATCTCGTAGTTCGAATTAGATTGGATTTGTTGGCGTTTTTGTGTACCCTGGTATACTAGTGAGCCAGCCAAAATGAGCTGACCCATTTTATAGTTCACCAATAGAAGGATTAACCAATCAGAAGCTGGTGGCATTGGCGATATAGTCAGATTCAGTAGAGTGTCTGACTCGTGAGTGTTAATCTTTAACGTTGTTTCATTGAAAAGATTACGTACTGCGCTGTTCTCTATATTCATAGACTATGGTGAACATGGTCAACAAAGGTTATGAGCCCAGATTACGATTGTATTTTTACGGAGACGAGTCAAAATATGAATTGTGGGAAGTGAAATTCCTAGGCTACCTTAGAATGCAAAAACTTCATGACATCATTCTTTGCCAAGATGACCAGAAAGAAGATGATTTTACGGAAAGAAATGCGACCGTGTTCGCTAAATTAATACAATGCCTGGATGACAGGGGTTTGTCTTTAATAATGAGAGAAGCCAGGGACGACGGCCGCCAAGCTTAAGAATATTGCGTGAACATTACTTGTCAAAAGGTAAACCCCAAATTATTGCTTTACATACTGAACTAACCTCGTTAAGGAGACGAGAAAATGAATCTGTAACAGATTATATTATACGAGCTGAGAATGTCGCAAATACCTTAAAAATTTCAGGTGAGACTATCTCAGATGGGCTGCTTATAGTCATGGTTTTAAAGGGATTACCAGCAACATTCAAACCATTCACGACAGTCATAACTCAAAAAGATAAAAAAAAATAACTTTCACTGAGTTTAAAATTGTGTTACGTAGTTATGAAGAAACTGAAAAAATGTGTAATCCCCCAAATCAAAGAAATAACGTAATGCAACCGAGAACGACATTTAAAAAATTCAGAAAACCAGTATCTCAAACCTACCAGACTAGGAATTATGATATTAAAAACAAGGGGCTTAAAAACAACTATTA
This sequence comes from Acanthosepion esculentum, assembly GCA_964036315.1. Taxonomy (NCBI): domain Eukaryota; kingdom Metazoa; phylum Mollusca; class Cephalopoda; order Sepiida; family Sepiidae; genus Acanthosepion; species Acanthosepion esculentum. Next base: position 73,662,529 of record OZ038495.1, read on the forward strand.
CAATAACAACAACAACAACAACAACAACAACAGGAACAATAATAATAGAAAATCAAATATCATCTGCTTTCGTTGTGGAAGAGCCGGGCATGTACGTGCGAAATGCCAATTTCATACAAGGAGTGATTTTTGTAAAAATGTAAAAGCTTTTTCGAATGAGCAAACATATGCTTTTTCGTTTCGGTTGGATACTATACCCAATAGTTATAATTCTTACCTAGTCGACACGGGTGCGACAAATCATGTAATTACAGATGAAACAAAATTTATTAATTTTGACTCCAACTTCGAGCCAGATTCCCACTTTATTGAGTTGGCTGACGGTACCAGAGCTAATAATTTAGTTCCAAAAAGAGGCGATGCCTGTATTTATTTACGCGATACTAAAGGAAATATTTGTAAATGTTTATTAAAAAGGGTTTTATATATCCCTAATTTTAAACGAAATATTTTCTCGGTTCAGTCTGCTGTTAGAACTGGTGTTGAAGTTAATTTTCACCGAGACAATTCAAAGTTAATATATCCAGACGGAACTGAATTTAATATACAACAAAATGGACGTTTGTATAATTTGAAAAGTATTAAATCTGTGAAAACAGCCACCCACGACTTTAGGAAATGGCATAAATATTAGGCCACTGTAATAAATGGGTCAATGTAATATCTGATATGGATGTTAAAGCAGCGTATTTAAAGGCTCCGATTGACTATGAAATATACATAGAATCGCCAGAAGGTTTTGAAAAAGGTGATAATTATGTATGGAAACTCAAAAAGTCACTATATGGGCTCAAACAAAGCGGAAGAATGTGGAATAAATTACTACATCCCTATTTAATTGAACAACATTTTGAACCTTCCCCAGTTGACCCATACCTGTACACAAGAATATTTAATAATGAAATATTAGCAATTCTGATTATTTGGGTCGACGATATGTTAATTGCTTCAAAATGTAAAGCTGCTCTATTAAAAATTAAAAATTCCATTAAATATAAGGTTTAAAATGACCGACTTGGGTCGACTGTCATGGTTTCTTGGTATACAGTTCGAATTTAAGGACAACACTATTACAATGAATCAATCCAGATACATCGAAAAACTTTTATCTAAATTCAGCAGGCAAAATTGTAAAACATGAACTACTCCATGTGAAATGAATTTAAACACAATTATGAATAATGAAGATGGTATAGCGGCGTGTGAGAAAGAATACAGAATATTGATTGGCAGTCTTATTTACGTAATGACATCAACAAGGCCAGACATCTGCTAAAAGGGCAGAGAGAAACCCGAACGAGGCTCCGCCGAGGGGCAGAGTCTCATTCGGGCTGGTAGACTGTCCCTGAACCCGTTTTTACGGGTTCCAATAGGGAATATTTTTGGCCGATCCTACGGGCTCGGAAATCCCATGTTACACCCGGCATTGTGCCACATGTAACCCTCGTGCCAGCCTTTGATATCGAAGACTGAAGAATTACGGAACAGCTGCTGCTGCTATTGGCGATCTAGTCAGATTCAGTAGAATGTCTGACTCGTGAGTGTCAATCTTTAACGTTGTTTCATTGAACAGATTACGTACTGCGCTGGATTCTATATTCATAGACTATGGTGAACATGGTCAACAGGATTCATCGTGTTAAGTGAAAGTTGTCACTACGTCTGTCACTGTTCTTTATCACGTTTTTGTTTCTATCTACTGTTTTTTGTTACGTGTGCTGAAGGGGTTAGGGTTAGCAAACTGGTTTCACTAGGACAATTAGGGCTGAGTAGTGAGTTCGATCCTCACTTTAAGCCACATCTAAGCTACGCTTAGAAAATCACGAAATGAATGTTGTTTTTCGTTTCAACAATGCAACCAAAAATACACTTAAAAGCAGATATTGTCAGTTACACTTTTTAGGGCACATATTGAAGGAAGAGTGATTGGAGAATTGAACTAATAATATTTATTGATTTTTAGTAAAGAGTTTAATATACAGGGTGCGGCAAAAGTGAGACACTTTTCATTTATTAAATTGAGCAAAAATAAATGACAGTAGTTTAAGAAAATTTATAAGTATTGTCACATGAAAACAACATGTTTCGTTATGATTAACAAACCATTTAACATGTTCAAAATCTCCCCCTATATATCCGATACAATTCCTATTCAGCAAAACTTCTACAAACCATTTGACACATTTCTACATTAATTTCAGAAGGTTTATCAGAAATTACTTGTTTTAATTCAGGAATTATTTTTGGTTTGAGACTGTAAACTAGACCTTTCAGAGCACCCCCACAAGAAAAAGTCTGGTGGTGTTAGTTGCGGTGATCGGGATGATCACTGAATTGCTTCACGTTATCCTATCTAACTTAGCTCGAAATTAAGATTCAACCATTCCCGAATGAATAAGTCATAGTTAATCTTAAGCCGTCTTAAACTATTGTAATTTATTTTTGTTCAATAAAAGTTAAATAAAAAAGGGCATTAATTTTTCCTCAGCCTGTACTTACGGCATAATACAATGAATTCGTTTTGTAGTGTCTGCAGTTGGTAATAATTGATTTCTTTAGTTTTGACTTACATATTTGAGCGTACCTCTTAAACCTTGTGCATTGTTTTGGCGTATTCTTAGGGAGCCAGGAGCAGAGCATATATACGCAATCAGCAGGCTACATTTCTAATTTTTTATGTCCCATTTAAAGGCGGAAGTAGTAATTCTTTGTTTTGCCACCTGATAATGTGATCCGTTGTCAGTGATTTAGCGTAGGTAATTTTTATCCGATAAAAACACACCCGGCTCTCGGTTGCATATGAAAAGGGACTCATCTAGAATTTTCCCGGTTCCGAGGGAGACCGTGTAATCAATGAGTCGTTTCCATCTGCTTTTAATCGAGAGGTGCTATATAGGTGGACTGATATTCGATCGACACGGGCAGCAGTTATTTTGTCGTGATTTGTCCGAAGAGGAAGGTTTGCCAATAGCCAGCAGCCATTGCCAGTCTGGTTTCATGTGCACAGAGCTTTTGCAGCTGCTTCATTTCATCCAATAATTGGCTGAAATCAGTCACTCGATGACAGATTTACAACAATTTACTGACCAATAAACATTCACATTATGTCTATAATTGCATCTCTGAAAGTCAAAGGATATCTATCTATCTATCTATCTATCTATCTATCTATCTATCTATCTATCACGTAAAGAATTCTGGTCAGATCCCCGAGAGGATTATAGAGCCCGCCTTCGCAAAAAGATGGTCGTTGAACTTATTACCAAAAATGTTTTGATAAAAACAACATGGATGAGGATTCTTTTTTCTGTTACGTGCCAAATCCTTTCAAGACGTGGATGATCATGCCTCTCCAGAACTTCCTTTTTGGACACATTAAGTAGTTTTTGACCAGTTTACCATCCCTCATTGCCCCTGTTCTGATATTCTTTCACACAAACTTATTAAGAAATTTAGCGCTGTTTTACCTTGTTTTTCAAGCATACATGATGCCTTGTGAGTGTCTCCCAATAATTTCAAATCCCTTTTTCTGATTATAAATATGTCTCCTTTTTGTTCTTATTTCCTTTAAAAATTTCTCACTGTTAACATGTTCTGTCCATAGTATTCTCAGAATGTTTTGAAGAACCACGTCTCTGTTGCTTTAAGTTTCTTCTTCATTGGCGAGGAAAACGTCCAGAAACGAGAGGGATGGTGAAATAGTTGGCAAATTCGGACTAGGAAACCGTAATGAACACGGAGAAAAATTGGTCCAATTTAGAATGACCAGGTAGTAGCCAACACCTGATTTCAAGAACACCGAAGAGGCACAAGCAAGAAGAAAGGATTAAACATCAACTGCAAGAAGACAAAATGCATGATTGCTAGCAAAAGGATGAGCCCAAAGTTCGAATTGCAAATCGGATATACCAAAATCAAACAAGTAAAAAAACTTAACAGAGGACGGAAAGTGCAACTTTTAAATCCGAAGGAGCTTTGCGATAACCAAATATGCATTCCAAAAGCTAAACAGAGTACTAAGAAATAGAAAAACTTCGCCAGAAACAAGGTAAAGTCTACTGTTACATTTTACATGTCCTCCTGTATGGCAGTGAGTGTTAAACAATCTCAAAGATGAAGAAGAGACTTGAAGCAACAGAAAATGGAAACAAAAAAGGAACTTATACTTAACATCAGGAAGAGACAGTTGAAATTTCTAGGGTACATAATGGGGAAGGAGGGCTTGGAGAATATGATACTCATAGAACAGATTGAAGGCAAGAGAGACGGGGAAAACAATGCATAACATACTTAGTGTATTTGAGTAAATGGATGGAGGAACTGGGTTTAGGAGAAATAACAAAAAAGAGAAAACTTTTTAAGAGCTACAAAAGCAGGAAATTGTGGAGAGTCATGATTGCCTACGCCCTGAGGGGACATGGCACATAAAAAAGTATAGCAGGTTAGATTTGCATAACAGTTTCTTTGTTTCTAATGATATTTTCTTATTTCTTCTTCTTTTTCTACGTGCCATGCCCCTTCAGAACGTTGGCAATTATGGCTTTCCCCAATTTCCTGTATTTTGTAGCTCTTAGTCATTTTCTCTCTCTCTCCTAAAGCCTGTTTCCGTCAGGTAGGTTATGCGCCTTTTCCCCCTGTTCCTCTGTCCCTGTTGCCTTCAATATGTCCCGTAAGGATCAAATTTTCCAAGCCTCTTTTACCCATTATGTACCTTAGAAATTACAATTGTCTCTCTTTCTGATGTTAAGTAGAAGTGTGCTTTTTGTTTCCATCCTTGTGTAGAACTCCATGCCTATTCTTAACCTGTGAAGAAATTCTCCGGTATTCCCTGTCATATAGGAGGACCGATATTGCATAACAGTTCACCACTCTTTTCTTTATTTCTAATGACATTTTTCTGTTTCTTAATACGTTGCTTAGCTTTTGGAAAGCATCGTTCGCTATCCCAAAGCCCCTTCGGATTTCGTTATCGCACTTTCTGTCCTCTGTTGAAAAACTTCCCAGATATATAAATTGCTGTAGTTGTTTTATTGTGGTATCTCATATTTGTAATTTTCATGTTTTCCTATTGCTAACAACCATGCATTCTATCTACTTGCAGTTGATGTTTAGTCCTTTCTTCTCGCTTTCCTTCATTATACTTTGCCGGAGTTCATGTAGTTTCCTTTCCGTTTCTGCTATCAGCACTTATTTGCATATCTTATGTTGATGAGATTGCGCCCGCCTATAACGAATGCTGTTAGGAGTTCTAATTGTCTCAGAGTCACTGTATAGATTGAATTAATCCGGTGAGAAGACTCATCCTTGTCTTACATCCCTTTCTATTTTTGAATATTTACTGAATTCATTTTCTATCCTCAGACAGGCAGTTTGCTCTCGGTATAAATTCTGGATTATTCTAATATGCCTCCCAAATATATCAAGGTTAACTAGCAGAGCCAAGAATTTTTTGTGATGAACGTTTATCAAATGCTTTTGCATAATTAAAAAAACAGAGCTATACACCCCTTTGCATTTCTATCGCTCTTTATTTCTTAATACTCTGCATATTTTCTGAAAGGCATTCTTCTATTATTGCGCCTTTGTTACACAGTACGAATAATAATTCATGGAATAACGACAATAATTATTTTCATAACAGCTGACACCGAGGAAGGACGAAGAATTCAACGGCCGAATTGTTCTGATAAACATAATAAAGATAAGGACACCAATCTGCATAATTTATGGAATAATGAAAATTAAATCCAGAACTTTAAACATAAAGGAAAGCCGTAAAATGCAATGACCGAGTCGGTGTGATAAAAAGCATAAAAGAATAATTCTAAGCCAAATAAATTAAAAGTAAGTATGAAAAAATAAGTATGTAAATTCTTAACCTTACACAACAAAATACCAGCATTCAAAATTCGAAACGTTGAAATCAAAAGAATGAAATTGAAGACAGCCGTCTAAATAATAACCGTAGTAATACGAATAGGTCACTTGAGCACTTGAGTCAGTGGTAACATGAAATGTTCTAAACGTAGTCGTTAGAGATAAACGGCAAATGCAAGACAATAAATCTTTTTAGAAAAACATCTGTAAATCGATTGTTGATCTTAAATAATCCGTTTTGTTTACTCCCCGACAAACCTCTTGAATAAAAACATTCTCTTTTGAATCCCGTCTCTTATGACGCCACAGTACAAATATTGACAATGATGGCGTATTCTGTTGTCTGCTAACTTGTAGGAAAAGTTAAAGTATTAAGTAATCTTCATCGTTGACTTTTAAGACAGGTACTTGAAAACCATTATAAGATATTTTCAAAAGCATCATGACAGTTGGCGCAACTTTTATTCGCTGTTAATGTCAGTATCAAGTGGACTGTGGGTAGTTCCCAGCGTTGACTTACACAAGTACACCTATTGTGCAAGTCGGTTGTGCTTTTAACAACATGAGCCGGAAAAACATTAATATATATATATATATATATATATATATATATATATATATATGATTAGATAAAGAACAAATGGGAAACGTTTATCAATCTAACATGTTTCAAAGAAATTCTAGTACTTTTACTCGTGTTGTTTGATTTTCATTGGTCAATCATGTATCACGTGCATTCGACTCTTTTAAACCAACGTTAGTATAATTTTCGTTTCAAATTCAATGCATGTTGACGCGTCCATCCGAATTTTCAAGAAATGCAGGTGATACAAGATTAAGCAATGGAAATCAAACAGCACAAATGTAAAAATACCAAAATATCTTTGTTCCTTCTATATTTCTCAGTCTCTGGCGAAGCTTTAATGAAAGTGAAACATGTTATATGTGGTCCACGGCAGGATCGGAACCTGCGTCCCCACAGGTAAACCGTCATTGGATCTGACATGCCTGTACCTATTGACCACGGAGTGCGTCGATGGTCAGGAAAAGTTGAGAGTACCTTTAATATTCAGGCCGGTAGACGATAAATAGATATATTTACAAAGCGTCTACTCAGATACGAGTATCCACTTTAAATAATGTTTAAGTAATTAGAAGTATATATATATATATATATATATATATATATATATATATATATATATATATATAGGTTCTATCACACACACAAGATGGTGGAAAACTGGACATTTAGACTCCCCGAACGATTGAGAGTCCATCATATAAAATTTGACGACAAAATATTTTTGCATATTTATTTTTTATTTAGTTGACATGTAGGAGGACAGTGCATTTTTTGAAAACATCACACAATTGTTGCTCCTGCAACCATCGTTAGTGTTTGATTCTGAATTTCAGTTTTCAAATAGTTTTCGTTTTAAATGAACGTCGGATATATCATTAATTAAAGTCTGATCAGGTAAAAATTCTAAAATATCTAAAAATATAAGAATTAAAATAATGAATTATAAAATAAAAACATAATTTAAAAGGATAATTAAATGAGAAAGAGAATGTATATAATTGTATATATCCATAAAGACGTATACTATATATATATATATATATATATATATATATATATATATATATATATATATATATATAACTGATTATCTATGTATCGAAAAGGAAAATTATGTTACAATTGCATACCTATTTCTAAGTTCTTCACTCATTTTCAGTACACTTCTACATTCTACTTTTACACCATCTATGCATCTGTCTGTCTGTCTCTGTTTCTCTCTCTCTCTATCTCTCTCTCTATATATATATATATGTGTGTGTGTGTGTGAATGTGTGTGTGTGTGTGTGTGTGTGCATTAATTACTAAGCACTGGTAATTTTTCTACTCAGTTCATATGATATATCACTTACAATGCACTCCTATAATAAAGTATTTGATAGTGAATTTGGATTATTTACAGTCGACTTTGATCCTACTATTTTAATATTTCGACCGTTGTGCCATTCGGCATTCTTCAGGGGATTTTTCAATCTTCAAAACCTCACGAACTGAACCCTTTATTCAATTTTTGGCAAGAAGCCGTTCTCATTCTGCTGTCTATATCTAGGTACATCTTATCTTAGTTAATTGTCCCTAGTGTTCGTTACAAAAGAAACAAGTTGTTATTGGCCACTAAGAAGTCCGACAGTAAATAATTCATAAAAAGAAAAATCATCCTAGAAATCCAGACGGCATTTACATGATATATATATGTATATATATACATATTTTTTTCTCTTTAGATAATAAATTATATAAAACTGTCCGAATTTTCTTTTTATCTGAGTGCTTTTGGCTATACATTTAGCCATTTTCAAAGATTAAATATTTTAACTGTTAAATAAGAAATAGTTTGTTGCATGTATGTTTGCATTTATGTTTTATAAGAAAAAAGAGAAAGAGAGTAAAGATTAGAGATGAAAGTAGTAGTTTATGCTTCTCTTCTTCCCGACCATTTTTTTTCCTTTTATTGTTTTCTTCCCCTCTTCTGTTTGTTTTAAATAGGATCGGTCATAACCATCTTTGTTCATCACCCTTTTAAATGCTCCTCTGCAGAGAAACAAAAATGCATCTTGTCGTGACTAATTTTGTCCGTATGTAAAAATGTTATATATATATATATATACATACATATACAGGCAGTCACATTAATTCCTGATCGCTTACAATCAGTTTTTCTTTATATTTAAAAATGTTATATATATATATATATATATATATATATATATATATATATATATATATATATATATATGTATATGTATATACAGGCAGTCGCATTAATTCCTGAACGCTTACAATCAATTTTTTCTTTATATAAAAATATTTTTTTAAATATTTTTAGTATATTATTAATATTTTTAAAATATTTTTTAATATAAAATAAATTTATAATGTACAATAATTTACAATTCATTTCTACAGTAGAATCATTTGAAATGTTATTGAATTCTATATCAAATAATGCTGTTCACTCAGTAATAATTCGTAGACCCCTTAAAATGTTTTCTTTCCTAATTCTTGATTCATTTCTATACTAAAATAATTTTTAGTGCTATACTACCATATTATTTTAATTTTTAACTGAGATAACAAAACAAATGTAAATTGTTATGTAAATAAGATATTGGGGGTCGTTAGCGTTGTGATAAAATACTGACTGGCGTCTTCCATATTTAGAACATAGTTAGAAATTGTTACCATTGAAGTTCAGATTTAGAAATTCAATTCAATCTTTTGATTTTCTTCTCTAAAATGAATATCCTAAATTATGGGTGTTGTGGTTCCAATGGATATCGGCTCGGGATGAAGAAATCCGATTTCGAATTCCAGTCAGGTTCGTTACATTCACTTATGCACAAATAACCTTCTCCCCCCCAGGTTGAATAGCAGGACAAACTGGGTTCAGTAGCCTTGGTTGTCAGCCAGTAGAAAGAAAGGGCAACCTACTGCAGTAAAATCTTCTCCCTAGTTAGTCATGAATCGAAAGAGACATAGTCTCCCGCTCGTGTGTCGAGTAGTGCATTTAATTGGCTTAAACATCTGTCTTTGATGTCCGTTTTTGTTGTTGTTGTACTTATTCTTCCTATAACCGCTTGTTGAAATTTGTCAACCATCTTTATTGCAGCTTTTGTTTTTTGTTACTGGGGGGAAAATCATTCATAATCGAAAGGGACATAATCACCCGAGCGCCTTGCATCGTGTATGGCACCGATTAATCTTAAATGCAGTCACATATTTTTATTCACTGCTACAAGGTTCGAGAGTCACACAATGTAGAGAGTTACTGTTAAAATGGTACTGATATATGTAGGGTGTAATATAAATCAAACAGTAGATTACAGCAAGTTTATTAGGATAAGGTGGATGGCTAGCACTTTATCATTGAGTTGAAGACGTTTAAGATTTCAGTATTGATTGAAGCACGACAAAATGGTAGTTCATGGGAAAAGCTTGTTTGGGTTGATATTTGCTTCTTAACTTTAGAATACTGAGGACTCTGTTATAGTAGCATGGCATGACCTAGATGTAAAGGAATGAACTGGTAGAACTAAAGATTAGAGCTCATCTGAACATTTGCCATAGAAATAGCGATAAGCTGTGGGAAATCCCCTGTCATCTCAGGACGTAGGCGATCATATCTCTCCACCGATTATTTTTCTTTATTATCTGTGAATTAACAAATCATAACTTTGCACAATTTCCTTTCTCTTCATTATTTGTAAATTGACGTTGAGAAAGATAGTGAAGTGGTTTCCGGTTAGTTTCACTTTTCTTTGTTTCTAACCAGCTTACTTGCCTATTTCTAAGTTGGGTGTTCGTGTAACGGTATGAGTCATGTCAGCGATGTCAGTTGTTAAAGGAAAAATGTGAACGATATTACATAAATTGTTTCGACAGTTACTGTCTTGACAAAGAAGGTTAGGCGATAGAAAGCGAACCTCACAAGAACTCTGAAAAAGGACCCTGACAAAGAAGGCTCAGCTGAGTGGAGCGGACTTGAATTACTGTTTTTGGACGAAAACTGACAGAACACTGGTGCGCACCAGCATATAAGACAGAGTACCAATAGCCCGCGACGTGAAAAGGAAGGCAAGCCTCCGTTGGACCGTTCGCCCCTCTACATTTCTTGTTCGTTTAATGCAGAAAGTTACAACAGAATAAAATTTGCTGACTGCTACAATCTCGTCTTGTGGTTTTATTTCGTGGGGAAAGATCCGTCCAAAGAGTTATTTTCCATGGATTAAACCAAAAGCGTTCGACTGGGAAAAGCTGTATCCTGAGAACGAAACTGGAGTCTGGTTTGAGTTGCAACGCTACAGTCACATAAGTTATATATTTGTTTGCTTTAACGTGGCCCTTGAAGAAACATCATATGATAAAAAAACAAAACAAAGAGGAAATAGAGCAGGCCATTTACCTAATAAGTTTAATATAATTCGTCAATTATTGCTCTGCCTCTCCCTTTCCTCGTATTGTTCTGAAACGATCATTATGTGCAGTGGTCAGACTCAGTAAACATTTTGTTTTTCAGTTGTAATCCAAGTGAACTAACTACAATTAGCGATCGTAATTGGTACTAAACTTTACAATATCTAAATTTCAGAGACGAGATCTCCTTGCCGTTGCCAATGATGTTCCTCTGCCAAACAGATGTAAGATGTAATTGAAAAAAAAGACTCTGCTTGTACGCATCACCTCTCTTACTCGCACCCTGCATTCCAAAGGTGGGATTTCTGATCTGGGTTTACTTTTCCATTGCTTATATTACCTGATCTTCCTAAATGGTTCCCTATCTATGTTGCTTAACTTTGTGATCGAACGAGAACTGGGGCTTTCAGCGTAATGTAACCGTAATTATTTCTATAGCAAACTAATTTTCAATGTTTTTATCTGTATCTACATTTAACACATGCTATATGCAAAGGCCATGACAGAATTGACATATCAATTAAAATATCCTACCTGTTAAATCACAGGTTATATAAATCGGTAATATTGATATAATGATAAATACCAACGGGGATTCCTGTTGATAACTTGTCGATGCAGGATGTGTAATCTGTCCAAGTTTTGTTGGTTTCTGCTTTTCGATACCAAGTGCCACTGTTTGTACATTTCTTGTATGCAAAATCTACAAAAGGAAATTAAAATGTAGTGATACTTGAAACGTTACGAATTTAAGAGAAGAACAACAATCTTTAGCATGGAATATTATGTTGAGTGGCTTATTGCAGAACTGCCCAACAAACAGAATTGACAAAGTTTGCAATAAACAAGAAAAAGAAAAGAACAGGGCAAAAAAGTAATATAAATCAAGCAAACAATATGTGCAAGGCAAATTAACAGTAATAAGGCAAAGCAACAGTAATATGACAAAAATTGAACAAATAAGAATTGGGGTTGACATATAAGAGCATGTTCGGATAAGCGAACATAGCGCTCTGACTTCAAGACAAGATGGACCGGAATTGAATCATTATTTATTGTATAAAATATACAACTGTCGCACAAACCCGAAGGGGAAACAAGGTGAGGTTAGTCGTTACTATCCTAAGCCTAGCTAATCTGATTCGCAACCCATTCATTCGTTACAATTTACTCAAACATTACAAGAATTCATTCATCTTCTCCATTCATCTGAGAATACCGGATACTCTTTCTACTAAAAAATACCTATGGCATAAACATTTTACAATATATACAAATGTATTTTTCTTTCTTCTTTTAAAAATATATTGCATCAAATGAATGGGGGGGGGGACCAATGATGAAAATAAAATGCAACAAGACATTCAAACTTAAAGTAAATATGTTAGTAGGAGCCGACAGAAAAATTGAATGGCTGCTGTATTCTGCCGATAGACAAAATCAAGACGCTCACTCATTAAAGGTGAGAGAATGACAAAATAAATTGTAGAGTAGGAAAAATCAAAACCAGACCAAGTCAAGATAAAATGAGAGAATATGAAACCGAGAACTGACCTGTTTTATTGGCTAGACAGAAATTTCAGCATGTATTTGTGTACTTCTCAGGAGGGGAAAGTCATTCCTACTCTAGATTGGAAACAACAGCTATAAAATGACTAACGGGATACGAATAAGAAAACGTAAATATTAACATTGATAAACATTCAAACAAATGACATAAAGATGACGAGCAAAGAAACAGACTCCCGAGAGGATGCTTCCTTGTCCACTAAAATCTTAACCTCTTCAAATCCTATAAACGGCAAAAGCGTGGCCAAACTTTACTTAGAACTATTAAGGTTTTGAATTCAGAGTGTGAATTCAAAGTTAGAAAGCCCATTTTGTATTGCTATTTAATTACAACTGAGGGTGACATACGTATATAGTCTGAAATTACAACGGGTTTTTACGAATTTTTATTATTTTACGTTAAAAGAGTAAATAGAGGAAAATGAGACGCATTTTTTCATTTGCTGTTTTTGTTTTGTTTTTCCAGAAAGGAAAAAATAAGCCGTTTTAGGAATTATGTTATATATCTTTATATATATAACATAATTCGTAAATTGTTCGTTAGGTTCATAAATTAAAATTACGACCTTGACGACCGACAAAGTTCAGGCAGGCCTGCAGTCATTGATGATGACCAAATCGAAACCCTGATTTATAATCCAGGTATCAAGACTTGGGAAATCCATCTGAACAACGCGAGACCACGTTTCTTTGCAGGTGCGACAGAAATCAGTACAGATTTACTTGGATGTGAATGCATTCATCTGACCTTGCGCCTTTGGATTACTACTCATCCCTATAAAACTATCGAAACAGTGGATGTGTCGGCGGTGTAATGGATAGCGTCTCGGAATGCGAAATCGGAGTACTAATTCCAGTCAAGTTCGTTACATTCACTTATGTGCAAGCGTACTAAATGTTCAAACTTGTATTGATTGTACTCGTGATTACAAAATCAGTCATACGCGTGCTGCAAAATGGAAGGCAATAATCATCACTTGATTCCGGCCATTCAACCAGTTGTAAAATGTTGGTTTATAGCACCAAATGCAAACTCGGCACGTTGCCGTTATAAGTCAGAACCCGATGGTTTGAAACGGGAAAACCGGACAGATCTTTGGACAATTAACTCACCTCGTGAAGCCAATTGGATAGGCAATCAGCCACAGACCTTCGGTAATAGAGTTAGATTTTTGACGAAATTTCCGTTCAGTGGAAAGACAAGTTTATTGTCTAACAAAGCTATCCGTATTTTAATTTAATGGTATGAATTTGATATGTCAACTACGGAACCCAGACTATCATATGATTGGGATTCCGCGAATTACAATTTCGATAGTTGTTTTATGTGCCGTCTTCCTTCAGATGTCGGAGATCATAGTTCCATAACGTTCTGCTTTTCGGGACTCTTAGTAATGTTTATCTGTCTCTGTCCCTCCAATTCTTTTTTTGTTTGTTTCTATTTTGCCTTCAATATGCCTTGCAAGTGTCAAATTCTCCAATCCATCTTTCCTCATTATATGTCCTAGAAATTTCAATTGTCTCTTTTTGATTCTGAGTATCTGTATTTTTATTTTAATTTTCGATAAAACTTCCTCGTTGCTCACATGCTCCATCCATTTTATTCTTAACATCCTTCCGGAGAATCACATCTGTTTTGCCTCCAGTCTTCTCTTTTGCCTCCAGTCTTCTCTTTTGCCTCCAGTCTTCTCTTTTGCCTCCAGTCTTTTCTTCGTCTGCCAGAACATTCACTTCTATAGAGGAGGATTGTAATAGCTCGCAGTTTAACACTCTTCTCTTTGTTACTGACGAAATTTTCCTGTTTCTTAATACTTTGATTAGCTTTTGGAAGGCATCTTTCGCATTTCTAATGCACCTTAGAATTTCGGTGTCATATTTGTCTGTTATAACACTTCCCACTTGATTTTCTTTACTTGCTTGATTTTGAAGTCACCAATTAGTACTTTGCATAAATCCAGTAATGCATTATTTCGAAAATGACCCGCACTATTTTTAAAATTGATAACTAGACAAAGAATTCAAAAATTCGCAGTATATTTATCTTTCCCACCGTCAAAATCTCAGGCGTCATCATCGGCGGCCAGGTTAACTAACAATTTAATATCTGTCACTTGTTCTGTGTTTCTCAAATTACCGTTGCCTGTTGATTTATATTGATTACGATCTCCCAAGCAGTAAATATTCAAGAATACCGCGCGACCGCTCGCCAAATGTGTACCTTGAATACACATTATGCGATAAAACGCCAATGCTAGATCACGTCTCATCGTGGCGACGGACTGTAAAATATTTGCCTCCTTTCGGTACAAAATAGCAGGCAGTAATTGAAGTGTTGACACGAGCAAGTGAAAATAGTGCAAACAGTTTCCATGTGTATTCTGCTAGCTTTAATGGTAATGTCTGCAAATGTGAGAGAAATCAATTGACCGTTTTCCTGATTTTTTCTTTTTCAGTATCATAAATCAAGGATCGATTTGAAGACATCGTTGGTAGTCATGTATCGTTAATCATGCGTCGCGTGAAAAAACGAAAGGGTGAAAAACACAAAATGAAAAAGTTTATGGATATAATCTGAATCATTGAAACATGTTATATACAAGGTGATACCCAACAATTGGATTAACTTGACACTGATTA
Source organism: Acanthosepion esculentum (assembly GCA_964036315.1). NCBI lineage: Eukaryota > Metazoa > Mollusca > Cephalopoda > Sepiida > Sepiidae > Acanthosepion > Acanthosepion esculentum. The sequence continues at coordinate 73,677,611 of OZ038495.1, forward strand.
ATACCAAATAGCCACCATCTCGCAAAGGATACTGATTCACAAAAACTACTGTTCACAAAAGATCACAGTAAAATTTTGTAGTACATTAAAATGTTATGAATAAACATTTATAACTCCTATGTAAATACAATGTAATTTTGGATAGAACCTATGATATCGATATATTTATAATTTTCTGCAATAAGTTGATCATAACAAGAAAGAAGACCCGATGGTGTAATGGATAGGGGCTGTGAATGAGAACAAAGAGAACCGAGGACCATTATCGTTCGTTACATTTACGCATGCTTCTGGGAAAGGCATTACTCTTCATTCTTTAGATTAAACTTACGCTTTTGGTGAATGTATGAATGGATCTCTTCTACTTTAAGCGATGGGTAAGTAGAGAAACTATGGCCTTGGTTGAACCCTGGAGAAGCTTATTATCTGTCAGGTTATCTTGCCCAAGACACACCGTTGCTGTTCTGGCTACAGTACAGATGGTGCACCTACGACCTTAATGGGTTACAGATCTCGTCATCACGAGAAAGAAGGAAATTATCAACGATAATTTTAATTTCGGCTGTGTCTGCTTGTATTAACATCAAGCCGATGCCATAAATAAAGGCACGAATCCATTGAAAATGTTATTTACTAGGCTTAGCTTAATACGGGACAAAGCTACAAATATTAGAGGCAGTATATGAGCGCACTACATTATTAAAGGAATTTTTATGGAAACTGTTGTGGGGCAGACCCCTTTTACACAAGATGGACTCGTCCAAAGTATACGTATACTGACAGAGAGAATACCTGCAGGTTGAGATACGTTGAGTCAGGGTGAGAGATACGGAGACAGTACACAAGGTGTTCACAGAGGGTTATACGAGAGTCCAGAGAGAGAGATAAATACGGCTTCACTTATAGAGACTTGTACATATACATTCTATTAACCCGCATTCCTGGGCTACTTATCTTCACTTCAAGTCTGTATTCTTACGTTTAATACACTTATTTTTCTATCTCAATTACGGGCGTTGTTTATTTATTTGTGAAGGATTCCATTCCCAGAATCCACAACAACTTGGCGACAAGGATTTCGGACCCACACGAAAAAAAAATTCTCTCTCGTCAACACAACAACAACTTGACGACGAAGAGTACAGACACGTACGAAAAAAAAAAAAACGCTCGCCAACACAATAACTGGCGACGGAAATTTGAGACTCACGTCGACCACAACAACTTGGCGATAAGACTCGAAGGAACTCATACTGAGAACTACAAATTAACGACGAACATAAAAGAACGTACATAAGAGATAGAAAGAAAAATTTCGTCACTCCCTAAAAAAATGGAAGATTTTCAAAAAGTGAAGAAAGACAAATGCAACTCCAGGAATTAATATTCAAAGTAACGGTTAACGCACAACAAAAGAATATCGAAAAAGAGGCGACTTTTTCTCAAGACGCAGTTTGGAACACAATAGAAACATTTAAATACTCTCTAGAAGATGATAAAAATTTCGGGGACTATTACAGACGTCATGAAGACATTTTCAACATTGATTGCCAAAATTGGACGGAAGCTAAGAAGCTACGTTTATTACTCAGCAAATTGGGAACAGAAGAGTACACAAAATTTGTGGACTATATTCTACCGAAAAATACAAACGATTTGACGTTTGACGAGACAGCTACATGCCTTACGGAGCTCTTCAGTCCAAAGACTTCACTTTTTCACAAAAGGTGGAATGTCTCAACCTCGCGAAAATGAAGACTACTACACGTACGCCGCAATTGTGAGCAAACATTGCGATAACTTTAAATTGGCAGAATTGACTCCGGCCAATTTTAAGTATCTTATTTTCGTACAGGGTTAGTCTCAGCCAAGGACAGTGAAATGCGAAAAAGAATTCTCACGAAGCTTCAAAACGAGCCTGGATTAACGCTACAAAAATTGTCAGAAGACTGCCAAAAATGCTTGAGCATAAAAAAGACTCTAAGGATATCGAAGAATCGGGAGTAGCACACATACGTAAGTTGAACAAAAAGATACGTTTTTCACCACCACCTCCCGAATGAAAAACAAACATTTTATGATAAAGAAAAAATTACAAGTATAAGGCGATTAATGACAGAGATCAAACCAAATATACCCCCCTGCATGTTACAGATGTAGTGGATTCCACTGGAATAAAGACTGTCGATTTAAATACAAGAATTGTTTAGCTTGTGGAAAAATGGGATATAAGGCATCTCAATGCAGAAACAAAAACACAGTAGTAGGGTAAGATCTACTAGAATGGACTACGAAGACAAACTAAACACAAGAAAATACGTAGAACTCGAAGTCTTAAATAAGAAGGTAAAATTACAGTTAGGATCGGATCTAACTATAATTAATTTACAAACATGGAGGAAGCTAAATAGACCAACCATGATGCATACACAGAAAATAGCCAAGTCTGTTACAGGGAAGCGTATCAATTTTGAAGGAGAAGTAATTCTAAACGTAAAATTCCATGGAAAAACGAAAACATTGAAGATATTTGTAATGAAAGACACAGAAAATTTGGTGGGCACAGACTAGATGCAAAAATTTGACGTATGGGATTAACTCATTTTGTAAGGAAATAGAGTGTGAGCCGTCAGAAGCTACAAAATTAAAAGAAGAACTACACAGTCAATTTCCCGAAGTATTCTCGAGCGGTTTGGGACGATGTAATAAGGTTGCAGCTAAAACTGAACTAAAGGAAAATGTTCAGCCAGTATTCAAGAAAAAGCGAAACGTACCTTTCGCAACCATAGAAAAAACTGACAAGGAGTTAGATACATTGGTACAAACTGGAATCCTTTCACAAATCGAATTCAGTGAATGGGCGGCACCAGTGGTCTACGTAAAGAAAAAATCCGGAGAAACCCGTGTTTGCGCAGATTTCTCGACGGGGTTAAACAAGGCTATCAAGGATTATCACTACCCATTGCCAAGCCCGGAGGAAATATTTACAAGCTTAACGGTGGTAAGGTATTTTCTAAGATTCATTTAAGTGAAGCTTATCTTCAGATTCCAGTAGAAGAAGAAAGTACAAAGATTTTATGTATCAATACTCACAAAGGACTTTACAGATTTAACAGATTTCCATTTGGGATAAAAGTAGCACCGTCAATTTTCCAACAGACTATGGATACCATGCTCATGGGACAGAACTTTGCTACTGCTACTTAGACGACATTTTAATCAAAAGCGATAATGTAGAAGAACACGCAACGCACATTAAAGAAGATTTTAAAAGAATTCAGGATTTTGGTTTTAAAGTGAAGGAGAAAAAATGCGATATTTTTATAAAAGAAATCAAGTATGTAGGCCATATAATCAATGAAAGTGGCAGAAAAACAGATCCAGATAGGGCATCTGCAATAAGAAATATGCCTGAGCTGAAAAATGTCGCAGAGTTGCAAAGCTTTCTTGGTCTAGCGAACTATTACGGTGAATTCATTGAAAACATGCACAAATTGAGGGTCCCCCTCAATGAATTATTGAAAAAAGACAACAAATGGAACTGGACGAAAGATTGTCAAAAAGCTTTTAAGGAGATCATAAAGAAATTAACGTCTGATCTAGCACTGACGCATTTTGATCCCAAACTGGAAATTATCAATGCTAGTGACACAAGCTCACACGGTGTGGGAGCTTATATATTACAAAAGATGCAGGATGGCACAAGGAAACCTATAGCTCACGCATCTAGATCGTTGTTACCAGCAGAGAGGAATTATTCGCAAATTGAGAAGGAAGCGTTAGGCATAATATTCGCCATAACTTGCTTCCACAGATACATATATGGAAGAGAGTTTACTCTTCAAACTGACAATAAACCTCTTCTCACTATATTCGGATCGAAAAAAGGACTACCAATTTACACAGCCAACAGACTTCTGAGATGGGGAACTATATTATTGAATTATAATTTCAAACTAGAGTTCCTACCGTCGAAGAAAATTGGTCATGCGGATGGATTATCTAGATTGGTACCTGCGAAATTCGAACCTCTGTAAGACTGTAATAGCGGCTTTGCGAGCCGAATACGAAATTAGCAAAGTTCTAAACAATACAGTAAGGGAATTACCAGTGACCTTGTTAGAAATCAGAAGAGAAGCTGAAATGGATGAATTCATACAAAGTACAAAGAGAAAAATAGAAGAAAAAGAAAGAAATCTAACGGAATGTTTTTCAATTTGTGATCACGTATTACTTTATAATGAAAGAGTGGTCATACCCAAATCTTTACAAAAACGAATTCTGAAGGACTTTCATCTTGGACACCCAGGGAAAAATCGTATGAAAGCGTTAATAAGAAGTTTTGTGTATTGGCCTAATATGGATAACGACATTACTCAAATGGTAGCAAAATGTAGAGGCTGTGCTGCGGCAGCAAAGGCACCACCTATTATACAAAAACCATGGCCTAAGGTGGACAGACCTTGATCTAGAATCTATGCGGACTATGCAGGACCCATAGATGGATAACGGTAGATAGCTTTAGCAAGTGGCCAGAAGTTTTCAGATACAAAAACCCTACGATGGAAAACACTATTAATTGTCTACACGAGTTATTCGCAAGATTTGGCGTTGTAGATTGCCTTGTAACGGATAATGGTACCCAATTCACCTCGAGCGATTTTCAAGAATTCTGTGCGACTTATCAAGTCAAACATTAAAATAGCACCATACGATCCACAATCTAACGTGCAAGCCGAAAGGTTTGTGGACACGCTTAAGAGAGCCTTGAAAAAAGCAGAGGACGTATCAACAGAAAGAGCCATACAACAGTTCCTACAAGTCTACAGAATCACCCCGAACGGAAACACACCATCTGGCTTTTCGCCAGATGAAGTAATGTTTGCTCGCAAAATACGGTCTGTTTTTGATAAACTATTACCCAGAAAAAAATAAAAACCGGCATACACCGATAGTGTCTAAAAGATCCTTCAAACCAGATGAACGGTTCTATTTCAGAATGTTCAAGAATAATATGACATACTGGGAACCAGGTACGATAATAAACAGACTGGGAAATGTTCTATACACGATCCAAGATGAAAAATTCACTCACAGGAGACACATAAATCAGATACAGAAAAGACGGGTAGAGGAACCAAACTCGTCACCTTCCGAAAATGAATTCGCGATGGAGGCGATTTTCTAAGCCTTCGAAATCCAAAAACCACAAGTAGCCACGGAGATCAGAAGAACAAGCCGAAAAAGAAAATTCACGGAACCACTAATAATCGACCATAAGCGAAAAAAATGTTCACTCCCTCCAAAAAAGAAGCTAGGGAGGGGGTGTTGTGGGGCAGACCCCTTTTACACAAGATGGACTCGTCCAAAGTATTTTTATACTGACAGAGAGAATACCTGCAGGTTGAGATACGTTGAGTCAGGGTGAGAGATACGGAGACAGTACACAGGGTGTTCACAGAGAGTTATACGAGAGTCCAGCGAGAGAGATAATTACGGCTTCACTTACAGAGACTTGTACATATACTTTCTACTAACCCGCATTCCTGGACTACTAATCTTCACTTCAAGTCTGTATTCTTACGTTTAATACACTTATTTTTCTATCTCAATTACTGGCGTTATTTATTTATTTGTGCAGGATTCCATTCCCGGAATCCACAACAGAAACACAAGCACATTTTTACTTAGAATAAGAAAGAGACAGTTAATATTTTTGGTGGGTATATAATGAGGAAAGGAAGCTTGGAGAATTTGACACCCACAGGAAATAGAGAAGGCAAGAAGAGCATAGGGAATTAACCTAACTAATGAACTTGTGTATATGGACTGTAGAAGAGGGTGTGAAGTGAGTGGGATAGTAAAAAACAAATTTTGCTCAGAACTGTAAATGATGTGAAGTTATGTAGAACGATGATCGTCCATGTCGTAACGGCACGCGCGGTACATAGGAGACGAAGACGTAGAAGAATTGTAGAAAAGTGAACGGTATTTGCTAAAAGTTGAGAACAGTTAGTAAGACAAGCAAATCATATACAACAGCAGATATGTAAAGATAACGTGAAGAATTAAATTGATTGATTGATTTGATTTTTACCGATTATCAAGTTATTTAAAGCCAGAAAATGTTTTATATTGGGAGAAATCTATGTAGTTATTACTGATTTACTCATACGAATCCTGCTAATTTATCCATAGCTGGGGGGGGAGAAGAGGTACGTTCAGAGGTTTCCCAAGGGTATTTGCGCATCGCTCTCCGATCGCCAATTACCCCACCCGCACCTTATTTTTCCAACCGATCACTGACCAGGCTCGACGTTTCTTAACTTTGGTGATCGCACGGAACCGGTGTTTAAAGGGGATATGGCCGTAAACTGAACATTTTTATAGAAATATGACTCAATTTCTTTTGAATACGCTTTTTTTCTGTTTTTGATACAGCAGCGTATTTTAAACTGGATTCTTTCAGGCACAATCCGGCGGTTAACTTTTCATTGTTCCCACTTTTTTCCATTGTATCTCATCCGTGTAATTAAAACCCATTTGTCACGGGTGGAGATAGGCTAATGGAAGTTTTAGTAAACATACTTTAATTAATGCTTCCAAACATTTGCACCTGGTGAAAAGATTAAAGATTCTGACTCATGGGTTATACACTATTTTGAAGTGAAAGAAATAGGGATGGTCGCAGGGAGAGGGGGTAAAATATGGCGCACAGCCCTGCGACAGATTTCGGAATGTCTAACGATATGGATATTTTTTCTTTGTTTCTTGCTTTCGACTTTGAAATGTTTAGTTTAAGGAAACATTAGCATTCTTTTGATCATTCAATAAAATACAATATGAAAATTATATTCACCTAATAAACACTTTCAACATGTAAGCACACACCCCAACGCCAATATACATATATGTTTCAGGATGGGGGAAATGTTATACAATGTCAGATCGTTTGTAGCTATTGACAGTGTGGACATAAACAGCAAAAAACTATCTGGTGACTGTCAGTTTCACATTTCAAGACATCTTCATATCATGTGTCAATACTTTTTTCCGTGTTTTATATATAGGTTACTGGGAAATTAAGGGAATGGGAGAACGAGAAAAGCGGCCTTTTGTTTCCAGTTGTTTTCATTAGTGCAAAACTTTCAAGTTATTTATTGTCATGACCATCAAATCATGACCATCAGTTTGCTTATTTTATATATTTCTGTATTTCTTTATTAGTTTATCTATTTCTTTTATTTGTTTTGTTATCTTGTATATATATATATATATATATATATATATATATATATAACCCGTATAATATAATATAACCAGTATAACCCGTCTTCGACAGGGCCTTTCACTATTGGGATTTTTTGCCGTTCAATTGGAGCTGTTTAAGTTTAAAATCAGCCCACCCGAAAATCAATATTGGGTGCAACTTAGGCACATCCCCGAATGGGGGTTAACAATTTGAAAGGGGGAGTGAACCTGAAAAAGGCCGTTTTTGCGTTCTCAATCTTGTTTCAACCTCACGCGCGGCAGCAGTTGATGAGGCGTTTCTCTGCAGTCGTTGTCCTTTGATCATCATTTTCAGCCTCGTGCGCAGAAGCGTTCAGGTATTCTCTTCTGGAAAGCCGATGGCTACGTTGAACTTTGGACTCAGTGTCTCTGATGAAAGCATTCCTAGAGGCATTTTGAGACAGGCTGACTGAACCTTCTAAAGACGATTCGTTATCCTTTATTCGCATGGCGGACATGGCGGCAGCGGTTTTGCGACCTAGGCAAGTTCTTTGTTTTGGTTGCATATTTTAGGCAAGTGTGAATTGTCAAATGGAATACGTGGGAAAATACCAGAAGAGAACACTGAAAATCTACAGGGATCACTAAGCTCGAATAACTTTAGGAAAGTTTGGAAAAATAAATTTTGTGTAATAAAAAAGCAAGTTTACTTATTACTATGGTGAATGCAATGCAAAAACTGGCAGGCCAATAAAAAATTTAAATTGGGAACGGCTATAAACGACAATGAAAGCAATACCTTAAAACTGTAGTAGTGGGCTTTATGCAACGGAAAAGGTAACCTCACTGGAGAGAGACTGATACTTGGCCAAGAGAATGTGAATGTGCAAGCACAGCTGGACGTAAAAGTGGAATTGCATAATTAAGCGTTAGCAGTGAGTTGAGGACTGAGCAGACAATCAGTATGACACGGTGACATTTGATTGGACGTGTAAAGGGGCTTCGTGTAGTCAATGGGCAATTCGAACAGGTGTCGCGTTCCGCAGGTCATGCGTATGTGCGTGCATCATCACGGGTGTCAGCGAGTGACACATCGCGTGACACAGCGTGTGTTACAGGGCCACACGTACACACGTTGCTGTACGCGCTAATTATCAAGGTCAGCAACAACCGATGAGCAACGTGTTGCGGTGTGAATCACGCCCACACAACATGAGCTAGGATTGGAAGGTTATGTGTGAAAAAGTAATATTAGGAAATGTATTAGGCGAATGAAACTGAGAGAACATGAACAAACAAAACTTGGTAAATAGACACATAGAGTCGCAGAATGAGTGGGTTTATTCGTATGCAGGCAGAATGGTGCCTAAACGTTGAGGTAACGGGGCACATCACTTGCAGATGTAGAACTTATTTTAGGTTCGCTAAAACTGAGCTGTTGTTTCACGGGGAAAATGGCAAAAATAGGGTGTCCCTGACAAAAGTTTTATTTCTTGAGGCATCACCAATCCCCTCCAAAAAAGGTTATTTTTCATGCCTGTTGCCTCATCCAGCTGCTCATTGTACATCCCTGCAAATGCTACATGACCGTCTCTTCATTGCGCATCTTTTGTATTAGATTTCGACTCTCTAATTTGATTGGACGCTGTCTTTACAGGCATTAAATTTTGCCATTGATTTTTGCGCAAAGTGCAAAAAAATCAGTTTTTTCGATTTTTCACCTTCAAGGTTGGAATTTTTTCCAGTTAATTTGGACTCAAGACCGGTCTGAAAAATTATATGTCAAACAAAAAAATTTCATCGAAATCAGATGAAAACTGTAGAAACGCATAAGCAACATCAGATCACACACACATACACACACATGCATACACACATTTTGAGAATTATAGATATAGATTACATTTTCTGGTTCTCTTCACATGTTAATTAAATATAATTATAGTTAATTATTATTTATAATTATATCAATTATAATATTAGTAATAATAATTTATAATTAATTATATAAATTTAACAGCATAGTAATAAATAATATTATTGTAATAATTTAAACTATTTATTTTTATTAAAGTTTTTATGAAATATATATATCCAAGAACAGATAGTAAACAGTAGAACGTTGCTGAGAGTTATAATGGACAGGAAGTGGTGGAGAGCCATTGTCGCCAACAATTTGGACTCAAAACCGGCACTGAATAATTATCTATCAAACAAAAGAATTTCATAGAAATCGGATGAAAACTATGGAAACGCCTAAACAACATCCGATCACACACACACATACATACACACAATTTGAGATATATATACACATATATACACACACACATATATATATATATATATATATATATATATATATATATATATATAAAGTATTCCGTAACATATATATATATATGTCTGTGTGTGTATAAATTTTGTTGATGAATATTTATTTTCTTTTAATGTAATTATTATTTATTATTTTATTTTGTTTAATTATGTATGTATCAATTTATTTATTTTAAATATTTAAAGGTCTTAAGTTAACCTTTTTCTTTGAATCTGAAAAAAATAGTGTATGTTCATTTAATCACTTTTAAGAAAGGAGATATTTGAAAAAAGATCCCGGATGTAATTTAACATTTTGGAAAGAATTGATAATTGCCCACTTAAGAACGTATCCTCGAAGTAAATTATTTTCTCTTTTAATAAGTATAGCATTATTCATATCGAAGCTGTGGTTGAAATTTTTCTCTGTATAACTAATGCATTAAAAAATTGTTATGTGGATCTTTCATATGTTCATAAATACGTTTTTTCACAAAAAAACATGTTAACTGAAGATCCTTAAATATTTACATTAAATAAATTAATACATAAATAATTACACAAAATGAAATTACAATAATAAATCATAATTATATTAAAATATCTATCTATCTGAAGGTGGGCTGAAAAGTATTCTAACGCAAAATTTGATTTTTGTTCATTTAAAACTGTTGCATATATATATATGTGTGTGTGTGTGTGTGTGTGTGTGTGTGTGTGTGTGTGTGTGATATTTGTGTGTGCGTATATGTGCGTGCGTGTTTATCTCTGTGTATGTATTCTTTGTTACTTTTCTAGCCACAGACGAACCAGAAATTAAAATATTTTAGCTCGGCATTCAAATCAAATAATATAAAACTATTACTAGGTTAAAATGTTTAAGTTAAATATCTAGGTACACTGAACTTCAAAATTAAAACTGAAATCTAACCCGTTTGTTGTATCTCCCCTGATGCATAAACCTGATAAAACTGTATATCAGCCTAATGCATAAAACTAATAAAACTGTATATCAGCCTAATGCATAAAACTAATAAAACTGTATATCAGCCTAATGCATAAAACTAATAAAACTGTATATCAGCCTAATGCATAAAACTGATAAAACTGTATATCAGCCTAATGCATAAAACTAATAAAACTGTATATCAGCCTAATGCATAAAACTAATAAAACTGTATATCAGCCTAATGCATAAAACTAATAAAACTGTATATCAGCCTAATGCATAAAACTGATAAAACTGTATATCAGCCTAATGCATAAAACTGATTCCATCAATAAAAGTTGTCTGAAGAAGTTCATTCACGGAATGAAAGGCGTCATGAAGGAGTTTCACTTACACATTAGTAAGTATGGCATGAACATTTGTGGTAGAAAAGAAAGCAATATGACTGATGTTTTGCACTGTCAAACCAGAGAATAGCCAAGACTTAGTGAAAGTGTTTCCATCCGGTATTTAAATATTTTAAGTATAAAGATTTGGAGCAGAGAGGTGGCTCTATAGCAGCATATTTGTGCATGTGTATGAATTTAAAAATAGTTCAACTTATTTATAAAAGAAATTGAACAAATACTAAATAAGCACATCAAGGCATAGTGGCGTAATGAGTTGTGGCTCAGACAGAGGAATCCGAAGAAAGGTATAAATCCAACTCCTTTTCTCCTAGCTATGGGTAAATAGCAAGACAGACGGAGTGTTATAGCCTTGGGTGGCAACCGGTCTAGGGGGATAACGTCTGGTTGGTGACTAAACCGGCTCGCCCAGCAGATCCTGGTCTATTGAGGATAGTAAGTGAAACGCCAGTAGCACAAAAAACAAGAGCTGTTACGGTCTCTACCGCCAACTGGGTTAAAGAGCCGCAGGAGCCCGCGTGGACATGCGTGTTAAGTAGCCGTACTCACCACGTTCGGTTCCTCCAACAGGAGGGAGAAGTCCCTGGATTTGAATTTGGAAGCAAATGAAATAGTCCAACATTTCCAACTGAATTTAAATGTATCAGAATTAATAAACGTGAATGAAACAAGAATGTTAAAATCGATCTTTCATTTCTACATTGATTGTTCCGAATTTCAGGCTTGACAGTTAAAAAGCCACAGTTAATTCTACTCTTACTCTATCGATCCTTTTGTAGATAATGAGTTGAGTTATCACTCTAAAATATTCCCTCTAATGAAAAACTCAAACAAGCTTGCTTACAGTTTTTAGCAAAACCGTGAATATAGGAGGGACATTGCTGTTTTATCACTGTTGATGCAGGACTGTCGTTCCAACACATAATACCATCCCAGGTCCGATTGCACCACAAACCATCTGGAAAGATAAAAATAGCTGAATTATGTAAAAGATTCAAGGATATTTTGCAGTATATAGTAAGTACTGATATAAAGAAAATTTTCTAGAACCTTCTCCAGAAAAAATGGGGAATGTTATGGGGAATGTCAATGTAAAATCTTCACCGTGAGGAGTGGATGGTTTTGACTGATTGATATTTTACGGTTTATCAACCTTTTGCAGATTATTTAAAGCCAGAATATATATTTTTAAAGTGTAAGAATTTTATGAAGATAATAATGATTTGCTGGTACAAGTCATACTAATATATGACTTGTACCAGCAAATCATTATTATCTTCATATCTGGGAGGAGAAGAGGTGGAGTCATACATTTCCCAACTGTATTTACGCGTAAGTGACTATAACGAACCTGACTAGAATTGGAACTTGACTCTCCGATTACCATTTCCGAGCCATTATCCATTACACAACCCGTACACCTAAGCTTACAGAACATGGTATTTCCAAGGGGTCCTCTCTAGGTACTGATCAGACTCGACGTTGTTTAACGTCAGTGATCGTACGAGAACCGGTGTTTCAACGTGATATGAGCGTAAACCGTAGGTGATTGAGTTTAAAAACATTGTGACATATTTGTCACAAAATATATGTCACAAACTAGTTTTTTCAACTGTGACACATTAGATATTCACTAAGAATATGTGCCTTTATGCATCTGTGTATGTGTATGTTAGCAGAGTTATTAGGCGTGGCCCGGGAAATGTAACACAAAAAATGATTTTTAACTGAACCTTATATTCTCATGGTCAAAGCAAAATACATAATAAAGCCGCTCAGTTTGATTAGCTTATATAGTAATAAGAAACTGAATTATAGACATAATAAATTTGACATTGTTTCACTATTTTACCATTCTTGACAGATCTTCTATTCTCCCGATGTCAGATGCTTAATAACAAAAGAGAGGAAAACATAAAGAAACAGAAAAAGCATCTAAATGAAATCGGCTAGATTATATACTCAGAACATATGTTAAAAGAAAAATCAACAACAGATAAAGACAATTTGAATTTAAAATTCTGGGCGACATCTTTCCTTTGTGTGCATCAATGTAAGCGTCAGTTTCGTCCGATGAAAACCTTTTTCTTTATACCCAGTGACT
>OZ038495.1:73695616-73723116 GCA_964036315.1 Acanthosepion esculentum
CAATAACTGCCGCCAGTGAGAGATATGTAAATATCTATCCCGTCAACTAAGTACATTTTACTAAACTTCTGTTTATCTGTTACAAAAAAAAAAAACAGAGTAATATGACACATCATTGCAGTAGCTAATTCGATCGCGAGACTAAATAACGAACCTTTGCATTACACTAGGCGCCTAACATATATTTAGAAGTTGAGCGAGAACGGGTCCATCATTAGAATAGTAGAATACATAGTAAGAATCTAAGCCAAAACATTTGGCGAGACTAGTTAGTAATCCATCAACACAGTCTCTCTAAAACAAACTTGTTGATGATACTGTTTCTCATCCTTTCAATCAATATCAAATTTTTATTTCATCTTCAAAAATTTAAATGCAATGTCAATCGTTATCTTCTGTCTTCTTAATTCTTGTTCTTTTCTTTTCTCTGTCCATAATTGTAATTTTCTCATACTATCTAACATTCAGTAACTTCTTGCGTCTTTATTGACTCGCTTGGGGAGAAATGATTTTTTAAAAATAGAACAAAGTAAAAGGATTTATTTTATCGCATTGTTTGATCTCTTCTTGAGGTTACTGGCAGACTTTAGGCATTCATAGCAATGGTGACATTAGGCGTTTCCATATGAGAAGGATTCGGCATTCATTGAACGACGAGCAGTTATCCTTACTGTCGGTTGAAATTTATAAAATCTTTCTTATAAAGCAGTTTTTCAGGAAAACATTTTCCTCAAGTACACTGTTATTTTTCTTTTATTATCGATGCGTGTTTCCTTTCTAAGCTTTTCTTTAAGGTAGTGTGGAAAGTTAATATCTTGATTATGTCATTATTTTCACGTGCTATTCATGTTAGTTTTTGAGGCTGTTGGATGTCTTCAAGTGAGGAACTTTTTGTTATTTGATAATTTGCTCGTGATTCTGTAGAGCCACTCTATATCTGATGAAGGATAGTTTTTTTTTTAAACCAACAGGGTTCATTCGCTTGCAGCCATTTTAATCATTGCTTCAAGAAAGCGGTTTAGACATTTCAGAACGTTGGTCGCCATGCATGACATCTATTTAAGAATTTCGATCAGGCGAGGTTATTTAATGCTCTTCGGAAATGATTCGGCAACTCCATGTCTCGAAAAAGGTTTTGATGTCATCTGATATACTGAGTGGCACCGTCACATCAACGACTCTTCCCTACTGATAGATTGTCACTATGAAATACAGTAATATCTGTTCGATGCAGCTTTGAGAGAAGTTGGAAATCATCAGTTAGCTATCTTCCTTGCTAAGGAAAAAATTCCAGCATGGAATCCCAGTGAGTAGATATTTATATTTATAACTTCGTACGATATAAAGCTAAAAGTGTAGTATACCTAGGTTGCAAGTCTGCTATGAAATTCAACATTTGAATCTCTACTTTGTTATTTAACGTAATTATTACTTTGAAAAACTAAAATCTGATTTCATATTACTTTGATTTTTAAGCCGAGTAAATCAATATAGCATACGCAGTATTTGTTTCCACAAACCTTCTATTCTTTAGTATCAGTAAAATACTATTTATTTGGAAATGCAGTCGGTGGTTTCTTTTTGCTGTCTCTTAGAACGGTAGATAGCTCAGCCTACGAGTCTCGTATTCTGCTATTTGATCCAGAAGTAGGTAAATAAATGACGGAATCATACCTTCTCTGAGGGCACTAATGTGAAAAGAACAAAAACAGTCTTGTCTGGAATTTAAACTCGGTTCGCTGATTTCATCTTCTGCGTGACATTAATGAGATGATAAGTTATTAATAAAGAACATTAAGAGAAATAAGTAATGTATATTAAAATCATATTAAATACGTGTAGCCATAAAAATAGTTTATTTCCAAATTTCGTACACTATAATGTATCAACTCTGATACTAATCATACTGATATTAGGAAATAACCATTTCTGTTTCATATCAGGAGCGGGATTCATACTATTTCCAAGGGAATTAAGACAGCAAATACAAATAGCCTGAATTTGAATTCGAACTCCGTTTGCCGATTCCATTTCCCGGGCAGACAAGAGTTACACAAACTCATGAGCATTATTCTTTCAAATAAAAGAAAAACTAAGAATGAATGATTTGATTTACGGTTTATCAACCCTGTGTGAGTTATTAAAAACTGAATTGGATTGGAACAATAATTCTTTATTTTTGCGAGTGAATATTGCATGAACAACGTTTGGGAATAACAATGATTTTCCAGATACAAGTCATACTATTTAACTCATTTGGTGGGGCAGGAAATATATTTATACCTTTCCGAGAGGTATTTGCTCGCAATTGAATGTAACAAACCCGACTCGAATTCGAAATCGGCTCTCCGATTTCATATTTCGTGCCGCAATCCATTACACCACACACATGACAAAACGGAACAAAGAGATAAGAAGGTGAAACAAAACTGGAAACTGACTTGAGAACTTGGGAGGCTCTGTACTCATCCGGGCATAACATTCTTGCTTGGCCTTCTCCAGCAGAAACAGTTGTTTCTCTGATGACATTTTCTCGTTCTGAAAAGAACAAAAAGAAATCATGTAAAATAGTATAAGCATATTTTTTTTTTATCTTTCTCTCCGCGAACATATTTTAGTAAAATAAACTCACTTTAGTAAACCAACGTCGAGTAATAACTATTAATTTTGCAATCAGAAGGTTAGACTTTAACGGAAGCAATCCTGTGACCGAAATTTAGATTTTTCCTGTTCTTCTAATTTTTCTTTGATTCTGGCGCCATTAGGCAGATGTTCCAAAATCATGTGATTTTCTTTTGCGCTGTAACAATAACAAAAATAATGAGGACATTAGTCTGACTGTAAATAAGGTAGAATTAATTTTAAATAATTTCCATTTTGGGGAAAGAATTGTAATGATGAATGCATCATGCTAAGTAGTAGTCGGCACAAGTTCGCATCTGAGCATCGGGATCGTCATCCTCTTTCTTTATTCCCTTCTGGTAGTTGTGGCAGACACGTAGAGACTGATGATAGCCGCGCATAGAACGGATTGAAATAGACTCTATGTTGAGGTAATTTTATTTTTTTGCTCTAAAACTAAACACGCTAAAATTCACCTTCATGCCTGCCGTGCGCCGATGGCTTAGTGGTAGAAGTTCCGACTGATGCCAATTCAGTCGGGTTTCGATCCTATCTAGAGGCAACCGGACGTCTAGCCACACTGATGAGCTGCGAAACAGTCTGTCTGTGGATGAGATATATATATATATATATATATATATATATATATATATATATATATATATATATATATATATATATATATATATATATATATATATATATATATACATATATATATATAGTGGGAGTTATCTGTAATAAATTTTATCTCTATTTAAAGACAATTTTTTGCCAGAATCAATTTCCAAACTAGTGAACCTGGACCCATACACAAATGTAAAGAAGCACATAAACATATACACAGTTAGTTAGTTAATAGTTAAACCTACCAAGGTTTCACCTTAGCGGATCGTAAGGGAAAGTTAGCTAAAAGGTAAAAAAAGTACGGAATACTTATAGTCAATAAAGAAAAAACCATAACCACGTGACCAAATAAAAACAAACAAACAAACAAACAATGGGGAGGGTTGGGGAAAACCATTTATTCGAAAAGGACGAAAGAGGGAGGGGGTTTAGAGAAACACGGACAACAGGGAGTAATAAACATTTATTCAATCAAAGAGAAAAAAAATTACCGGGGAGAGGAGACCTAGCCTAACAACCAACGTTTTCTATGTCTACATTTGCTTAGAATTTCCGTTTTAGAATTTAATAAATCACCAGGTTCCCTATATAAAGCTATAGCTAATTTTTCCTCTATACACAGTTTACAAAATTTATGACCTGCTCTATATTTGGAACATCTTTTTAATATTTCCCATTTCAGGATGGGGTCTTTGTTATTGTCACGTCTAATTTTCCATATATAGTTAGATAGTGTAGTACTATGTTTAGATTTTTCATTATTAAAGCTACTCATATGGTTGTAATATCGTTTTTTAAAGACATTTTGAGTAGATCCTATGTATACTTTAGTATTTATATCATTATTGTAGTTATTTATGCCCTTATATATTTTAACTTGATATACCACGCACTCCTGTTGGCATTTTCCCTGGAGGGGGCAGCCTTTTTTGTTTCTACAATGACATCTAGAAGAAGTAGTGCGTGGATTATCCCTAGTTATTTTTCTTGTTATACCCATTAATTTAATTCGCTACGTTTGGCATACAACTAGCTTAGTTTAATGCTGTTTTTATTAAATATTTTGTGGAGTTTACTGGTCTTTGGGAAATTTTGTTCCAGTAGATTAAAAAATATTTTACCAATTTTAGTTCTTACAGATATATTAAACGCAGGATTGAACCACAATATATTTCTGTGTCTATTCTTATGTTTATTCTGGGTTTCATTGTCATCGTTTATGTTAATGTATTCTAGCTTATCTTTATGTCCACTTTTAGCTAGAGCTTGCTCGTAAATTAATTTATTAGCATCGAAGATGTTTTTATTCGATGAATTGGTAGATAGTCTATGGCTAATGCCTTTAGAAATATGTTTTAGGATATGCGCCAGGTGGTTAGATCTTATATTTAAATATTGTGGGTCCTAACTATCTTTTTTATACGGGAAAACAGTGCCATCTCGTAAATCTAAAGTAATGTCCAGGTAATTAGTGACTTTAAGGTTAGTTTCAATTTCGAGGTTGAATCCGAATTTTTTGAACAGCCAGTGCAGCTTTTTCGGATTATATCACATTTTCTGGGATTACTTCTATCAACTATGATTAATCCATCATCATGGTATAACCCATGGTTATTAAAATCTACTTGATTGTTTAGATTGTAAAGCAGTAGGCATCCTACTAATTCGCACACTTCTGCTCCATCGTATGCTCCCATGGGATTGTCAAAATTATTTATATCGTCTTTTTTATCCATAATTCATTATTATGGAACAATAAGGTCTTGCGGCAGTGCCTGATTAGAACTATTTTATCATTAGAAATCTGTATGAACTCTTTGGCTAATCGAAGGGCTTCGTTAAGAGTTTTTTTTTTGTAATCGACGGGTAGTATTCTTTAATATCATACCTAATAAATGAACATCTAACGTCTTTATTATAATTCTTGAACCACCTAATACAATCATGGGATGACTGCCATTGGTTTATATTAAGGAAAGTTCACAAAAGAATCACATATCTCCTGTAAGATAACCTTACTAATTTTACCTAATTGCGTTTTGGTGGGGTTTATTAGTCGACATTCAGGGTTGCTTAAAAAATTACTCTTGTGATCTTTTACAGTTATGAAGCAATTTTTTATGCTCATTTTTTCGACACAGTTACCTCGGTTGAATTTATTAGCTAAAATACTAGCCTCTTTATTTAAATTAGCTTCTATGTTATTCGGGGCTTTTTTGTAATGTTTAATGACCTCCTCTTTATGTAAAATTTTATTATATTTATTGGGGCTCATTTTATATAGAAATCTGGATTTATCGGATTTTACATAAATGTTTTTATTATTCTTAATCTCTTTCATGTCCTTACTAATTCGTTACTGCATATTGTTATTAGCCATTTTCCTATATTTTATCCTTTTGATTAGTCCGATTAAATCTGATTCGAATTAATCGAGAGTTCTTTAATATGTGGGGGGTGGGCATTAGTTTTAAATCCATAGCGTTCACTAGTTTTATTCTTATTTAGGTTGTTATTTAGGCAAAAGTACGCTCCCCATCTCATATTTGTGATAACATTTTCTATTTTTTTTAATAAACATAATTCGTATGAATGACGGTTTGGTATGGGTATGTTCTTAAGCGAATATCCTATGTTATGGGAACTTACCTATAACGATAATGGACTCTATAAATACTGCGCCTCTCTGAGAGAGAGGAGGAACGAGTCGAGACCTAACAAGTCAAGCAAGACATATTAGTTCACTCTAAACCAGACTGACAGCTAATACTAACACCTTCAACTTCTTGTATTATATTTCTGTTGTAATATATCTTTGCTATTTTCTACTCTCGTGTTCGTGTTGTTCTTCCTTGGTCGTAACCTTGGATCATAACCGTGGTGCGAGGATATTGGACCATAACACTATATTTACACGTTCCATATTAGTTGATTTTAAAAAGTGCTCGATAGGGTGGCCTAGAGCTAAATTATTATTAGTAGTAGTAATCTTATAAGTATAAGAAACTATACTCGTTCGGAAAACCTTCGGTGTCTTGATTTGCAAATAATCAAACCAATACGAAAGGGAAAAAAAAGGTATAAAAAAAGAAAGAACCAAGAACATGCACGTTAGCCGAAAATAATCATCTAGCATGCAAGCCCAAAGTAGAGCAGAACTATTTCTGCTCTACTTATTGAGCACTTTATTTAGTTATTTTGTGTACTCGTATCTGTTTTTTTTTATAGTTTCTTATTCTTATAAGATTACTACTAATAATAATAATATACATATACACATATAGATAAAACATAATAGTTAATTATGTTAAATTGAGTTAATATTTAATTAAAAAAAACTCATTATAAGAGTTATTATCAATGCGTTTGCTATAAATATTCAAGAGAAATAAATTCCTAATCACTTAACAATGCCTCGTAATCCAAAAGCTTTTTGAATTGGAAACTCGAAGAATAGGCCTTTCAAATTTTTTAATGAATGAAAAGAAACCGGCTTGATTCTACAATAGGTTGTTGAAGATACCATGAAAAGAGCATGGGAATAACGTGAATGTTTTCAGGCAAATGGAAACAAAAAGGATACTTATACTTCCGATGACAAAGAAACAATGGACATTTCTGGGAAACATAATAAAGATGAAGAGAAGACTTGCGTCAACAGAAGGGTGTGGTTCTGCAGATGGATGTTGAGAATATTACACACTGAACCCGTGAGTTACAAGTAAAATGGAAACAAAAAGAGGCCTGTACTTAGAATCAGAAAGTGTCAGTTGAAATTTCTAGGACACAAGAGGACTTGGAGTATTGGACACTCACAGTATATATTTATGGCAAAAGAGGCAGACGAAAAACCTCCCTAATGGACAAAGCAATAACTGGGAAGGGGAGTAAAGAGACAAAGATTACTTAGAACTACGAAGGATAGGACGTTGTGGAGAGTTATGATTGATCACATCCTGAAAGGACACGGAACATAGATGTCTTGTTTAGGTCGATTGCGGCAATTAGATCGTTGTTTTCTTGTGTTACAACACAAGAAAACAATGATCTAATTGAAGCAAATTCGATAGTGTTTTGAAATTAGCCGGTGAACAACTACAGCATTTTCATCATTTTGATTATTCTAGCATAGAAGGCAAAACAGTCATTTTTATAACATTTAATATTTACAGTATGTAATTAACACCAGAAAATATCAGATGGTCTGAATGTCAGTCAAGAACCTTGGATCTGTAATGACTTTAGTATGTACTGGGTTCACTAAGAGATACTAAAATAGACTTTGCACTTAGTGTAACACCAGAGCATCAGGTAAATACGTAGACACCGGGTGAGGATTTGCGACGTGGGAACAGGTGGTCGACACGGCTACGCTTACGATGTGCAGACGTAAGAAAAGCAGCACGAATATATATAAGTACCCGATACAAGAGGAAAAAAACAGAGTCTTTCTTATCCTCGCGAAAAAGAGGTCCATATTCGGAGAAACTCCCCAAAGTCACACACTCAATCGTCAATATTAGGACAGGGATAAACAATAGTTTTACGTATGAGTTATTTAATCTCATTTATTTAATAGTCTGTGCAACAAGAAAGTTACGTAAGGCACATATGGTAGTTAACATAATCAAATTTTGGCACGTGAAATCTTTTCAAAGCAATCTTCATGTCATCCATTCATGAACAGTAGACGCATGTGGCACTGCATTGACCTGTAATCTTCACCGACAATTATGTAAAAAAAAGTACAGAAGCATAAAAAAGAAATAAACAAAAAACATACAAACAAAAACAGTATCATTTTAATCATAATTTTGCCCGATCCCATCAAGCATTAGTGGGTTCTTGATGGGTGCCCAAGACCAAATCCGTTTCCGCGTTTTTCCATTTTAAATAGGATGGTCCTCAGGTGGCAAGTAGCTATAGCTAAATCATATTCATTTTTCTTCATTAACTGTGATTTTTCCATAACTTATTTTTTAAAGAATTAGAATAGTATTTCCTTGTGTTGCTCACAGTGTTGAATTCATAGTAGTGCTTCGCTTGGACTAGATTCAATCAAAGAGAATAAACTACTCAGCTATTTAAACCACAGCTTTGGGAAAAGATGGTTTCATGCCTTTTTAAAGAGCATAGTGCGAAAATGAATAAAATAAACTAGACCAAAGTTTGAACTCAGCTCACCGCTTCCACATGCTGAGCCAATAGCCATAACGCTAACCGCAAAATGATTCAGATGAATCGCATTAAAACTTAATTTTAGATAAGAAAATAAAGAAAATATCAAGAAAAAGCTTTCCTTTTAAATGTAACCTCTTTATATACATGATGCGAGGAATAAATTGTCGTCTAAATTATGCAAAAATGAAAATAACACTAACATCGCATTTTAAGACGTATTTACCGAAGTTACACAAAAATATCGTGAAATACAATAAGTTTGCCATTAGCTCCAACCACGGCCTCCAGACGACTTCGGAATCTCCTGCACCTCTTCTGGATGGCCTCCTTGTTTAAGTTGGTGAATGCTTCCATAGTCCTTGCCTTCAGTTCATCTTTAGTGTTACAAGGAGTTTTGTTTGTTTCTCTCTCAACTGCGACCCACACATAATAATCAATGGGTTTGCAGTCTGAGGAGTTAGGAGGCCAAATATAAGGAGTGATGTGGTCGCAGAAATTGTCTGACAGTTTGGCATGGTGCAGAGTCCAGTTGCCAGACATAGAGTCTATACAGCAGCCACTCTCTTGACCCAAAGCAGCACTACCTACTCAAGACTATTGATGTAGGCCTCCGTGTTGAGTTTGAGGCCCTCACCAAAACATTCGGGAGTTCTTTTCTTATCAGAACGATCATAGTGAGTTTTCCGAGATGCTGTGCCTTCGTAAACACCATTAGACTCATGCAACTCTTTCCGAATCCTCTGCATTGTACTCAGATCTACACCCAAACACTCTGAAATGTTCCTATTGAAACTTCCGGTGCGAATGCCAAGCAGTAAAGCATACTGTTTCCAAATTTCTGGCTGAGTGCATTGCGCCATGTTACTCTTTTTCTCGCAGACGATGCCCAACTGACCCTACTATACTGTTCAGTCGACAAAATCAAAAACAACGCGCATGCATGAAACTGAAAATATAAAATAGCGACAATTTACCCATCTCATCCTGTATTACAGAAGAGAGGCTAGCAGATCTGAAAAATTCGATACTCTTATACGAAATTCTGTCATCCAGGGTTTTTTTTATATTAAAACTCAGAACGTCCGAATAATAAAATTTTTTTAAAAAATGAAGAAAACATGGGTATGCCTGTTAGATAAATCATTTGTATTTACAGACATATGTACATGAATTCAAAAGAGTCAAGAGAAGTAAAAATAGTCCTTAGTTCAGTTAAAGTCTTTTGATAGTTGATTCACAGCGGAAAAAAAACGTTGATCGTCAGCGAAAATCGTCCGAGCTGTTGGAGAGGATTCGTTTGAAGTGGTCGGCCGTTTCTACAGTTTTTGTCGGAGATAATTCGTTTTAAGTGTCCGACACATGATCGTCAACAAAGATTCACTATACCTTCTCTACCGTTGTTGTTGGCGATAGTTTGTTTGAAGTCGTCAGCAAATGTTTCTTTCAATAATCGCTGGATGGGTGGGGTGAAAAAAGCTATGTAGCCACGTCTTCTCATGTGTTTGAACGGCTTGGAGAGAGCTGAATTTCTGCTGGTGAATGTCTAAATCTGTTTTTTTATGAGAATTTTTTGCCGAAAGTAGGTTCGAGAAAAATAGGGTTTCATTTTTCTCTGATTGGTCAAATATTTCACACGGTGATGTTAATTTCTAACCAACGGACACTTTGATTTAAACAGTGTGTGTTGTATTGTGGAATCTTTTTGACATGTTTGTAAATATTATCTGTTATTGGGTAGAAAATAATGGGCGTGTTTAAATATGGTATGTCTGGGTATCTAACTGTGTTGGAAATAGGGTTTATTTCCTATACTCGAAAGACTAGTTCCGATTCGTGAGTTATAGTAATATGAGTAAAATATTTGTGAACTGATTAAATCGTTTAAAATAACATTATCTGTTTAATTTCGTATGCTGTCACACACATATATATATATATATATATATATATATATAGTTTCTTCATGCAGTAGCCAATATATAACTAAATTTACATGTTACTTTAATACTTAAGATTCCGACCCCATCGACATCTTAACTTTACACACTCCGTATTTTATATCTTACACTTTATCTAATAAAATGTTTTCTTTTGTGAGAGATCAGGTTTGTTTTGTCTCGGCCTTGGCTAACGACCTTTAGCAAATAGACATTTCGATACATGAAGTAGTAATATTTATGAATATTTTGACAAAGTTAAAAAAAAGTTAAATACTTTATTGCAAATTCGCTTTCGAAGGAACAGGTAGGCAATCATGATGGAGACAGAAAGAAGAAAAGGAAACGCTAGTAAATCTACTTTATATCTGGCGAATAGACATAGAATAATGGACGTAAAATGTGTAATTCCAACTAGACATTATTTAGAGTAATATGACGCCTACGCGTGGGAAAATCTTCTTAGCGTCATTTGTTTCTCAACTCCTTTTTGAATAACGATATACAACAATTCTCATAACGTATCACGTCACATCAACTATAAATCAAAACGCTTCTCAGAAGAAGTTAGGCAAATACATGCATACCGAATCGGATATCCTATAATCATCATCATCATCATCATCATTTATGCGTCATCTCCCTTCAGAGGGTGGGGGTCATGGCTCTCCAGAGCTTCCATCAAGTTTGTTGTATGTGAATAGCACCAGGAAACACTAGATTGTCTCAGTTGAATCTAATATTAATGAGGAAACTTTGTTTTCAGGGAGGTTGATCTTCGATGACCCACCCACCACCACCAAACAAATACTTGTACTAGAATAGTCATTGTACTCAATGTCACACCAGGTCATCATAGAAGTTGCGTGCACCAATGGGATGACCGCCTGGCTCGAGGGCGAATCAGTTCGACATGTGAGCACGGGAGATATAAACGCGTGAAGAAAGCCATATGAGAGGTGAATATATAAATAGCGAAAACATAGAATCATTTGCACCCTCGCAAAAAGATTCAACGTTCGGATAAAGCTCCCAAAGATACACATACTCAGTCGTTGATATTAGATTGCTGAAGACTGGAGTTGAATAAAATGTAATTCTTGGCATGAGAGTGCTGTCATTAACTGGAACAACGACTTCATTACACTGGTGACTTAATCAATTTATAACTCCTTACCATCACTCCTCTGCCATCCATTCATATAAATTCATTAAGTTATTACGCTCGATGTTTGCCTCTACCAATAATACCCTAGATAGGCCCTCTGAATATTAAATTTTCCAAGCCATCCTCATATATATCAGAAATTTCAACTGTTGCTGTTTAATTTTCATTATGAGTATCGCATTGCTTACGGCCATATCACATTGAAACACCGGTTGCCGACTGTTGATTGGTTGATTTATTTGTTTTGTTTTTTACGGCTTATCAGTATTTTGCAGGTTATTTAAAGACAGTAAATAGTTTTGAATTGTATGGTTGTTTTTGAGATAATAATGATTTACTGATACAAGTCCTACCTTTTAACCCACATCTGGGGAAGAGGAGTGGATTCATAGCTTTCTCAAGGTTATTTGCGCGTAAGTGAATATAACAAAACCGACTGGAATAAGAAATCAGATCTCCGGTTTTTAACTACGATCAGTTATCTATTACACTACTGTATATTCAAGCTTATAGTACCTGGTATGCGCAAGCGGTCACCCATCCAGGTGTTGCTCAGGTCTGACGTTGCTTAACTTCGGTGATAGCAGGAGAGCCGGGCCGGTATTTCAACGTGATATAGTCATAAGCCTGGTTATTGCATAATCACCGAAGTTAAGCAACGTTAAGCCTGGTTAGTACTCAGGTGGGTGTGACCATTGCTTAATATCAGATGCTGTAAGCTACAAGACAGGCTTGGTAAACCGGCAATGGATAAACCTCACTACTTATAGTAACGGAACCTCTCGATATGTGTTTTTTAAGGGGCGGGGTATGTTTCTTTCTAGTTCTCATTTTCTTTAGAACTCCCTCGTTGTTCCTGTATTCTGTCCAAGCTGGGTATACGGTCACATCACGTTGAAACACTGGTTCTCCTACGATCACCGAAGTTAAGACTAGTCAGTACCTAGATGGGTGACAGCTTGGCAATACCAGGTACTGTAAGTTTGGATGTACGCTTGGTGTAAATTGAATTGTTAATCGAAGATCCGAGTTCCAATTCCAGTTCGGTTTTTTAAATTCACTTAGACGCAAATACTCTTGGGGAAGTATGAATCCACTGCTTCCCTCCCATCTATGGGTTAATTAGTAAGAACTGTATTCCGAAATCATTATTGTCGCACATATTTTTTTTAATCTAAAAATATTTCCTGGCTTTAAATACCCAACTATGAGTTGATAAGCCGTAGAAATCAATCAAGCCATGTTATTCTTAGCAACAATTAATAAAATAACATCTCTCTCAATTCGAGTGTCTTCTTCGTCCGCAGAGAAAATGGCCATATCTATAAGGACTTAAGTACTATTAAACTAAAACAAAAACAATTCGACATTTTATATATATATATATATATATATATATATATATATATATATATATATATATATATATACAGGATATGGATGGTCATGGCTGTTCACAGCTTTTGATCTTTTTATTTCGCTTTAAGGAAAGATTTGTTCTTTTATGACACTCTTTATATTCGTGGTAACTGTTCCTCGATTCATTTATTCAAACTTATCAAATAGATTAATTACTGCATTCTTCTGCTTTTCTTGTCTTTGATGCGCTTTAGAGTGTTGTTTCTCATTAGGCAGTACGACATTTTTGCAGGTTCATCTTAGCAATAATTTATTTCTTGTTCCTATTCTACTTAAAAGAGCTTCATTTCTCGCATCTCTCTCTATGTTATTCTCAATGTTCGTCGGTAAGACCATGTCATTTTGACTCTTCATCTGCGAGGTAATGATCTAGCATTTATAGGAGACTTGACAGCAGTTCAATATTGTTTTACTAGGTTCTTTATGTTTAGATCATTTAGTACCTTACTCGATATTAACATTGTGTACGATACTTAGAAAGAAACAGTTGATATTTCTCGGAAGTATAACGAGGAAAACGGGTTCTAAATATTTGCCACCGGCAGAACCTAGTGAAGGCAAGAGGCACAGAGGAAAGCAACGAGTGAATTACTTAGTGAGTTTGTGTAAGTGGATTGCAGGGCAGATACCGGCAGGGATGATGAAAAGACGGACCTTGATAAAAACTGCAAATGATAGGAAGTTGTGGAAAGCCATGATCGCCCACGTCTTTAAGACATCTTACTCAGTTTCTATAAAATATCTTTTGCTTTTCCAATTTCCTTCTGATTCCTGGTGTCAGCATAGAAACAATCTATAGACAAAGTTGGATCAAAATGGTCAAATATTTTCTTGTTGAGAAGAAACAAATTTTGTTTTCATCATTTCAGCCCAAGCAAGACGATAATGTTTACTGAGAGCGAAAGAGAATGAAAAGCAACCGGAAACCCAATATGGAAAATAAGACGTTCTTTCTTCAACGAATTGGAGTCGGGCGAGAAGTGGTCAGTATAAGTAATACAGGGACTACATCAGGGTTATCCTGAAGACCTGTAAAATCTTTCCCACTCCATTAAAATAGTTGGGCCACGGGGCCAATTTGCGCCCTATCTGCGTGAATGTTGGTCCAGTAGGGAGAGGAATGCCGTTGAAAATGTCAAAAGCGGAATACTCTCTTTGCTGCCATGTATTGCTTTTTCAGATATTCTATTTAGGTATATGTTTGCCATTCCTATGTTGGTCTATCCGTGAGTTCATCCACCATGAAGGGAATGGGTCGACTTCGTCTGAAAAGACGGTTTACAATAACAACGATAGACGACGTATAGAATTACTGTTTAAAGTAATAAAAAATTATTAAAAAAATTGCCAAATATTTCTCTGACAAAGGGTTGGCCCAAAGATCCTCAGATATCCCATCCTTTTTTGTATTAAGATGTTGACATCTATCTTACTTAAAATAAAAAGTTGCGGTATCAAATTGTTTAAACTTTTTAAAGTGTAAAAAATATAAATAGCTGAATGAACGAAGTCATTTGGCTCCTATATTTCCTTCAATCACCTCTTTTATTACATTCACATTTGGGGACAATCACCGAACTGTTTAAACAGAGGTGAACAAGAGAAAGCGTGTATATGAAATAACGAGAAGAGGGTGATACATAGAGGAAACAACTAAAGAAAAAAAGGGAAGAAATAAAGATATGGTGTGACAAAAGAAGAGTGATAAAAAAAGAAAGAAAAAATGGAGAATGGTTTGAATAATTAAGAGAAATAAGCGTAAACTAACAAAAATAATTAAACTTTACGGAGAAAAAGGTAACATTCGACGCCGCGCATACGCCGAAAGAATGAAGGTGATTGAGTTTTCGTATCCGCTTACTCTCATTAATGTTAGCCGAGTTGTTCGCTTAACGTGTCGTCTTTTAATTATCTCGATGTTATTGTTCTGTTATTCAATCCACAAAGACGGCAACCAATGTTGACAGATGAGTTATTCACCTGTTTTCACCGAAAGACATGAATCCTTACGGCACAAACATCACGTGGATTCAATATCTGACTGGTCGTATGTTAATATGCGGCCGGTCAGATTATTGAATCTGGAATCTACAATTCGAAGTTTCTTAGTTTAATTTTAGTGCATGGACTCGCTTCGCGCTATGAACGAGGAAAATATCGGATTTATTATAAAAGGAATTGATGTGAACTGTATTAATTAGTTGATACTGAATAAAATATAATAGTTGCCCGAGGAAATATTTCCATTGCACTAATAACCATAAAGCATTCTAATTTCAGTCCTTTTTATTTTAACGATTACTACAAAAGAGGTAAGTAGTAAAGACAACTCTTATTTCTGTCTTACTGACGAGGCCGAGACTTTACGTCAAACTTTGAATAATTTAAAGAGCTTGATAACACAGTATAGTACGATCTTTTACCTTCTACTAATTAATGTAATCTTGGAAAAGCTGCTGGGATTGATGTAAGTATTAATAATACTTTTTATGGCTAAATTCCTCATCTATCTATCTGTTTTGAACAATAAAAATATTAATAAATTAAAATTGTATGATACACTGGGTTGTATATTAATATTTTTAATTGTTTTATTATTTCAGTTAGGCTCCTCGACTAGTTTCGGCCAGCATGGACATCATCAAGAGAGAAAAAAATCCCTGCAGTGAACTACAGAAGTGAATGATTATTTCTGAATGACTATATTTATCGTTAATTTCGGTCAGTCCTTGTGTTGGCCACACGGCCTCTTTGAATTTGTTTTTAAGATAGAGGATGGGAGATTCCTGACTTTCAAAATACCCTCCTTGGTCATTTTGACAGTTTTATTGGTTGCTGGGAATGGGATGTGTGTGTTAAGTGTATGTTATATTTTAGTTCTTTGGGGGTGTATGATGTGTGTATGTGTATATATTTGTGTGAGTGTATGCATAAGTGTGAGACCTCAACACCTCTGCAAGCATGTCTATCTTATGTGGGTGAGAAATGTGGGTAGGGCATGATTAGCGGTTAAGCCCGTGTGGACGAAGTGTTTTGATACGCAAAATCCATTTGTTTTCATGTTCCTCTAGTATTTTTCAAAGGTTATCTTTTTTGTCTATTTCTATTTTTTCAGTTATAGTGTTATTTTGCATGACTTTTAAAATCATGTTTTTCGAGGCGGAACTGTTGTTCTGCAGGTAATAATCTTTTGTGGGGAGCCGACTTAATCCGATTCCGATAATTATTAATTCTGTAGTAAAATGGCCATTCAGATTTTCCCACATATTGTTTCTGGCATAGTGTGCATTCTAATAGGTAAATTATGTTGTGACTTCTACAGAGTTTTGGTAGATTTTGATAGTAGATTTAGTGACTGAGCTAGTGAATGAATTGATGCGTCTAATGTGGTTACAACATTGGTTCCTTTTGTTGTTACATAGTTGGGAAAATCCTGTCGTTTTTATTTTTGGTCTATTACGGGTTACCTTATCATCTGAAATTTGGTTACTACCTATATATATATATATATATATAGTAATTCGTTGAGCTTAGGATAACCCTCAACAGAATGCAGAAAGCACTGGACGGCCGTTTTGTTCTATCTGAAGAACATCCACTACCGAGACTCGAACCCGGACCGTTTCGATACAATGGGGCCTCGATGACGAAGAAGACACAAACTAGACTCGATATAGCGCCGCTACTCGCTCAGTTCCGCAGCGATACTCATCCAAGTAATCAGATAACCTCGGAACAGTGGAGCCACGACTGCTTTTTGATCCTTAGCAGCTCCATCTAGCAAGGATATACAAGTGATTATTTTAAGGACTTAGGCTAATCATATAGTAATTCGTCGAACCTAGAATCCACCGTCTCGATACAACGCAAACGTCATACCACCTGTACCACGAACGAAGACACAAACTAGACTCAATATAGCGCCGCTACTCGCTCAGTTCCGCAGCGATACTCATCCAAGTATTCAAATAACCTCGGTCCAAGTTCGATTCTCAATAATGGATGCGCACTGCTGATGAGTCCCAAAGAGGACGAAACTGCCGTCCAGTGCTTTCTGCATTCTGCTGAGGATTATTCTAGGCTTGATTAATTACTATATGATTAGCCTAAATCCCCAAAATAATCACTTATGATTACTACCTATAATATATATATATTAAAGAATGGATTAAATCCGAGACATTTTTAAATTATTTGTTTAAACGTTATTTTTTTTAATGGATATTCACATTTGAGTAGATGTTCTGTTTTTATTTATTTACAACTACCGGCCTGAATATACAAGAAATCTTGTGAGAAAAATATACCGGAGTACGCATATTTGTCTAGCATGATTTCTGTAATATTCAGGCCGGTGTGCGCGTTGATGCTTTTGATTATGTCGGCTACAAAGGTCTTCGTTTGTGAGAAAAAGAGCACCGTGACGCAATTCACTCTGCCAGAAATTTGGAAACGACATGTTGTACTATTTGGCATTCACAACGGAAGCTACAATACGAAAATTTCAGAGTATTTGGGTGTCAATCTGAGGACAGTGCAGAGCATTTGGAAAGAGTTGGATGAGTCTAATGGTGATTACGAAGGTACGGTAGCTCGGAAACTTTCCATGCAAAAAACTATTTTCATTTCATGTGTGACTTTCGCTGGATTTTGCAATTAATTTCGATTATTGCCAAATTTATTTCCAAGTTATAAAAATTGTTATTGTACAAAAAAATTCGTCGCAAAAAAAAAAAAATCACGTAAAAATCGCCGAAAACAATCGCAGTAATGAAAACTTGGGAATCCAAAATTTCAGGATTGCTGCTCCTGATACGGCCTGGAATGTTTTTAATTTGCTCACAGAGTCGGACTGGTTCCAAAATGATATATGTTGGGCTACGGCCTCTAAGAGTAAAATTGAAAACACGGATAATTTGAGAACAGTAATTTTTTCATTTGAACATGACCTATTGAAAGTTAGAGTTGTGTCCTTTAATCGTTTTTATCTGTAGAAGCCAAGATGGCGGAGTCCAAAAACAATCGCAGTAATGAAAACTTGGGAAACCAAAATTTCAGGATTACTGCTCCAGATCAGGTTCGAAATGTTTTAATTTGCTCACGCGGGCGACCTGTGTAAATCAAGTAATGGATTTATTTCTTATTACTATAAACGTTATATTTAGTGGGTACACGTATTTGAGCAGATAAACCATTTTTTCACATCTTTGAAAGCGTCATATACTAGGCTGGGCAATTGGGACCTTTTGAAACCTATATCTTCTAACTTTGTTTTGGTACGAGAGAAAGAGAGAGAAAAAGAAAGTGAGGGAGAGAAAGACATACAGACAGACTGAAAAGGAATATAAAAATAGGGAGGATAATTATTCACTAAGTTAAATAAAAAGTAACATATGGCCACATGTTTACAGAATCCAGTAAAAATTGCTCCCATCACAATAGTAATAGTCTACAAGCCTAATTTGGAAAACACTCCATCAGTTAGGATAAATGAAAATGCTGGAACACATGATAAAAAAAGTAAAAATAAACTCCGATGAACGAATCAATCAGAAGCGACAACAATATGTCTTTATTCATGTATCATAGACTGTAAAAAAGCCTGGCCGAGTATAGTTAAGAAAAAATGCACATAGCCAATCAATATATACCTGTAGGTATTAGAATGATTAAAATCTCTCAAAAAGCAGTCCACTCTAATAAGGTAAGTTTTCCTTCTCTTGTACGAAATAATAACATGTAAAAAAACATAGTTATAAATGTCCACGAACTAGTTAAAAATCTTGTACATGAAGATTAAACAATGGCATAATTTCAAACATACCTACTATGTTATCTAGTTCCATCAAAAGCCGTATTCTCTGCTTGCTTTAAAATTAATATGACATCTATAAGATAAAAAAACTGAACTATATATATCTTATTGTTGACTAAGCCAAGTTGGAAAAATGAGAAAATCCAATAAATGGCGGGGTTGAAATAATGTTTGAACCTCGTTGGGTGAAAAAAGCTGAGTCAAACCGCTTGGTCAAACCTACTGTGCTGACTGATAATTGATTAATTACATTTTTCAAGTTGTAATAAGACCCGTAAGAAATAAGACTAAAAAAATGTCCATCAATGTATAAGTAAAGTGCTTCAACAAAAACGAATTTATATATATATATATATATATATATATATATATATATATATTAAAGGAAAACAAACTCCATTGTAATAGTTTATTTCACCAGAGACCTTTTAAAGTACTCTGGATCATCAGACATCACTTTCAAATAGTGAAACGAAAAATGAAATGAAAATTTACACTTTTGACGGGTAGTATTAAGTTTATGTAATTTAACAAAGAAGGTAGCGAGGAGTGGTATGAGAGACATGATCGAGTTTAGAGAGGGTTTATTTTTATATTTCTTTCTATCATACTTAATATTGAGAAAGGAGGGGGTAATGATCAGATATTGACCTATTAAATCGGTCAACGGAAATGATGTGTTGAAAGGGAAGGAGAGAAGAGAGAAAAAGAGAAAGGGGGAAGTAAAGAAAAAGGAGATGTATTTAGGGTTTACGGAGGAAGGAGAGGAGTGGTATAGTTTTAGCGATTTAGGTAAAAAGATTTTAACGTTTGATAGTAATTTAAATGTTTAAAAAATCCTCGAAGAATTAAATGCTTGTTAGCAATTTAAATATTTTTTAACTCCTTTACAAATAAATTAGGGATTTAATATGAGTTAAATACTATATTTAAAAACACATTAATAAAAAAACTAAAAATTAAAATATAAAATTTTCTAATAGTAATCTTTTAAATGACTGTTAAGTTAACATCTTTATCAGTTTGAGTCTAATTCATGAATGTAATTTGTAACTATTTTTAGATGGGTCATCTTTCTTACTTAAAGTTTAGGTTTCAAATTAAGATGGAGTAATATTTGAAGGTAATATTAAAGAAATTTTGTTTTTTCATATATATACAACATATACACTTATGTAAATCTCCCATATACATACGTTCATTTACATGTGCAATTGCACACATAAGCACACACATATGTATCGAAATGCATACGTACCTATGCATATTCATATATAAATACTTACACATATATTTACAAATATTTACATATATTCATATTTATATTTATTTAAATCTTTCCTTAAATTTTTCATTTAACGTTTAGCTTTAGGTGGTGAATTAAGTGTTTAAATTTCCAAAAAATCTACAATATATATATATATATATATATATATATATATATAATTGTATATATACAGATGTGTAGATTTGGGTATGGGTATAGATTTGTCTTTATACATATATATATATATATATATATATATATATATATATATATATATAAAGAGAATACTAATAGGACATAAAATGATTATATTATTAATGTTTAATCTTACTTTCTCTTCAAATATTTTCTAATTAGAACTGTAAAATTGAAATTTCTATTCATCTGGAGATAATTTCATTTTAAATCCCTAATTTATTTGTAAAGGAGTTAAATATTTAAATTGCTAACAAGCATTAAATTAAATTCTTCGCGGATTTTTTAAACATCTAAATTACTATCAAACGTTAAAATCTTTTTACCTAAATCGCTAAAACTATACCACTCCTCTCCTTCCTCCGTAAACCCTAAATACATCTCCTTTTTCTTTACTTCCCCCCTTTTTCTTTTTTCTTTTTCTCTTTTCTTTCCTTCCCTTTCAACATATCATTTCCGTTGAGTTGACCGATTTAATAGGTCAATGTCTATCCTTACACCCCCTTCCTCAATATTAAGTATGATAGAAAGAAATATAAAAATAAACCCTCTCTAAACTCGACCATGTCTCTCACACCACTCCTTGCTACCTTCTCTGTTAAATTACATAAACTTAATACTACCCGTCAAAAGTGTAAATTTTCATTTCATTTTTCGTTTCACTATTTGAAAGTGATGTCTGATGATCCTACGTCCTTTAAAAGGTCTCTGGTGAAATAAACTATTACAATGAAGCCTTAAAGTGGTCTTTAAATTATTAGCTCTGAATTTACATTGAGCTCTCAGGATTTCATTCTCCTTCGGACTACCTATACGGATTACCAAGTTTTTCGTAACTTAACTATATATATATATATATATATATATATATATATATATATATATATATATATATATAAGAGAGTTTTCTTACTGCAACACCAAGACAAGATGAATTTAAAGAGGACCATATTTTTATAATTAAAATAGATACAAAAGTATCTAGTTTAAAACAAGAAGTATTTTAGGCGCCTTTCGAACGACACTTCCTCAGAAATAGAATCGTCGGCAATCTAAAACAGAGATGCTGACAAGAAAAATTATTATCGACAACTGTATTAAAATAAATTACCCAATAGTCATATGATGGGGAAAATTATGAATAAATACGTCCCCAGTCAGGCAGTGGTTTCCCCGAATAAGGCCAACCTAAATTCGTCCTACAAGCAACAGAATTTTCCAGGTGCGAAGTCATGAACCTATTGTATGCGGGTGTTAGAACACTCATGAGTCTGCGTTTGGAGAGCACCTATTAAATTCTGTTACTTGTAGGACACAGGACTAGCACCAGACTCCACATAGACATCTTGGTATCTCTATGCTACGTCCTGCCCTGTGTACACAACGGGAGATGAAATTAAGGTTGACCCTATTCGGGGAAACCACTGCCTGACTGGGAACATATTTAGTCATAACTTTTTTTTCCCATCATATGACTATTGGGTAATTTATTTTAATACAGTTGTTGGTAATTTTTCTTGCCAACATTTATGTTTTAGATTGCCGACGATTCTATTTCTGGGGAAGTGTCGGCCGAAAGGCGCTTAAAATACTTTCTGTTTTAAACGCGATACTTTTCTATCTATTTTAATAATAAAAATATGGTCCTTTTCTTTAAATTCATGTTGTCTGATCAAAAAGTATCGGGACTGGTGTTATAAAAAAACTGCAACACATATCA
This sequence comes from Acanthosepion esculentum, assembly GCA_964036315.1. Classification (NCBI taxonomy): domain Eukaryota; kingdom Metazoa; phylum Mollusca; class Cephalopoda; order Sepiida; family Sepiidae; genus Acanthosepion; species Acanthosepion esculentum. The sequence goes on from OZ038495.1 coordinate 73,717,568, forward strand.
ATTCAGCATTTTAATCTCTTTACACATCTGAAACGCCGTTTCCATTTATAGAAGAATTCCTGGAACTCCTTTCTTGTGATAGCAAGCAGCTGCCTCGTTGCATTCACATGGATTGCCTCGAAATCTTACTTCTTTCAAGTGGAATTTGATTTTTGGAAAGCGGGAAAAGTCGGAAGGTGCGAGATCTGGGGAATATGACAGTCTTAAATTTTGGCCCAAAATACTGCACAAGCCAATATGATTGATGAAACCTCTGTGGTGTGAGTAAAAACGTTATAACTTAGGGTGCATGCCTGACAGCAGTGTTCAAAGCCAATATGTGCTTCACTCTGCTTAGTTTACTTACTTTTTCATCAGACCTCGCATATATATATATATATATATATATATATATATATATATATATATATATATATCATAAGAGAGATTGTGTTTCGAAGAAAAAGTCGACAAGAAGGGAAGTGTATTTCTGGAATAATTTTTTTAGGCAAGCAGTTTTTGCAAATAAAGTTGTCAATATTAAGAAACAGAACATTAATCGTAAAAACTAAAATAACATGTTAAAAATCTATGTTCCCATCTCAAATTTTCGCTCATCATCGATTTGTATAGTTAACCTGAATTTATTAAGCGATCATATATTGCGTAAATTAACGTAAAAATTAACGTTTTTGATGGACCGTTTTTATGAAATATATTTTGGTGTGGAGGCAAGAAATCGTAATTATCTCCCACTTGAACTGCTCTACTAGAAAAAGTGATGTCCGAATCTCACATGTGTGCAATGGTTGAATTGCTTTGAATAAAGCTTCCTTACAAGTTTAAAGGTTCGGCTGTTTTCTTTACATTTAGATTTAACAGTTGAATTAGATTTAACAGATATATATTTCTTTAACAGTTCCGTCTCCCCAATTTCCCAAGGCTTGGAACAACCTGTTGTATGGTTTTCGGGCATTTTCCAAAGGATGCTGCCATTTAGACAATGAAAAGAAAAAAAATTATAGCTATTCTTTCATTAATCCACATATCCGCAATTGTTTTCGGCTCTATTCCGCAGATCATTCATGGGACTCCAACCAAACCGTCTTGGTTTTGCCATATACTCTAACTGGCGCAGAAGATATTGGGTTGTTGTGCCATTAACCCGTGTTCTAGGGCTTGTAATTGTCGCGCATGAAGGTTGTTAAGTTGCCGATTGTCCCTTCGCTGGGCATTCTCGTTTCAGAGGCGGCCGGTCCTTGTGTCTGTAACAAGTGCTTCCAAAGGAGTTGAGCACGTTCGCACATTGTTTATTTACTGTCCAAGATTTTGCACCATATTTATTAACTCTTTAATTCCGTCGTTCTATTCATGAAGTTCCATAAATAGAACGAGAGGGAATTAAAGAGTTTGAATATTTAGTTCAATGGTTGTAATTCTCTTTACGATCTTCAATGCACAGAACTTGTCAAAGGTCATTGCTTGTCGCTGTTTAAAATCGTTGAAGACATTTTAAATCACTTGCTGCCTCGATGGTCTTTCCATTGGACAATTTCATATCAGTGATGTTGGTGTTAAGTACAGGGACTTTTTTTATATAGATTATGCAGTGGGTATTGCAGAATGTTTTGTCAATATCCTAGCTTACGCATTCATTTTTCTGTCGATCATCAAGAGATGCCAGCAATGGGACATCTTTCTAAAGATATGGTGCAAGAAAAGGGTAGGGATGTGGATGTATGCACTTTCCAAGGTTAAATGAATTTGAACTGCCCTAATAGGAAATCGAAGTCGGGTTACTGATTCTGTTTCGCCTTCCAATAACCGTTGCATCACCTCGCACCTGAGAGCTAAACGGAATGTCTTAAATATTTCGGTCAAAGAACGAGGATCTGCTTAAAGACTTGAATCTTCATCGTTTTTTAAATTACTAATGATGCCATAAAATACTAAACTTAGTTTGTCACGATGCTACAAATATATGACATATTGATGAGAATCGAACTCACTAATCAGTCGCAATGATCAGCCAAACTCCCTTGTTAAACCATTATCTGACGCCGAAGATCTAAGGTTCCTGCAAGCAGTGTTGACAATATCCAGCGTAAAAGATCGGAAATATTGATTAGATGTGAGACCTAGAGAGCCATAGAAATACTGAATTAACTGATATTTCATTATTCAATTATTTTAATTTTTTAATTGAATTTTAAATTATTTTTAATTTTTATGAAAAGTTATCCGCTTTGATCAAACTTTGATGATAGAATCTATTTTTCGTGAAGCAATCAAAATGTACATTTTAGTCAAACAACTAAAATGTACATTTTGATTTCTTCACGAAAAATCAACTTCTGGTAATGGTAAAATTGGCCGTTTCCAATTTAGAAACATTTAGCTTTCATTGACCGATTAGTTAGGGCTAATGTCGTTTATAGGTCTTCTAATATTGATGGCAGTTTTCTTCCAAAGATTTTGGTTAACGTCATCTTGATTATGTCATTATTTTCCCTTCCAGTTACATGTTACCCGTTTTTTTTATTGAAGTCTCCGAGTGATGTGGTTTCTGTTATTTGGTTAAGTTCTGTGATTGTGCAGCGCAAGTCTATAAGATCAGATGAAGAATTGTCTTTTTAAACCTAAAATATTCATTTGCTTGAAGCCATTTTTAATGATTGATCTGAGAAATCGGTATATAGATAAGCGTTGAAATATTTCTGAACAAGTTTGATGCTATGCATGACACCCACATGAAAGTCTAGCTCTGACAAGGCTATTTAAGAACATGCATTGAGTTTCCAGGCTAATATTTTCTTTTTGACATCTTACAATTGTAATGGTAATAATAGCTGTTTCTTTATAAGGAAATATACGGCATTCATATTTCTGGCAAAATAATTTTTCAGAAAAAATAGGTTTCTCAATTTCACTAGCAGTTATTGTTCTTTCCAATATTGATGAGGAATAATAGATAATAAATTATTTGAAAACATGGATATGTGGAGTCTGAAGATAAATGTCAAAAAGTGTAATAAATATGTTAGCGTACAGATGTAATAAAGCATTATAGATTGAAGTGCAGCTCTTCCTTTCACTTGAATAAAGGCGACTATGCATCGTAGCAGGGGCTTTGTAATGGGTTTGACGTCAGGAAATTCAATGATATCTGTAACATTATTCATACTTGATGAAAGCAGTTTAATTATAGCGAGCGCGTATGAGCTACGAGCAATGGTGGTTGGAGGGAGTGTGTCTGTAAATAGTTTAGGAAGATTTCTGATCATGAGCGAAAGCAAAAATTCCGAAAAATATGCAAAGCAACCAAAATAAATAAACAATCTAGAAATCATGCTCAGAAATCTCCCGTAACTATCTACAAACACACTTTCTCTAACCACCCATCCAGCGTAAATAACATCTAACAGTTAATGACCGTAAATAATTAACGCTAGAGAAAATAACTGGGAAAGGAGGTACTAAGACCAAGATATATATATATTGGGTGTATTTTTTAAAAAAAGAACACTCAAAATGCTATATTAGAAAATGAAACCGTCGACATAACAAAAATATCTCCTATAATGGCTAAATACAGCCAAAGGTACTCAGAGATCATCTTAGCCGATGCGTTTCGTCCTCTGACGGACTTTATCAAGGTAAATGTGACAATTTTATTTTGCAGCAAGTATTTATAAAAAAGTAAAAACGTTGTTTTTAATTTTTAAATTTAAGAGACGCTCATAAATATTCATCAGTTTAAATGAAAAGTACAGGCAAATTTATGAGTTTGCTAAGTGACGTAATTTAATGTCTAATAAACGAAAGTGAATAAATGATGTTGCTGAAATTTTTGTTTTGCAACATAAAATCCTTAGATTTGCCTTGATAAAGTCCGTCATTGGACGAAACGCGTCGGTTAAGATAAGTTTTCTTTTTGTTTTCATTCTTGTTGTCCTTTTACATATATATTGTAGTTATATCTGAAAACTTTTTACACGCACTGACATTCACACACATACATACACACACATACACACACACACACATATATATATATATATATATATATATATATATATATATATATATATATTATAATTATTTTAAAAAAAATATGATTCCATCGCTACATAAGAGCTCTTCAGTATCTGTCTATATTTCTGAGATGTGGTATTATGTACAATATTTACATTATTCGGACTATTGTCCTCATCTTTGTCGCCATATTTATTACAACGTTTCGGCCGTTGTACCCTCCGGCCTTCTTCAGGTGGTTGGAATGTCGAACTGAACCCTTTATTTCGCTCACTGGGGTAGACTGTTCTAGTTCCACGTGCCATGTTTTTTTTAATGGATGTCAGTTATCTCCTGTTAATTCCCCTCTCCAATTTCTCCACTGCCTTAACCGGGTATTGTACTCACATTCTTTTGGGTCCTGTCACTGGATCTAATCAACGCCTTTATCCACTGTACCATGTGTCTTTGAGGTCATCTGTGTATGAATTTCTGGGTATTATAAACCTAATGTCTTCAGCAACCCTTTTTTACCAGTGCTCATATTGCAAGTTTTTCTGTTATCGTCGCAGGTTTTACCAGAGCTCATATTGCAATTTCTGTTGTTATTATCGCTTTTCTCTGGCACTCCTTATTACTGGTTCCCATATTGTATTCATTTCTATGCTTGGTCGGCTCAGGAGATTTTTGTGGCCTAGCATATGTGCTGATTCCTTAAGTTTATGAAGGATAAACATGTTGTAGAAAGTGAGAAAAGAATCTGATCGCGAGTCAGAATAGTTGGAAGGCGAGAATGTAGAGTAGTGGCATAAAACAAATAGTGAGACACAAAGATGGAAGCAGCAATTTACCAAGCTTTAACTAGTTTGGAACATGATTACTATGGGGGAGCAATTTCCAGATTGAAGTCAGTAGCAATGGAATGTGCGCAGACTTAGTCACCTTCTGTCTTACGGGAAAAGACCTGTTACCCACTAACTAAAAAAAGATGGGGGAACTTATGTGAAAAGGGAAACCATTGTTAAGAACATCGAGAAAGGTGGAGGGAATGATGAAGGAATATATAAAACGGCTGAAGAAACTCGAAAGAACGTGACGAATAAATAAGGAGGGAGAGGAAGGAAATAAACAGAAGACAAGAACTGTTTAAAAGAATGAAATAAACAAAAAAACAAAGAAAAGAAAAAAGAAAAGAAAAATCGAAAAACCAAATATGGAAAGAAAAACAGGAGTTAAAAAGTAAGAAATATAAAAAGGTGAAAAAGAGGGAAAAAAGGAAAAAGAGGGATAGAGAAGGGCGACAGAAAAGTGAAAGAAACAAAAAGGAAAACAAATAAGAAAAGAAAAAAGAAAAAGTGACGGAAAAAAGAAACGAAAAATATATCCATTATGATAATGAAAAAATGAAAGTAAAATGAACATTGAAAGTAAATAGAAAGGAAAATGCCGAGAAGGAAAGTGCAGAAATAAGAGAGGAAGCAGAAATAAGAGAGAAAGCAGAAAGCAGAAAAATGCCTCTAGGAAGGCAGATAGGGAAAAAAAGACGAAATGGAGAA
>OZ038495.1:73725616-73858116 GCA_964036315.1 Acanthosepion esculentum
TACTTTGAGCATATTTCAGTATTATATCTAACCATTGTGGCTTACTGGTCATTCGATATATGCGTTCTGAGTTCAAAGGCCCGTAACTATTGAGGGGTGTCCCCTTTTTACACAAATGGACTCACCCAGTGTATACATATACTACTACTAGTGAATACTCGAACAGTGAAGGAGTCGAGATGGAACGACAGAAGAGTAGTAGAGTAAGTTACACACACACACACACACACACACACACACACACACACACACACAGACGGCGGCAAGCGTCACAGTTAGCGATCACGTAGACTCAGTAAGGAGTCATACCGCGATACTTCAATACCAAGACTGTATATATATTATTGCTACTAACCCGCATTCCTGGATCTACTAACCCGTATTACCAGTTTGTATTATTACGTTAATACATTTATTTTCCTTATCCATTCCTGGCGTTTGTTACTCATTGATATCGGATTCATCCCGGAATCCACAACAGTAACCTTGACATGTACCTAATTTACGGAAGTAGATTACGTAAATCGAATTCATTCAAAACGTGTATAACCGATTTATTCCTTGGATACGCCACCAAGAATGTTTATATTTGTTAACTTACATTGTAAATACATTATAATATGTGGGTCTTGGGCCATATATGCATAGAAATGACTAAACCAAGCTTGTTAAATAAAATGCACGTAAAAGTAGCAAAACTTCAAGCAATGATATAAATTTTCCTTTTCTTTTTATCAATTCAGTGATTGTAAACTCCAACGATGAATCGTAACTATTATTAAATGATAATCATATTGATTTTCAGATAAGCAGACAGAGAAATCGGTTCTTTTATAGGGAAAAACTGATGAAAGTGTTTAAAAGGAATACAATTATAAATCAGTAAATAAATCACGTATCATTCAACGAGTCATTTCCTTGAATTATCTTTATGATTAAATGCTTGGGAAATATCCTTCCATCACAAAAGAAAAAGAAAAAGAAAGAAAAAATAACTTTGGTTCATAAATTTCAATTCAAACATAAAACGATTTGTAGTCAGCTGTCATCTGCTCCCGTTCTCACAAAACGCCTAATTTGTTTCTCGAAACCTAGTAAGTGGCGTCCCAAGCATTAATTCTGTTTGAAAACTTTTGACCATAAATCTTCATCTTCACTTTTAAACATCGGTGTCTGGTATCTTCATTAATATCATCATCACCATCATTATCATTCCCAGGTCTGGGTGTGGTTGGGGGGTCACTGCGCAGCTAAGCATCTGATCCGTTCCCTCCTCATTTCTGGATTGAAAGCCGGAGACTGTCGGGCAATTAAACCTGGCTGAGAACTCTCTCTCCAGATCAAACAACAGCCGATACTCTCCAGTTTGAAGGCTGGCCTTAGTTCCAAACAAGTGGCCGTTGATTCCATCGACATAAGCCTTCGGACAGCGTTGCCGTGTCATCAACACACCGGCACAGTCTGCTCCACCGTGACCCTGCAAGAAGAGGTTCAGTCAATCTATAACATATCTTGTTTTCCATCCTGCTGAATGTCTCGCCCCCCCCCCCCACCACCACCACCAGAAAACACTCCTGGGGGACATGGTTTAGTCGCTGATGACACTGCGGCAGTTAGTAATAGGTTACATGATACCAGTAGCTCTATCAATACCTAATATCAAATCCAAAAAATGTATGTGTATAAAACATTAAATGCAGTAAACATGAATTTCTAAAACGTTAGGAGTAGAAAAGACAAAGATTCACCATCAAATTACACATAAATATGAACTGAATTTCAAAGATCCAAAAGAAATGGATACCGGAAGATAAGTAACTAAAAATTTAAAAAGGTAGCTTTAAAACATGATACTGATAGTGTTTCTTCCTCATTATTAGCAGAGAATGCATATGAAACCTTGTATTAAGGTTGAACTATTTAAAGTGGTGGGTTTTTGATTGTAGATTTATACTCTCTCAAAATCTAGACTTCTGTGACCATATTGGTTAATATAAAAAATCAAGCATGGTACACTGAGTTCAAGACTCAAAACTACTTTTTAAATCTACAGTCAAAATCCCACCACTTTAAATAGTCCAATACTAATACAAGGTTTCATACGCATTCTCTGCTAATAATGAGGAATTAAGGATCAAAAGGAAGTTATTTCTCACTAAATAAAGTTAGATAATGTATTCTATGAAACAAAAATGATCTTTGACCTCGCAAATTTATGGTGGATACGATCTACTTTACACTCTGCGATCAGTAATCAGTAGTGGTACATTCTATTTTATAAACTAAAAAGGAAAGTTCTCATTTAAAATGTCCAAGATTAACCTAAATTATTCAGATGTTTGGGAACATCGAAAATGGTCGCAAAGTACAGACACTACCCGTGCTTTAGTGATCTAGATATTCTTATTCTAATGGATGACACAATCGAAGAAATAAACAGAAAGCTGTGGTCAGAGTTTTTGCACTAACCTACTGACATAGTTCTGGATACGTCTGAGGTTTTCTAGAATTCAACCGAATTCCTCAACTCTCTGGAGCTACCTAATAATCCTCCCGATAGATTTAGTTAAATGTTGGGATACCGATTATTTTTCTCAGAAATCCCGAACATCTAAAGCTGTGCAACGGAACTATTTATCAAAATTTCTCCAAAAATTAATCAAGGCAATTATTCTAAGAAAGTAAAAAAAAGACGTGTTCATTCCTAAAATACATATATGTTCAACTTGATTGTTTTTTTTTAAATTTACGTCACATTAATTCCCAGTGCCCAGTGTTGACATATCCATCAATAATATACTAGAATAAGTGCTCAAGTTTGCTGGCCGCAGACTAACTTCTCCGTGGTTTTCCGATTTTGAGCTCTGTTGTTTGTTCTAATGTTGGATCGCAAAACGACCATTTCATCCCCAATGGCAGAATTATTCGTGGCGTGTAGACAGTATACTTGTCAACGTACTGCATCATTTGATTTGGACATCAGAATATGGTTTTAGTCTCGGCTTCTTTTACGAGTGTAATCTCAGTCTGTTAATATCTATCTATCTATCTATCTCAGTCTGTTAATATCCATCTATCTATCTATCTATCTATCTATCTATCTATCTATCTATCTATCTATCTATCCTTTTTATTAATCGTTTCACCTTAAGCAAGGCGATAATACCACAAGAGCGCGGAGAAGGTGCAGGGAATGAAAGAGAATGAGAAAACTGTAGATTGAGGAAAGGACAAAAAAGGAACAAGGTCCAAGAAGACAGAATATGGTGATTGACGTTGCATTTAAATTTTTGAAGATTGTATTTATCAGAGAAGCAAGAAACTGGAGGGGCTTCCACGAATGAGATGTGCGAAAAAAGAAACTGTTAAGGTAGAAGTGGTGGTTGAATCTGACTAGTTCAACAGTAAAACAGTGAGACCTAGTTTTCAATCTAGTAGTACACTTAAATTCATGTAGTCGGGGCATCAAATAAAAAGGTCTTGAGAAATGTTGCCAAGAAAATAATTCTAGAAAAGTAAGAAGGCTGTGACGTCACGTCACGTCACGTCACATCGGCGAGAACGTGACTGAAGAAGAAAGGGCAGGTCAGAATCAATTACATTAAAGATTTATTCTTTGGAATTTGTCAAGATTCTAGAGATATACAGCAGGAGCACCAATCCAGATATGATAGCAATATTCAATACACGGACGAATGGTGCATATATAACTTTGTCTATGTAAAACAGAGGATGTTTATATAGAATCCTAGACATAGAGTGTTTCCGGTTTATGCTTTATTGTGTAAAATGTTCTCTCTTTTTGCAGTTTGTCCACGGAAATAGTAGATTTTACCGCAAATCTCATATTTTGCATGTGCTTTGTTATGGAGTAAGAATTAAAAAGTAGATGCCCATTTTTCTGTCCGTTTCTCACTAATTGCATCACACTCGACTTTGTATGCAAAGTGTGTTATGTTTAGCAAACAAGGGAAAGAAGTATATGTACTAAACTCACGAAATAGTGTAACTTGATACCGTTAGTTAAATATTTGTTTTTCGTTTTACATTTTACTCTGAAATAATTAACACCAATTATGACGGTAAAAATCTCTAGAGGTTTTAACTCACAATGTTCATTTTGTTTGTTCTACTAAGACTTACAACTTAATGTTTCTCCCGCGAAGATCTTGAGATCTGTAACACGTTCTACAAGAATATCTATCGATTTATGTTTTGCTAAGAAAAATATACTAGATATATACCACTATATAGCGCCTAGACACAGCATCTCAGTAAGACTCTCGCTTTCAACGTCCATAAGTTCGAGGCCCGCGGCCATCGAGAGGGTGCACTGGACTAATCTTGTGCCCAGTGATGATCTCCGGTTAATAGCCTGCTACTGTCGGTTAAAATTTATGAAATCTTTACTTAAAATAAATCTTTCACGACAATAAGTTTCTTTCCAGTATTGATGGGGGTTCTTTCATAACCTTTTATTTAAATTAGCGTGGAACATCAACATCTTGATTATATCATTATTTTCTCTTCAAGTTACATGTAATATCCAATGTATGGATGTTGATTCTAGTCCTCTAGTCTAAGGAGTACAATAAGGATGTTGATACTAGTACGCTAGTCTAAGGAGTACGTGTAAGGATGTTCATTCTAGTCCGATGGTCTAAGGGATACGAGTATGGATGTTGATTCTAGTCCTCTAGTCTAAGGAGTACAATAAGGATGTTGATACTAGTACGCTAGTCTAAGGAGTACGTGTAAGGATGTTCATTCTAGTCCGATGGTCTAAGGAATACGAGTATGGATGTTGATTCTAGTCCTCTAGTCTAAGGAGTACAATAAGGATGTTAATTCTAGTCCGCTAGTCTAAGGGATACGATTAAGGATGTTCATTCTTGTCCGCTAGTCTAAGGGATACGAGTAAGGATGTTGATTCTAGTCCGCTAGTCTAAGGGATACGAGTAAGGATGTTGATTCCAGTCCTCTAGTCTAAGGGATACGAGTAAGGATGTTGATTCTAGTCCGCTAGTCTAAGGGATACGAGTAAGGATGTTGATTCTAGTCCTCTAGTCTAAGGAGTACAATAAGGATGTTCATTCTAGTCCGCTAGTCTCAGGGATACGAGTATGGATGTTGATTCTAGTCCTCTAGTCTAAGGAGTACAATAAGGATGTTGATTCTAGTACGCTAGTCTAAGGAGTACGGTTAAGGATGTTGATTCTAGTCCGCTGGTCTAAGGGGTACGAGTATGGATGTTGATTCTAGTCCTCTAGTCTAAGGAGTACAATAAGGATGTTGATTCTAGTCCGCTAGTCTAAGGGGTACGAGTAAGGATGTTGATTCTAGTCCTCTAGTCTAAGGAGTACAATAAGGATGTTGATTCTAGTACGCTAGTCTAAGGAGTACGGTTAAGGATGTTGATTCTAGTCCTCTAGTCTAAGGGATACGAGTAAGGATGTTCATTCTAGTCCGCTAGTCTCAGGGATACGAGTATGGATGTTGATTCTAGTCCGCTAGTCTAAGGGATACGAGTAAGGATGTTGATTCTAGTCCTCTAGTCTAAGGAGTACAATAAGGATGTTGATTCTAGTACGCTAGTCTAAGGAGTACGATAAGGATGTTCATTCTAGTCCGCTAGTCTCAGGGATACGAGTATGGATGTTGATTCTAGTCCTCTAGTCTAAGGAGTACAATAAGGATGTTGATTCTAGTACGCTAGTCTAAGGAGTACGGTTAAGGATGTTCATTCTAGTCCGCTAGTGTAAGGGATACGAGTATGGATGTTGATTCTAGTCCTCTAGTCTAAGGAGTACAATAAGGATGTTGATTCTAGTCCGCTAGTCTAAGGGGTACGAGTAAGGATGTTGATTCTAGTCCTCTAGTCTAAGGAGTACAATAAGGATGTTGATTCTAGTCCGCTAGTCTAAGGAGTACGGTTAAGGATGTTCATTCTAGTCCGCTAGTCTAAGGGATACGATTAAGTATGTTGATTCTAGTCCGCTAGTCTAAGGAGTACGAGTAAGGATGCTCCTCGCTGAGACCTACACACTTAAATACCCTAGAAATAGTTGACATGCCATAAAATGAAACCAAATAATAATAAGTTTGGAAAAGGTGAGAAAAAAGTAATTGCAGTAGTATTGATAACTGAAGCATTGGCATGTCATCCAAAATACAGTAAAAAATCTTACAGGTATTGGATAGTAATTTGCAAATAAAGCTATTACAAAAATACTTTTCTCTCTTGAACAACCAGGAAATCCAGGAAACTATTGAATATTGCTTGTCTGTGAAAAGAAGAAATGATAGGTTGCTTTCTTTTCTTAAGTCACGAGTGGTAATCTGAAAATAAACTTCTTAATAACAACCAATATCATATGTTGGAAATTGTTGTTGTTCTTTTTTTCTTTTTTTATTATTATTATTATTATTATTATTATTATGCAGTATCTCTTCATTGCTTTCATATTTGGATTCAACTAACAAAGATCTGTTTTATGGGAGCAAACGCTGGATAGTACATTGTCATTGTGTCAAAAAATAAAGAATCTCTTTCCAAACCAAGCGTCTAACTATTCAATTATTTAACTATTTCACATCTATTCAATACAATCCCTTTATCAAACAGCATAATTTATTTTTCTGTTGCCAATCGTCTAATATTGTATATTTAAGTTACTCTTAAATTTGTGAACATTTAAATCATTATCTGTAGCGTCCAGTGTTTGTGAATTAATATTAAAGAATAAAATAACCCGGTTCTGCTGATTTGATAATGAAAAGAGTTTCAGTAAATATTCTTAAATCTTATTTTCTTCCTTGTGGGAAATTTGCATATGTTTTAACAGGAGACGTAAAATGTGACATTGAAATCCAAAAGCGTATTGAGATAGCAAAAACTGGGGCAACGTATTAAGAAACAGAAGAATTTCGTTAGAAACAAAGAAAAGTGTTCTGAACTGATATGCAATATCAGTTCTCTTTTGTGGCAGTGAATGCGGGACAGTTTTTTCACAGATTAAGGCTTCAGGCAACAGATGTGTGGTTCTACAGAAGGATGTTGTAAATACTACGGACTGAACCTGTGAATTACAAGTAAAATGGAAACAAAAGGAGGTTTGTAATTAGAATCAAAAAGTGACAGTTGAAATTTCTAGGACACAAGAGGACTTGGAGAAAGTGACATTCACATCGACATTCACGGCAAGAGGGACAGAAGGAAACAGCGAGTTCCCTAGCTAACAATCTTGTGTAAACGGATAGCAAAACAGAGAGTGGGGGATGTTGAAAAGACAAAACTTACAAAGAGCTACAAAAAGTAGGAAGCTGTGGGGAGCCATGATCTTCCACCTCCTGAACAGACACGTCACAGAAAGAAAAGATCCGTTTTTCTAAAGTGGAAATGCAACAATAAATATTTGATGCAAAAGATTTTAAACGATGCCTTATAACAATGCTTGAAAAGTATTGTATGACTGTTGGGACATACAGACACATTCACCCAGATTATTTCAACTTACCACACACATGTATCTCTTTGTCTGTGTGTTTGACAACTCTCCCACTTACACGGGCAGAAAGGAAGAGCTCGTCAGAATCATTAGTCCTCAATTAACCCGTAAAAATATTCAACAAACACAGTAAGTGGGTGTAATGTAATCATTGGCTACTCTGAATGCATACATTGTATCTTCAGCGAGTATGTGGGACATCTTGATTTTTTGAAAAGAGAATTTATATTACATTCTCCCGATCTTCATTTAGTCAAGATGTTTGTAAAATACTGCATTTATATTTACGCAACATTTGAGAAAATACGAACAGCAAAAAAAGTTGTTTTTTTATTTCAAGTAAAAAAAATTAATTCAAAGAAGCACTTGTTTCCCTGAAAACTGACGTAAAAATGTTTTGCTTCAGACTGACTCCTTGATTTTAAATTTTGATAGTAACCAAATTTAAGTTTCTAGTGCGACTGTAATTTATCACTGAAAACAAACCGCGCTTCAAACATAGTAAATTTGCAAAAAGAAAAACCACAAATCGTCACTTGTTTGAAAACATGGATGAGGCTTTTTTCTTTTTTTTTTCTTTCTTTTTTTGACTGTTTAAGATTCAAAGATTTCCTGTAACCAACAAGTTTTAATTTACACTTAGTCGATAGAAGTGAAAATCTTCGTCAATGCTTTCAGTCTTTAAATTCGACATGCCACCCAGAAGGTAAACTTATTATATCTAAGTATCATCTATAAGGCTAAACTATGGAACAAAAAGAGAAAATGTATCGGGTAAAAAAACTCACTTGATATATGAACAAGTTACAACGCCAAAAAATATCCACCAACCACATGTCTCACGCAGATTCTATCACTCTCTCGCTCCGAAATTATTATTCACTTTATGACAGACCTAGCAAGTTACGTCACAAATCTCGTAGCCCTGTAGGTTATTTAAGGGTAGCGCGTGTACTGCAGCCATAGCAAGTATAAGACAAGATGGCCTGATAGGGCCCATCCTCCTTCTACTTGGTTCAGAATTCAGAGTTTGCCTTAACATAGATAGGCTTCCGAGCCTACGAACATATTACAGTGAAATACCGGTTCTCTTCAGATCACCGAAGTTAAGCAACGTCGAGCCTTGTCAGTACCTAGATGGGTGACTGCTTAGGAATATTAGATGCTGTAAACTTGGGTGTGGGTAGTGTGATGAATGATAGTTCGGAAGTCGAAATAGATTTCCAATTCCAGTCGTGTTCGTTGGATTCACTTACGCGCAAATACCCATGAACAATCAGAAATCAAAAAGAAATTGGATAGCCCAAGTGTGTTACAAACGACCCTACAAACATGCATTGTGTTAGTAGGGTAGGTTGATGGACCATTCATCTTCTGGAGGTAGCCTACATCCAACAGATGACATTCACAGGCTGAGAAGAAGATCGGTTTCTTCTTCAACGTCCTTCCCGATGTCATCAGTTCACCGCCGACTAAGCATTTATGCAGACGACACTACCATTTATTCCTGTCTCAATAGCAAATCTGTTCGAACTGACAGTTAACCTGGCAGCTGCTTTTGAAAAGGATCTCGAATCAGTGGTTAACTGGGGCAGGAAATTACTTGTAAATGTTAACGCCTACAAAACAAACCTCCTTTTATTTAACCACCAGGGAGAACATTTCTGTTTGCCATCAGCCTGGCTAACGCTAGACACCAAGGGGAGCAACACACTGCGCTTTCTTGTCCTAAGGTGGAGCGACCACATCGAATCAATAGCTGTATCTACTTGCTAGGAAAGTTGGGTCATTGTGTCGTGCTAGAAAATTTTCGCGTTAAAATCCATCTATCACATTTACAAATCTATCATTGAATTGAATACTGTTACTATATCTGGTCTGGTGCTCCTGTTGGACATTTCGAGATTCTTGACACCATCCAAAGAAGGATCTGTAATGTATTCGATCCTGACCTGTTCTCAACTTCAGTCACATTCTCACCGACTTGACGTGGCTTCCCTCTGCCTTTTTTAGAAATATTTTTATGGCAATTGCTTTGACGATTTTTTCCCTGGTGCCACGACTACATGAATTTAATCATGCTACTAGGTTAGCATCTAGTTCCCGCTCTTTTACTCTTAAAATAGCTAAATGCGACCGCCACTTCTACTCCAACAGTTTTTCTCGCACTTCCCACTTGTGAAACTCTCTTCCGTTTCCTTGATTCCCTGATAAGTACAATCGTCAAAAAATTAAATGCAACGTCAATCGCCATCCCCTTCACCCTTTGTCCCTTCTTCCCCAATGTCTCTCTATAGGCAGTCTTCTATTTCACTCCCTGTAACTCCCCCCGTGTATTAGTGGGGTATCCTTGCCTTGCTTGAGGCGAAATGATTAAAAAAAAAGTGCGCCTAATCCGTCCTGAAAGATAGATTCATACCTTTTCGAAGTGAATGAAAGACAATCGAGCAGAATTTGAACTCGCCTCGCCGATTTCACTTTCTGCACCGAAAACTGTGAGACGTTCCACACACGCATCAATTTTATACGTTTATCATTTACTGGACTCACCCCAGATGAATTTTATTTTTCGTATCTGAATACTCTATATTTTTTGGAAAGTGTCAATTTTACTAAAATGAGTGGAAACCATGGCCAATTCTTTTTGATCTTCATATTTTATCATGATAAATGCAGTAGGTGCGAGCATGGTCTGGAATGGTTTGCAAAGCGTTAAAAAGATTTTATACCCAAGATCAAGGAATAAGAAAGCACAGAAACATATGCACTTGCAGAAAAATTAAAGAAGAATCATACAATTCGAATGCCAAATTGAAACAGAAAAATACCTTTAACATGCAAAAACGTAGAACGTCATGAATTTTTTAAAATGCCGTTAGAAACAAATAAAAATAGTGGTGAACTGTTGTGTAATATTTAATATCATGTATAGCACTAAGGATTGGATAATTTCCCTGCAGATGAAGAAGACACAAGTGTGGTTCTACAGACGGATGCGAGAATACGTGAGCAATGGGTAAATTCTAAAGGAACTTATTACATACATACTATAACTAACTTGAAGTAGTCACAAATAGTCCACAGCGTAAATGAAATGCTCATATTCAATTTACGTCGTATATATCCTTTTCTATGTCAGAGAATGCTGGATCTTTTCATTTCAATTAAAAGCTTTTATACAACTTTGGTGTAGTTAGACAATAGGCACAGCGAACAGAAATTATCATTTTTTTTTCATATTACTATAGGTAGATCAGATCGCAATCAATGTTATTAAATTTGATAAAACTTAAAACATTGGTCCATTTTGTTATGTAAATTCATTGTAAGTTGATCCACCTATGGAAGCCAAAGCAAAATATGCGTATACCACATGATTTCTTAAAGTGCAAAAAGTGGAAATTCCTAATCTGGAATTTATATATATATATATATATATATATATATATATATATATATATATATATATATGACTAGCACACCAGATTATGAATCTTAAAATTTTGTTTTAATTTAAAAAATTTAAGAAATCATGTAGTATGAACATATTTTGATTTGTCCTCCGTATGGGGATCAGTTTACAATGAATTTACACAGCAAACAAATTATTTGATATTCGTGAGCTGGAGCGCTTTATCTATAGCAAAAATGAAGAAAAAAAGATTATTTCTAGTCTAATTACAACTTCACTGCAAACTTATTTGAAAATAAAAAATAATTGCATTTAAAAAGATGCGCCTAAAACAGGGATGTGAAATTCAAATTTTAAAACTATAGTATACAAACCGCGTGTTTTAATAACATGAGATAACCACAAATAAACATTTTCTCAAATGTTAAATTCACTTTTGATAGCATTTCTTTTTTTTTTTTTAAAGTAATAAGTTTTTCTTCAGCCAAGTCATTCGCCGATTTCATCCAGCAGAGAATAGTGCCGTTGGCTTAGTACAGTGTAACCCGGATATAAGATAGTTGTCGGGACCGGAGAAGAAGTCTCTTATATCCGGGTTACACTGTACTCATTTCAATCTGTCAATTTGAATCCGCGCCTTTCTGCTCCATGTCAAATATAGAAATGATGAGAAATGTCTTTTACAAACTTATGCCCATTCAACCTGGTCTTAAACTATGAAAGACTCTAATCAGAGAAAGAGATATCCGTTCTGTTCACATTTGTGTCTCTTATTGAAAACCTCTTGCAAACCAATTCAAATGATATCTTTGTTCATATTTATGAATAAACCTGTTTCTACCTTCGAAATTATTTTGTATTTTTGCTTTTCATCTCTAATGAAGAAATTCAAGACAAACAATCATTTGGCAGATTACGTCTGTCACACGCAAGCACTACGGAAATAATAGAGGACAACACTGAGCCAAGAGACAACTCAAATAAATGGATATAAAAATAGTTAGGTTTCCATGGTAATCTCTACACTTAATTCGTTTAATGCGCAACTTTAGCTGGCCAGCAATTATAACATATGAAGATATCGAAGAATACATTGTATCAAAATGATTATAATATCTGTATAATAAATGATCCAGTAAGTAGTTTATGTTTACGCAAAAGTTATTTTTTGTGTGTACATATATTTGAGTTGACATCCCTTAAAAAAAATGTATAAATTAACATCTACCAACCGAGGCAGTCGAAAGTCTTGTTAACGAAAATGTGCTCTCTTGACAAAGATCAAATTTGCATTCCTTTTATCCTATTTATTTTGAGTGTATTTATTTAACAGATATAGGAATCGAAAGTTTGCAATGAGAGTTGTGTATTTCTTAAAACGGTTAAATGAGTCTCAGTTTAACTTAAAGGTGATTTTCAAAGCAAAAAATACTCAAGAGTCTTTCGGATTGAAGAGAGTAGTTCTCAGCCGTAACAGTTACCATTTTAATCATTTGACTACAGCTATGGGTTAATTAGCAAGACTTGTATCAGTAAATCATTATCTTATAATCTAAAAATATTTCTGTTCAAATACACTATAAAAAACAAATCCATCACCAAAAAATTAACTGTAAACTTTTAAAGTAGTCCTTTTATTGAATTTCGCTGTTATAAGTGAGAAACTAAACGTTTTCCAAATTATTGTTGTAAAAGTAATGTTTGTTGCATCTAAAACTATAAATATGTAAAAATATATTTGCACATAATGAAAGAAATTAAGTCGAAAATATACGCGTATCGATCATCAAAATCTAATTAACAAACTAAAAATTTTGGATAATTAGTCCGATATTTTTATATTATCGACTCCAGCTAATAAAAACAAGGCAACGAATTACATTACACATTCAGTTCCTTTTTCAATCATCTGTTTGTATGGATATTAGTATCACTACGCATTCCAGTGGCTAGGAGGAGAAGTAATGATACGTGGACATTCGAATAATGGCAAAGTGTTTCTTGTCTACTTTATTTTTAAAGACGAAGATGAAGTTCCTCGAATTTGTTTTTATAGCTTACAGCCTTCTTCGGGTTTATTTTCGAAAGTCGAACCTTGTTGTGACGGTCATGCGATTCCGCTCATATAAACGACACATTTGGTGCCTCTGTCTGCGTGCTATTTTAAACTGTCCTCCCTTGAACTATACGTTGAACGAGCTACCCTGCGATAAAAAGGGCGAATTTAATCAGTATTCCAGTTTTTTATGTCATATATTTGGAAGCTCAGACGTAGAAAACCAACAACGGAGGAAGTCCAAAATGTTGCGATAAAAACAATGATGAATTAATTATTCCAAATGAACTAAAACTCAATGATGATAAACTATTTCTTTCAAAAAAAAAAAACTAAAACAAAACCTCTGTTTTCGGAATTTTAATACAATATAGTAATATTTAGTAACCAAACCCTACTCGCTTATTTATTTGGGTGGAATCTTCCTAGAAAAAATCCAATTCCAAGAAATTAATAATTTAGAATTGTAAAATAGATTTGATACAGTTTCTAAAACTTCGGTCATATTATAAATTGAATTTTAAAATTTCATTCGAATCGATTTATTAAAATAAAAATGTGACTTTCGTCGCATAACATGCTGTCTTTCGTCGTTATTTTTTTAAAATAATTTAAAAGATGTGGAGCTTAAGGTCATATTACGTTGCACACCGTTTCCTGTACGATCAACGAAGTTAAACGTCGAGCCTGGTCAGTACCAAGGTGGTTGGCCGCTTGTTGAGCCTGGTCAGTACCAAGGTGGTTGGCCGCTTGTCGAGCCTGGTCAGTACCAAGGTGGTTGGCCGCTTGTCGAGCCTGGTCAGTACCAAGGTGTTTGGCCGCTTGTCGAGCCTGGTCAGTACCAAGGTGGTTGGCCGCTTGTTGAGCCTGGTCAGTACCAAGGTGGTTGGCCGCTTGTCGAGCCTGGTCAGTACCAAGGTGGTTGGCCGCTTGTCGAGCCTGGTCAGTACCAAGGTGGTTGGCCGCTTGTCGAGCCTGGTCAGTATCTAGGTGGTTGGCCGCAAGTGATGTAACTTTAGATGTGTGGCTTGTGTTGTATATATAATGGCTTGGAATTGTTAATTCTAGTCCGGTTTATTATATTCACTTACGCGCAAATACGTTTGCGAAAGGTATGAATCCACCTCTTCTCCCCCTCCTCCCAGTTATGGATTAATTATTAACACTTGTATCACTAAATCACTATTATCTCCAAAAGTATTCTGGTTTTAAATAACCTGATAATAGGCTGATAGGCTGATAAACCGTAGAAAATGAATGAATTAAGAAAAAAAAACATGTGGTTGAGAAAAAGACATTGCCAAAAGTGACAAGTGTGAAACTTCAATATTATTTATGTCTTTTCGTAATCAGTTCATGGCTATATACAATAACGCACGGTAATCCGTGAAAAAAAGAATACCAAAAAAAAAAAGGATATGAGAAACATTATATGGTTTAAATTTACTTGCGGTAATAAGAAATTGATTTTTAAAAAATTGCTTTTAACTCTTTAAATAATTTGCTATATGTTTACAAATCATTCTTTCATTCAAATAAACTAAATTCTAGAACAATCCCACCCATTCGTCCGAGTTTTCCACCCTTATTTATTAGTGTTAGATTGCTCTCATTCCACTGCTCATATCTAGAGATATTTCGTCTGGTTGTTTTAGTCACGACCACGAAACCTGTAGACGTAGGGGCACCATGTCTACAACTACAGCTGCACTGGTATTTCCTGAAAAGGTAGCATACAGGTTGGTTTGAATTCAGAGTTTTCCAACTCCTAGACTGCAACCAAAGCTATAC
Source organism: Acanthosepion esculentum (assembly GCA_964036315.1). Lineage (NCBI taxonomy): Eukaryota > Metazoa > Mollusca > Cephalopoda > Sepiida > Sepiidae > Acanthosepion > Acanthosepion esculentum. The sequence goes on from OZ038495.1 coordinate 73,740,384, forward strand.
CGCACAATCTGACCTGCTATTTTCCCATTTGGGGGTAAAGAGATGGATTAATACCTTTCACAAGGATATGAGCACGTAAATAAATGTAATGAACTCGACTGGAATTCGAACTCAGCTCTCTGATTCCTCGATCCGAACCGCTATCCTTTACTCCACGAGCTGCCATTATTATTTTAGTACTGCTCAGTTATCACTCGCCCTTTTTCCACCAAGTACACATTTTCAAGCCCAGGGACTAGAACAAATTCATGAACCAACGAGAACAATCTTCCCTCCATAGATTAACTAAAGGATTCAGTTCGAAATACTCTATAGCTTACTCGGACTGATATACACCTGATGAAAGGCAGAGAGAACAACAGCCGAAACCTCGTGATAATAACAACAAAGATAAAGACAATAGATCACATGTAAATAATGCCAACAAGGATAACTGCTCGACCCAGAAATTATCAGAATTGGTACAGTTCGATGTGATATACCGATGGAGGTAGTCTCATTCCACTTTTCATGTCTAAGCTTCTCTTTTGTTACAGCTACTGATGTTGAAGACCTGTGGTGACCTATCGCTCTTTATCCGCGGTTCCCATATAGAATTTATTTCTATGCTATTCCCACTAAGGAGCTCCTGATAGCCTGGAATATGCGCTGATTCATTCAGACGTATAACTCTCCAGTGTTCTTCATTATCCAGTTAGTCCTGGGTATGATGATAAACTACAACAGCAAGACCTCTGATCGAAAGATTGGAGATTTTCAGGAGCGTGGAAGCACCTCTTAATTGCTGTTTGCTCCCAGGTCAACCATGACTTGGGTTGGTAGAACCTGTTAGGTTCCCAGCTATAGGCAGATAGCGACCCCCAAACAAAAACAAAACATTCTTAAAGTATAAAAATACAGTTTTATAGTAAAAATACCAGTAATACATTTTTGTATAAAAACTTACCAACAATATACACATACTAACAAATTGTAGCGACTTCACTCAAATAAATTTCAAACTTAAAATACTACCAAACAACCAACCTAAAATAACTTTCATGGCATTAATATAACATCCTACAATTTCTTAAATCAAACTGTATTTTAAAATATAACTTCAACAGAACCACAACATAAAACACACAACACCGCCTCTCGTAATCATGTCTACACAAACATGTATATGCATAAAAGCTGAGTATCATCTACCATGTATTCAGTTGTGAAAGCAGAATAACGTATCATATTTTTATTACTTTCAAGCTTCAAAAAAAATTTAATTTCTGCATTAAATAACCCATAAAGAGTCGATATGCCATTAAACAGAAAATAAATCAATCAACCATTCTCCACTGCAGCGAGAACAATCTACTCCATAGATTAAATAGAGGGTTCGTTCGAAATTCCTTGTAGGTTACATATTATGTATATCCTTTTCTAAAACTTTTGCTTTAGCAATTAATAGCAGTTGAAAATATATTGCGAATAATTTCTGCTATAAAAGGCATTGAAAATAAGTTTATTATAGAAATGCATTATGCATTATTTTATTACAAAAATGCAATGAACAGGAACATGAGATTGTCAGTGGTCAGAAATTAAAGCAAACAGTAAAAGTGCAGAAATAAATATACTTGTGTTTTTTTAACTTTCACAAATGCATTCAGTAAAGAGGAATACAAATTATATCTTTGGGTATTAGAAAATCTTAGCCTACACAGAAAGGTCATATGAAAAATAGGCAATATATATTGGGGGTAACAGCTTGCACTCAAATACAGAACGCGTTAAGTGTATAAAACAAACTAGGAAGAGGAGTACAACGAGAATGCGTCTTCAGACCTGATTTAACCTTTGGCAGCGAGATGGTTTTAGGAGAATGAGATGAGCTAAAAGGATTTATTATCGGTGAATATAGCCTTAACAATGTGCGCTATGTAGATGATATTTTGTTAATTGCAGATTCAAAAGGAAAAAACAGATAACTATGAGACAAGTTGGACGAGAAAAGTAAGAGGAAATGGTTAAAGAGCAATTGTAAGAAGGAGGTTTGCATAGTTGTGAGCAAAAATACTGTTGAGTGTGTGAATTACGCAACGGAGACGCCAGAATTAAGGATATACACAAAGTAAATTATCTGGGTAGCGTAAAAACAGACTATGAAAGTGTGTCACAGAAATTCGAAAGCTCACAGGAATGGCAAAAGATGCTTTTCAGAAATTCAATAATATCTAGATGAATCGAAGGATAACACAAGAAATAAAAAAGAGCAGAAAATAATGTTGGATTGTCGACCCTGTGGTAGTGAATACTGAACAATTTCCTCACAAATGAATACAAGTATTGGAACAATAAAGATGCAATTGTACAATCGACTTGTGAGAATATCATAAGGAAATAGAGTGTTTTAAGGGCAAAAGAAGCTATGAAGAAAATTCTGATAACAGCAAGAAAGAGGTAGGTGAAATTTTAGAGATTCATAATGAGAAAAGTAGCTTGTGGAAATCTAACATTCACATGGTATACTGAAACAGACAAAAGCTGCAATAAAGATGGACGACAAATGGATATAGGAATAATAAGTACAAGAACAACAAAAACGGACATCAAAGACAGATGTTTAAGCCAATTAAATGCACTACGTGATACACGAGCGGGAGACCATGTCTCTTTCGATTTACTAAGGAGATTTTCCTGCAGTAGGTTGCCCTTTCTGTCTACGGTAGACTGGCTGACAACCAAGGCTATAGAACCCAGTGATCTTTTAAATTTCAGGGAAGACTGGGCACGCTAGCCTTTGGTGGATGTCAGTGTAGGAGATGGTCAACTCTGAATACGAAGTCGGGGATAAGGCAGTGAAAGAGCACTCCAAAGAAGTCAGGGTAAATTACAGAACACAAAAGAGAGAGCCATGATCGCTCACGTCCCTGGAAGAACATGGCACAAATAGCAACCCGTATAAACTCTTTCATTCGTTAAAACGAACTCGTCTGCGAGACAAGCATGCTAATCATTAGGCACCATATTATGCATAGTTTCGCCTGAAACGTGATCGCAATAATGTTAATGTATGTCGTGTATATTATACATGTATCTGTTAGATTTGTGCGTGTTGCGTGATATGAAGATGTATGCATATTATATATATATATATATATATATATATATGTGTGTGTGTGTGTGTGTGTGTGCATTATATATATATGTATGTCTGTGTCTGTGTGTCTATGTGTGTGTGTGTGTGTGTGTGTATGCGTCTGTGCATTATATACGTCAGAGCAAAATGGCCTTTGTTTTTTCGTCTCTTCCGCCGCAGACAACAAGCTACACTTAAATATTTTCCTTATCAGTTTTTACTCGTATCCAGAACAAAAATGAACGTAGTTGGTTTCTGATGACGCCAATCTTGTTAATAGTCGTTGTGTGTTGACAGCTCTCGTTCACATTTTACGCCATGATAGTTAACGAGAACAAAAAAATGTGTGCCTGTTAAGCACACGCGCTGTTCGAACGTAGACATGCACACACACACACACACACACACACACACACACACACACACTAAACACACACGCACACTAAACACACACGCACATACAGGAACATACAGGCCTCCACCTACATACACACAAGTAAAAATATATATTGGAGAACGGATCAATGTCTGTAACGTGACAGTTATTACCTGAATTTAAATCTGGAGTGTAAAATTTCGATTTATTTGATTAATAAAGTTGAATCAAGAGCATTGATAAAGATTTTGAAAAATAAATAGGCTCCAAAATCACTGATGAAATTCTAAAATATATGAATTTTTATATCAACTTCTTTCTTAGTCTGTATTTGCTAATTTTATTTTAATCTCCGAAACGTAAGCAAAGAAATGTTCAAGAAATTAATTTATTTCTTAAATCCGACATTATATTTTCTAATTATAAACACCGATAATGAACATTAAACTGGGTACATGTGTTTGTGCAGATATATCTGTTTTTTAAATCGTAAAATTTATATCTACTGGCCTGAGCAATAAGAATAATGCTGGTTTACAAAAATACATTAATTGCTTAACACACGTATGCATATATATATATATATATATTAAAAGATGTGTTTTAATCCAACATTTGTATTACTTCAAACGTCGTTATTATAGTGGATACAGATATTTGAAATAGACGGCGTGGAGTATTCATTAAAATATATACTCAAATATGGGTATCCAGTAAAATGTATACGCAAATACGCATAGCCACTAAAATAATTACCAAAATACAGGTATCCACTAAAATAATTACTCAAAAATAACGTTTGAAATAATAATATTAATGTCATATTAAAAAGAATAAAATCCATTAATTCTTTAGAATTTACTTTGTTTACGTTTCGGATACGAAACTGCGCAGCTATAGGTTCACGATAAAAATATCTCAATGCAGAAGTGTACTTTATTTAAAAGAAAAACAGAGCCGTGCTCAAATGTGTCGCTCTTCGAAGCTGAACGGTGAGACTAAATGATGGTTTCTCCTACAAGCGTTAGAGGTGAAGGTTCAATTCCTGCGGAGAGCACATTTTCTTCATTCAGATTTCTCAAGTACGCAGGCCGATAGACATAATACACATGTTTAAATTAAAAATAAAAATGTGGCGTCTATTCTAAATACGAGTATCCACTATAATAACATTTAAAGTAATATATATATATAGAGAGAGAGAGAGAGAGAGACCGGTTGCCAACTAATCGATAGGAGTTTCATACCTTTCCGAAGAGTATTTGCGCATTAGAAATTGTAACGACCTGGGCTGGAAATCGAACTCGGCTCTCTGATTTCCCATTCCGAGCCGATATCCGTAACGCCACACTCACATTCAAAAAGAAGGACTAACCTAAATTCAAAACCTGAGAAGGGTCGATTGGAGACGTTGTAGCACACTTTGTGTACTAATTCTCTTTATTCAGTTCTTCATAAGAATATGGTTGGTTCTGCAGAAGCCTTCACAACTGTAATGATATATGTGCTGCTAGTCTGGCTTTTCAGTTCTAAGAAGTCAGGTGTTGGGCCCTCATACGTCGAAGGAGACGGAAGAGTCCATTATGCAGGTTACAATTTTGTCCGAGGGCACATCTTAAGTTTTCTCGAGTATTCACACTAGTAAACGAAATAAATACTATTTAAAATAAACAGATAGTCTACTAAAATACGGGTATCCAATAAGAATAATGTTTTGAATTAATGAAAATATCTCAAATTAAAAAATAAAAATCCATTAGTTTATTATAAATTTGAGTGTTCACTTTTCACCTAAGATCAGAAAAGATACGCATTTCGTGAATAATCCGAACGAATGAGTGTGTTTTAATGGCAAAATAGAAGTAGGTTTTGTTGTAAAGTTCTTCGTAGCCGTGTGGTAAAAGCATTCCGGATCAGATGGTTGTTCCTACGACAAAGGGGGACGCAGGTTCGAATCCTGCCGGAGGGCTTCTTATTAACTTTACTCGAGTACGTAGACCGGTAGACGTGATAAATATTGTTTAAAATCAATGGAACGTTTACTCAAATACGGGCATCCACTAAAAGTAACGTTTCAAGTAATATATATATATATATATATATATATATATATATATATATATATATATATATATATATATATATATATATATAAGGCAACGTACATGGTCATAAAAATGTTGAAAAATCAAAAGAAAACGGTTAAATTCATTACTTCCTGTTCTGGAAAATGTACGTACCTTCATCCCAAACCATAACGATCAGATTTAAAAAACATTAATTTATTTATATATATATATATATATATATATATGCGATGAGAACGAAAGTAATATATAAATTCCAACGTTCGCAGCGTTAATTCAAAAAAGAGATCGATACAGGTAGTAGAGCGATAATTATTTATTTATTATAATTTTATCATATAGTAAATTCCAACGTTCGCAGAAAATAGGAAGTGACGTTTTACATCCGGGCTTGCCTACAAACAGGATCGTTCATAACCATTTTCGACCCTCACCCGTAAATGTGCAGTTAAAATGCACTGAAACCAAGTTGCATCTTTGTTGTGAGTAAAATGGTTTTGTCTATTTGATAAAATTATAATAAATATAAATTGTTAGGAGGATTTGATAATTATAATTAAGTAATTCATTGAGTCTGAAAGAAACCTCAACAGAATGCAGAAAGCACTGGACGGCCGTTTCGTCTGATACTTGGCACTCATCAGCAGTGCGCATCCACTACCGAGAATTGAAACCCTGACAGTTGAGTTATCAAGCAAACGTCATACCAACTGCTCTATGACGTTTGCTTGATAACTCAACTGTCAAGGTTTCAATTCTCGGTAGTGGATGCGCACTGCTGATGAGTCCCAAATATTGGACGAAACGGCCGTCCAGTGCTTTCTGCAACATATGGAGCAAGAGTAAGGATAGTGAGATGAGATCACTGTTAGATTGGCTGACCTTTTAGATCTTGTCCTTGAAGATGATTCAGACAAGCTGATTGAAAACTGGTGAGTCCACTAAAATACGTTGATCTCAATTCTACCCAGTCCAAGACTAAGCGCTCGAGAGTGTTATGAGGTATATTGGCAGCTGACAAGTTGCTCTTCATCTTGGCTTAGATATGGGCGTCCTACATTCCTGTAGCCCTGATCTAACTGACTGGGTATCCTGTCATCAGATATCCTCAAGACATGACCAGTCCACCGTGACTGAGACTGTATGAGAAGAGTTTCGATTCCTTCAATATTACACCTGCTAAACAGGTCTACGTTAGATGTAGAAGGCCTTGAAAGTTAACTCCACAGATGGCACGCAGGCAGCTTTTATGGAAGACATCCAACTGACGTATATGGTACCTGTATGGAGTCCACGACTCTGAGCCGTACAAAAGAATGGCAAGGACAATAGCTCTGTCGAATACCCTGCTCATTCCACAAGCGATGGCGAAGTTTGCCGAAAGCATTGGTAGCCTTAGCAATCCGATGAATGATTTCATCATCTAAAGTTCCACTGTAGTTAACTTTGCTACCAAGATAGGTGAAAGACTTTACATAGTTCAGGTTTTGTCTTCTACTTTCAATGGTCTCTCTGGAAATTTGTAGACTGGTGGTTTTTGTTTCTCACCACAGAATTGCTTCGGGGTAGTACAAAGTTGATGCACTACCTCAGTTTTCTTTATGCCAAAGCTTTACATGCAGAAGAGAAACGATGTTGTAACAAGAGTAGCATCATCAGCAAACAACAAATGACGAATAATTTGGGTAGGAAGGTGGGTCTTGGCTTTGAAGCACGGATGATTGAAGAGACCACCAGTTGTTCGAAACTGAAATTTGACCTTGACGCCGCTCTCTGTCTGCGAATGCATATTTCAGCATCACCGAGAAGAAAAGGGCAAAAAGGACAGGGGCCATGACACATCCTTCCCTGGTGCCGTTTGTGACATCAAAGGATTCTGACATCATACCATCAGACACAATATTAGCTTTCATTCCTTTATGAAAGGAGATGTCAAGTTTCCACAAGACTTGCCAAAGAGCCTCTTGATTCACAGTGTCAAAGGCCTTCGTCAAGTCCACAAAACCATGTACAACTTCTGGTTTTTCTCGCGAACCTTTTCTGCAACTTGACGAAGAGAAAATATCATGTCAATGGTGTCACGACCCAACCGAAAACCACACTGCGATTCAGGATAGATGTTGTCAACAAGGTGTATAATGATACTGTTTAGAATCAATCTAGCTAGGATTTTGCCTGCAATTGAAAGTAGTGATATCTCCCGATGATTATCACAGACACACCTGGAACCCTTGTTTTTGTAGAGGTGTTTGATAGAGGCGTCTTTATAATCCTGTGAAACACAGCCTGCCTTTCATGTCTCCACGAAAAGGAGATGTAACTTTTCTACCAACTTTTGGCCACCATGCTTATACGGATGGAATAGGATCCTTAGGAGTATGTGATTTTCCAGATGAGATTTGCTTGGAGTCACTTACATCTTGAAAGGTAGTTTCAAAAGACAACTCCGGAATTTCTGGATTTTGCTCAATTGATGTGATGGCTTCCGCATCAGTAACCGAAGTGCTATTTAACACAGTTTCGAAATGCTCTTTCCGGCGATCTAAAACTTATCCGTCAAGAGAGTTTCACCATCTGCTGTGGAGATTGGAGCAACACCACTTTTCTGAGGACCGAAAACGCTCTTGAGGCCAGCAGAGAAAGCCTTTAAATCCTCTCTATCTGAAGCTTCTTTGAGTTCAGTGGCCTTTTCAGACCACCAACGCTCTTCCATGGCCCTGAGAGCTCATTGAACTTTCGCACTTCTTGTAAGCGATCTTCTTATCGGACGAGTTCTTAGTCCATGCTTTATGAGAAGAGTGCAATTGATCTATCAGCTGCTAAACCTCTGTATTATTGTCATCAAACCAGTCTTGATGTTTACGATGTGGTAGGCCGAGAACCTACAATGTGTTGCATCCTGCAGAGCCTTCCAAGATGATTCGATATCATTGGTAATGTTTACAGAATCAAGTGCAGCATCAAGTTTGTCAGAGAGCTCAATTTTCGTTTCAGTTGATTTAAGAAGTAGTACGTTAATGCGCTTGGGCACTGTAGATTTTATAATCCTTCGCTTTTGCAGATGCAGTGTAGCTTTACTCCGAAGTAGAGCGTGATCAGACAGATAGCATGTTGTGTGGAATGAAAGCGTTATCTTAAAATCTTTTATGTCCCATCTTTTGATGATGACGTAGTCGATCAGATGCCAGTCTTTCGAACGAGGATGCATCCATATGGTCTTACGATAGCTGGGTTGCTGGTAGATGGTATTAGTAATACTAAGGTCAAATTCCTTGCAGATAGTGAGAAGGCGTAATCCATTCGAAATACCATGGCGACCTAAAACTCCCTTCCAAGAATGATAATCATTGCCAACACAAGCACTGAAGTCACCTGAAAGGATTAATTTATCCATATGTTGGACTTTGGAGATGACATCCCGAAGGAGATTCTAAAAATCATCTTTTTATTGCTCTGAACTACCTAAGGTTGGTGCGTAGCAGCTAACCATCGTCACACGGGTGTTGCACTCCAGATTGAGGGTTATTGCCATTGTACGATATGATACACCTTTAGGTAAGGAAAGCAATGAGCTAGCAAGGTCTGCCTTGATGGCAAAGCCAACACTAGACTGGCGTGGCTCTTTCTCAGTCTTGCCAGCCCATAAAAACACGTATCCACCTTTTTCTTCCCTAAGCTGAGAAATGCCGGCCAGACATGTTTCACTAATGGCTGCTATGTCGATGTTATATTTCTTCAACTCGAGAGAAACAAGAGATGTTTTACGCTCTGATGCAGAATCATTGTCCTGGAGAGTGCGATCATTCCAGGATCCAAAATGAAAATTCTTCTTAGATTTCTTTTGATCTTTCTTGCTGTTTCGACTGTATTATTGGATAACCAGACAGCTGCAGCGGGTTGCCAAGTCTCTGTGTGAGCAAGCTATGTTTAGGGCTCCTTTTATCACCCCCTCCTCATAATAGGTGCAGTGCAGATCCTAAATAGGGCTTCTTTGTCACCGATGGAGGACACGGACATCACAATTCCTCATGGGTTTGTGAAAGAATGACCATCACCCATCGGTCTGCCACCAGCTAGAGCCTTCCAGTAATATCCTTTACCTGACCCCGTCGCCTTCACTTTCTCGCCAGCGGACCTTGCAAGTGAACTGTGTGGATAAGAATGAACGAATCAAGGTAAACTCACACAAGTGATTTGATTAAAGTGGTGAAGGCTTGTGCAGAACGATCCACACTTTTCGGAACTATTGATACACTCAATCGGTGCAAATAAATGCCACGGACGATGCAGACAATAAACCTCAAGCTTTTCGTGTAAGAGTTTTCCATCTCCTAGACCAGTCGTATTCTATAACACTCAAGTGCTTGGTCAGCCCTGGTAGGCGCTATTTTCCCATAGCTTGGACCCTAACAGTTGCTGCCACCCCGGCTCAGGACGGACCTGGGAACAACAGTAATTAAAAGGTGGTTCCACGCTCCTCAAATCCTCTAATCTCCCGATGAGAAGATGTAGTTTATACCAAGGACACACACACACACACACACACACACACACACACACACACACATATATATATATATATATATATATATATATATATATATACGTGAGAGATTTATATATATATATATACGTGAGAGATTTAGCGCATGGGTGAAAACCAGTTCTGCCCGTTACCCTTAAAAATAATGTACAGTAGACGAGGAACAAATTACTACTTCTATCCAATGCCCCCTATACACATAAAAAGTTGTTTTTTTTGTACATTGGATGTCGGAGTAAACAGTTCGAACTTAAATGTGTCAATATATTGCTATGTATATATTAAATAATATTAATAAATTAAAATAAAAAATATAAAATTATCAAATATATTAGAATATTTTATTGTTGTTTTTATATGTGTGTGTTTGTGTGTATATATATAAATTATTATAAGTATAAGAGAAAGTTTTATTTTTATCATTATTATTTTATCATTATTATTATTATTGTTGTTGTTGTTTAAAAAAATTTGAACGATAAAAATAGAACAAATTGACTAGTAGTAAAAACGAAACAAAATAACGTTATAACTGGGAACGCGTTTTTAATAAAATTGAAATTACGTTACTTTGCAATTAATAAATATGAAAATGTAAAGAATTAAAATTCATACCAAATGTTATAAAAGAAACTTTGAATATAACTAATAATAGATAAAAAAAAAAAAAAATCGGCGATAATGAGCCACTCAAATATAAATAAAATAACATTACAAAAATGATTTCCTCTAATTCCGAAAATTCGACCACTTTCGTAAAAACAACAAGAGAGAAATAAATGTTACGCTTCATAGCTATAAATAAATTAAAATTATAAATTAAAATTAAAAAAGATATAAATAAATTAAAATTATTCATGCCACTATATAATTAGTCTAACAAATAACATTAAATGTTCTTAATATATATAATTCTTAGCGAGAAATTTCGCTAGCGAAACAACGATTGTTTTAAAATAAATAACATAGAAAGAATAAAAAAACAAAAATCGTTGTATACAACGATTATAGGTAATGTACAAAAATGATAAAATACGTATATTAAATACTGTAAATTAATAACTTAAATATTATAATATAATAAACAAGAAAAATATAAGAATAAAGTATGATTAAAAATAAAAAAAACAATCGAGACTTTCCTTAACATCGCTTTCTTAGAACCATGAAAAAAAACACGGCCGTTTACTCTGACATAAGCGTTCAAAATATATTTAAATAGATCAATTCCTTATTTCCACATGAGAACAGAATTAGTAAAAGCAAGGAAGAGAAGAAAGTGATAATAAATGCGGGTAAAGGAAATGCAGACGGTGAATAAAAAACAAAAAAGTATATAAAAAGGAGGGTGAACAGAAGGGAAGCAATTGAAATAACATGTGTGTGTGTGTGTGTGTGTGTGTGCGCGCGCGCGCGCGAGCTCGCGCATTTAAACAGCAATCTGTTTCTCATACAGCTTTCGTTAGAATGACTGACAAGATACGCCTCATCAGATATTCTATTTCATTTTTTTCTTGTACACGAAGAAGAGCTTTATTTTGGGACTTAGTCTAGAAATTGGCCCAATTGCTGTTCGTTCCGTCCGCTTTCAGCTCATCTATTAGCCGTTTTCAAGGATTTGGGATCTGCTATTGCGCACTACACATCATTTACAATAGCGCGAGAAAAAATCCTTGTAAATGACTAATACATTAGGCGAAAGCGCTCTGAACGAACAATAATTTGGTCAATTTCTCCTCTCACGAATTGCAAAAAAGAAAAATACAATAATAAAACAAACTTAACAGAGGTACCTTTCAGACATTTTCATGCCAAACACACACACGCATGCACACCCACAAACGCACGTACACCTATCTATACATCTATATTTTTATATATTGTAAACTATCACAAATGTTTAGCTTATAACTGAACCGTTAGACGATCAACTTAGATGATTTGATTATAGGAGTGAAAGCTTCTTTAGAACCAGCCGAAGACGTGATAACAGGGAAATAGCCGAACAACCATTCTCATTGTTAAGCAGTTTAAACTCTTCCGAATAATGTCAAAGTCCAGGGACATTACTTGTCAAGAACATTCACACACACACACACACACACACACACACACACACACACACACACACACACACATATATATATATATATATATATATATATATATATATCAAATGTATCAAGACTATAAAAAGAAAATGCCATCACATCAATTCATCTTCTTTGAAATAGTCTCCTGCTGAAGCCACACACTTTATCCAGCGTCGTTTCCATTGATGGAAGCATTCCTTAAACTCCTTTTGGGGGGGGGGGGGTAGTCAGCAGCTGACTCGTCGCATTCTCTTGGATTGTCCCAACGTCTTAAAATTCTGTTCCTTTCAAGTGTGATTTGATTTTTGAAGAGAAAAAATCGGAAGGGCCGAGATCTGAGGAATATGGTGGTTGGTGAATGTTGTACTTGACTTCAAAACTGCTGCAAAAGCCATGATCACTGATGAAACTTCTGTGATCAGACTCTACACACTTTCCTCCCAATCACTGCGATAAACAACGGAAGTGAGCGGGAACATTATTAATGAATAGTACACTCTGGTTGACTGGTGTTTATTTACATTTGTAAAAACAATACGCTAGAATTCGTCTTTCTCTTGGCTTGGGGGTAGAATATCCGACTGATACCAAATCGGTCGGGTTTTGATCCTGGCTTAAAGCATTCGGTTGTCTAGTCGCACTGATGAACAGCGAAACGGGCCTGTATGCGAATTACATTATATATATATATATATATATATATATATATATATATATATATATATATATATATATATATATATATATATACAATGTCTACGTTAATAAAAATACTGATCAAAATAAAAAAAATATAAGATAAAAAATAAAAATTAAATAAAATAAAAACAAGCAAAATAATTTGACACAAATAAATAAATAAACGACTTCAGGTAAAATAACCCCAAAATAGACTACCCACAATGCACCACTGACCCGTATATATAAATAGCCGAGAAAAATAATAGCACTCGTGGCCTGACGATTGCATCTAGCATGAAACAGACTGTCGCCTCTAAGCGTTGACTTCTATGTTCACTTTTATATTTACACACGCTCTATCTCTGATATTGAGCACTTTATCCCATAAATATAGCACACTTTAAGACTATATTTCTTCATATTCAGCTCCTGATAATCAGTAGAGCACTTTCGCTACATTTATAACACAGTATGGACATAGAAAAATTTAGCCTCGACTACTCCCTAAAAACATACCTATCCCATCCCATATATAAGCTAAAATTATTTGAAAAAACAGAAAGTTTCATAACAGAATGAGATGGAAAGCCCACTTTTTAAACCAGGACCTTCACAATAAAAATACCCTCAAGGAAAAATGTGGCTTCAAAACAAAAAATGTCCCTCGCAACAAAAAGAATTAGATGACTTCGAGAAAGACTTAACTGGCCTAGTTAGAAACATAAAATTCCATAAAAAACAAGACGCATTTAAAAAAAAAACTAAAAGAAGATATAACTAAAATAAACAATTCAACAAATGTATTTATTGAAGCTGACAAAACAAGAAATTTATACAAACTAAGCCCTCCTACGCACAATAAATTACTCAAGAACAACATAACCAAAATATACAAAAAGGCACCTAAAAACACGATATCAATAAAGAAGCTAAAGCAATCGCCAAAAAATTAGACCTAGATGACCGAATAAGTTGCATCAGCAAGGCGCAAGCCTTTATCACACTAGAAGACCACAAAGAAAATTTCAAAACCAACCCTGCATGCAGACTCATAAACCCAGCCAAAAGCGAACTAGGTAAAATAAGTAAAACGATACTAGAAAGAATTAATTCTGAATTTAGGAAGAAGTTAGGAGTAAACCAGTGGAAAAACACAAAAGCAACTACTGACTGGTTCCACAGCATAAATAACAAACAAAATTGCCACTTAGACATAAAAGAATTTTACCCATCCATAACAGAACGCATGTTAGATAAGGCCATCAACTTAGCTCAGGAACAAATAATAATAAAACCAAACGAAATCGACATCATTAAGCACTCCCGTAAATCATTACTAATTCACCATGAAGAAGCATGGATAAAGAAAGATGGTATATTTGACACTACAATGGGAAGCTTTGACGGTGCTAGGGCATGCGAAATCGTAGGTATTTACTTACTACACGAACTAAGCAAAATAATAGATAGAAATGACACAGGACTCTACAGGGACGACGGTCTCATAATCTCAAGAAACAGCAACAAACAAAACACAGACAAAACTAGAAAAGCAATAATAAAGATTTTCAAAAATAACGGATTCGACATAGATATAAAAACTAACTCAAACGAAGTAGATTTTCTAGATGTTACCTTCAACCTAAGAAAAGGCACATATAAACCATACAGAAAACCCAATGATAAACCATTCTATATACACACATCTTCCAACCACCCGCCTTCTATAATCAAACAGATACCAAAATCGATTAACCGTAGGCTTTCCGACAATTACTTCAATGAATCTATATTTAACAAAGCTAAGAAAGACTACAAAACAGCCCTAAAAGATAGCGGATTCCCAGCAACACTCACATACTCACCACAGAACACAAAAAAGGCCAACAGGAAAAGAAATATCATATGGTTCAACCCACCGTACAGCAAAAAACGTAAAAATAAACGTAGGAAAAATATTCTTCAAACTTTTACACAGACACTTCCCGGAATCAAGCACCCTACACAAAATATTCAACAAAACACAGTAAAAATCAGCTACAGTTGCACCGAGAACATGGCACAAATAATAAAAAAGCACAACAGGAAAATTATTAACAAACCACACGAACAAATTAAACCCACGTGCAACTGCAGTATAAAAAATGAATGTCTCTTAAACGGTAATTGTTTACAAAACAACGTAATCTACCAAGCCACGATAAAAATCACCAGATAATGAAGAAAAAGTATACATAGGAGTAACTGAAGGACCCTGGAAACAAAGAAATTATGTACACAAAACATCTTTCACAAATAGTAAATATACGAACAGCACAATGCTTTCTAAGTATTTCTGGGAAATAAAAATTAAACGCACACCACACCAAAAATATATTGGAAAATAAGGAAAAAATCATCAGCCTACAACAACCAATCAAAAACTTGCAAACTTTGCTTGGAGGAAAAAGTAGCTATCATTACCTTCCCAGACCAAAATAAATTATTAAATAAAAGATCCGAGCTAATCTCAAAATGCAGACATGAAAACAAATTTCTACTACATAACTTAAAAATCCAAAACGAAAAAAATAAATAAATACATAAACAAACAAAATGACAATAAAATAAGCAAAATAAATTAATCCGAACAAATTACCAAATCACACCTGTTAGAATAGACGAAATAGAATAAAAAAATAAGGAACAAAATCAATAAATAAAGTAAATAATAAACAAATTAGCGAACTATTATAACCAAAATATTAGACTATAAAAAATCAAAACAAAAAATCGGACGAAAAATAGCTATAACAGTTATATAACGATAGAAAAATGAATAAAAAATAATATACTGAGTTACTTAAAAAACAAAAAAAGAGAAAATATACAGTGTAACAAATAACAAGTATAATAAATTGATCTAAATACATCCAAACATATAAATAAACTAACAACCGATACCGATAAACTAGCCGTTTATAAAAAACAAATAAAGATAATCAATCCAAATAAATAAATTAAAATCTTTTCCCGCCAAAATAATAGTCAGAACAAACCACAACAATAAACACCAAAATTCAACAAATAGCTTTAATTATCTTCCCAAACAAAGACAAATCTATTAAATAAGCTATATAAACAAATTTTTATTACGTTAATAAAAACACCGATCAAAATAAAATAATAATAAAAAAATATATAAGATAAAAAATAAAAATAAAAATAAATAAAAAACAAACAAATTAATTTAACGCAAATAAATAAACAAATAAACGACTTCCGGTAAAATAACCGCCAAAATAGACTACCCACAATGCACCACTGACCCGTATATATAAATAGCCGAGAAAAATGACAGCACTCGTGGCCTGACGATTGCATCTAGCCTGAAACAGACTGTCGCCTCTAAGTGTTGACTTCTATGTTCACTTTTATATTTACACACGCTCTATCTCTGATATTGAGCCCTAAATATAAAATATAGCACACTTTAAGACTATATTTCTTTATATATATTTATATATATATATATATATATATATATATATATATATCAAGAACAATATTGAGGAAAATGTATGACAAAGTGGAAAAAGATTTCTTCTGACCCGTTTCGACCCTGAAGGACAAAATGTGTCACAAGAAAACCTTTTCCACTTTTCCATATATTTTCTCCATATATACATATGAAAAGGCAATAAAAAAGTTCTCCGATATTACTGGGATATGCTACTTGGGTTCAAAATTTACCTAGAGTTTCAGAAGTTCGCAAGGTTTCGATAAACTTTCCGGTTGAAATGAGGAAAATTGCAAGGCTTTTATGAGTGAACGATCATTTAGGCGTATTCATGCAAATGTGTCCACTTTGATTCCTATGAATATGCTAACAACCATTACGTAAATAAGAGATGAAAGCTAAATTTAGACGGAGATGATGTGCCTTGTAACACCGAATAAAAAGCAAATTTTCGCATACGCTCAGGAATCTGTCGCTGATGATTTTTCTGGAAGTGGCATCTGCTTCTCTACTCAGGAATCATTTTATTTTAATTAAAAGTATCTTTATCGCGGAAAAATTATGACATCACCAAAGTATAGAGTTGCATTATATTGTCCATGGGTGGACTGACCAGTTGTTTGTTCATCATTATAGAAGGCAGTGATGCAATAATGGCGAAATTGTCGCATAATGCAGACCTTGGAATTATTTGGCCTTTTTCTGAAACAGGACGAAATTGTTACAGTTTGCGACAAAATGTCATCTTTGATCCTGAATGAGATTAAAAGAAGAATAATAAACACATACAAATATACTGACTTTGTATTCATCCGATACTACCCTAAGTTATAATACATAATAAAAAAATCAGCCTCTGTTTTTATCAAGTTTTGCAATCAATGCATCTAATTTCAATTTGAAAAAGGAATACAGAACCATTTCATTAAAATAGGTTTGCCTGTCGACAAATGGCGAAAATCTCAGATCGAGATGAGTAAATCGATTACAGGGCCTCTTTGTTTGTTGGCACAGTGTACCAGATTTTTAAAAAAATATCAGTCGTTTCATCTTGGGTCGTATAGAACGCTGTTTCGGCTTTCCAAATGAATTTTCTCATTCACTACTTCACATCTTGATATTAACATCTGGCCAGTTAATTTAAATCTCACGTCAAAGAATTACTGTTTCAGCTTTTGGAACATGACCACTAGTCTCATAGAACGACGTGAATACAAGAATGTTTACTATAACTGCATTTTCATCTGACACTCCCACACTGTAACAAAAAACCCTGATAGTACAGTCAATACTGCTGTGGCTTTTGGGGTCATTGGTAATGATATTTCAGACACCAAGCTGCCTGGTGCTTTGTTTGTGGCTGCTGTTTTTTCAGCAATATGGAGATGAAATTATATTTATTTTCAAATGATAGAAAGAATTAAGTATTTTTTTTAATAATGCAACAATCTGCATCCACGTATTAGCTTGAAAAGTAATCGATTTTGACATTTAAATTGTTACATATAAGTAAGTTGTTTGTATTAAACTAGTGACATTATAATATAGAATATACAGGGTGCAATGGGTAAATTGTCGCCATATTATATTTTTAATTTCGCTGACACTCGTCATTTCACCATAAGGTGCTGGAGGCACTTTACATCGGGTCCCGCAAGCCTTCCTTGTGTAAACAACGTGAGTGTTTGTTGGGGCTCGCTGTCATTTGCCTCTAGCTCCTTTTGCTCATTTTCCCCTCCTCCTCCACATTTCCTTTTATTGTACATTTTCTGTGTTTTTAATTTAAATTAAATCTCCCGTTGTAAGCCTGATGAGCGGGAGCGAAACCGGTTGCTTCGCCCGTTTTTAATATGTCTAGTAATATCAAGCTTCATACGTTTATTGCTGTGATATATATATATATATATATATATATATATATAATGTTTACATACGGACAAAACAAATTACTCACGACAAAGATATATTTTTGTTTCGATGCGCATGCATCTCTACTGGTGAGAACCAAAAATGGTTATCGTTTTGATTCTCACCAGTGGGGATGATATGCACATCGAAACAAAAATGCATCTTTGTCATAATTAGGAAATTGATTTAATCCGACAATTATTTAATATATTTTCTGTTTATACGTTATTTTTTATGGATATACTTATTTGAGTAAATGTTCTATTCTTTTAATTAAACATTATTAATTACATTTACTGGTCTGAATCGTAAGTGTGTGTGTGGTGGGGTTGGAAACGTGCATAACAAAACAATAAGCAAGTCCTTGATAGTCAATAAAATGGCAAAAAAGTTATTTTTCTGTGCAGCCCAATACCAACTAGTCCACAGTCCGGTTTGCAAATGATCCACCACCCGATACCAAATGATCCACCGCCCAATACCAAATGATCCATGGCCCGGCATCAAATGGTCCACGGTACCGGTCTACGGTAGTTGGAGACCACTGTTCTAGATGTATGCATATTAATAAATCCACATATGAATATATTCACGTATATACATGATTGGTTAAAAGCAAAATGAATTATTTTTCTTTTACTTAACTCTTTCGTTGATGAGTGATGTTTGCATGAACTTTTCAAATGTTTTTTGATCAACCGCTTTCTGCTGTTTGTTTAGCCATTATCCTGATTCAAGAACGTAATGGTTGGAAATCAAAATTGGGATTTTTAGATTTCAATCTATAAAAAACGAATATTATTATGTCCGTGCATTTCCCTCGATCGCCAAAGATGCTGGGGAAATGTTTAGTTTCTTGTACTGTTCCAGGAAGTACATAAGTCTTTTTACCATTTTCTATCTTTACAAATGTCAACTCATACCATGCTATGTTTTCATATTTTATTGGTAAGATATCTTCTTTCAGAGAACCGCTATTTTGTGGAACAGGCTCCCGTGAGGATGTGTCCCTGATCACTGAAATCTTAACTTCTCCAAGTCTAGGAACAGCCGTTACCTAACCTAGATACTCTCATGGTTAACATTTCGGCTTTTCACCACTGCTCTTTACACTTACTTTCTTCGGCCCCATGGTATCATTAAAGGAATTTTGCAAAATAACGGCAAAAAGACACAGCACAACAGAACACATCAGAGATCCTTCCAGTACGAGATGAAGATGTGTTCTACGAGTTGAAATATTCTCGAAACTTGGTGCTCACTGCACGAACCAGCTGATCCTTAACTGAAACTCGTTCGTATCTCAAAATTTAGCTCATTTTCTTTGAATTTAACAAGTGTTTCAATTATTTTGTCTAACCCCTGTATATATATATATATATATATATATATATATATATATATATATATATATATATATATATATATAGGGGTTGGACAAAATAATTGAAACATATATATATATATATATATATATATATATATATATATATATATATATATATATATATATACAGGGGTTGGACAAAATAAGTGAAACACTTGTTAAATTCTAAGAAAATTTATTTAATATGGAGTTGGTCCTCCTTTAGCCTCACATACAGCTTTAATACGTCTAGGAATTGAATCATACAGCTTCCTGATTTCATCTAGAAGAATTTTAAACCATTATTCCATTAACACCTGCTCCAGCTCTTTAAGACACGACGGTGGAGGATAGCGGCTCCTAACTTGTCGCTCCTAAATGCACCACAAATATTGAATAATATTGATATCTGGAGACTGGGGAGGCCACTCCATGTGTTCTAGCTCACTTTCATGCTCTTCATACCAATTCTTAACCACTCGAGCGGTATGTATTGGAGCATTATCGTCTTGGAAGATGCAGTCACCATCAGGGCCATTGATTAGCATGATCTCCCAAAATGTTCAGGTAATCTTTTCTGTTGATTCTACTATGTAGGGCAACTATTGGACCGAGACATTTCCATGATATGGCGGCCCAAACTATCAGTGATCCACCTCCATGCTTCACTGTTGGAAGAAGGCAGTCAGGCTTGTAATCTTCTTTGGGTTGACTCCACACATAAACTCACCCTGAAGTTGGGAAAAGAGAAAATCTGGACTTGTCTGAGAATATGACTGGCTTCCATTGGTCTGAAAACCAGATATTGTGATCTCTGCACCACTTCAACCACTTCTGAGTGTTGCGAGGGGAGAGAAGAGGTTTCCTCACGGCGGCTCTTCCATGATATGCAGCCTTATGGAGCTCACGACGAACAGTTTTAGTAGAAACTGGACTATTCAGATGATTATTCAACTCAATAGTCACTTTGGCCGCAGCAGTCCGATGATTTTTCACCACATTGCGTTTAAATGCACGTCGGTCCCTTTGAGTAAGTTTGCAAGTCCAACTCGAATTGCTACGGTTGCTAGAGGTTTTGCTCTGTTTCTCGAATTGCGTCATAGTTCTTGATATGGTAGCTCTTGAAAAACCAAACAGTTCAGCAACCTTAGTGATCGAGGCTCCTACCATGTGAACTCCAACAATTTGGCCTTTTTCGAACTCAGAGAAGTCGAGCATTCAGCTTAAATTTTACTAAATTCTAAAAATAAATAAGCCAAAGACAGTAAATTATATAAATAAACATATTTACGATAGATATAACCTGTAATTATGAAGTTTTAGTTAAAGTTCTTAATATAATAGGTCTTTGAAATATAGGAGTGGAATTTGCAGCTGTTCAAATTATTTTGTCCAATCCCTGTATATATATATATATATATATATATATATATATATATATATATATATATATATATGACTTAAGGGACTTACGGTAGCTAAAAAGGCAAAATTACACTATGGAAATTTGAAATTGTTATGTCGACGTTTGAAGATTTAGAGAGGATGGAGTGGGGGATATAGAGTAGCCAATTAACGCGAAATTATATTATGGAAATTTGAATTTGTTTTTATGTCGACATTTGAACACTAATTAATTCCAGTAGTTGAATTTCACTATTGTATTTTATTATTTTAATTTTTTTCTTCTAAGCATAAGTTACACCAACCTCTGAAGCTGTTGGGAATTTTCCAAACTATTTGTGGGTTTAAATTTTCGTCCTTTAATTCTCAATTTTTTTTCTTGAAAGTTCTATTTGGTGTTTAAGTTTAGGGTTAGAGAATGAGTGCTTATGGGTATAAAATCTTTGTTTCCACTCCCCCGCGATGTTGTTTTTTTTTTTGGAAGCACTTCCAAAAAAACCCTCTAAGTAAGATTTTCACTAGTAAACGATTAGCTACTCTTGTATCAACGACATTTATAAAATTATTAGTACACGCATACATCCAAATTTTAAGGACATTCTATGAAACCAACAACAAACCTATTATTGAACCCTCCTGTAGTTGTAGATCTAAAGGTAATTGTCCAGTAGAGGGCAAATGCAAATCTGTCAGGGTTATGTATCAAGCGGCCATTTCCCCCCAAAGAAAATATGGAAAATAAAAGTTTACATTAAAATTTCCCCCACTCCCACCTTCTCTAAAACATTTTTATGCTATATTAATTATAATTTATGAACTTTTCTCTACTTAGAATATTCCCCTTATTCTATTTCCGTTAATCCCTTACGTTCTCATTACCTTTTATTAAAATTATTTTTAAATCCATTTTAATTTTAAATTTCTTTCCTATTTCTAACGCCCCCATTTTGCCTTCATATGGCTAATGTTCTGTGATACACCTTCTCTTTAAGATAGATATTTACCACCCGCCCTGACCCGTGTCTTCTGTCTGTTGTCTGACTTAAACAGTGAAAAGCGTGAATACTATATTAGGTATCTTCGGCAAGTTAAATTTTAGGTTGACCCTTTAGCTTTTAATATCACCTCCTTACAGATACACCCAACTTCCTTTCACGGATGTGAACTTCATTCCATATCGGGGTTGAAAAGACAGACGACCACGTTTATCGTCTGCCGAAATAGTCTATTCCCCACATGAAGTAAAAAGATTTTTTGATTATTCATTGTTCTGTATAAATAATTACATCGAGCATTTTTTTTGTGAAACAGTTTTAATATTTTTATATTAATAGGATCCACTCGGACTATATACCCACGGATTTATTTTACATTTACTATATACACACACACACACACACACACACACACACACACACACACATATATATATATATATATATATATATATATATATATATATATATATATATATATTGCTATGCATAAGTAAAGTCTTTGATAGAGCTCCATATAGCTTTTTACGAGAATGCCGCTTTATTTCCAGAATTTTGTCCTTTATTTCTTACTGCCCGTAGTAGTAATTCTTGTAGTTCGAGTTGCTTCTCTTCGTTTTTCTGTTGAATTTTTAATTGTTTTTCTTCGAGCCTAGTCTGTCTTTCCTCATTTTTTTTGTTGCTGCTCGAATTGCATTTTCATTAGTTCCAATGTGGTTGCCTTAAAGTCTTCCATGTTTACACCGTAATTTTGTGCAACGATTTTTCCTTTTTTCTCAGTGTAGATTTCAGGTCTTTGTCGCCTGTTGTTCTGGAACCTTAGTACGAAAAAATTTCCCTGTGTAGAATTCGATTCTGTTCTGGCTGACAGGTAAAATTCGTGTCTTCGTTACCACTGTTAAGGTTAGTGTCTAAAAAATTTTTTCTTTTTTTTTTTTCGCGTAGAACTTTTTCTTTTTTTTTTTCTCAATACCTTCGTCGCCTCTGTTATGGACGACCGATAGCAAAAATTTTTTTTTTTTTTAGATTCTGCGCGTAGAATTCGTTTCTTCAATATCCTTGTCGCCACTGTTATGGTCCAGGTTAGGACCAAGGAAGAACAACACGAACACAAAAGTAGAAATAACGAAGATATATTACACGGAATAATAATACAAGATGGTATGACTGTCAGTCTGGTTTGGAGTGAACTACTATCGGCTCGACTCGATTCGTCCCTCTCTCTTGAGAGGCGTAGTATACATAGTGTTAGGAAGAGTTCATTCTGTAGTTATAGGTAAGGACCCATAACATATATATATATATATATATATATATATATATATATATATATATATATATATATATATTATTAAATTGTAAGAGTGTTTTGTGCCGAAATTGTTGCTCCTTTTACAGTAGTTTACTTGTGGAAAGATATTTTAGGAAGGCAGGTTTTTGTCTTAAAGTGCTTGATATCAAAAGGTAAGAATAGAGCGTTAATAGAATTAATGTGGAGAAACTTGTCACTTAACTCAGTGATGTTATTTCAAACATGTTGACTTCGAAGTTTCGTGAGCGCATTGTTGTAATGCCTTCACTCTTCAGGGCTATTGGATGCTACTTCTTTTCGTATTTAGTTTGGTGTAATTTGTGAAAATGTGTGATTCTTTTACTTAATTGGTGTTGTATTATCTGTTTTTATCTTTATGTTTTTTGCTGTTTCTTAAGTGGTGTAAAGTTTCTTGGTGCTTGTGCTTGTGTGTGTGTTCATGCTTCGATGTTTGTACTTGTGTGTGTGTGTGTGTGTGTGTGTGTGTGTGTGTGCGCGCGCGCGCGTGTGCGTCTGTGTGTGTGTGTGTGTGTGTGTGTGTGTGTGTGTGTGTGTGTGTGTGTGTGTGTGCTGGATTTTTGTTAATATTTGCTGTGTATGTATATTCCTTTGGGAGTTTGGTGTGTGTGTTTATTTTTCTGATGAGTGTTATGTAGTTGTTTCTTTCTTTCGTCACCTGTTTTTTTTTGCGGGGGGGGGGGGGTCGTGATTAAGTATTTTTTACATATGTGCTTATGTAGTAGGTGTTTTTAGAGTGGTTGTGTTTTGTGTTGTGTTTATTTGTTTCTGTTTGTATTGGTATTTAAGTAACAAAGTCAGTATTTATTTGAATGTCTACATTTCCACATTATTTCGTTTTTCTTGTTTAATAGTTTGCTTTGGTTTTTAAAGTTAATTATTGTTAACTTTTCCTCCAAGCATAATTGCTATTGTGCGAGGCGCCCTTTTTATGATTTCCCATTTAATTTTGGTGGTGATGTTATTTTCTTTTTGGCTCAGTATGTATTTTGATAGCGCTATGTTGTTTTTGTATCTTTCTGTTTGAAGTGATGTTTTGTTATATCTGACACAGGACTCTGCACCATGCCACACAAGCAGGAGAATCCACTCATGGCTTTCAGAAAATTTCTGCGACCAGATCAACCTTTACATCTGGCCACCTAACTCCCTAGATTGCAACCCGCTTGATTATTGCGTGTGGGGGCACAGTTGAGAGAGAGACCAGCAAAACTCCTTGCAACACCAAAGAAGAACTGAGCAGCATTCACCAACTTAAACAAGGAGAGCGTCCAGAAAAGTTGCAGGAGATTGCGAAGTTGTCTGGAGGCCGTTGTTGAAGCCAATGGCGATTATATTGAATACATCTCCTCTTTAGTATTTCTAGATATTTTTGTGTAATTTTTGTAAATATATCCGTTAAAATGAGATGTCAGTGTTATTATCATTCTTGCGTAATTTACACGACAACTTATCCTTCGCACCCTGTACAGCACGTATTTTTATAAACCCATAATAATGGCGGACAACTTTCACATGAATAAAAAGAAAGTCCATTGAAATATGTATTACATTTTTGAATTAAAGAAAAAAGAAAGTTATTTATTGAACAAGAAACAGTTCATTAATTTATATTGGAATCTTTGAAATGAGGAAATTATTATCATTAGATACTTCATTATTCGAACCATGCCCATGTTGGTTGCTAAGGTTTTGGCCGTTGTACCCTCCGACTTTCTTCAGGTGTATTTTCACTATCTATCTATCTATCTATCTATCTATCTATCTATCTATCTTCTTATTTGCTGTCATTGACCCATCCCAGTCTATTTCTTTCATTCTTTTTTCTTTCTATCTATCAGTTCATATCTAAAACTGCAAAATAAAGTGATTTCCACAGGTATTTGAAATTAGAAAGTGAAGATACTATTAGAATTTCTGCTTACCGTTGCTATTATCAATCTAAACTCTTACCTGAACTCATCGTCAAAATTCCTAGTAAGTTTGAAACTGTTCGTACGTCATTGATAACTGCATACTACTGATGTTGTCCTTTTCTCAGTGTGTAAGATCGACCATGTCACGCGCATTTTAGCGAATCACCCTCATTCTCTTCGTGAGACGTAAGTTTCACTCGAACAGCTTCTTCACACGAACCGCTATTTTGTGGAACCGACTCCCAAGAGAATGCTTTCCCATCACTACAATCCTCACCTATGTTTATGCTATCAATATGGTGTCATCTGCATATTTTATATTGTTGAGGTTGTACTCACCAATAATAAATCCCGCCAGACTCTCCACCTTTCTTAAAATCGCCTCGCTTTATCTGTTAATGAAAAACTGGTTAGAAGATGCATCATTTTTTCATCTAATGTTTAAACCATACAAGGCCAAAGAGCTACTCAAAGTAGAGATTTGCCAAAAGAAGTTGTAAGAGCATAACAAGTGGAGGGAGGAGTGCAGTTTATGAGGTTATGTAGAAATGATGAAGGTTAACATCAGACTTGAAGTTAAGATTGTAGTGATTGGGGAGACACCCTGCCGAGAGTTTGTTCCAGAAAGTAGCAGTTCTTGGGAAGAGATTCCGAGTGGAACTTCCTTCTTATTACTGGAATACAAAGGGAATGAGGAGGTTTTGTCCTTGTGTACGTGGCATGGCGAGCTTTAGCTGCGATGGTCAGGACTGGTGAACTAATGAACGTTATTCATCAGAACATTTGCCATGGAAATGGCGATAAAGTAAAGAGAGGCTTTGCGATATTTGGTTTGTGAGAAAGAGGGTTTAGAGTGGGAAATAATTAACCGCCCACACATCCGCCCACACATGCTTTAAAACTTAATCAAAACAGACAAATGAAGAGAGGGCAGTTCCAGTCTAGATATGGCAGCAGTACTCCTTTTTTTGTCTCATCTGGCTCTTGTAAAGATAAAGCATTACAGGACGTAACAAATCTTTACTGGAGCGGCACAAGAAGCCGACCATTTTTCCAGCATCTTATGCTTCTTTCTACTTTTCTGTGCTTATTCATTTTCTATCCGTATGTTAGAGGTTTGATTTCAGTAAATGTTCTGGATTAATCTTTCTCAAATAAATCTAGTTTTTTCGAGAGTTCATTGATTGATTCGTTTTCTACGGCTTATCAACCTAATACAGCTTATTTAAAGCCAGAGGGTGTTTTTAGATTGTAAGAATTTTTTCTTTCGAGTTAATAATGATTTAGTGATACAAGTCTTACTAATTAGCCCATAGCTGGAGGGAGAAGAGGTGGATTCATAACATTTTCCAATGACATTTGCACCTAAGTAACCCGATTAGTATTGGAACTCATTGTTTCATTAACAATTCCGAGGAATTATCCATTATCCCACCCACGCATCCAAATTTACAGCACCTGGTATTCCAAAGCGGTCACCCATCCAGGCTCGATGTTGCTTAACTTCGGTGATCGTACGGGAACCGCTGTTTCAACTTGATGTGGCCATAATCTCTTAGAGTTCAAATAGATCTTTGTGTCGTACTTTTGTGTAGTGTATGAATCATAGGTATACGTCCTTCTGAATGAGTATTGCTCGCTCCGACATCATTCTGATCTTAAATTATCCAAGTCACTCCCCCCACCCAATCAGATCGACCACAGTTGGAATCATAAAGTCATTGTAAACTCTATGATCTTTTCGTTAGCTTCATGATATATACTTCACCGGGGCTACATACGGTTTTGGATTTCGAGTTGAGGATCTCCTAGATTGGTTGCCAACCGTGGCTAAAAGCACGTTCAGTCCTACTATTTAACGCCTAACTCGAAAGGGAAGAAAGATATAGAGTTATACCTTTTGCCCAAGGGGATTTGCTGGAAAGTGGATGTAACGACACTTAACTGAAATTCTAACGCGACTCGCCGATTTTAATACTTTTAATACATCCATTGCACCATCCGCACATCCCCAAAAGTTGTAATAGGATACCCTTTTAGCATGACGTGATAAGATGAGAAGTAACTTATCAATGGCGTTCGTAGTCAAAGAATTTGATAAGAACTGAATAGGTCGTTGAAAATAGAATAAATGGACCTTCATAGAAATATCACAAAAGCCGATAGAAATATCACAATCGTCCACAAAGAAGAGCAGATGCACTGTTGGAATTATGAACTTTGACTAATATTAGCCATTAATGTGGTATTTGGCAATGCTATGAAATGGCCGACGAGATAATTACTTTGGAAGTGTGGTAATGCATTTCTGATTGAGGCAGACAATCATCCGAATGACCTTTGGCTGCTGTCGATCCGAATGCATGAATATGGAGAATTGAGTTGACTTCTCTTCTTGACGATCAAATTGCAATCGATTTTATATGATAAATTCTAAATCTCTTTTACTTGTAACTACGATACATAAGACATTACTTTGTGCATGCGAAAAATATTTGAACATAACTTTGGTAAAAACTATCGAAATGGTTTGAGAATAATGGCACTTCTTCATCATAAAAATTACAGGCATTCATATTTTCCTCTTGGGAATGCAATAATATAACTATTTAAGTTACTTTATACTTCGGGGAGGTCGGTTTTCGAATTGTAGAACAACTCCCAACTTCCAAATACAAAAAAAATGTGAGTCAATTGTGATTAGGTTTTATACTTGAAAACATTTTTTTAATTCCTGACTAAGCGCTTTAGTTTCTGTTTCTGCATGTAACAATTTGGGAGAAAACATGACTCATATCCCACCAATTATTACGCTCTTGAGCAAGCTTATTTTGTGTCTTCTACTCATGAGATGGTGACTACAAAATTATGTTATCCTTCCACCTCTGGTTTCCCTCTACTAAGCACAATTTAGCTAGTTTTGCAGTGGAACTTTTAATATATCCCGATAGTTTCAAAGGTTTTTCTATGTATAGTAGCGAAGAATGGATACAAATTGGTTACATTTGTCAGACTAGTTATTTTCAATTCGTCTATCAACTTGTCGATTGTGAAGGTGCGCATCATATGGTTTTGATGTTTTGGAATTAAGCCAAATAATTTTGATTCGTTGTTACACAATCTAAACCATATAAAAAACTGGAAGACTCTATACAAGGCATATCTTTGTTTTAGAGTGGATTGGTACTCTTGGTGATTCCAGCATAGTTTTATGTTTCCCAGAAGCAGCACACACAAGGCTTATTCATTGTCTCAGTAAATGCTAATGTTATTGGGTATATGATTTTATTTAAATGGACTTTCTCAAAAAGTTTTTTTTTTATAATTAATATAATTACGCTATTCTGTCTCCCAATATGCAAATTCGAAATTGGAGATACCAAAATCAAACAAGTGCAACAATTTAAATATCTGGGAAGTGTTTTAACAAAGGACGGAAAGTGCGACACTGAAATACAAACGAGCATTGGGATAGCGAAAGAAGTCTTCCAAAAACTAAACAAAGTATTAAAAGCAGAAAAAATTGTTAGAAACGAGGAAAAGGGTACTGAAGTTTTATGCAATATCAGTCCTCCTATATGAATTCTGGACACTCTCCTCGCAAAAAGAGAAGAGACTCGATGCAAGAAAATTATGGTTCTATAGAAGGATATTGAGAATAATATAGACCGAACATGTGAGCATCGACGAAGTTTTAGAGAAAATGGAAACAAAAAGGAAACTTATACTGAACATCTGGAAGAGACAGTTGAAATTTTGTAGGAAACATAATGAGGGCTTGGGAAATTTGATACTAAGAGGTTAGATTTAAGGCAATAGGGACAGAGGACAGCAACGGAAAATCTACATTGCGAGCATGAGTAAGTGAATGGCGGGACAAGGTTTAGGAAAGGTAACAAAAATGCAAAATTTATTAAGAACTACTAAGGACATAAAATTGTGGAGAGCGATGGGCGCCAACGCCCTGAAGTGACACAGTACTAGAAGAAGAATGCTGTCTGACATTAACGTATTGCTTCATGGAAACGAACAATCCATTTCGTGCCCATTGCAATACGTAATGTATAGAAAAAAGGCTGAAGTTACCTAAAATGGTTAAACTAAAAAACAGTAATATTATGTGTCTTAAAAAAAAACGGCTTAACCCAAGCGGGCAAGTGGCGTATCAAGTAGTATAGGGGCAGTGCTGAAAAAGTGATAATTCAAACTTGTCTGTAAATGCGGATTCACCTGTAACCGTCTCTACAACAGACAAGTAGTTATTATCTATTTTACTCTGTCGAGAGAACTGACTTCATTATTTTATGTTTAATCATTAGAATAAGTGAACGATTTAATCTATTTGCCTATGATATCACGAATTGATATCAAACGTTTATGTTATTGTTTTTTAAAACACGATAGAGCGAGTAAGCAACAGAGAACTCTTTAAAAAAATGGCAACACAAAGAACACTTACACTCATAATAAGGAAAAGACAGCAAAAATTCATTGGACACGGAATGAGGAAGAATGGCTTGGAAAACGTAACCCTCAAGTGAGGTGGGGGGGCGGCTATTAAGAGTAAGTGAGATAGTAGAAAGCAGCTGACGAGCTTGTGTAAATGGATGTTGGAACGGGGATCGGGAGCCTTACCAAAAAGCGAAAAACTGTGCCACAAGGAAATGGGAAGTTGTGGAGAGTTATGATCGCCTATATCCTAAAGGGACGCGGCACAATCGACATATTTATTTTTATTTATTCACAAAGAGTCGAGTAAGAAAATATAACCGATGAATTCTGGTTTCCCTCCCATTACATCTGTTTTGAATAATAACTATTTGAAAAGCATACTTCCTTTTCTCTCTCAAACAGTGACAGTTTTTTTAACAATCTTTGAAATGTAAAGAGAGAAAAGAATTTAGATAATAAACAAATCGGCAAACCACTTCCCAATGTAGCAGTAGCTGCTATATCTATTGCCGCTTTTTCACAAATAGTGTTCAAATATTTTTACTGTGCTTACTGTGAATCAGGGCCAGATAAAGTAGAAAATACTTTTTAAAGTAAGGAAAGAATATCCTTCTTTTAAAAATTTAGCACTCGAATACTAGGTTTGATATAAGACAAAACATTGCAGTGTTATTTTTCTCAATGCGAGCGTAATCTTATGCCCCCTGCAGTCTGCTCGTAAGACAAAACAAGAAACATTTATTTGGGGGTACATTTTTTTGAGTTTAGCACACATTATACATTCATCTAGCCATGACATTTGCTAGAAACGAAAACTATTAAGTTTTATCATTGTTTTATTGGGGATGGGTGATGTTCCTAATATAGATACATTATCAAATCGATCCCTGACGTCATAAAATGTTACCCGTACTTTGTCATTACTTACAGATGCCAATGTATTTGGAAAAATCATTGTTTCTCAGAAAGGAAACAAAAATAATTATTCTTAAAATCCACAATATATTTCAGCATTCAATAACCGACAAAAGGTTGATAAGCCGTAAAAAATATCAAATCATTTATACAGTTATAGAGATGTCAAGTTTAAAACTGCTTACTTCATTGATAACTGTGTGTGTTTACCTTTTTCCCAGTCCCTAATAATATTTTCAATTCTAATAAAATTCATGAGTAGAGAAACGTTGAATGAAGCCTAATCTATAAAAATCGTGAAAAATGTTTCCTGCTTTTTACGAAAGGATCGGTTAATTTAAGTAGTTCTTAAGTATTTAGTTTAACTGTTGTTTCAGCAATTACTCAATTGTAGTAGGTGTCGTTTAGGAACCAGAAGAAAATCACTGGAACTATAAAAAAAATGTATTCCGCATAAACATGTATTCTGGTGTCTCTAATAATCGTACCCCCGTTCTTATTAATTCCTCCAGCCCACAAAAAACTCCCTTTTTATTTCAAGCTCACCCACACTTTTTTGCATGAATTTCCCAGAAAAAAATTAAATTCTAATTAAATTTAGAATAGCGAAACCGATTTGATACAGGTTCTAAAAAAATAATTCAAATTATAATTAATTTAATTGTAAAAATTAATTCGAATCATAACGAATCAAAATATGTTAGTCGTGTTGCTATTTTAAAGATATTTGTCGTCTTGTGAGCCGAGTGTGATACTTCGCGCTATCATTTCATGGTGATATGCAACAACACACGATGATCCGTGAAAGAAAAGAATAAGAAATGAAGACTATTAGAAACAGGCTTGAGAAGATTTATGTTTATTTGGGGTAAACATGTTGATTGAGAAGGAAATTATTTTAACACTCTTAAAATAATTAACTGTTTTCTTTCAATCAAATAAACTAAACTATTTCCCGCCCCTCAAATGTTTCCAATCGCCGCTTATCCCAACACCTCACTTATTAGATTTTGAACAATTTCCACAATTCTGTTTAATTCCCAACCAACGTTTATTTAAGACCGGAGACTACACACTGCTTGTTGGACCCAGAAAAAGCAATTTTCCTCATGTTAGTTATTGATGAAGAAAAACTATTTTTTCTTTTCTTTCTTAATGTTTTTAATCATTTCACTCAAGCAAGGTAATAAAGCCTCTAAGACTCGACGTGTCTTAGAGTGTGAGATAATGTGAGAAAAGCAAAAACATTAAGTAGAGAAAACAATAAAAAGACAGGAATTAAGAAGACACCGTATTTAAATTTTTGAAGATCATAGTTGACTAGAAAGCAAGAATCTGGAAGAGCGTTCAATAAGCGAGAAGTTTGAGAGAAGAAACTGTTAATAAAGAGCTTACAGTTACATCTCGCCATTTCGAAGTGTAAAGTGACGAGACAGTTTCACCAATCTAGTACTATAAGGAAAGCTCATTCGAATAATTGCCATGAAAATATTTATAGAAAATATACTGCGAAGATAAGTTAAGCGGAGGGAATGTGACTTTAAGCCGAGATACCTGGTGAAGATCAATAACTTTGCAGAATTCTTCTTTGTACCTTATCAAGAAACTCTAAATGTATAATAGAAGCACCAGACAAGATGTGACAGCAATATTCATTGCATGAACGAATAATCAACTTATAAATGTGTAGGATAGATTCTGTTGAGAAAAAATGTCGAGCTCGATACAGTGAACCCACATTCCTAGCAGTAGACGTAGCAATTGGTTCAACAGAATCTTTCTATTTCCTTAGGTTGGAGCTATTTGAAAATATAAAACGAAGCAAATTATGACTCTGCCCAAGAATGAATATTTTCGCTTTATTTAAAACTGAAAGGAATTTCTTTATCACAAATTATTGAAATTTGCACACAATTTTACAATGTAATGCCACAGAAAGTTATTGGACAACTTAATGACGGTTTGGAAGAAGACAAATGATTTATTTTTCTTCAGCGAAAGAAATTCAATCTGCAATTGAATTGCATCACAAATGCAACGCTGAAAACAGCCAAAGAGTTGCGAAATTATTTAATATGCAGCGTATGCTCATCTCATTCCTTGTATCATCTTTAGTTACACTGTTAGAGATTGTTTTAAAATCTAGATGAACCAAATTGGTGTAAGAAGCAATTACCAATGCTTGAGGGTTTACAGACGAAAAAAATAACCCGTCCTGGGTATGACGATAAACTACATCCGGCAGCAAGGGCTCTAATCGTGAGGGTTTTTAGTAGTGCAGAACTATATCCTAATTGCTGTCGTTCCCAGGTCCACACTAAACCTGGGTGGTAGCACCTGTTACTGCGCAAACTGGGGTCAAATACTACGAACGTATCAAAATAGATATTTACAGTAATACATTTTTGAAAAAAATATTGACAGCAATATATTTTTTGAAAAAAAATATTACTAGCAATATTTGTTTGAAAATATTACCAGAAATACTTTTTTTTTTAAATTAGAATCAATTCATTTGACAGCAAACCGCTTTACAAAAAAATGTCAATGAAACCTTATCTACAAACAGATTTCTTACAAAGAAAGGAGCACGACACACTACATGGCACATCGAAATGCAGTTTCCTTGCCAGTAAGACGCACGACGCACTACATTGAACGCTGAAATGCACTTTCCTTGACAGTAGGCGCACGACTCACTACATGGCTCGCCGAAATGCAATTTCCTTGCCAGTAACGCGCATGACGCACTACATTGCACGTCGAAATGCACTTTCCTTGCCAGTAAGGCGCAAGACGCACTATATGACACACGGAAATGCACTTTCCTTGCCAGTAATGCGCAAGATGCATTACATGGCCCACCGAAATTAACTTTCTTTGACAGTAAGGCGAAATACACACTACATGGCACGCCGAAATATACTTTCCTTGCCAGTAACGCGCAAGACGCACTACATGGAACACTGAAATTCATTTTCCTTGCCAGTAAGGCACACGACGCACTACGTGGCACGCCGAAATGCACTTTTCTTGACAGTAAGGCGCACGACGCCCGACATGGCACGCCGAAATGCACTTTCCTTGCCAGCACACTGCATGAGTTGGAAAGAATAGAATAAAATATTCTTATCTCCATAGTAAAATTAGTTACTCCACGGTGAGATATATACGAGGTTGGATCAATAAGTTTATAGCCTGACTTAATTTTACTTGAATTCTGGTTTGACTTTCCACTTTTATATTCATTCATATCATTCATAGGAATGGCTTGGATTAAGTGCATTGAAAATGAAGAAAATTATGTTAGAAATAAATATTTTACGGGATAAATGATTTTGTCATTGTTAGAATATAGATTGATCTACTCCCCGCACACACGCGCGTCATGCACACATTCAAACACAGACGCACACACACACACACACACACACACTATATATATATATATATATATATATATATATATATATATATATATATATATATATATACAAGAAATACTTGTTGACAACACTAATATACTACACTGTGAAAATAAACAAAAAATTCAAAGCAACACTGAACAAAATTTATTACGAGTGTAGTAGCAATGTTTTAAAATGCATTTGAGTCTACTAACATTTGACGCCATGTTGCATTTTTAACATCTTTGGTTAGCGCCCTTACATTGTGGACGCTTATTTACAGAAAAACATCGTAGCTACAACAGTTCATTTTAAAATAATTATAACAGAGCGCTTTCACGCGTGTTTACAAAAATCACCATCAGAACGATGACAGTTACATTAAGTTTGCCTCCGCAATTCATCCCTGGAGATGATCTCGGAGGAGATCGAAAGTACTTGGGTTAACAAGAACTGCGCCGCTTTCCTTGATAAATTTTCAATTAATATCAAGAAAATAATTTGATAACTAGAAAGGATTATTATAAAAATAAATAGACATATGTCTTTATTATTCAATGAAACATGCATGAATGAAGATATGCTGCCTATACACACAGACACACACACAGACACACACACACATCAGTTTCGGAAACTAATATCTTTCTTGTAAAGATCGCGTATTGTTTTACAAGATACATATAATTTAATTACAGTTAGTCTCAATTAAGTTTCCCTTATAAGACACAAGTCATTAATCTGACAGTTGCAATCAGTTGAGAAAAGGGTAGAACTCCGCATCTCTTTTTTTTTTATAAATCTTCGAATGACTAAATGACTTATTTGTACAAACAAAAATTAATGATGAAAGAACTTTGGACTGACACCAAAGAAAGCGTGGGCAGCTTTAAAACGGACTGCTTGCTAAAATAGCGTAACTATTCGAGGAATGTGTTGAAAGTAAGTAATCGATAACATCTACAAACATAATGACTCGCGCCAAAATAAGGCGCCATGTTTCTTTTTTTCTGAAGCTCAAGAAAGAAAGAGGAAGACAGACAAAAATAGAGGAACAGAAAAAACAGCATCACACTAAAAATAAAATTTAAAAAGCAAAACCAAGGTTTTAGGATAAGCAAAAAATTAAAAGCAAAATCAAAAAGCTCTGTCGCTTTCATAAGTCATAAACATCCTTCTTGAATCGACACCAAGCTTCTTTTTTATATGAAAAGCGTGTTATTTTAGTTCTCTGATATTTTGAGTTCTGTTGATTGACATACAAAGTGTATATTGACATAATTCATATATATTGAACTTTCCCCTCGTTTTCGGCGTATGAAGCTCCAGCAGCTCAGTTCTTAGAACTGAACAGCCTGAGTATCACCATATATGATTCGATAAGAGTGGTGTACGATTGAACAGAACTAACAACACTTTTTTCCGAAGAACCTAATGCAGAAACATTATGTCACAAGGTCTCCAAACGACCATCCTCATGTCACTCCTTGCTATTTGAATTCAGATTTGTCCTTCTTCTAGACGGGTTGCCAACCACGACTATAGGGTCCAGTTTGTCCTACTAATTACCCATAGATATGGAGGAGAAGAGATAGATTCATACCTTTCACAAAGTTATTTGTGCGTAAGTGAATATAAAGAATTCGACTGGAATTCGAACTCGCCTCTCCAGATTCTCATTCCGAGCCGCTATCCATTAAAACCACTGCGCATATGATTTTTTATATTCATGATAATTTTCTATTTTTTATACATTTCCTAATTGTTCCTTTTTCAAACATCGTCTCGGATTAATTCATACTTTGCATAAATATTGTCCCAAATTTCACACCAGACCGTCAAAGGAAACCAGAGGCAATGTTAACCTGCGTTAACTCCTTTCCGCCGAATGCAAAAATACGTGACCTCATACGTGCATCTAGTCTTACAAGCTTGGTAACGATATAATCGGAGCCCCACATATGATTAAACGGTCGCTCACGTATTACACGAGAATGCAGAGTCCGCGTACCGAGTGGGGCGGGTGACAGCGAGGCTCGTATCATAGACTGTCCGAAAATAACTGTCGAAATATTACAGTGAATAAAATGTTAATTAATGAATATTTAAAAAGAAAATGTAAATCGAAAAAACCGACAAACCAAAAAAAGAAGAAAAGAAAAAAAACTAGAGCTGGTCACCTCCAACGAGGTAGTAGAGTATTGATCTTGACTGGTAGAAAGAATTTTTTAATCCTATCTCTACGGTGGCGTCTTCCATATCCCGGAATTTCTTTATTTTGATCAGCCTCCACCATACGAACATGGCGGTTTTGAAATGGGCGTATTCAAACACATTCGAATGTAATGTTTTGTTTTCATTTGTTAATATGTTTTTTATTTAATCCAATGTCTTCCTACCTTTGCTTGAATCTATCTATCTATCTATCTATCTATCTATCTATTTAGATAGATAGATAGATAGATAGATAGATAGATAGATATACAGTCCGTGTGTTATCAGAAAGAGCAATACAAATGCAGAAGGACGTGTACTTCTATTTTATAGATCACGCAAAGGCGTTCGACAAAGTACGCCACAAAGATATGTTAGAGCTGCTCAGCAACCATGACAATCAAAAGTTTCTACTGGCAGCAAATCGCCTTCATACGGATAAAAAAAAATGAGCTCAGCATATATACGAAAATAGAAATGGTGTAAGACAAGGATGCGGATTTTCACCGGACTTATTCAACCTATACAGCGAGGCAATTATCAGAGAACAGGGAATCCTAACAGGATTCATCATTTATAATTTTTAAAAACTTGTAGTTCCAACGAATGATTTATTTTTATGGAAATATTTCGACTAGCGTCATTGTTGGCCACAATCTTAACAATATAAGATATGCCGTTGATAGAGTGCTGACAGCAGACACGGAAAGAAGACTACAAATCCTCTTACAGAAGTTAGCAAAGGAGAGCGAGGAGAGACTAAGCAGAAACTGCAAGGGGGGACAGTATGTATGGTCATCAGCAAAAAATGCAAATCGGGGATAGTAAAATCAAGAGTTACAGAAATTTAAATATCTGGGAAATGTTCTAACAGAGGACATAATGTGCGAGACTGAGATCGCAAAACGATGGTCAATGACACATTCCAAAAGCTAAGCAGATAGGAAAGTTTCGTTGTAAACAAAGATTTTCTTTGTTTGCAAGGAAACTGGCTTGTACGGAACTGATATGTGATATTTGTTGTCCTGTATGGCTGCGAATGCTGGACAATCTCCTTAAAGATGATGAAGAAACTCGAAGCAACAGAAATGTGGTTCTACAGAAGGATGCTGAAGATACCACGAAACGAACGTTTTGAAGAAAATGGAAACAAAAATAAAAAATTCTGGGACACGTAATGAGGAAGGAGGACTTGGAAAATCTGATACTCACAGAACGGATAGAGGGAAAGAAAAACAAGGGAAAGCAACGCGTAACATACTTAATAGGCTTCAGCAAATGAATGGCAGAACAGGGTCTGGGAGAAATAACAAAACGACAAAACTTATAAAGAGGTACAAAAGATGTGGAGGGCGATGATTGCCTACGCCCTGAAAGGACACGGTACATAAAAGCGAGAGAAATAAAATATTTCCAACAAATATCTAATGAGATACTTTTGTCAATCACTCAGCCATGCTTAGATCTGGCGATGACACAGGACTTTAAATACTTAATATGACGTTAAGATTCTGGCGAGAAAGATATGAGTAACAACAATGAACAATAATATGAACAACATCAACTAACGCTTACCCACATCCAGTCCGTACCACATTATGTACTGGAATGTCGCAGATGACGGACTGTTCCCGCTGTCTTGTATCTGAAAACTGGTTGACGTCACACTTGGTATTCCTCGTAAAAACTATATTATGTTGTTCACTGAGCTTACGAGCGTAAATCGTGATTATTCAAGTCAGGACTAACACCATTCTAAAGATATTGTGTCACTTTTATAACCATAAAAACACAACTAAACAATGGTCACTATCAGTTTTTGTTTGTGATTCTGAAGCCGATGGAGCCTTGTAATCTAAAGCACACACACACAAAAAAAAAACAGAAAACAAGTACAAATTTTTCCTCTGTAGAGTCACGTGAATCTAAGGCCATTTATGACACTAGAAGCAAAAACGAACGTTAGTCCAATCATCCATAACTCATTGTGAATAGTATATATATTGTGAATACTTAGTATATATATATATATATATATATATATATATATATATATATATATATATATATATATTTAAGCTTATCACCCCAAGCAAGGCTGGAAGCCACTAGCACGCAAGGGGTTACAGAAGGTTTGGAGGAAGAGCAGATAGGAGTGGTAAAGGAGAGGATGTGGAGAAAGATAGTGGATCGATCAAGGCAAGGGGGTTACAGAAGATTTGGAGCGAGAGCAGATAGGAATGAAAGGTGAAAGGATGTGGAGAAGGGAAGTGGATAGATCAAGGCAACTGGAGATGTCGATTGACGTTACACTTAAATAGTTGGAGATTGTATTTGTCAGGGAAACAGGAATAAGGAAGGGGGTTCCACAGGCGAGATGTGCGAGACATGAAGCTATTGGAGTAGAAGAGACGTCTACATCTAACAGTTTCAATGGTGTAGGGGTGGGAACGGGATGCCAGCCTATATATATATATATATATATATATATATATATATATATATATATATATATATACAGATAGATAGATAGATAGATAGATAGTGTATCAACATCAAACGGCGACAGTCAGTTTCATGTATCACTGCAATATTCATGACCGGAATATTTTGTTGAATCATAAACAGCCTGTCGCGGTTTGGTATTGACCTCAGTGTCTACTTTTATAATTACATACGCTCTATCTCGTATATTGGACACTTTTACCCATAAATATATCATACCTTAATAAATATATATATATATATATATATATATATATATATATATATATATATATATATATATATATATATATATATATATCCGATGCAATGAGAACGAAATATTTTACTATATAAATTCGAAATATTTTACTATATAAATTCTAACGTTCACAGCATTAATCCAAAAGAGGGCTCGATAAATTGGGGTCAAATATGAATTAGCATCTAACAGAATCCAACAGAATGATAGGATAAGGAACAAATAGGAAACCTTTATAGATTTAACATGTTTCACTTTTAGTTAAGCTTCATCAGAAAATGAAATATGGAGAAGAAATGAAAATTTTGGTATTTTTCATTTCGCGTGCAGTTGTCTTGCCAAGTAGTGTCCGTATGTAATCTTGTGTGCTTGTACATCTTAATTCCAGTTGGTCTATTCGGGATTTGGCTAATTATATGCATTTGTTTGTGCGACTAGTGTGAATTTTTATTTTTGTATGGTTTTGTGCGTATGTTGGTTGGAGGATGTGAAAGAATTTAGACTACACCAGTTGTGGTCGTAGGTAGACGCATTCACACGCATACACATTATCAACCAAATTTTGACAGTGACAGGGTTTTCTTTTTATGGAAGAAGGTTTATTCTTTTTATCGTGCAGTTCTTGATATATAAATAAAAGATGAAAATGGCTAAGAATTACATGTTTCTAAGTGAGCACCATTCTTGATTAAGTGTCCTCTTCAAACGACGTTTTTAAATAATCGAGTATTTGTGGTATGTGTATTTAAAATATGTTATATTTATGGGGGGTGCAAAATATCATAGGTAGACTGCAAAATCTCTTTCTATTTTGTGACTTTTAATCACGGCTGCATTGATAAAAATTGTTGACTAAGTATAATTTACATCTACTTATCTACCTATCTACCTATACATATATATATATATATATATATATATATATATATATATATATATATATATATATATATATATGTCTGATTTATGAAACACGTAATGGAAAGTTTATGAAAAAACTAATAAAAACAAGGTATTTTTTCAATCATTTCACCCCAAGAACGGCAATAAAGCCACTAAAATGCAAGGGGTTGTTGAGTGTGAGAGAATGTAAGAAAAAAAAACAAATTAAGGAGAGCGAACAATAAAAGAACCGGAATTTAAGAAGGGAGAAGATAACGATTGACATTGCATTTAAATTTTGAAGATCGATTCGCACTAAATAGAAATTATGCTTTTTCTTTGGAGTAGCTTCCTTTATTCAGGAGTTCGTATTGATAACGTGGAGAGAATTAAGCTTCAGGCACTGGAAAAACCGGGCAAGAGGTCGAGTTTTTTTGGCTTGTTTCGATGTACTCCTCGCTTTCATTTGGCGGAAGTAACGTCCTCAATGATTTATCTATCTTTTGCCATTTCTCGGGAACAAACATCCGCCATGTCATCTTATCTCAAACAATCAGTGTGGCACGGAATGATGAGAAGATTTTCTGAATGCACCGAAATATTAGAAGCATTTATTCCAATTGCGTCAAATAATTTAGCCGTGTTAATGACAGATAAATAAGTAGATGTCATTAATAACTTTCACATTTACTTTCTTCTAATGATGGGAACGATTAAATTAAACCTTTCTAGTAATAATTTTCTCTCCACAATAATGCAGCAGGAAAATGAGTAAGCGATCAGCTTAGTCTAATTTAGGGCTACACGATCAGGACACCTGATATGACTCGAAATCACTACCCTCTCCGTTAGCTGACCGTTATATAAACCTTGCCTTCATTTCCTTGTCCTTTAACATTTTAAAGAGTACAGCGTACACGTTTATATATATATATATATATATATATATATATATATATATATATATGTGTGTGTGTGTGTGTGTGTGTGTGTGTGTGTGTGTGTGTGTGTGTTTGTGTGTGTGTTTGTGTGTGTGTATGTGTGTGTTTAAATTTTATTAACTTACGATCTGCATAGAGTTTTCTTTGTAGAGAAAGCCAGCTTGCCACTTGACCGAGTTTAGATAATCTAATTGCCGAATATTTTCTTCCTGTGAATCTACTGGTGTAAGTAAACAAATCGCACGGCTAGTTGATAGGATTAACAGATTTCTTTTCTTTTAGACATTTCTTCGAAATTATTCTGTCCAAGAACCAACACAAACCTGATGGATAGGTATTTATGTAAACAACTCAATCTTCAAAGAATTTTAGAAATAATTTTTGATTTCAACTGAGGAAATTATTTACCACTTGTCATGATTTTCGCTCAACTTGGCGAGTGTAACGGGTGGCTACCGGATTGGACCGGGCCCGGTTATTTTATGTTGTCGTAACATCAGTGTCCAAGTTCGATTCCTAAAGAATCTTTTAATCTAATTTCAATTAATTAATTCTCTTTTTTTTACTACATTTAATTCCAATCCTCATTAAATGCAATCAATATTTTTCCATGATACAATACAATACAATACAATTAACCGGTTTTTCTACATGTCATTTTGTTAGTATGGCCCTGTCAAGTCTCCTTGGAGTTTTACTCACAGAGCACGAGCGACCTCCCTAATTATATATATAATAAAATATTATCAAGTCTATGAGATAATGACCTTGTGTTTCAAGGACATTTGCTACAATTTGCTTGAAAATGTTGCTTCTGTGTTCAGTCTGTTATTCTCTGCATGCGTTGAGAGAACCGCATTGTCTCTTCGAGTCTGTGAGGAAATTGACCAACATTCAATGCTTTGTAGGACGATAGATATGACAGAGCAGTTCGTTCGTTGTTTCAAACAAAACTTTCCTCTTTCTTAATACTTTTCTAGAAAGTATCTTTTACTATTCCAATGCGCTTTTGGAGATCAGTACCAATTTTTTCTGTCATCTTCTTCTCACACTTAAATGCTTAACTGCTGTGATCTTTCATATTTATTACTGCTTAAATAATTTCTCAAGTTTAACTTGTTGGTGACTCTTAAACGACCTCAAATTAACAAATTATATTCTGATATTTAATAAAGAAAACAGAATTTATTACTTTCTTGCATAAAATAACGTCATAATCTTTTTACTCATTTCACTGTTTAATTGTTATAGTTTGGGCGGATTGGAATTTGGCATATACTAAAGAGTTCTAGGATACTTCGACGTGGTATAATGGTTAGTAAGCTTGTCATGCTAGATCAATTACGCCTGAGTAGTGAGTTGATCCTCACGGAGTGCTCCATACATTTAGCCTTGTACCACATCTAAGCTACTTGTGGTATATTAATATATTAAGGGCTCCAATAACTGTACCTGGGGCTTTTTAAAGCTGCTTACAAAATATACGCAGCATATAATACTGGCAACTATTTTAGGTCGGAGGTCATCATGGCTTTCTGTGCATCCCTTTCTTCTGTTGTCTGTGAATTGCTGTGACTTCTTGAGAAAGAGATTGGAATAGATTCCTGTTTCCATTTCCATAGTTTTTAATTCAGAATAACCCTTTTCCTCGACTGGCTGCTACCTTGGACTTGAATGCTCAGTCTATCCTGCTATTTGATTTAAAGCTGGGTGGAGCTGAAGAAATAATTTCATGCTTTTCCCAAGGACATTAGTTGCCTTCTCAATCGTTTTGAATTCAGAATAACCCTTCCCCTAGACAAGCTGCTACAAAGGCTAGAATGTCCGAAATATACGCAGTATATAATACTAGCAACTATTTTAGGTCGTAGGTCATCATGGCTGCACTGATAAAAAACATGTTTCTACACACTGGTCTAATTAACTGGATTGTTGGTTGAAATTAGAAAAGGGAATTAATAAAAAAAATTCTTACCAATTCCTTTTTCTTTTTTTCAAGATTTGAGGCAAATAAACAGAAGCCTTGATTAACTGGTTGAACACAACCGGAATTGTTGATATTCATTACTGTTTACTTAAATGTATTTTTATTCGCACTTTTTAGCTGGTAAGTTTTAAAAGAGTAATTTGCGACAATATGCTTTCATATACGATGCCTTAACCAATGAAGCTACTTCTACATTTTTACATTACATTTTTAAAAATCAAAATCTGGTCGGTTAACAACATTTTCGGATAAAAACAGGAAAAAGTAAATTATAGGAAAAGCCGAGTTAACTACTTTAATTCTATCCTAAAATAAACGAAGAAGTCATCCTGGTTAACCGTTAAATCAATTAAGTTGAATATACTTCATTTACTTGACCCAGAATCTAATTCGTCTTATGAAACTATGTCAAGAATGTTTGAATTTATTTGTTCCAAAGTCAAATTACAAACGAACGGTATATCAGACAACTCAACCATGAAACCCCACCTGACCCAGGGTCATCATCGATGAAGAATTTGTTTGAAGCGCTGTTGCTCTTTTGGCAATGGTACATGTTTAGCTTATATGTAAACAACAGAACAAACTAGTCCTCAAGCATACATCCCGGAGGAAAAATCATTTGCTTATTTCGTAAATGAAAAATAATCTGAGAAAAGGTTTAGTCCGTCAGCTTCCCACGCTTTTTACACTTGTAACACAATGACAAAAATGTCGATATTGACAAAGTTAAAGAAATCTTTTCAAATTCAACGTCGTCAACCTCATAATCATAATCATCATCGCAGTAGTGTCAGCACTTACTAAGTTGGCATTAATGCATTGGCGTTCTCGTTAATCTACACTGTTTTTCCCAAACAAGAATAATCCTAACTGCGATCACTTCACCGTACATAAATGATTATTAATGTCGTCTGATAGTTCACTCGGCTTGCGGACACATCACGTTGAAACACCAATTCCCGTACGATCACCGGTTAAGCAACGTCGAGTCTAGTCAGTTCTTTGTTGGGTGATCACTTCGAATTCCAGGTGCTGTAATCTTGGATGTACGGATGGATAAATACTCGGAATTGTTCCAATTCCAGTCGGGTTCGTTATATTCACTTAAGCGCAAATAGTCTTG
Organism: Acanthosepion esculentum; assembly: GCA_964036315.1. Lineage (NCBI taxonomy): Eukaryota > Metazoa > Mollusca > Cephalopoda > Sepiida > Sepiidae > Acanthosepion > Acanthosepion esculentum. The sequence goes on from OZ038495.1 coordinate 73,784,370, forward strand.
AGCAAGGTATGAATGCATCTTTTCCCCCCAACTGTGTGTTAATTAGTTAGACTTGTATCACTAAATCATTATTATTTTAAAAATCAAACAAATAATCTTATAATCTAAAAGTATATTCTGGCTTTAAATAACCGGCAAAGGATTGATAAGCCATAGACAACGAATCAATCAATTCATCATAGTTCACTACTACTACTACACAGTACAATACTATAATTTGTTCGATTCTCACTAAGATGTGCACCTTCAAAAATAAGGATGTCAAAAACCTAGAAGATCATCTCTCCCCTAACCTAACCCTGATGGCTTAACTTTAAGAATTCCATTCATCCAAAACCAAACTAATAACGTTCCGTCATATTCGAATAGACTATGAACATGTGCGCAACAACGAAGTTTTAGGGAAAATGGAAACGAAAAGGACACTTAACATCAGGAAGAGATATTTCAAACATACAGGTCGCATAATGGGGAAAGAAGGCTTGGAAAATTTGATAGTAACAGGACAGATTGAGCACAAGATGGACAGAGGAAAACAACCCATAACCTAGCTAGCGAGTTTGTGTAAATGGATGGCGGAACAATGGTTAGGAGAAATAACAAACATTCAAAAGACAGACGTTTGTGGCGATCGATGATCGACAACGTCTTGAAGAGAATCTAACTTGACACATAAAAGAAAATGAATGCCTGAAGCTGAGAAGTCCATAGACTGAACACATAATGGCGACTAAAAGGAAAAGAGAGTTGAAAAACTCTGATGCACATAATGTCGAAAGAGAGGTTGGAGAATCTACCACTCACAGGATATATCGAAGGCAGGAGGGAAACAGAGAGTAACCACATTACATGAGTGTGTGATAGGATGGCAGAGCAGGAACAAAGAAGGATATAAATGAATCAATCGTTGCTTGTAGGAAAAGTTGCGGAGAGCCATGTTCTGAAGGGGCATGGAACATAAAAGAAGAACAAAGTAGAGGAATGATTCAGAAGTGAGGACCCTAGACACTTTCGATGACCTTTATAGAAACGTGTATCACGGTAAGAAAAACATTTGTTAGTTGCGACTTTGAACATATTGGAAGAAAGTCAATTAAGATTGTCATGCTTTCCGGTCTTAAAAATTGACACTAAAATGCTAATCTAACGTCTGGAATTAAAAACAGAGCACAGATTTCCGACTGAAACATGCAACTGTCTCAGCCACCAAACAGGCTAGCGCTACATAATTATTACTATTGTTCACTACTGCTTTTCTATTATTTTTTTTATTGAAATTTCTTAATTTAAGCTTGGTAAAGCAAAAGGTCGAATGAGAGCAAGAAATGATTGTGTTGTGTCAAGCTGTCTGCGGAAGAAAATGAATAATAATAATAATAATACATGATTGCGTAGGAACAACTTTACACGAAGAAATTTTCATATGTTTCAGTTACAACCATTAAAACTCTCCCTCGTGTGTGTGTGTGTGTGTGTATATATATATATATATATATGTGTGTGTGTGTGTGTGTGTGTGTGTGTGTGTGTGTGTGTGTGTAGGTAGGTAGGTAGGTAGGTAGGTAGGTAGGCTCGTCTCGGGAAACACCTACGCTCGGAACCCTTACATTAAATTCGGCCTTGTGCCACATCTGACTGCGTGGGACAGTTGGTAGATACCGTCGGCCAGTCTGCAGTTGGAGATTCATTGTGGAATTCACTTGACTTACTTATAGCAGTTGACTACTTTTACGCCCCGCTGGCGAATCTTATATGTGTTGTTCGTGTCCTAAGTATTATCGTTCATTACCAACCTTCGTGTGATTATTCTATTCAGTAACCTTCCCTGGGTTACAACAGCATATAAGGATAAAGAAATAATAATAATAATAATAATAATAATAATAATAAGAAGAAGAAGAAGAAGAAGAAGAAGAAGAAGAAGAAGAAAAATTGTTTACACCTTACGATCGGCTTTATTTATGTAAAAATGTGTGATTTTTTTTCTTTCAAAATTGCTCAGTAGAAAGAAAAAAGAAAGAAGGAACGGAGATAATAATAATAATAATAATAATAATAATAATGCAGGATCTGCAGAAAGTATGATGAAACTGTCGACCATATTATCTCAGGATAATATGGCAAAAATGAATATACCCGCAGGTAGGGACATATGTGCACTGGAAGATATGCAAGAAGCACAAGATAGAAACCATTGAGAGATGGCATAAATACCAACCAGATACAGTTACCCAAAATAACAATGTAACTATCCTCTGGGATATGCCAATTCAAACTGACACGGAAATAAAAGGCAACAGACTTGATAATATCATAAAAGACAAGAAATTCAGGAAGTGTATGCTTACTGACATAGCAGTACCATCTGAGAGAGACACCTCCATGAAAACTATCGAGAAATTGTCCAAATACAAAGACCTGGAGATCCAGATTAATAGGATGTGGGGAATGAAGACTGAGGCTGTACTAATAGTAATCGGAGCTCTGGGCATCGTGAGAAAAGGAATGGACAATTTTACTAACAGTGTCTCAGGTAACATCAGGTAACACCAACATACAAATTGCCCAAAAGATCGCCCTACTAGGAACATCCCATATATTAAGAAATGTTCTATCAATTAAATGACAATTCTCTTATAGGACCGAAGGATCATAGTTTGGAATCGGCTCTACAGGATACAAAGCAGGAAATATAATATACAAAAATAATAATAATAATAATAATAATAATAATAATAATAATAATAATAGGACACTTTCATGTGATTTAATGGTTAGAAGGCTCGTTTTCCTAAATCATTTACGACTAAGCAGTGAGTTCGATCCTCACTAAGTGCTCCATACTTTCGGCCTTGTGCCACATGTAGGCTACGCTTACTAAATCGTTATGTATATATTCAAGAAATCTATGACAAAATTGAAAAAGTTTTGTGACGCGTTTCGTCCTTTAGGACTTCATCGGCTGAGTGCTCCATATTTGAAGACTTGTGCCACACCCAAGCTAAGCTTACCAATAGTTAGCAATCGTTTCTCATTAGATCAATTATGACTGCGTAGCTCCATAATTGCAGCCTTGTTCCACCCTTACTAAATCACTATATATAAAAACATACATGGACTTTACTGTAGAATGAATAAAGCGTCCTATTTAGAAATTTCTGTGTAAATACCATTTATTCCAACTAAGCACGACAAGCAAATGAATAAAAAAAGAACGGATTTGTTTAAACTCAGGTTATAGCTGGGAGTTCAGTACTGAACAGGTTAAAAACAAACAGATCCGGAAATTTAACTATCTGGTAGGAATAGTAACAGACGCGATGGAACGTGTGGCCGAAGTGTGTGACATAGGAAAAGAGAAGGGTGATTTTAAAAATTGAACAAGTTATTTTTTAAAATGCCATGATTCTTCCTGTGTAGGCGATCACGGCTTTGAATAGCTTCTTTATGCCATGAGTTCTTAGAAAGTATATTAAAGTGGTTTCCCGTTGGCTTCTTCACTGTTTTGGAATTCAGAGTAGGCTTTCTCCTAGATTGGAATACAGAAGGGAAGAAGTGAATTAGGTGTACAAAACGAAGAGAATAACAGTCTAGAGGGAGGCAACGGTAACTGTACTGACATGGTCACAGCTGGAGGGAGCTAATCAGAAACGAGACTGCGAGACCATGAACATGTGAGCAACTACGAAGTTTTAGAGAAAATGGAAACAAAAACGATACTTATATTTAACATAAGGAATAGGAGAGTTGAAATTTCTAGGAAACATAATGTGGAAAGAGGGTCTGGAAAATGTGATACGCATATGACAAACTGAATGCAAGAGGGACAGAGTAAATGGATGGCAGAACAAGGTTTAGAAGAAATAATAAAAAGATAAAATTTATTAAGAGCTACGAATGACAGGAAATTGTGGAGAGCCATGATAGGCAACGTTTTGAAGAGACACAGCACATAGAAAGAAAGCTTTCAAAGTAGAACCATCCCTTAATTTTGTTTATTGTTTTAACGAAGGTTAAAATTTGGCTTTTATTTAATTACGAAGGTTAAAATTTGGCTTTTATTTAATTACGAAGGTTAAAATTTGGCTTTTATTTAATTACGAAGGTTAAAATTTGGCTTTTATTTAATTACGAAGGTTAAAATTTGGCTTTTATTTAATTACGAAGGTTAAAATTTGGCTTTTATTTAATTACGAAGGTTAAAATTTGGCTTTTATTTAATTACCTGAGATAGAAAATCGGTTAAACTTTCTCACGGCGGAAGAGTAAACCGGTTGCTTTTTTTTAAATTTCTTTCCGTACGAAGTACAGACTTTCATTATGAAGAAGATAAAGATGGTTCCGGTATAACTTGGCTTTTTACGTTCGCTTTTTATCTATTATCCAAACTAGGAAATGGCGGCAGTAAGGATTGCAGACACTAGAAAGCAAAGCCCTTTTCATACGAGCGTAAATGAATGTTGTCATGAGTGGTTTTATATTTATAGATGAAGTCTACATTGATCATGTAAAGAAACACACAAAATGTAACAAGAAGAAGTATTTTATTTATTTATTTCTCTCTCTCTCTCTCTCTCTCTCTCTCTCTCTCTCTCTCTCTCTCTCTCTCTCTCTCTCTCTCTTAGCCAGTCATTCTCTCTCACTCACAAACTATCCCAATAAAATAAAAAAATAAAAAATAACAAAGAAAAATCAACAACGGCTAAAACAAAAACCAAGATAAAATTCGATACAAGAAAAAGGGAAAAGGAAACATAAACTAAGAAGAAAAAACTACTAAAGACAAGCATCTACCTAAACAGTAATATATAGTGCGCTCTATGTTTAAATTTACAAGACAGAGCAAATGCGTTTCACAGCGTCATGACTCAGAAAGAGACAAAGTCCGGACCACTATTTAAGTTTTACGTGACGGCGATCGTTAGGCGACCAGAACGCTTAACCATTTATACAGGTGTTCTGGTCGCTTGATGATCGTGGTAGCGTGAAACTTAATTAACGGTCTGAACTTCATATATATATATATATATATATATATATATATATATATATATATATATATGAACTTGATATATATATATATAAATATGAACTTGATATATATATATATATATCAAGTTCATATATATATATATATATATATATGAAATTGATATATATATATATATATATATATATATATATATATATATATATATATATATATATATATATATATATATGAGTTTCAGTATAAAAAGTATCGGAACTGGTAAAACTACAACAGATATCAATTAAGCATTTAAATCTCCTTCGAAGTAGTACCCTTCGGAAGATTCATGCTTTACCCAGCATCGTTACCATTAATAGAAGCATTCCTGGAATTTCATTTTTTTCCGGATAGTTAGCAGCTGCCTCGTTGCATTCTCAAGATGGATTACGTCCCTTGCCAGTTAGATACCAGTATGGTCCTGAGAATAGGTTAGAGCCACAAGTGCTGCAACCAACGTCCAGACTTACACCATAGGGAACAAAGATATTCATAGGTGTTAGTTGACCACCTCACGCCACCTTAGTTCAAAAGGTTGTAGAGTGCAGACAGTAAGAACCATGTTTTTGCCATGCTATAATGTTGCATTTAATTTGTTGCATATAATAAAAGTGGTACATGTATTTTGGCATCCTTGTTTTCATTTCCCTTTAGTATCTCGTATTTATCTTTGAGAGTTCCTTGAGATAGGGAGCCGTTATAAAATAACAAACCAACAATGTGATATAACGACTTGTATTTAGTACACAAATATCTACACTCTCTCATTCACACTAATGATTACATTGTACAACAAATTTAAGACGTAAGTCTTTGTGAAAAAAATCTATAACCGCAATCGTATTTGAACCCAGCCTACCTTAGGTAAATTTTCGCCTTTTATTATGGCTGCCCAATGACGTTACAGCTACTCTCTACGCACCTTTCGTTTGCTGTTACCTTCAAAATATATCAATTTCTTTCGAAACATATAACCGAATGCTGAGTGAACAACGACTCCTTCTAACTTTATTGAGAGATAAGAAATTTAAGGTGACTGTCGAATATTTATCCAGTCGAGACTAATTAAAATGGCGCCATTAGACAAGGGACAACATTGAAATCAGTTTCAAATGTTTGTGAAATGATAATATCTCGTGTTTTATAAATGTGGGCTTCAGAGCCATTCATATGAAATAGAATGGGTGATTTTGTTTCAGTGGCTTCATTATAGCGGCAGTAGTTGAATTACGTCAAAGCGAAGCAGGCATACGTCAGATCGAATCATAGTAACATAGGAGGTCATTAAAAACATTGGCTGTTTAACAGAAATTCCTTCTTCGTCGTAATCTGGTCTCAAACATTTGCCGACCGAATAGTAATTGTCTATCCTCCACCTGCTGCTGCATCTGTTTAACTAGAATCAGTTTCTTTTATTGATGAAGATCTAACTTTAGATTAAATGTCAGCCCCGTTATTTCTTTAATGAAACCAGTAAATATCGACAATCTGAAGTAATAAAATTTTGATTTCAAAAAGTTAGTTCCTTTTTAAGATTGCCATTCATAGAGAACATTTCATTTATGAAATGGTCCAAATTTCTTTCATTCTCCATTGTCATTAATATTTTGAAAATGTGTTCAGTAAATATACAAAATAGAAAGGGGTGTTTTCTCAACAGATTTATTCAACCTATAGAGTGAGGCTATTCTGATAGAATTAGAAGTCCTACCAGGATTGATTACTGGCGGCCATAATTTTAACGACATAAGATATACAGATGGTGCAGTGTTGATAGTAGACAGAGAAAGGAACTACAAGAACTCCTTCAGAAGATAGTGAAGGAAAGTAAGAAGAAAGCACATCAAGCCTGGTTTTTAGCAAAAGATCCCAAAAGGCAAATTACAAATTAGACATACCAAAATCAAATAAGTACAACAATTTAAATATATAGAAAATGTTTTAACAGTGGACGGAAAGTGCGACCTGGAAATCCGAAGGCGCATTGGGATAGCTAAAGATACGTTCCAAAAGCTAAGCAAAGTATTACGAAAGAAAGATTTCGTTAGAAACAAAGAAATGAGTACTGAACTGTTACGTAATACCAGTCCTCCTCTGTGGCAGTGAATGCTGGACAATCTCCTTGCAGACTTGAGGCAACAGAAATGTGGTTCTACAGATGGATGCTGAGAATAGCATGAACCGATAGGTGTGCAGCGACGAAATTTTAGAGAAAATGGAAACAGAATGCACAATCATACTTAACATCAGGAACATACTGTTGAAATTTCGAGGGGATATAATGAGGAAAGAGGGCTTGGAAAATTTGATGCACACAGGGCAGATTGAATTTAATAGGGGCAGGGGAAAACAACGCATAACCTACCTATCGAGCCTGAGTAAATGGATGGCGGAATAATGTTTAGGAGAGATTACAAAAATACAAAATCTCTTAAGAGCTACGAAGGACAGGAAATTGTGGAGAGCCATGCTCGCCAAAGTCCTGAATAAAAAGATCTTATAGTAATCTTGTGGATGTTCGGACAATATAAAGGTTAGAAAAGCAGAATATAGAATCAATGAGCTGGTTTCGTGTTCAAAACTAGTCTATTGTTTTCACTTTCCCGCATAAAGTCATCTCTTCTATTTTTAAATCTTGTTAAATAGAGAGACAGATTAGCTTTAGTAAGGGTAAGGATAGTGGCAAAATTAGCCATTTTCCTATATGGAAACATTTTGCATTTATTAACAGAGAAGCCAGTATTGCTGTTGGTTGAAATTTATAAAATTTTTCACTTCAAATAATTTCTCAAAAAACAGGTTTCTCATGTCTAGTAGCTGTTATCGGTCTTTCCACTATTGAATGGGTTTCCTTCCTAACATTTTGTTTGAATTAGTGCGGAACATTTTGATTATGTCATTCGAGTTACATGTGCTATCCATTTTAGTTGTTGCTGCTGTTGATACTCATTAAGTGATGTGGTTTCTGTTATTTGGTACACTTCTTTGACTGTGATTCTGTAGTGCCAGTCCACAATGTTCAGAGAGTGTTCGTTTTCGCTCTGTCCCACAGGCGGAAAGCCATTTCCACCATTGATTTTAGAAAACGTTTGTATACAGCTGAGAGTTTAGATATTTCTGAATGGCTTTGGTGCCATGATCCATAGGAAAGTCTCGATCTGACAAGGCTAATTAAGAACATGACACGAGTTTTCATGTTATTGTTCTGGTTTGTAGTAGCTTGCGGCGCTAAGCGAGACTACCTCTAGTGCAACCTATTGTGAGTGGTAGGAAAAGGATAATCCGAATTGAAAAACTTGGAGAAGAAACCGGTTATTATTTTTCCGAGGAATTCATGGAAATTCACAGTTGAAACAAAAAATCTCTGAAGAGCCGTGATAACTGTTGTCTTAAATGGACATGACATTAAAAATAATTATTGCATCTAATTTTGTTGCTTTCTGTTGCAAATTTCATTTAATTCTTAGAGTTCTAAATTTAGCATTGTATCTTGAACAAGCACGTGGGTAGGTTTTAGATGTCACTTCTTCGATGGGCACTGTAGCTTGATGCAGAAAACGTGGCGTGATCTAAAAGCGGTGCCTTTGTCGAAAAATCACGAACGACGAAGTCAGTTGAAGGAATGTTTCGGGCTTATTAATGTATTTCAAAAGTGGGCGGAACGATTTCTACAAGACTTTTGGTAATGAAGAAAGCGAAGAGTGCCAAATAGGGTGGGTTCATCGTGTTAGCATTCGCCTCGGTGGACTGAAAAGCAGACAAGACTATTCCTCTTTTATGAACTTTGAACTCCTCCTTCATGCCAGCTTAATTAGGAAAAGTCATTATTCACACACCTGCCCACACTCGTCCCAGACCAAAATATTTTTCTCAAGACTGATTAGAGATAAGATGTAGATGAGAATAAGATTGTCGCTTCCAAGTGCGGTTTGAGGTGTTGTGTCCCATTAAAGAGCCATTTGTTAAACTACCAGTCCTTTTAACGAGCATCTTCGTATTTTGCTACACAATATGACTCGAGTAAACAAACGTAATTGTAAAATATAGGATGTATGGGTGGTTTGAACAAGACTTTAGCACACGTTTCCGACAAAATATTATTGTTTCCATAACGGTCAAGTCAGAAATGCGATGAAAAGAATAAAAAGATTTTCCTCTTTTTATCTTTTTGTTTTTCATCACAATTCCCAAGTCAAATTAAAAATTAATAAGAGGAAATTATATTCGAAATAAAATATACAGATTTTAGTTCAAATGTTTCATGATAATAAATATCAGATCCTGTTTCTTATTTAGATGAAGCAGTTAGAATTGATCTGAATATCCAAGAGTATTTTAATCTCTTGATTTTCAAAGACAACCTACGGTTTGTGTTGATAACATTGATTTATATTGTCTAACCTAGATCCTTTGCACAATTCTCAGTACATGGAAGTTCTTACTCTAACGTACCGGATTTATAATAATTTTAAGTCTTCCTTTAATATGGCATGTCCTTTCTGGACGTAGGCGATCGTGGCTCACGAGATGCACACGTGAGCATTCTAGCGTTATTATCTTGACTGTTATAGTCACAAGGTTTCAACCACTCTACCCTCTGGTCTTATTCAGATCTCCCGGTTTTATTCAGGCGCCTGTATTATTCAGCTATTGTCTGAAAATGTCAAACTGAACAATTTATTCAGTTTACGCAGGCAGATTGTTCTTATTCTGCTGATCATGCAAGGAGGCAATCTGTCAGCTACGTCTTTATAATTATTTCATCATTATGGTGATACCTTTGATTTGACTACTGAATGAAAATAATAACATTTATCGCCTGACCTAGGGGTTGAATTCACGACCACCAAGTATTTAGATACACTTAACTAAGACTTTTATCCATAAGCCACTGTTCTTTAGTAGTAAAATCCAAAGATTTTAACAGTCGTGTTGAAGCCTGAACAGATCAATAACTATAAATTTCACACGCGCGCGCGCGCGTCCGTGCGTGTATACGCACACATACACTTTCATATGTGTACACTGACGTGCCAAAAGTCAGTTGTTATGTGTCTACTATAGTGTCGGACTACAACCCGGAGAAGCGCAGAAACTCGGTATGGAATCGATTCCAATTAATGGTTAGAAGACCTCTTAAATCGTCTTGATAGCTGTTCTCAATTTCCTAATATTTGCAGGTAAAAGATTTTGCAGGATATATCTCTTTACTACGTCTCATATATGCTCCATCGAACCCATGTCGGGCGAACATAGTGTCTACATCATTCGACAGAAGTTTCCAGAATGCTCCTCTGGGTAACTTGAGCAACCGACGACACCATGCATTACCCTTTTGAAATAATCTCTCATCGTTAGGGTGTATAGTGTACGTGAAGGGTTACAAACGATCGCGAAGCAATGCAATGTAGCGGTTACCTGTCAATGACGAGTTTAAACCAGCGAACATAACACATGCCACGGGAACATCCCTCCACCATTATGCAACTATTAACAACTGGTACAGAGTATAATTCAAATTGAATCTTACTGTCAACCAGAAATAGCTATAACCGCGATTCGCCTGACCAAACCGCGCTTGGCCAAAGTCAAATTAGCGACATCACGATCCTAAGTGAGTCTCTGTGTTCAGCGTCTTTGTGTTAGAAGGTATTCCTCGTCTTCTGTTCCAAAGAAGTTAAAGATTCTTGAATTCGCCTGCGTCTGATGTATCCCGCATTGAATATGGATGGGATTTGAGTTAGTGTAGCTTATCTGTGCAAAGAATTCTAGCGAAACGTTTCTGTTCACGATAATTATCTGCAGTTGTCCACTTCGCTCTCCACGGTGGCTAGTAATGCCTTCATAATGTACTTCCAATATATGCCTGACACTATAGATGAAAGTATGTCAAATGTCTCGACAATTTCAGAAACGACTGGCACAAACTTTCACGCTTCCAGAAAATTCTGCTAATTCCCCTCACTTTATTATGACCAATTCATCCTCTTGTTCAATTTGATTGCCGGATTGTAACTGATATAGGTCTGTGTATTTCTATGTATGGTGGCGCTACCTAACATTAAATTTACGGACTTCAACTCATGACTTTTGGTACGTCGGTGTGTTATACATTTAACGCATAATAACCATAAACCTTCGTCCCACAAAATCGCATAGAAATTGCATTGTTCGATAAAATCACTAAAAATGTAGATTCAAAGCATTAAATATTTATTTTGTAAATTTTATTATCTTAATATGACAAATAAATTAACTGAACACGTAATTACCCGCGGTGGATGCGAAGCATTTATATTGAAAACTTACGCCTGCTAGTGCAATTTAATTAAGATGAAGTCATCAAATCAATGATTATTTACACTAGAACTATTGCTTTCATCATTATTAGTATCACAACGTTTCGGTCATTGTGCCCTGCGGCTTTCTTCAGGTACTTGTTGATCCAGATTATCTTCTTTCGAATTGAACACTTTATTTATTCTTCGGAGGTAAATTGATCGAGTCTGGGGATATCTTGTCTTATTATTATTTAGTACTGCTCAATTACTGATCGCACGGTTTCCACTGAGTCTCCGCCTGCACTGAATTCTCGAACCAACGCTAGGCTATTTTCATGTAAGACATAATATTAATGAGTATTAATGAGAGAGCCAAAAAATAGTAAATCTTTATAGTCTCACGCGATACTAATTTTAATCTTGGCACAAGGAATCCTTTCTTAAGTATATACCTCAGATTTTATTAAGAGTAAAGAATCAAAGGTTTCTTGTGCTAATAGGCAACAACGTTGCGCGAAAAGAAACATTTTGGTTGCGTTTTTGAGTTTATGTTTCAGTTTAGATGGTAACAATTTTACGCTATAAGACGTGACAATGCCGAATCGTAATGTATGCTTTTATGGCTAAATTTGCAGCTTTCAGGCTCGAAACCAAAATGGTAATTGATTCCTGGATATGTTTATTATCATGTCTGATATTTATACTCTAGAAAAACCTGCGAAATTTTCAAGAGAGCAGCCAAGTAAATTTAAAGTAATAAAAAAAGGAATACTTTTGCATCTGCTGAGTGTGTAACCATTGATATATATATTTTTATTCTCGCTGTATTTTTTAACAAACTTCGTCTCGGCTAGAGAAATAAAAATTTATAAAATGGCGGTTACTATTGTTTTGAGTCTCCGTCATCAATGGGGGGATAGCGATATTAATAATTGGCATAATTCGTTGAGGCTGATATATCAAGGGACTGATGAAATGGACGAAGTGAGATTTTTTTACTCTGTTCTCTTGTCGAATGTACACCACTTGCTATACAATGTTTTGCAATCACCTCAACATGTGTTCAAAGATGTTGGCTATCGTTTTTAAGAGCGCCTGGACATATCAGTCATATCGTACAGTAAGTAGCGAACTGTGAAGAAGATGTCCCTGAAACGAGCTTGATAAGCCTCCATCTGGTAGAAACACGTACTCGTGGACGATAGAGGCTCGTTAAAAAAGCAAGACAGGAAGTTTTACGTTTATAGTTAAAGCGAGTTTTTCAAATCGTTTTTAAAAGTTAATTCTTTTTGCCTGGGCAATGTTATTTAAACAAACATAAGAGAAGCCGTCTAAATTTCATGTGCACCCTCCTGACATATTCTCACACAAAGACGCACACTTACACGCATATACAAGGTGCGAAGGATAAATTGTTGTCTAAATTACGCAAAAATGAGAATAGCATTGACATCACATTTTATCAGATATATTTACCAGCATTACACAAATGTATCCCGAAATAGTAAATTTATTCAATTCAACCACGGTCTACAGACGACTTCGGAATCTCCTGCAACTCTTCTGGACGGTCTCCTTGTTTAAGTTGGTGAATGCCGCCATAATCTTTGCTTTCAGTTCATCGTTGGTCTTACAAGGAGTTTTGTTGGTCTCTAGCTCAACTGCGCACCACACATAATATTCAAGGGGGTTGAAATCTGGGGAGTAAGGTGTCCAGATGTAAGGAGTGACGTGGCCGCAGAAATTGTCTGACAGCAATGACTTGGTTCTCTTGCTTGTGTGGCATGGTGCTGAGTCCTCTAACCAGTAGCTTCTCTCATGACCCAGGTCAGCACTACCTCCAAAAAGCACTTGGTATAAGCTTTAAGCCCTCACTAACAAATTCGGGAATTCTTTTCTCATTAGAACAATCAAAGTGAGTTTTTAAGAACTGTCGTGCCTTCGTAATTACTATTATACTCATCCAACTATTTTGTAATTACCATTAGACCTATCCAACTATTTTCCGAAAAGCAGTGTGCCGTTTCCAAATTTCTGGCAGAATGAATTGTGTCATTGTGCTTTTTTTTCACTGACGGTGCCCAGCTAATCCTACTATACTGTGCAGTTGACAAAGTCAAAAACAAACAACGCCCATGCACGAAATTAAAAATATAAAATAGCGACAATTTACCCATCGACTCTACGTATGTTAACGTGTGTAACTATATATCTAAATATGTATATGCTGATATACAGATTTGGGCTATTAGGTGTACGGCCACATAACGTTGAAACACTTGCCCCACACGCTCACTAGTTAAGCAACGCCAAGCCTATTCAGCACCAAGATGGGTGACCGCCTGGGTGGAAATACCAGGTACTGTAAGCTTGGATTTGCAGTTAGTGTAATGGATAATGGTTCGGAATTGGTAATCGAAAAGACGAGTTCCAATTCCAGTCGCGTTCATTATATTCACTTACGCGCAAATACACTTAGGAAAGGTTTTAATCCACCTACCCTCCCTCCAGCTATGACTTGAACTATTATTATCTAAACAAAAATAATAATAATGCGTAAAAAATATTAAGATTTTGGCTTTAAATGACCTATAGAGATTTATATGCGATAAACAAAATCAATCAAACCAACTATGCGCGCGTGTGTATGTACATATGTGTGTGTTGGTGTGTATGTACATAAAAGCTGGATCAATAAATCCGAAGCCTGAATTTTGATTTTAAATTTTGCACTGTATTAAATATGGAATACGTGTATAAAACAAAAGAGTCGTTTATATTGAATAATAAACATTTACTGTGATAAGTAAATGCCTTTACCATTATTAGGCATCGTCATGTTTATGCTCTTACGCATGTATACATATGTATGTATGTTAGGGTTATGACGTTTTTTGTAATCCTATGTTCCTGTGTCATAAATCGATGAACTTTTGTTCAAAAGTAATGAAAAAGGCATTAATTTGTATTAGTTCTTGAAATAGTTCACCCCAAGCTGAAAATTCAATTTTACTATTTACGCAATAAGGGTAAAAAATCCAAATGTTTCAGAAGATTTGTTTTTCAATTTTCTAATGATGTAACAGTTTATAGCTATAGCATAACATACAAACTTATAAGTAAACAAAAACAAGTTCTACAAGGTTCCATAAAGTTCTAAAAGGTCCCAGAAATTACTACTATACTCATATATGATTTTAGAAATTTCGTGAATAGCTTGACATTTTTGGAAAAATAAAATTCACTAGTTTTTAACTAAATTTCATCGAATTATGAATCAGTAAATCAATTATTTAACAAAAACTCATAAAATGAAAACCATATATATATATATATATATATATATATATATATATATATATATATATATATATGTATGTGTGTGTGTGTGTGTGTGTGTGTGTGTGTGTGTGTGTGTGTGTGTGTGTGTGTTTAATCGGTGTCCCTCCATGCAAGGGAGTACAGCCACTAACACGCAAGGGTTAACAGAAGAGTGTGAAGGAAACAGGAACAGAAAGATGAGTAACGAGGAGAAAAAGAGCAATCAGGAGGAGAGTAGATAGCGATTGACGTTGCATTTATAATTTTACAGATTAAATTTGGCTGAGAAATGTGTTAAGAAACTGTTAGCATAGAAGTTGCAGCTACATCTGGCTAGCTCGACTGTAAATTGATGAGATCTCGCCACCAGTCTAGTAATGCGCTTAAATTCATACAGTCTAGGTACCATAGCGAAGAATTCATCTGGACAATTACTATGATAGTATTTATAAAAAAGCACAGCAATAATATTGCTGTTTCGTCTTTGGATCTTCCCGAGGAGCTCCAGGAAAATAGCAGGAGCACCGGACCATATATTGCAGCAATATTCTAAGCCTGGACGAATGGTAGACTTATAGATATGTAAGACAGATTCCGGAGAGACACAGTGAACCGACTTTCTTAGCAGCTAATCTGGCGATGGATTCAATGTAGTCGTTCCACCTCATGTCAGTTGAGAACATTAGCCCAAGAAGGCACAATGGGTCACTTTCTCGGAGAATAGCATCAGCCATACTAATGGAATGCAGAGAGCTGCTGCCATCGAGAAAGTCGTTAATGAAGATTAAAAACAGGGTATGACCAAGGATGGAGCCCTGGAGGACACCGGCGTTAGTACGAAATGATGTGGACGAGTGGCCGTTCAGGACAACTTTAATTTCACTATTTGATAAGAATGACTGGATCAGCTCAAAAACAGCTCGTGGAGAAGTCCTGAACGCTAGATCTCGTCAAAGACATTCGAGATGTCCAATGCTACAGCCCGGGCTTCACCACTTTTATCTAGAGCATGAGAGACTCTTTCAGCGATTATCGTTAGTACATCAGCAGTTGACCTAGAACAAAGAATGCCGTATTGCTTGTCTGAAAAAAGGCCTGAGATGAAAGATGAAAAACTAATTCAGTATTGATTGCGTCCTCTAGGATTTTCACAAAAGGAGGCAAAAGGCTAATAGGCCAGTAGTTGAATGGGTCAGATGATTCAACAAGCTTCTTAAAAAAATGGAATAACAGACGATGACTTCCAGCAAGCAGGAAAGTATGAGGCAGCGAGGCATTTATTATACAGTTTAGAGAAAACAGGAGCTAGTTCGAGAGCACACTTCCTGATGTCTATTACAGGGATGCCATCGGGTCCACATGCTTTCTGTGGGATCAAGATTAAAGATGATAGCAGAAACCATGGAAGGGGTTACATGCAAATCACTCAACAGAGAATCAGTTCTAAGTAGGAAGTTAAGCAGGGATACTCCAGATGATTCAAGGGTAGAATTTGAGGAGAATTTATGTGCAAAACATTCAGCTTTATCAGCAGAGGATGATAATACCTCAAATCGATTGAGGGGTAATAGAAACCTTGCACTTATTTAGTACCCTATTACAGAGAAGCCGGTAGTCACGAGAGCCTAACTTTTAAATGTTATGTGGCGCCTCATTCGGCAAACAGAGACTTAACTTTTTCGAGAACTCGCTTACATTTGATACGAGCAGTAACAAATAGACATTTGTTATGCTGAGATCTATCACGCTGGTATAGCTAGAAGTAGTGGTTCCTGTGTGAAATGGCGGCTGAACATGCTGGCGTGAACCATTGAGAGGATTGCGGTTTCACTTATTTCCGAGAATGGATGAAAGCGTCCATGTGGGCTTTGACCCAAGAAGGAAGCTCACTTACGCAATTTTCAATTCGGGGGTTGAAGATATCAATCCAAAGGGCCTCACGAAGAAAATCCCAGAATGAGTCCCAATGAGCATACTGGCACCGAAAAGAGGTCTTATGGATAGGGGGTTCCTTTGTTTAATGGATGCTTAGAAGGAGATATCAATAGCTAGCACAGAGTGGTTTGAGTTACCAAGAGGGCAGTATGGTGAAGCTTGACAAGAGCTGGGTGTGTAAATAAGAAATAGATCCAATAGAGAAGCATGTTGCTCAGTTTGGCTAGGGAAACGAGTAGGGGATTTGAGTGGGGGGTTGGGCAATGGAACAATTGAATGTCCGTACACCGGCAACATCAGTACCTTTAGAATGTTTCAGCCACGTGTTGTGGTGAGCATTAAAGTCACCGAAGACAAAGATGTTCTCATATGGATGGAGAGAAATTGCCTTTTCTATACAGTCAGTTAGTATGTGTGTGTGTGTGTGTGTGCGTGCGTGCGTGCGTGCGTGCGTGCGTGCGTGTGTGTGTGTGTGTGTGTGTGTGTGTGTGTGTGTGTGTGTGTGTGTGTGTGAGTATTTAATGCAAAATCATTTACTGATTTGAAAAGTCATCTTCGTTTCCACGACAGAAACCATTTACTGCAAGTTGTAACTCGGAATAACACCGAACCTGTATTTCTCATTTGCTTTGTTGTTGCTAACACAAATGCAGGTCTAGGAAGCCATTTGATAACTCATGATAAAGCCAAGTAAAGGTTAATTTCAGAATGTTGTCTGCTTGAAATCATGTACAGATCCATAATGTATGTATATATATATATATATATATATATATATATATATATATATATACGAGGGTCATTCAATAAATAAGGTGAATTTTTCGGTATAAGGACTTCTAATACAGATAGAAGCGTACTTTTTTTTTACTTGGATTTAATTTCTTTTGCAGATTAAAAAAAACTTTCAGAGTTTTGGCGATTAACAATGATGGCCGACCAAGAAGCATGCTCCAGGATTGAACAGCGGTCAATTATCAAGTTTTTGGTTGCTGAAGGGTGCAAACCAGTTGAAATTGATAGGAGAATGTCAACTGTGTATGGTGCCACATGTTTCAGCCAAAAAAATGTCTACAAGTGGGCTAAATTGTTTAAAGAAGGGCGGAGCAGTGTTGAGGACGAAGACAGGCCTAGGAGGCCTACAGAAGTGAGGTCTCCTGAGGTGATCGAATCAGTCAATGACCTCATTGAATCTGACAGAAGGGTGACAGTGGATGACATTGCAAGGACTTTGAGCTTATCTGTTGGGACAGCACACAAGGTCAGCTGCCGGATGGGTGCCAAAGATGCTTACTGCAGAGCACAAACAGCACAGCAGCCAAAACGGTGCAGGCCATCAACGAGCTGGGCTGGGAACTGCTCCCTCATCTCCCTTGCCCCTTCAGACTTTCACCAGTTTGGTCCCTTGAAAGCGTTCACGATAAGCACGAAGTTTAAAAGTGACGATGAAGTCAAAAGTGTTGTGAGCGGCTGTCTGAGACATCAGTCCAAAGATTTTTACGCTGAGGGAATACGGAAGCTTGTGCACAGATAGGAAAAGTGTGTGACAGTGCTGGGAGACTATGTTGAAAAATAAAAAAAAGTAAGCTTCTATCTGTATTAGAAGTCCTTATATCGAAAATTTCACCTTATTTATTGAATGACCCTCGTATATATATATATATATATATATATATATATATATAAATGGATTCTTCATTTATTAACCCGAGATATTTAAATTTATTGCTTGAACTTTACTTGTAATGCATACCCATACTGAAGTAGTCTCCATATTTTTTTTTGTTTTTTTTTATTCATTAAAACAGTATATTTATTTATTTCCATCTACCGGCCTGAATATTCAAGAAATCTTGTTAAAACTGTTTAATACATAAAATAAAATCAGTTCATCTACTCAAATATAGGTAACCATTAAATGTAACTTTTAAGCAATAAATTAATACATATATATATATATGTATTTATTGATTTTATTTTTAATTTCAAACGTTATTTTGAGGGGGTACGCGTATTTTAGTAGATGCTCCGTTTATTTTAAACAGAGTATTTATTTCTGCGTACTTGAGAAAACTTAATAAAGGAAATGTGCTCTATTAAGTTTTCTCAAGTACGCAGCACGTAGACGAAATAACTAATGTTTAAAATAAACGGGCCGTCTACGGGTATCCACTAAAAATAACGCTTGAATAAAAAAATATATCGGATAAAAAATAAAATCTCTTAATTCTTTGGAAATTGCTTTGTTTATGTTACAGATACGAAACTGAGCAGATATGCGTTCTCCAGAAAAATCTGAACGGATGAATGTGCTCTAAAAGGAAATAGAACTTCGTTTTATTGTGCAGCTCTTCGTAGTCGAGCGATTAAAACACACTGGGAAAGTGGTGTTTTCTCCTGCAAAAGGGGTCGCAGGTTCGTATTCTGCCAGAGGGGAATGGTTCTTTATTAATTTTTTTTCTCTCCAGTAGACGAAATAAATATTGTTTAAAATAACCGGAGGGTATACTCAATTACGGGTATAACGTTTGAAATAATAATAATAATAATAATAATAATAATAAATATATATATATTTGTGTGTGTGTGTGTGTGTGTGTATAGGCAGCAACTCTTCATTCAAACATGTTTCATTGAATAATATAGGCATATTATGTCTATTTATTTTTATAACAATCCTTTCTAGTCATCTAATTATTTACTTGATGTTAAGTTGAAATTCATCAAGGGAGTCGCGGTATTTTTTGTTAACTCAGATACTTTCGATCTACTCCGAGGCGTGAGACAAACTTAATGTAACCATCGTCGGTGTGATGGTGATTTTTTAAAACACTCGTGGACGCGCTCTCTTATAATTATTTTAAAATTAACCCTTGTAAATATGATGATTTTGTAAACAAGCGTCCTCGTTGTAAGGGGTGCGTACCAGAGATGGTAAAGATGCAAAATGGTGTTAAATGCCACTAAATGGAAATGCATTTTAAAATATTGCTACTACACTCGTACTAATTTTTATTCAGTGTTCGTTGGTTGATTTTGATAGAGAAGGTCTTGAGAATTTGAAGGTTTTGTTTAGTATTTTTAAGTTTATCTATATCAGTTTCCTTGTTTTTATTATAGAATCGGGTGTTTATTTCTAGTTCCATCCTATAATCTAATTTGTCTTTCTGGCAATATTTCCTGAACAGAATTCAAAGGGAAAACATTATTTCGTAAATGAAGGTAAGAGTAAAATGATTGTCTCACAGATGAGTATAGTTTCATTACTCAAGTCTGGACAATGAACCTGTAAATGAATAAAGAGACAAGTAATTTTTTCAAAAGAAATTTATGCTTGGCTAGCATATCAAACTCACTTCTTAATTTCTTTCGTTTTTTACTGCTTTCTTTTTCTCATCATTTCTTTTCTTTCATTTGTATTCAATTTCTTTCATTCTTTTTCTTTTCCGTTATAATTTGTCTTTATCATTTATTTTACCTTTCTTTCTTTCCTATTTTCTTTCCGTATTTATTTTCATTTATATTACCTTTCTTTATTTTTCTGTATTTATTTATTTTTAATTATATTACCTTTCTTTCTGTAATTATTTTCATTTGTGTCACCAATCTTTCTGTATTTTTCTTTCTTTCTTACTTTCTATATATCAATTTATATTACCTTCCTTTATTTTTTTCTGTATTTATTTATTTTTAATTATAGTATTTCTGTATTTATTTATTT
This sequence comes from Acanthosepion esculentum, assembly GCA_964036315.1. Classification (NCBI taxonomy): domain Eukaryota; kingdom Metazoa; phylum Mollusca; class Cephalopoda; order Sepiida; family Sepiidae; genus Acanthosepion; species Acanthosepion esculentum. The sequence continues at coordinate 73,804,657 of OZ038495.1, forward strand.
TCAGTTATACTATTTTCTTTCTCTCTTTCTTTTCACTTATAATACCAATCCTACTTTATTTCTTTCATTCTTTGTTTTAACACTTCATGGCTTTTATTTTCTTAAAATTTTGAAATATTTTTTCGTTGTCATACAATTTAATCAGATTTGGCCCCCCCCCCCCTCTTATTTGTCCATTTATTTTTCTTTCTGCTTTCGTTCCTTCGTTCTTTTCTTCTTCTTCTTTGTTGTTACCTCCTTTTTAATCTTCTTCATTCGTTTAGCCTTTTATTTTCAACTCAAGATGTCATGCCTTTTTCGGTTATTTTCGCCCTGCAGTTTTGCCGCCTTCCCTCTTTATTCCTTCTTTCTTTTTTCTTCTACCATTCCTTCTCTTTTTCTTCTACAATTTTTTCTTTTTTTTCTCAGTCTCATATTTTTAAAATAATTATTTCATTCTTCTGTTTTTTCTCTCTTAAATGCTTTTGAGCCGTCTTCTATCTCGTCGTTTCGTTCCGTAAATTATTAATTATTCCTTCCCTTATGTATTGTCTTTTTTCCCTTTATTTTTTCCTCTTGACTTTCGATTTCTGTTTTTTCTTTAATCATATCACGCGAGGCAAGACAATAAAGCCACTGAGTGTGAAAGAATAAGAAAAAGAAAAACTTATTAAAGTGCAACAACAATAAAAGAATAGGAATCAGTGAGACAATAGTTAACGACTGATATTGTATTTGGACTTTTGAAGATCAAAGTTGGCTGGAAAGCATGGAGCCGGGAGAGAAAAGTACAGGCGAGAAAAGAAGCTCGTAGCATAGAACTCATGATGACATCTATTAATTTCAACTGTAAAATGATGAAAGCTTGTTGCCAATCTACAACTGCTCTTAAATTCATAAAGTCGAGGAACCATATAAAAACGTTTATCAGAACAATTGCCATTTAAGTATTTATAGAAAAGATATAGGGAAGCTACATTACGGCGAAATGGGAAAGTGACTGAAGGTCAGAACCCATAACATTGCAGATTCTTTGGATTTTATCAAGAATCTCTAAATATACAGCAGGAGCATTAGATCATATGTGCCATGTCTTGCCCCAGTTAAAAGCAGACTTTTGGTCACTTCTGAGATCTGCTGATAATTTAATCTTCATTTTTTTCTTTTCCACCTCGCTTTCTTTTATTTAAAGTTTTTACTCTCAGTGGCATACCACAACGGTTGACAGATAAATTAGTCGCTCGATTAACACTATGGCTTTCCCTATCTTAACTGACCCGGCAGTAGAAAGAAAACATTCAAGGTTGCCAGCTTTTTCTTCGGTGTTCCATCTGCTCGGCTCATTAACCGATTAACTGCGGCCAGAATTCCCGTCGACTGAACCACCGAATAGCTATAACAGAAAGTCGCATCATTCAATCGATTAAGCCTTAATTCTTGTACAGTTAAAAGCAACAAATCAAGGCAATGAAACCAATAACAATCAAGAGGTTACAGAGTGTGAGAGAATGAGAAAAAGAAAATATTATTAAAGAGTGATAACAATAAAAGAACAGGAATTAAGAAGAGGGGACATAACGAAGATCAAAGTTGAGTGGAAAGCAAGGAACCGGAAGAGAGTTCCAGTGGAAGAAGTGCGAGAGGAGGTACTATCAGCATAGAACCTACGGTTACATTTACCCATTTAAACTGTAAAATGATGAGACCTTGCCACAGTCTAGTAGTACGCTTAAATTCATAGCGTCTGGTTACCAAACAGGAAAGCTCATCAGAAAAATTACTATGAAAATATTTTTTAGAAAAGGTACAGGGAAGCTGCATTACGGCTGGGGGGAGGTGACTAAAGCCGAGATGCAAGGTCAGGACCGATAACATTCAAATTCTTCTTTGGATTTTATCAAGAATCTCTAAATATATAGGGGAAGTACAAGACCAGATGTGGCAACAATATTCCATGCATGGCCGAATGGTAGATTTATAAATGTGTAATGTTCTGGCGAGAAAAACAGTCTAGAACGACACAGTGAACCAAATCTCATAGCAGCAGACCTAGCAATTGATTCAATATAAAATTTCCACTTAATGTCAGCGGTAACCTTTAACCGGAGTAGTTGCAAGAAGTCACTCTTCTTGAGATTAGCATCAGCCTTACTGGTGAAATCCAAAAAAGATTCGAAGACGATTACGAGTGGGGAGTTTCGTTTTGATGGCGTTAAAATTAACAAGTAATTTCAAATTTTAGGTAATTGTTGACATCAGCTGTCAATCTCAACTATTGAACCGATCAGACGTACAATTGGGACAGGATTAAATAGTTGTTCAAACAGCAGAGATACCCCGATTTGAGGCTTGATGAGACCAGGAATGTAGTTGATGAAAATTAGGAACAACGTAGGTCCAAGGATAGAACCCAGCGGGACGTCTGCATTAAAGCAAACAGATTTGAAGAGTGGCCTTCAAGATAATTTTAATTTTAATAGAACGATTGTTTCAGATCAAAATTCGTCTAGAAATATTATAAACTTTCAACTTGTGAAGAAAACAAGCAGGTTACACCCTGTCAAATGATTTCGAGATATCCAAAGCAAGAGTCTTTGTTTCACCATTCTTATCTAAAACTTGATAAAATCTTACAACGGTAACTGTTATTACATCAGCAGTTTACCTAAAGAAACGAAAGCCATATTGCTTATCTGAAAGAAAACCCTGTGATATGAGACGCTTAACCAATTCAGAGGTGATTATAGCTTCTAGTACTTTGTCAAAAAGAGGTAGTAGGCTAATAGAAGGATCAGACGGTTGAGTTCGTAAAGACTGGAACTATAGAAAAGGATTTCCAACAAGTAGAGCAAAAAGCAGCAAGAAATTTATTGTAGAGTTTAGGGAAAGTCGGAGGCTGTTCAGGAGCACGCTACTTTATGATTATTGAATGGATACCATCAAGCTCACAAGTTTTCTGGGGATCAATTTTAGAGATGTTAGTTGAAATGATGGGCGGAATTATATGCATATAACACAAAAGAAACTCAGTTCTAAGAGGAAAATCAGGCAAATAAACTCCATATTAGTCTAGAATAGAATTGGAAGAGAGGTTTCGAGTAAAACATCAACAGAATCTGTTAACACCTCAAATTGAGTGAAGAAAGAAGGGATAGAAGACTTACTCTTATTTGACACTGTTACAGATCCGCCAGTAGACACGGAACCGAATTTTTTAGAGGCTCTCACCCCTAAACCTTGTTCTACTATCTATTTACTCAAGCTCTTTAGCTAGGTTATGCGTTGTTTTCCTCTGTCCCTCTTACCTCACATCTGTCCTGTGAGTATAACATTTTCCAAGTCTTCTTTCCTCATTATATATGCCCTAGAAATGTCAATTGCTTCCTTTAATGTGTCCTTTTTGTTTCCATTTTCCTTGACCAGGCTATAGTATTCTCAGCAGTGTAGAAAGTAGCGGTGTACGAATTCACGAAAAAAAAACACACGTTTTTTATTTTCTACAGGGAAAGTACATTAGATTTTTAAAGGAAATTAACGCTTATGCCAAATGTATATTTCGTTTTGAACACTCTATCAAGTATAATTCAATACTTTAAAGTATGTTACACGCGCTGCACAAGAAAACTTGGATTTTATTACATATTTATAAATAGATTGTAAGCTTGAATGTGTCAGAATAATATTTTATATCTGTCTACTTGTCAAGATGTACATCTTCCAGTTGTGATTCATAGCCGTTATTATGTATCAAGTAATGATAAATATCTCTTCTGGCCCATTCATGTCGACAGAACTCTCTCATACCTTATAGTTAGAAGAAATTTACATTTGGACAAATATCTTCATCTTTATGGCATTTTTAATACTTATGCTTCCTAGAACTCTTCAGGTGGCTATAGATCTGGAATCCATTCAGGGAATGTTTCAGCTAAAACCTTTATTTAATTCACCATGGTAGAATGTTGTCGTTCCACTTGTCACCCGTGGGGATATCGACTCAGTTATGGCTCAACATGTAGCCGTTAAGACTGGGTCTCTACTGTTATTGAGCTCACAATTAAAATGCGACCAAATTCTCGAGCCAACATATTAATCCACTAGCCTAGTGTTCCTGGTGTTCAATGCAGCAATCCCGAGTGTAGAACCTGGCGCCTTAACCTAAACTTATTGCCTACCTGTTGCTTTCTTAACTCATTTCTTCAGTTTCTTCGTTTGCTTTTCTAGGCTAAGCTTTATAAACAAAGTTATGAAACTTGCACTATGTTTTCTTGCCAATACACCTTAATATTTTGTACATGCTATACCGTGATAGTAAAGAAAATGGTGAATACATAGATATATACTTATCAAGTAAAAACAAAAAATTATCAAATATATTCCTTGAAATTTCTAACTGGCATATATCATTTCATAATTATATTAAATTATATGTATCGGTTCAAAAGTATATATTTGCTATTTTTCTTCTTTTTTTTTTTGGTTTTTGCTTGAGAATCTACACTGGCGAAAATAAGTTTCAGACCGATGGTTAAAGTTTTATTCATTTCAGATAAAACAATAGAAATTAATTTTATTATGTACGCTTTATGCAGAATTTATTTCTCTTTCGAATGAAGTAAAAAGTGTATAGTTTTCTACAACTTGAAAAATTTGAATACTGGATTAATTTAAATTATCCAAATTTGCCGGCAAATTAAGTTTAAGATTGAATGGGTATTATTATATTTAAAGCAAAAAGTTATAGTAAAAATGAGCCCCCCCACCAAAAAAAAATAACAAAGTATTTATCAATATTTAGTGCCGCAACCATTATTATTAATTACAGCTTCACATTGCCCAGGCATCGAGTTTCATAAGTGAGCACAAAAATCATTTAGAATGCTCTGCCATATTTGCTTTATATAATCATATAATTGGGCTAAATTTGTCAGTTTTTTCGAGTGAACTCTTTTAGAAGTATAGTTTCATGAATTTTCAATCGTATTAAGATCCAGACTCTGTGGAGGCCACTCAATGACATCCATATTATGGTGATCAAAAATTGCATTACGTTTTTGGCTTTGTGAATGGGGCTATTATCTTGTTGATAAATAGCTCCAGGTGGCATATGGTCAGTTAAATATGGCAGAACATGTTCCTTAACTAGCAAATTTGGATAAATTTTTCAAGTATACGATTCTTACATCCTTCGAAAGAGAAATAAATTCTGCATAAAGCATCCACAATAAAACTAATTAAAATTGTTTTAGTAGAAACATATTCTGAAATGAATAAAACTTTAACCATCGGTCTTAAACTTATTTTTGCCAGTGTATATACCTCAGCTTTTGACGATTTTGGCATCGACAAAATTACGGAAATACATGTATATATACAACAAATGCAACACACTGAAAGAAGTTAATTGATCAATATTCGTAGTGCTGCCCTAAAAGCCAGATGCAAAATGAAAACGAACTCCAACAGACAAACAGATTAATTAGCCAGATAACTTGGCTAATAATCCGAATTCTGAAGAATAGAGCGAGAAGCACAATGAAGCCAGAAATAGCACAGGAAGTGTGCTCTTTCGTTTAAAACACTAGCACAAGGAATGCGATATTTATTCTCAAAATGATATTAGAATGAGCAATACTCTTGTGCTGTCCTTCCTTTAAGAGTCTATGTTAGAGTCTTCCGCCTACTATAAGTTTAGTAGGAGAGAAGGTTCGGGGAACAGTGTACAGTGAATGAACTGAGCGCTAGATCATTCACTGTACACTGTTCCCCGAACCTTCTCTCCAAGTAAATGTATAATAGACAGAAAAGTCTAACATAAACTCTTAGAGGGAGGACACACAACATATACAAAAGCAGAAGGATATATACTTATGTTTCATAGATTATACAAAAGCATTTGATAAGGTATGGCAAAAGGATCTATTTTAACTGCGAAGGAAACTTGATTTTTTCAGGATGCTAATGTAACTCAAAACTTATACTGGGAACAAACCGCCTGAATATAGTGCAAAAGGGAATTGAGTGCAGAAAGAATAGAAAGTGGCGTAAGGCACTGATGCGTCTTTTTACTGGATTAAAGCGAGGCTATCCTAATGGAGCTAGAGGTCTACTATCGGTGGGTCTAATCTTAACAACACAGGACACACATATGATACCTTGTTGAGGACAGACACAAAAAGAACGCTACAAGTAGTGCTAAACAGAATAGGGAGAAGAAAGGACTAACTATCAACTGTTAGAAGACAAAATGCGTAGTTCTCTGCAAAAGAGAAAATGCCCCAAATACGTGCGATGAATTGGAGATTTCAAAATCAAACAAGAACTGAAGTAAAAATAACTAAAAGTATTTTAACAAATAACGGAAAATGTGACAACAAAATCTGATGGGTTACTGGATTAGCAAAAGATGCCTTCCAAAAATTAAAAAAAGTATTAAGGAACAGGAAAATTTTGTTACAAAGAAAGAAAAGAGTGCTGAACTCCTATGTAATATCTATCCTAAAATATGGCAGTAAATATTGGACAATTTGCTCATAGATGAAGAGATGACTTGAGACAAGAACGCTGAGAATATCATGGACGGAACAGGTAAGCAACGAGAAAATTTGAATTAAAATGGAAATAAAAACGATGTTTATACTTAAAATCAGAATGAGAGAGTTGAAATTTCTTGGACACATGATAAGAAAGAGGACCTGGAAAATTTGACACTCACAGGACATATCGAAGGAAAGGGGAAAAATCGAATAACCTACCTAAAGCCTGTGTAAATGGATAGCAGAAAAAGGTGAGGGTAGGATAGTTACTAAGAGCTACAAAGGATAGGAAGTAGTGGAGTGCTAAATAATAACTAAACAAGATATCTCAGAACATGGGCAGTGAACAATCTACCCCCGTATATTAAATAGAGTGTACAGTTTGGAATTCCCTGTAGTTTATGTGGCTTGCCATACACCTGATGACGGTTAGAGGACACAACGGCTGAAATGTTATGATAACATCAAAAAAGATGAGTCCGCATGTAAATAATGTAAATAATCAGAGACACTGTTTGGTTTTATTGAAAAAAAAAACATACATAATAAAATAATAATTAAAATGATAATAATTAATTATATTAATAATAATTAAAGTCTCTGAATATGACTAACCGTATTCACTCACTTTCAGTGTCCAAAATTGACTATAACACAAACAAGTTTGTCTGATACCGAGTTTCCGAGCCAATTCTGTCGAAATAGACTCATATCCATCTTCTCTTTGATCTATAAACAGATTAACTCAGTATTTTTATTCTTGGAGTACAAGCCACAATGAAATGTAGATTATAGACTTGCGAACGAGAAAATACTGACAGTACTTCTGTTCGCGCCTTTTCTTGGTAGCCAAAAGAGAAGACCTCTATTGAGAAAAATCCACAGCCACCACGCATAATAAAACTATAAATAAAGAAGAAATGTATAGAATAGACGCAGAGAAAGCAATATGATATTGAGAAGAAGAATATAATGATGAAGGCTTCACATTAAAATGAACGAGAGAAACAAATATGAACTTAATATGTCTTAATTTTCTCCTCATAAAAGACAATACAAATTTCACTAAATTCAACACTGACATCCGGATATGAATGCCTACACATTCTATGTGTCGTGTCTCTTCAGGGCTTGATCGATCATGGCTCTCCCCAGCTCCCCTCCATTTGCAGCCTTTATCATCGTTTCTCCCATTGCCATACCTTTTACCTCCCGTTCCGCTATCCATTCACACAACCTTGTCAAGTAGGTGGTGTGCTGCCTTCCCCTATTTCTCTTGAAATACCCTGTGTGAGTTAAGTTCTCCAAGCCCTCCTTCCTCAGTATGTATCCACGAAACATCACATGTCTCTTTCTGATTCTGAGTTTAAGTGTATTTTTGTACGATTTTTAAAACTTCATCGTTGCTTACTTGCTCCGTCTACAGAATTCTCAGCACAAGTCTGCTGCCTCCAATTTTGTCTTCCTCTGTGGAATTGTCCAGCAATCATTTCCATAAAAGAGAACTTTTCTTTGTTTCGACCGAAATTCACAAAAACTAAATTGCACACATTATCGAAATACTTATGTAAGCGAACTTTGAGAGATAAACAGTGGATCATGGGGAATTAAGGTATTCGAAGCAAACTTTTTGTCTGAAGCAAGTCAGTAAGCTACGGCAGAAGAAAAGAAGTAGCATCGGAAAACCAGTGTCCTATCATTCTTCTTCAACTGGTGTGAAAATAACTCCACTTTCCACGTGGTTCTCGCCGATTGTCGTAAACTAGAATGTTTCTTCGAAATCTTCGTTCCCAAAACTCAACGATGTTGAGCTATGTGTGAGCGTACTCAAGCATATATATATATATATATATATATATATATATATATATATATATATATATATATATATATATTAAGCGTATCACCCCAAGCAAGGCTGGAGGCCACTATCACGCATGGAGTTATAGAAGGGTTGGAGTGGTAACGGAGAGGATGTGGAGAAAGAGAAAGACAGTGGGTCGATCAAAGCAAGGGGGTTACAGAAGATTTGGAGCGAGAGCAGATAGGAATGAAAGATGAAAGGATGTGGAGAAGGGAAGTGGATAGATCAAGGCAACTGGAGATGTCGATTGACGCTACACTTAAACCGTTGGAGATTGTATTTGTCAGGGAAACAGTAATAGGGAAGGGAGTTCCATAGGCGAGATGTGCGAGACATGAAGCTATTGGAATAAAAGAGACATCTACATCTAACAGTTTCAACGGTGTAGGGGTGGGAACGGGATGCCAGCCTCGTAGGACGTTTAAATTCACGAGGCCTAGGGACAAGTGAAAGCAGCTCCTCGGAGCAATTACCGTGAAAGTACTTGTAAAAAAGGCAGAGCGAGGCAACATCGTGTCTGTGAGAGAGCGACTGCAGACGAGATGACAGATCAGGGCCAATCACATTGCATATCCGTCTCTGGATCTTATCAAGAACACTGAGCCAAACAGCAGGGGCCCCAGACCATATATGGCAGCAATACTCCATGCAAAGGCGAATGGTCGATTTATAGACTTGGAGGATCGATTCCGGGGAGAAAAATTTCCTGGCTCGGCACAGGGAACCAACTCTTCTTGCGGTGGATGATGCAACTGACTCGATGAATTTGTTCCATCTCAGATCAGCTTACAGCGTGAGACCGAGCAGCCGCAGAGGGGAGCTCTCGAGAAGTTGGTCTTCAGACATTCTAATGGGATGCAGGGATATATATATATTCTGTTGTATGGATATGAGTTTGTGACTCTGGGTTTCACGCTTTTGTAATCATCAGACAAACTAGTTTATTTTTTAAAATTATACACATACACATGATGGAAACAACATCATCATGAAGGCTGAATTTAGCGCCGACGCACCAATAACTATCATTAACATATTAATCATAATTAATATCACCATCAGCATAATCACAATCATCAATAATACACAAGCAGCCAGCGTTAAAAATACAAACATCATCATCACCATGCCCACAAACAGAACCTACATGTGTGCATGTGCGTGTAAATTTGTCTGACGACGCAGGCGGTAGATCTGAAAAGCGTCAAGAACACCCATACCCGCTCTTGTTGAAAAGAACATCGCTACACATAAAACGCCACGGTCTCGACACCGAAATAGAATTAAAATTTCGTATGTATGTATGTATATCCGAGCGCATGGATGTATATCTGCGTCTGGCCTCAGATTGTCCATATGGGTGCGTTTGTGTGAACTAAAATGCGTACACTTATGTGTATGTGCGTCTATGTGTATGAAAGTGTCATCCCGAACAAGCACTGAAGTAAATACCTCTTCCGACCACTAAACATAGTTAAACAAGCATAAATAGATCCAATTTTAAAAAATAAACCCGTTTGTCTGATCATCGCAAAAGCTTGAAACCCAAGGTCACAAACGCATATACATACAACTGAGTATGTTAGCTCTATCATTGATATTGAGCGCTTTCCACAAAGTACTGCACATACAAAATAATATACATAGTCATCCACATATAAGCCTGTTTTGCACCTTTGGCATCAGACGAAGATCCTACCTCTAAGCTATTGGCACGCGACAGGGAAATGGAAATTCTAACGTATTATATACGAATGTATACAAACGCCATATATATATATATATATATATATATATATATATATATATATATATATATAACAACTAAAAAGTTCTGATTTCAGTTCCACATACACACGCAGAAAAAAAGAAAAATACTGGATTTTAAAATTAAATACATATAAACTAGAGTTAAATAAAGACTTGGGTATTTTAAATCTTTATAAATAGTTAAACAAAATATTTTTAGTTATAGTTAAAAAAATCCTTTTTTAAACAACATCTAAATATTATTACAGTTAGATTTACGTTAAAAACATTCGAACACAGTTGCATTCCATATCACGTGACGTCCGCGTCTCGCGACGGACGCTACTTGTAAACAAACTTCTAAAAACAGTTATTTCTGATGAAAGATCGGGCGCGATCCGAAATATCAAATATATATATATATAAATATAAATAAATACTTTCAGAAAAAAAAAACATTCATTTTATTTAATTTGCAACTTTTTAGTTGTTTTTTCTTTATATACATATTAAGAAAGTATACATGGCTTCTCATTATGCTATATATATATATATATATATATATATATATATATATATATATATATATATATATATATATCAACGTGGCCTGGTTTCGCAAAACGAAAATCACGAGGGAGTCCGTACACGTCGCTTGCACGTTTGTGACAGATAAGTCCAATGCGGGACAGGCATACTCGGTCGCAGTAGTTCTAACTAAAAGTCTGGCCTGGACTCGATGGCATAGCATTGCAGTACTTCCTCCTCTGCCTTTTGTCCTTGAGAGCGGCCCTTCAGGTATTTTCAAAGAAAGAGACAGCATGGTTGGTGGTGAGACGCCAGGCGTTACGGTTCTCACCTAGGGTTGAACATTGGCAATGGTTAATATGACAGGCAACAATCTTTAAATCGCTTCTTTGGAGCCCCTCTGCCATTCTAGCTAGTGGAGAGCTCGCTGTACAATAAAATTTCAGACAGGCGATGATTCTCCATCCAGGAAAAAATTGTTCAGCCCAGCGTAGCTGGGACTTCAGCAGCATGGCCTCAATGCTGGTGTTTTTTTACCTTTTCAAGAACTTCAATATTGGAGACGAAGTCACTCCAATGTATGTTAAGGATCGTGCAGTGGCAGCGCTGGTGGAACCGTTCGAGGAGTCGCAGGTGGTATCGGTAGGTGACTCATGACTCTGAGCCGTATAAGAGAGTGGTAATAACCATGCTGATCTTAATGCCCTTCAGGTGTCTGTTGTACCACATACGTTTGTACAGTCTGCCAAATGCAATGCTCGCCCTTACCTGTCTGTTGTCGACCTCCTTGTCGATCCCAGCATCCGATGTGCTATATATATATATATATATATATATATATATATATATATATATATATATATATATATATATATATATATAATGGGGGATAATAATGATTTACTGATACAAGTTCTACTAATTAACCCTTAGCTGGTGGTAAGTAGTGGATACATACCTGTATCATCGGTATTTGCGCGGAAGTAAATATAACGAACCCGACTGGAATTGGAACTCGATTCTCCGATTTACAATTCCAGCCGTTATCCATTACACCACCTGCACATATATTCACTTACGCGCAAATACACTTGGGAAAGGTATGAATCGTCCCCCTCTGCTTTGGGTTAATTAGTAAAACTTGCATCCCTAAATCATTATTATCTCCCCGCGCAAAAAAAAATTACAATCTAAAAAAGCAAGAATATATTTTCTGGCTTTAAATAACCTTCAAAGGGTTGATAAACCTTAGAAAATGAATCAATAAAAACATTTGGTGGTTAAATGCAATAACATGAACTACTACCAGTAGATTACATTCCTCGCCCAGTTGTATCTATTCCTATCTTATTTTGGGGATATTATCATTATTATTATTATTATTTCTTTTCACGTTTCAAATAGAGGCAAGAAATAGTATCACATTTTGTAAACAAAGCAAAAACGCATTTTACTTAGAGAAAGCCGTTCGTTGTGCTTGTAAAAACAATGTTTTTGTATTTCCTTAATACATGGGCTGCAAAGGTTCCCTTTAATGAGTCTATCAGAACCTTTTCCACTCAAACTGGATTCCCCAGGCACACCGGGGATTATTGCTGCTGCTATCATTTCCGAATCATTTTAAAATTTCTTCTGTTTAAAAGTCCTATTTTTTGGTAAGTGGAAGCAAATAGACGAGATCTGAAAATAAAGTGGGTGGTCTTTGCCATCAAGACCCAAATTATTCAAAACAACCAGCGTAATGCTCAGATAGGAGGCACGGTGCAATAATGGATAGCGGCTCAGATTGCAAAATCGGAAAGCCGAGTTCGAATTTCAAGCGAATCCATTACATTCACTTACGTGCTAATAGTCTTGGGAAAGGTATAAATTCTCCTCTTCTCCCTCCAGCTATGGGTAAATAGCAGGATTTATTGTCGCTACCTTATATTTGTAATTTCGCGCATGTTTGTCGTTTGTTTTTGATTTTGTCGACTGCGCAACATAGTTGGTAACCGACTATGAGAAAAAGTGGCCCATGGAGCAATTCACTCCGCAAGAAACTTGGAAACATACTGCTTGACTTTCGCGCCGGAATCTCCAATACGAACATTTCAGAGCGTTTGGGTGTCAATCTGAGGACAGTGCAGAGGATTGGATGAGACTAATGGTGATTATGAAGGCATGGCACTCTGATCGTTCTGATAAGAAAAGAACTCCCGAATTTGTTGGTGAGGCAATAAGACTAAACACAGAGGCCTACATCAAGTGCCTTAAGGACGTAGTGCTGCTGGAAGACACTATGTCTGACAACAGGACTCTGCACCGTGCCACACAAGCAGGAGAACCCAATAATGGCTGTCAGACAATGTCTGCGACCACATAATCACTTACATCTGGTCACCTAACTCCTCGGCCTGCACCCCTTGATTATTACAAATCTCCTTGTAACTTGTGTAAACTGAAGGCAAGGATTATGACATCATTCACCAACTTAAACAAGGAATATCTTCAGAGGATTTGCAAAAGTTGTCTGTAAGCTGTGGTTGAAGTCAATAGCGATTTTATTGAATAGGTTTACTCTTTAGTATTTCAAGATATTTTTGTGTAATCTTGGTAAATATATCTGTTAAAATGAGGTGTCAGTGTTATTTTCATTTTTGCTTCATTTAGGCGACAGTTTATCCATCGAATCTGTGGGTATTGGTAAATATATGACTATTTGAATATCTTCTCTTTATCTCTTTCGTCGATGAACCGTCATTTTCGGGGAAACAGTTTACAAACGATGTGGTAATTAGTTACTGATAACTATTTCACTTGAGTTAGCATAGCTTTAAGTTGGTGCTTTGTCATATGTGGTTTTGTTTCAGACTAAATGTATACCGATATATTCCAATCGAAACACAAATATTATCAGTTACAGAGTACAACTAAGTAGTATGTTTGAAAATATAAACACCTCATTAACAATAATTATTATTATTATAACAAAAGGAAGATACTAGTTTAATTAATGCAGAAAATTCTTCTTTATTTCATTGAAGTGTTTTGTTTAGATTTCGAAGAAACGCGAAAATCAACATGTCATTTATATCAGATAATGTATTATTCAACAGTATTTATTTCAGATCAAATGCGTGAAAGATTTTAATGTTAAACAAGGCTACCAAGGACAGATTATTCCATCAAATTGAAAGGCAATAAAAATGCTTTAAAAGCAGATCTTTAAACTCTATAACAGCATCAACCAGGAGAATACTGATGTTATCGCTGCGTATATGGGTCTAGAACATCGAGATAATGTAGCGAATAAAAGACTCCAGCAAACGACTTAATTTGAAAATATAGAGATTTCAAATAAAAAATAAGAGAAATCTTATTTGTTTCCAAATATTTTAAATTATCACAAGTTGTATCATGAAGTATATTTTGTACATCGTAAATTATTGCTTGTTGCTACATTCTTTAATGCGATGAGAGGAAAAGAGATCGTAAGAATGACCTTGATGTTATCTCGTTCTTAGATATGAACTTTGCCACTAACTCTAGTTTAGACCGCCCCTTACCTAACTTCCCCCACCCCACGGAGCACAAGCTTCGTGATATCTCTATGCCGGCTCGGGAGGTCTTCAGACTTATCAAAAGCCTTGATTCTTCGATAGCTACTGGTCCGTATGAAATTCCTGTAGTTGGTCTCAAGAACTTTCAGTCAGAAATTTCTCCAAACTTGGTGAAGATGTTCAACCACTGCTTTAAGAAGAAATGTTTGCTAAGCCCATCGAAGGTGTCTAGTATGTGCCCCGTGTTCAATAATACAGTTGAGACCACGACCCCGTCAAAATAACGCCCCATCAACCTTCTTAATGTCATTAATACTCTTTTGGAAGCCATCATAATCAAGAAAGTCGTTTAACACCTAAAAAAAAAAGAAACGCTTGTGCGACAAAAAGTATGGTTTTCATTTTTCTTTTTTGTCTATATCAACGATCAGCCCAAGCACTCTCTCAGATACTTAATAAATATATGTGCAGATGGTACCACGGTATATGGGTGGAACTCCAAGTATCTTGATGAGCAGTGTCTGGCAGCTGATCTCTCATCTGAGATGTCACAGACCAATGGTGAAAAAACTGACTAATATTAATCAATACATCTAAAACTAACCTCGTAACATTTCATCACCTCCGAGCAGACCTTAAACTTGCAGCAATCCTGCTGAGTGATCATGATCACAAATAGACCCCTTACTTCGATCTTAAATGGATAGCGTATATTCGTACCATCGCAAAAGATGCTGGAATAATGGTCTCTTCGGTGTATCGTGCCAGAAAACGCCTAGCTCCTGCAGACATACACTATCTTTATAAGAGTCAGATCAGACAAAGAATGGAGTATTGTCTGGATTAGTACTGCTCAACCCTCACTGCCCAACCTCGACAGAGTTTAAAATCACTTACGCGGCCTTGTAGGTGATGAATTATTCTCCACTCTACCACTCTTACCCTACAGACGAAACGTTACCAGCCTTTCACTACTATATAGCCATTACTATGGCAGATGTTCGGACAAGTTATATTTGTTTGTGCCACCAGCTCGGACATTCACGGCTAGGACCCGCCATGCCCCCTGTTCATAGCGGCAAACCATCCCCATTCCTTTTATGTTCCTTTGATAAAAAGCAAGTTCCACTCAGACAGCTTCTTCCCTAGAACTATGGAACAAACTCCCGAGAGACTGCATCCCTGACAACTATAATCTTGGTCTCTTTAAGTTCAAGGTCAACTGATATCTATCCTACTTATCCTCATAATACTTTACTTTCCCCTTCTTCCCTCTCATAAAATCTCACTCAGCAACCTTCTGCCTTGAGTGCCTCTTGGGCCTTGTATTGGGTGAGCTATCAGTAAAAAAAAGCTACTTCCTAATAACAGAAATGTTTAGTATTCGATCACTTCTAAATAGTTTAACTGATCAAATGTTGGTAAAATATAGGAACTGCTAGTCATGACAGAAAGTACTATTGGGTAATTGATAGCGGCTCGGACAGAGGAATCCGAGAGCCGAGTTCGAACTCAAGTCAAATTTTTTACATTCACTTTCGTTTGGGAATATTGTTTTTGTTGTTGTGTTGACGGATTCAACTAATTTCTCATGATTTCTTGATATAGTTGTTGTGTACGTTGGCTTGGGAGAGTAGTAATTCTGTTAGGAAAGGTGATATAGAAATAAATTCAACCACAAATTTTAACGTTCAAGCTCAGGAAAAATGTTGACTTTCTAAGCAAACAGGCTGTTTACCAATGTGGAAGATTGTCACAAAACTGGCTCTAGAATCCTATTTCCCCTCTTCACATGACAGTAGTAAATAATTTTCTATAACAAATGGTGCTAGTTTCATACCTGATCTAGCTATGTAATTTCCATTAGTTTGTTTGAAGTTTGGCTGAAGAATTTCAAATGCTGATTTTCTAGGTAAGACCCCCACACCGAGAAGATTGACACAAAACAGTCTTTTTACTCCAATTTTGATCTTATTTTGATCTATCAATAACATTAAAACGTTCTTTCAGGTTTAACTGAGAGTAGCATTTGATTAATACACTATTTCGTTTGGGGAGAAATTATTATTTTAAATTTATATAAATTATTATTTGAAATTTATTTTAAATATTAATATGTGATCCTTGGCATTCTATAGACGACTTAAATATTTACATTAACTTTTCTACTCTTTCGGCTTTAATATTACTTGCATCAGGTAAAGTGAACAATAACCAACTTTGCATAATTCGAAGAACGTTTGTTTTGAATGAATCTGCTCTTAAGCAGAATGCGTCTTGATTGGGACCTCTACTACTTAAAATACATCTATCAGTTTTGTATCAGAAGCATTTTATGGGATAAACGAGTGGTGCTCGTATTTCAACGGAGTGAAATGTGATCATCCATCCGGGGCCGCCATTTCTTTCTCCGTTAGACAGTTTACATGGCGAGTCACGTTCGAATCTTTGCATGCGCTGGAGGTAAGTTATTTTATTCTTGAGGTTATTCTAGCGTTTCAAAAATTACATGCAACCCTGGGCCGCTTTGTCCTCTGCGTTAGTTCACTACACTCCCCCCCCCCCACTGTTCTCATGATCACAGCAAATGCAACTAGTGGGAGGTCTCTTCTGCCGGGTACTCCTTCGAGGGGGGGGGGGCAACATAAGTTTCGTCTTCAGATGAATTACTACTGGTGGAGTCATTGGTTTATCCTGCGCCAGACTCCGTGCTGCTGGTATCAGGAGAATCGCCTGGCGAAGTTGATCTCAAGTCGACTAGCAGCGCTCACTTTCTCTTGAATCACTTTCATGTTCAGATAGAGAATACGACCAACGAAAGGGGCGCGAGTGCTTAACATGCCGGGGAATTCCGTGAATCAGTACTGACTGTGAACTCTTAACTTTGGTTATGCGGCCCGTCTTAAACTTGGTCGTACACCTCCCTTGCGGAGTTTTAACAATGTCTCCCAGACAATGTCTCCCATCCCGTATGCTCCTCGAGTATTCCATGGCTCAAGCAGAGGCGTCGCATCGAGATGTCCTATACGCGAACGTGTGATACTTATGTAGTGCATCTGCCGTCGCTGTAGACGGTGAGAGGTTTTCCTTAGGAGTGACGTTATGCCAGTAGACTGCTTCATTTTGGTACTTTTGGTACTATGAGGACATAGAATAATTTTTGAAGATGACGTAATAATAATCTTTCATTTTTCTTGTAATTTTAATTGTAAATAGGAGGTAAGTGCTCCTTGTCAAGAGCTTGGATCAGGGATCGCTTCTGTTGCTTTTTTTATCATTTCTCCCCCAAGTAAGGCAATAAGGCTACTAAGACGTGAGGTGTTACTGAGGATGCAAGACATAAAAGTGAAGAAAATTGAAAAAATTTTGTGAGAAGAAACGAACAGGATTCAATGAGTCACAAGTTGACGATTGACATTGCATTAAAATGTTTGTAGATTCTAGTTGACAGCAAGAAGGTGGAAGCAAGAAATGCAAAAGAAACTTTTAGAATAGAACTTAAGGTTGCATCTAGAAATTTCTATAGTAAATGAAATCTACTTGTTAGTCTAGTACTAGGCTTAGATTCATAACGTTGTGGTACCAAAGGGAAAAGTTCACTATATTATTATTATTAAATTTATTTATGCGTGCATTCGTAGTTGGTTATTTTTTTTTTTTTTATTTACTTAATTTTTTTTATTTATTTTATTTGTTTGTTTATTTGTTTATTTTGGATTTCATATTTTTGTTAGAAATTTTATTTTTACTGGGGATGCATTGTTATCTTATATGGTTAGTTTAAAGTATTGGGTTTGTCTAAAGTATGTTACATTATCTCCGTTGTATATAGTGCATATATTTGCATTTTATTTGATGTTTTAAAAAGTATTCTTTTTTCGTTTTATATTTTTAAGTAACGTAGAAAAAATTTATTTTTGCGCTTGCAAGTAATTTGTGTTGTTCTGGGAAGGTGATCTGTTTTTGTAGGCTAATGCTCTTTTCCTCATTTTCCATAATATTTTTAGAGTGTTTCCTACATATGTTTAGAAAGAGCTTTGCTGTTCGCGTATTTACTATTGGTAAAGTATGTTTTGCATGCGTAGTTTCTCTGTTTTCAGTTAACTCTCTGTATATTCAGTGCGTAGTTCCTCAGTTTTCTGTTAAGACTATGTATATTTTCTTCATTATTTGCTTATTTTTATAGTGGTTCGATATATTGTTTTGCAAGCAATTGCCGTTTAAGGAATATTCACATTTTGCTCTGCAATTACAAGTGGGTTTGGTTTGTGTGGGCTATTTTTTGGTTATTTTTCTGTTGTCCTTTTTTTATTATTTGTGACATGATTTCGGCGTAACGGTACCTGATTTTTTATTGCTTCCGTTGAATATCTTATGGAGACTGCTTGATGAATAATTGTTTGTGGATGAATTTAATGAATATTTTCCCTACATTTGGTTTTAAGTTTTTATTTTACGGTCGGTTAAATCATACAGTTTCTGGAGTGAGCTTAAGTCCCAATAGGCCTTCAAGGTATGGGGCCTCCCTGAGAGTACACCCATTCATTGCGCTATATATATATATATATATATATATATATACTACAAAAAACAAAATGACCAATCACCTTACAAATGAAAAAGAGACTTGAAGCAACTGAAATGTGGTTCTACAGAAGGATGCTGGGAATGAAATGGACCAAGACCAAACACGTGATCAATGACGAAGTTTTAAAGAAAATGGAAGCAATACTTAACAGCAGGATGAGTCAGTTCAAATTTCTCTGGGATATAATGAGGAAAGAAGGCTTGGAAAATGTAATGTTCACAGGACAGATAGAAGGTAAGAGGGATAGAGGAATACAACGCATAACCTACGTAGCGACCTTGAATAAATGGATGGCAGAACAAGGTTTAGAAGACATAACACAAATACGAAATTTATTAAGGGCTACAAAGGACAGAAAATTATGGAGAACCGTGATCGCCAACTTTCTGAAGGAACGCGGCACATAGAAGAAGGTAACCCTTTAGTAACGCCACAGAAGACGTGTATGGAAATTTTATGGCGTAGCTGGGAGTGTTGCTCCTAACTCTATTGTAGTAAACGAATCCAAAATGTCGACATTCCTGGGGCCATACTTTTTCTGATCTGTGCTTTGGATAATAACACTTACAATGCCTCGATCGATGTTCACCATAAAATTGTTACCAATAGTGAATCAAGCCAATGTGAGTAGCAGTTATCTGAAATGAAATTCCAGCCTCTTGAGAGCCCACAAATCAACCTCTCTAAATTGAACAAAAAAAGAATATGTACATCTCAGTTACATGAGAACTGTTTGCAGCGAACGCTTCCAACACAGTAATCACAGGATCACAGGATGCATCATATATAAGGTTCAAACATAGTTGGCTAATTGATAAGAATGCTACTATGTCATAAGATGACTGTGAACTTTATAAATTATATCTTCTTCTTTATATGCTGGGTGTAGGCGATCGTGGCTCTCCACAATTTCCTGTACTTTGTAGCTCTTAATAAACTATGTTTTTGTTATTTCAACTAAACCCTGTTTCGCCACTCATTTACTGAAGCTCACTAAGTATGTTATGTATTATTTTCCTCTCTCCCTCTTGCCTTCAGCCTGTCTTGAAAGTATCAGATTTTCCAAGCCCTTTTTCCTCATTATGTGCCGTAAAAATTTCAACTGCCTCTTCCTGATGTGAAGTATACGAGTCCTTTTTGTTTCCATTTTCTCTAAAACTCCATCGTTGCGCACATGTTTGGTCCATGGTATCACCAGCAACTTTCTGTAGAACTACATTTCTGTTACTTCATGTCTCTTCTTTATCTTTGTGGAGATTGTCAAACATTCACTGCCATATAGAAAGACAAATATCACATAACAGTTCAATACTATTTTCTTTGTTTCTAGCGACCTTTTGCTTATGAATACTCTGCTTAGATTTTGCATTTTGATTTTGGCATCTCCGATTTGTAATTTGCATTTTGGGTTGCCTCTTTTGCTAACAACCATGTATTCTGTCTTCTTATAGTTTATGTTTAACCCTTTCTTCTCGCATTCCTTCACTACCTTCTGTAGGAGGATTTGTAGTTTTC
Source organism: Acanthosepion esculentum (assembly GCA_964036315.1). Classification (NCBI taxonomy): domain Eukaryota; kingdom Metazoa; phylum Mollusca; class Cephalopoda; order Sepiida; family Sepiidae; genus Acanthosepion; species Acanthosepion esculentum. Next base: position 73,824,958 of record OZ038495.1, read on the forward strand.
TTTCTGTGTCTGCTATCAACACTTTGTCATCTGCATATCTTATTCTGTTAAGATTGTAGCCACCAATAATGAATCCTAGTAGGACTTCTAGTTCTCTCAGAATCGCCACGCAGTAGAGGTTGAATAAGTTTGGTGAGAAGACACATCATTGTCATACACCCCTTTCTATTTTTGTATATCTGATGAACTCATTTTCTATCCGCATGCAGGCTGTTTGTTGCTAATGTAGATTCTTGATTATTCTAATCTCCTTCCCAAATATGTCAAGGTTACTGAGTAGTTCCAACAGATCTTTGTAACGTACTATATTGAATGCCTTTTCAGGTACGCATCCTTCTAAATCTCTAAAACCCAGATACGCATCCTTCTAAATCTCTAAAACCCAGGTACGCATCCTTCTAAATCTCTAAAACCCAGGTACGCATCCTTCTAAATCTCTAAAACCCAGGTACGCATCCTTCTAAATCTCTAAAACCCAGGTACGCATCCTTCTAAATCTCTAAAACCCAGGTACGCATCCTTCTAAATCTCTAAAACCCAGGTACGCATCCTTCTAAATCTCTAAAACCCAGGTACGCATCCTTCTAAATCTCTAAAACCCAGGTACGCATCCTTCTAAATCTCTAAAATCCAGGTACGCATCCTTCTACATTTGTATTGCTGTTTATGAAAACATTCTGAGTATAAATATCGCATGCCAGTGTCTTTGACGAATCCGCACTGTTCTTGTACTATTCGCGGTTTGATGCTGTGCACTCTATTCCTCAGAATTCGGATGATAAATTTTCTTATACGGCTCATTAGGCTGAATGTCCGTTGTAGTTCACATTCTTTTTAACCTGGGTTCTTAAGCAGTGCTATGAAAATAGATTTACTTAGGTCTTCCAGTATCTCATCACTGTTGTTAATTTCATTTGATGTTTCTCTAATCTTGTCTATGCTGAAATCATCAAAGGCTACCAGCATTTCTGCCTGGCTCCGCCGCTTTGTTCAATTTAGCTAGTGCAAATTTCACTTCAGATTTTAATGTTTCCGGTCCGTCGATATTTCTCTGTATTGCCGGTTATTCTCTTTTATCGTGGAAGAATTCTCCGATATATTTGTTCCATCTCCGAAATATTTTTTCCTTTTTTAATATCAGCGTGCCGTCCTTGCATTTTGTGCATCCTATAAAGACAGGGTGCACAAAATGCAAGAAAAAGTTTTCTTATATCTCTAATTTTTCTGCTTTATCTGTGATACTAATTCTTTCTATTTCTGCACATTTTTCGTTGAGTCATTCCTATGTCATTCCTATGTAGCCTGCCTGCGTTTGTTACTTATTTCTTTGTGTAGTGTCCTATATTATGTTTCGTGTCTTCGTATTGTTTTTTGTCTCCTTTTTTATCGGGTCGAGAAATCCATCCGTCATTTTTTTCTTCGTCTCTTTTCCTTTGAGATGATCTCAGTTGCTGATGTTACTAAAGCTTCTCTTAATGTGTCCCATTTCGAGTTTCCATTTTCATTTTCCCTCGTATCTGCTTTTCACACTGTCCTTCACTGTCACACTGTTTCTTCTTCAGATTCGGATCGTTTAAGGGTCAGTCGTATTGTAAATTGAGTCCTGCCTCAGGCACCTTCAATTTCCGCAGTTTCACTCTAGTTTACTTATCACTGAAAGGTGATCGTTTCATTTATTTAATAGTGAAAATGATGTGTTAAAAGTCTTTTAAAAATAGAAAGATGTTCACATGAATTTCAACACGTGAAGGCTTGAAATGGACGTTTCTATTCAAAACAATACAAAAATAAATTACAACGTAATCAAAACATGAGGAAAATATAACAACACCAAAGGCAAAAGCCCCTTGAAAATGGCTACAGGAGTGGCTGAAAGTGCTTGGGACAATGAAAATGATGGAAAATTTTGTATCCACTTACTCCTAAAAAACGAAAAATCGTAAGGATGCTGGAAAAACTTAAGAAAAAAATTCACACACACATATACGAACACACACACACACAAATACATATATACATATACGCACACACAGACATACATACACACACACACACACACATATATATATATATATATATATATACATATATATATATATATATACATATATATATATATGTGTGTGTGTGTGTGTTTATTGGATGTACGTGTTGGAGAAAACTTCCATGTTTTATATATATATATATATATATATATATATGTATGTATGTATCTATATGTATATGTATATGTATATGTTTCCTACTTGTTCTTTATTTTATCATATGTAAACGCCATAAGCATTTTCATATATTTTGTATGTAATATATGTGGGCAATAGAAGAATTATAACTAGAGCTGTTGATGCCAGGTAGCTATATCTTTTTAGGTGGGGGGCAATAGCGATGTTGTTTTCAAATCTAGAAATTGAAAGAACGATTTTATGAAAGAGTAGAGGTCAACAATAACTGGAAAAATATATTTAAATTTTAAAGAGCTTACTATTTATTTATATTAAATAATTATTTAAATTTTGAAAATCTCATTATTGTTAGAATTTATCAAAATACTCCATCATGATTGACAATATCCCTGAATATTTATTTTAATTGGTTCGGATTTTGCGTAATAAATCAACTGATTCTTCATTTGGAAAAGTCCTAAGGAAGTCATAACGTAATTGAATAAATAACTGCCCAGTGTTTTATCGGAAGCATGAAATCAGCCTAAATGTTGTGATAACAACAAAACAATAAACTGTCTGAATAACTCTTCGAATTATTCTTTCTGTTTTGTTTTTGATTTTTTTCATTTTCATTTGTCACTTTCCGTTCATAAACCATCGCAATACATATCACATAGCATTGGAATATATTAGGAAAAAACAGATCATTTTTGTTTAATTTGAACTCTGGTAACATATGTTTACTGACATTTCATGTATTGACCGAAATAAACATGTTATAGCGACATTCAAATAAACATGATAACGTTCTCCACAAGATCACGAGCTGTAGAATAGTTAACCTGCTTGCTTAGCAAGATATTGTGATTAGCTTCAATTTTCACTGAGCGCTCAAAAGATATTTTTTGAATCAAAATTTATCTGGACACTACTTATATTGACTGACCGAAAAATATTTTGGGTGGAATCATTTTTATAGATTAGCATTCATTAGACTTTCCTCAAGCCCCATTTGACAGAATCGAAGAAACAGTGATTATTTTATAATTTTAGAAAGGGGTCCTGTTCGTGATATAACTATAGCTCATATCGTTCCCCGAGTTCATAAAGCGCTATCTGTATTTATTGTTCCTTTACAAATGTCAAGTTTAAAGATGTGCTTAAGTTGCTGATAACTGATGTCCTTTTATTCAGTTCATATTTATACGCTGTTATTAAAGACATAAGCCTAGTTTCAACCTCGACATTTGTAAATAAAAACAATATATATATAACTACAGACATTATTACGTAACTGTAATTTACTAAAGAAATGCATTTCAAATTATTTTACTATAAACAAACGTATAAATCAAAGCAAAATTAATTTCAACATAGAACAGATTTCCTTGCTGCATGAATTGGAGAAGATACCCTCGTATGAAAACATTGAATCATCTTTGTTATCATTGATTGCTGACATTGGAATCGCATATGTTGTTACCCTTATTGGGAATGGACTGGTCTGATCACTATGTTTAGTAACATTCTATTCTGTTTCTGTGCGAATTTCTGCGATGAGGAGTTATCATTGTTTACACTATTTTCATTCGGACTATTATCCCCGGCTTTGTTGTTGTTATCCCAACATTTCGGCTGTTGTGCCCTCCGGCCTTTTCAGGTGTATATCGATAACTTACAGGACATTTCGAATTGAGCCTTTATTTAATCTGCGGTGGTGGGCTGTTCTCGTTCCACTGCTCAAACCTCGGGATATCTTGACTAGTTCTTTTTTTAGTACTCCTCAGTTAAGATGACGAAAATAGTCCGAATGTAAATAGTGTAAATATTTCTATTCTGTTTTCGACAATTTCTAGATAAAAGAAATTCATCTTTTATTGATGAAAAGCCACTCTTTATTGATAAAAAACCCTCTCTTCATTAATGAAAATATGTAGACAGAAACGTTACAATAATCTCAAAAGCGATAAACAACAATTCTTTGACTAGTGTTATATTTATTCCTTTGTTTTCTTTCGTTCGTTAATTCTATTGTTTATTTATATATTTCTCTCTCTCTCTCTCTCTCTCTCTCTCTCTCTCTCTCTCTCTCTCTCTCTCTCTCTCTCTCTTTCTTCATTCCTTCCTTTCTTTCTCCATTTTTCTTGGTCATAACTATTTTCTTTTACTTTCGATTCATTCATTTTTTTCTTTCTGTTCTCTTCCCTTAAACTCTTTCTCTCTCATTTTTCTCTCATTTTTCTCTCTCATTTTTCTATCTCATTTTTCTCTCTCATTTTTCTATCTCATTTTTCTATCTCATTTTTCTCTCTCATTTTTCTATCTCATTTTTCTCTCTCATTTTTCTCTCTCATTTTTCTCTCTCATTTTTCTATCTCATTTTTCTATCTCATTTTTCTCTCTCATTTTTCTATCTCATTTTTCTCTCTCATTTTTCTCTCTCATTTTTCTCTCATTTTTCTATCTCATTTTTCTCTCTCATTTTTCTATCTCATTTTTCTATCTCATTTTTCTCTCTCATTTTTCTATCTCATTTTTCTATCTCATTTTTCTCTCTCATTTTTCTCTCTCATTTTTCTATCTCATTTTTCTATCTCATTTTTCTCTCTCATTTTTCTCTCTCATTTTTCTATCTCATTTTTCTCTCTCATTTTTCTCTCTCATTTTTCTCTCTCATTTTTCTATTCTCATTTTTCTCTCTCATTTTTCTATCTCATTTTTCTCTCTCATTTTTCTCTCTCATTTTTCTCTCTCATTTTTCTCTCTCATTTTTCTATCTCATTTTTCTATCTCATTTTTCTATCTTAAAATAAGTTTCTTTTCTTTTCTTCTATCGATCCATTCTTTCTCTGTATTGTTGGATATATATTCTTTCTCCTTTTGGTTATATTTTCCCATTTAAATTTTCCATCTTACTCTTTTTTTATGATGCTCTATGTCTCCGAATTACTTTTTCTCTCCTTCCAATTGTTTCTGCTGTCTTAAGCTTCAGCATCTTTCTAAAGAATTCAGAATTTCAAAAATTGATGTCTGCTTCTGACATTTACAAATCATCAAATTTTAATTCATTTAAACTCGGCAGCCGTTCAAGAAAAGTTTCAAATTCCACATGACTATCATTCTCTGGAGAAGATTGCCGTAGAGTCACTTTCGCGTAAGTCAAAATGCCCTTTTACCAAAATAGCCTCTTCCTTTCAAGAAGTGATGCTTTATTTTGATAAAGTCAGGTTCCGTAAGAGAATATGAAGAATGCAGGGGATGTGATAAAATATCCCAACAAATCGCTGGAGCCAAATCTTTGTCAGTTTGACGTCGTGTTGCCGTACATCAGGTTGTTATCTTGTTACACAAACATCCTATTCTCGTTGGGTGAACAGTTTCTCTCAGTCTGTCCAGTGTTTCAAACGATATTTAGATCCCTGATTATTTAGATCAAGAGATCCTTGAAAAAAAATCAAAAGAAGAATCTGTAATTTTATTGGTCTTGAACTGGCATCTCACCTTCTGTCACTTCCGACCAGCCATAATGCAGGCTTCCCTATGCTTTTTCTATAAATACTTTCATGGTAAATGTTCTGATGAACTCCTCTATGGTACCAAGACAATACTTGATTGGCGACAAGATCTGATCATTTAACAGTCGAAATGGCTGGAGATAACCATAATTTCTCGACTAACAGTTTTATATTTTTTATGTATTTTCTTGCATTTCTCGCTTGTGTAACTCTCTTCTGGCTTCTTGCTTTTCAAGACTGATTTTCAAAAATCTAAACGCAAAATGTCAATCGTTATCTTCTGTCCTCTTAAATGCAGTTCTCTTCTTGTTCTTGTTCCTTAATAATGTTTTTCTTATATTCTTTCACGCCCAGTAATCCCTACGTGTTAGTGATTCTGTTGCCTTGTTTGGGGTGAAATGATTAAAAAAATGAATTTGCTTGCGTTAACCGTCTGACTATGAAGTCCACAAACTTCATAGCTTGAAACGTAGAAAAATTACTTCAGAAATATCTTAAACAAAAACATTACCGAACATATAAATTACCAAACACGCATAAATTGAAATTTGCTACTCAGTATATATTAGGACTTTGAATAAGTTCTCGCTGATTTTTCATGAAAAGTAATGTTGTATTTGCAAAAATTAGTAAAAAACATGACACTGAAAGTATTGTCCACCGCTCGCCATTACTTTTTCCCATCTTTCTGGCAGCATTTGAATTCCACGTCAGAAAAACGACCGTCTTTTGATGCTAAACACAATCTATTCAGGTCAAGGTTGAAGCGGAAGGTTCGATTAGTGAATGAGATAAGTTACCTTTCATTTGACTTGATTGGATTAAGCACCATCGAGCCAGAAGTTAAGAATTGAAATTGTTATCTACGATTATAATGGGTGTCCCTAAAATCTGGACACCTGGGCAAAAATACATATATTCAAGAAATTAAATTTTCAACAACATTTTATTGAATTGGAATATTAACAAATAACATTTTCAATATGATTTCCATCATTTGTGATGCAAAGGTTGATGCGCTTTGCAACATTCACGTGAACTCGATGTAATAACTGTACATTGCCGTCAATTTTAGCAGATTCACTCTTTATGCGTTCAATCAAGCGTGTTGCATCTGTGATTTTCATTGAGTACACCTTCTTCCTTACCATACCCCAGAAAAAGAAGTCAATTCTTTCTTCTTTCGACAAAACCATTTTTTGCTTTCTCTGTCTGTTATGGTCCAATATCCTCGCACCACGGTTATCATCCAAGGTTAGGACCAAGGAAGGACAACACATGAGTAGAAAATAACAAAGATATATTACAACAGAAATATAATACAAGAAGTTGAAGGTGTTAGTATTAACTGTCAGTCTGGTTTAGAGTGAACTAATATTGTCTTGACTCGTTAGGTCTCGACTCGTTCCTCGATATTTAACAACCCTCCCACGTGGGTCGAATGTGGCACAAGGCCAGTTTAATGTATTTTTCTCCCAGTTACCGAACTAGCAATTTTATCGGTTCTCAACATGGTCGGTTTGTTCAATTTTCTCCGTGTTTGTACGTTAATAATAGTTAAATCCGATCCGGAATCCAATTGTAGTCTGACTTTTCTGTTTAACATTTCTACTTGCACGTATTTTCGTATGTTTGTATCGTCCGCTTTGTCAGTCCTAGTGACTCTGCTTTTGCTTTCTTTCCTAGTCCAACAATGAGAACTTTTATTACCTACTTTTTTGCACGACAGACAAGTCTTAAAGCAGTATGGACAATCTTTATACCAATGCAAAGTCCCACAGCGATAGCATGGACTGGGTGGTAGTTTTTTCTGATATTGACTTTTTGAAGTAGAAAAATATGTTTGACCTGTTTTTTGAGGGGGGGGGGTGTTTTGGTTTGTTTTTGAGGAGGGACAAAAACGTGTTTGTCGTTGTACTTTATGTATGTGAGCGATGCCAGACTCTTCTATATCTTTCGAGTCCTTTTTTACGCTTATACATCTCCGACAGTCTTCAGCCAATTTTTGTAGCGTCAATTCTGTTTCCCTCTCAAGTTTTTTAAGAATTCTGCGTTTGATCACCGCGTCTTTAGTCTAAACCAGGCCTTGAACGAATATTAAACATTTAAAATTGTCCGGGCTGAGTTCAAATAACTTAAAGTCATCACAATGTTTGTTTACGATGGAAGCGAATGTTATATAGTCCTCGCTGTCCTTTTTTGTTTGATTCAGACATTTCCATCTTTTGTGGAATAGTTCTGTTAACAGTTTTATGGCTTCCTTGAAAGTTAACTAATTTGTTTTCCTCTGTAGGGTGTAGTCTACGAATTTAGTGTATTCGCTTGACCCTAATTTTCTTAGTAGTAAACGTACTTATCTCGCGTCTAACCAATTCCCGCAATCAAACTCATATAAATCTTCGTACCTTCTGAAGTAAGCTGCGAAGGTTCTGTCTTCGTTCGGTGCATACGTGAAGTCTTCGATAGAGCTCCATATAGCATTTTGCGAGAGAACTGTTTCATTTTTGGAATTTTGCCCTTTATTTGTTATTACCCGTAGCAATGAATCTTTCAAGATGCTTCTGTTCGTTTTTCTGTTGCTGCTCAAATTGTATTTTCATAAGTTGAAATATGGTTGCCTTAAAGTCTTCAATATTATGTGTAAGTGTTTTTCTTTTAGTTTAGACTTCAAGTCTTTCATACTACTGTAAAGTTGGTGTCCAAAAAGAAAATTTTCTCTTTTTTTTTCTTTTTTTTTTGTTCGCGTATAACTTGTTTTTTTTCACTACCAACGTCGCCTCTGTTATGGACAACCGATAGTAAAAGATTTTTTGTAGATTCCCCACGTAGAACTTTTTTTTTCAATATTCGCGTAGAACTTGTTTTTTCAATGTCCTCCGCGTAGAATTTCGTTTCTTCAATATCCTTTTAGATTTCTCCGCGTAGAGTTTGTTTCTTCAGTCCTCGTCGCCACTTTTATGGTCCAATATCCTCGCACCACGGTTATCATCTAAGGTTAGGACCAAGGAAGAACAACACGAACACAAGAGTAGAAAATAACAAAGATATATTACAACAGAAATATAATACAATAAGTTGAAGGTGTTAGTATTAACTGTCAGTCTGGTTTAGAGTGAACAAATATTGTCTTGACTCGTTAGGTCTCGACTCGTTCCGATATTTAACAGTCCCCCCACGAGGCCGAGTTCAACGTGGGTTTCTCCGAGCCCGTAGGCTCGGCCTAAAATACTCCCTTAAGAACCCGTATAAACGGGTCCAGGGCCTGTCTACCACCCCAGACGAAACTTTACCCTTCGGCAAAGCCTCGTCCGGGTTCCTCTCTGCCAAAGCAGAGAGTTCGACAGGAGTCGCGCACAGTCAGAGACTGCGTCTCAACTCGTTCCTCCCCTCTTTCTCAGAGAGGCCCAGTATTTATAGAGTCAGGAACAGTCCATTATCGTTATAGGTAAGTTCCCATAACACTATCACAACATTTCGGCCGCTATACTCTCAGGTCATCCGTATTCAGTAACTTTCTGAGTAAGTCAACGGAGAAATATTTATTTCAGCTACGGTGAAATGTTGTCACCTCACTATTCTTAAGAATTCTTATCCATCTTTTCTCATGATACTTATCGGTAAAGATGTAATCCCTAACCCAGGAATTAAACTCAAAAATCGTGCGTTTTATCCACTAGGCTATCAATATAATTTCTGTTTACTCTTTAAAAAAAGTTCCCAAATATGACAGAAATTTTAAATAGAGCAACTGAAACTTTGTAATTCACCTAAAACTAAATAAAAAATAACATAAAAATTATACATTTATAAAAGAGAAAGTAATTTACTAAATTGAAAATGTATAGAAAGTGGATTGATTTCTGAATCTTCCCTGTTAAATGTGCCTTGAGGTTCTTGCAACATTCACATTTTCATAACGAATATTCGTCTTTCACAAAGTGGGATATTTAAACATTATCACCCTCATGAGATCTGTCTCGATTTGAAGGCACACTGCACATCTGTATAATTTTTCATCTACAGTCACTTTAAAAATAACTCTTATCAGTCCCACCTTGTTCTAACTCATGATGAAAATAGTGCAGGACTTCCAAGCTCTTTAAAGTTTTATATGTGGAATGATGGAATTTTATTGATAGTTCTTTAATGTCGTAGTTCAATGTGCATATCATTGTTGTTCGTCCAAGTTCTGTGGTGTTATTCAATACCATTTGGTATTGAATAACATATCACCAATACCCTTTGGTATTGGTGACAAAACCATTTCCATAATATTTACTGTTTCCAAAGTTATTACCTTCTGTTGTATAACTCTGATATTAATATCAAGTGCTTCTTTGATTTTAGTTTCTTACTGACAACATATATCAAGTTTTTAACATTTAACGCCCTGAACCAATAATTCTCGCTTTTCTTATCGTTTTTTTTTTTTAATTAATGGTGAAATCTTTATATGCAATTGGAATCATTTACAAAGTTTTAAATAAGAAATTGCCAACTTTTAACGGTTGACATGGGGAGAAGCCATTACCTTTTCCTACAAAAATTAAATAACAAAAATAAAAACAAAAACAAAAGTGTTGATAAACCGAATGAGATCGGCTAAGCTGTGCGTCCTGACTCATCCGCCGATAGAAAATTTTAAGATTTAGCGTTCTTATATCTTCAGCGTTTCTCAATATAACCAGCGTCTACGTTTATATCTCATCTTCCCCTTACCTATATATAATTCTATCAATAAAAACATTACTTTAGTCTGATGATCTTTTAGAGGAAAAGCGTTAGATGGATAGGACAAGAACAGTGCGGCTTCGTCAAAGACACTGGAACAAGGAACGCAATATTTATGCTCAGAATGTTATCAGAAAGAGCAATACAACTGCAGAAGCTGTGTACGATAGTAGGCCACAAAGATTTATTGGAACTCTTCAGCAACTTTGACATATTTGGAAAGGATAATAGAATAATCAATAATCTATAGGGGCAACAAACTGCCGGCATACGGACAGAAAATGAGTTCAGCAGATATACAGAAATAGAAAGGGGTGTATGACAATGATGTGTCTTTTCACAGAATTATTCAACCTATTCAGCGAGGCAATTCTGAGAGAATTAGAAGTCCTACTAGGATTCATTATTGCCGGCCACAATAATAAGATAATGCAGATGACAGATTGTTGATAGCAGACACAGAAACGGAACTACAAAATCTGCAGACGTTAGTGAAGGAGGGCGAGAAAAAAGGACTAAACATAAACTGCAAGAAGACAGAATGCATGGTTGCTAGAAAACGGATTAGCCCCAAATGCAAATCAATCTTATGACACATTTTGAAATTTGAAACTAACAACGTACCTATTAATTTGAGAAATTCAAGACATCACATAAAAATGGATGGTTGACTAAGGAAAAATCGGCTTTTATCGTAACTTATAGATGTTGCCTTCATATCAGCAAATCTTCCATCACGCCCAATTAATATTTATTTTATATATCGTTAAAACATGAAGTAGTGACTAGTAATGGGGAACACATTTTTTTCGCCCTCGGTCGAGATCATAGAATTCGCAAATCCCGTGCTGCGGATAATGTGAATTCCATATTTTTCCTCTTCCCAGGAAGTTTTGAATTCAGAATATCCTGCTCTTGGACTAGCTGCCACACATCGCTAGAAAAACCATTCCGCTCTTCTATCTTATTTATAACTGGTGGAAGAAGAAGAGAATTCAAGGGTATTTGAATAAAAAAGTGAAATTAATGGACTCAGTCGAAGTTCGAACACGATTCGTGGATTTCTTTTTCTGAACTGCTAACCGTTAGGCATCCATAAACAGCACACATACACACACACACACAGACACACACACACACATTATGATAAAAATATAATTTTACGGTATGCTATATTAAAGTGCCCAATATTAGTGATAGGGCGTATGTAAATATAAATTTGACATTGATGTCAACACCCAGCGGCGATAGTCTGTTTCATGGTCAAACACAATCGTCAGACCATCTATGCGAACTGACGATTGCATTTCAACATGAACTAGACTGTCCCCATTATGTGTTGATTTCAATGTTCAATTATATATATATATATATATATATATATATATATATGAGAGAGAGAGAGAAAGAGAGAGAGAGAGAATAGAAATAGTAATAAAAATATCGATTCTTTCTAAAGAATTCATGAATTCTATTTTTTAAATAAAAAATAGAATTCTTTAGAAATAAATTTTTCCTAAAGAATTAATGAATTATATTTTTTTAATCCGGCATATTTTTATTACTTCAAACGTTATTTTTAGTGTACATGTCGATAGACGAAATAAATACTGTTTAACATAAAACGCAGTATCTACTCAAATACTATATATATATATATATATATATATATATATATATATATATATATATATATATATATATATATATATATATATATATATATATATATATAAGGTAATACTATATATATATATATATATATATATATATATAAGGTAATACTGTATATATATATATATATATATATAAGGTAATACTGTATATATATATATATATATAAGGTAATACTGTATATATATATATATATATATATATATATATATATAAGGTAATACTGTATATATATATATATATAAGGTAATATATATATATGTATATATATATATATATATATATATATATATATATATATATATATATATATATATATATATATATATATATATAACATCATTTATTGAAGTGTATAATTTCTTGTGATAGTAGCGTTAATGATTGCGAACATATTTTTCATGCCGCCGGTTGATATTACAAGCATGTTTTCTTGAATTATTAAACCGTTACATATTTTATATTTAAAATACTTATATTCATGGTTATACTGACGATATCTTCTCGTTTTCTGATATGCATATATTTATCATCAGTCATGTATTTGGCGAACATAAATTTACCAGCAAGACAAAACAAGTCGTGACATTATTTCTTATTTCTACGATATCTTCACGTCTTCCATTTCATTGTCCGGATCCAGTAAGAAAATCTACATATCTATCAACGAGAACACGTTGTTCGGCTCGTCAATTTGTTTTCCTTCCAAACGTTATCCGACATTTTTATTATTCTGGATTCACACATGTCAAGAAACGTCGGGGAAATAAGGGTAAGAAATTTGTATTAGTTTAATCTTCCAAATTGGAGGTGGGAGAATCCTTTCCAATTTTGAAGACTACACTTCGAAATATTTCCTCTTACTTATATCCGAAAACTGACTACTGTCACTTGGGGAAAAATCAATAACTATCTCAGCTACAAAACGGGGTAAGTATTTGCTAATTGTAGTTTCATCCAGTTCTTTCGTAACTCATCTTCATTAATTTAAGCGTAGTATTAAATTGTTAGTTTGGTCTCATTATTTTACTGTTGAAACTGCTAAGTGTTACCGTAAGTTCTATTCTGTTAGATTCTTATCTTGTACTTCTCAACCGTAAAACTCTCTTCCGTTTTAGGTTTTCCTGTCAACTATGAGCTTCAAGAATTTCAATGGAACGTTACTCGTCATCTTCTGTCTCCTTGATTCCTGGTATTTTTTATTGTCCTTTCATCTCAACAACGTTTTCTAAGTCTCTTTTACTCTCAGTAACCCAGTAACCCCTTGCATCTTAGTGTCTTCTTCCCGAGAACTGTTACTTTGTAGAACAGCTACCCAATAGAATGCTTCCACGATCACGACGATCGTATGTCTAGGATCAACAGTTATCTATCCTATATATCTTGATAATATACATTTCTTACCTTCTCCTATTACACACAATAACCTCATTCAATAACTTTTATGATGTCAACGAACACTCGTTGCCACTTTTGTAATGCTCGTTGTAGTAGAGACTTTTTAATCGTAGATACAACTGTAGGAACGCCGTTGGACAATGCTGGTGTCAGATGCCTTCGAATAACACTCGCACTGATAGTACTTGCTCGATAATACTCGCTCGAATAGTGATCCGAATAGAGAAATAATATAGTGAATAGAGTAGAGAATAGCGGTCCGTATAATAGAGGATAGAGTAGAAATGATGATCCGAATAGTAATAGAGGATAGACTAGAAATAGAGATAATTTAGACTCACGCGACTTCCTATATATGCATTTCCTCAATGGTCACGTGGTCTACTTAATTCAATAATGGGATCGCCTGTGTTTGCTCACTGGCGATCTATGTTCAAACTCAAGCGTCAGCAGCGACACTTTATTCCTATATAACAGTAACCCTGTACCTTAAGTGGCTCTTTGGCCTTATATTCAGTGTAAAATAGTATAAAAAATAAAAAAAGCAAATGTCAGACATTTTATTCCCTATATATTTCCCAATAACTTATGTTAATTCAGATATAATAAAGAATAGTAATCTATGTAGAGCTATTATCGTCTACGTTCTAAATGGAACTGACATTAAAAACGTATCTTGTATACTGATCTTTGTCGAATTTAAAAGTAGCGCTAGCATATCAAAGGACTCCCGACCGGCTGAGCAGCATAAGCTTCCACCGGTGATCGTACATCTCTCTTTGATATTTGTGCTTCTCCTTCGCAGATCCTTTCCGACTACTATAATAATTTAATTTCCATCAGATTTAATTTCCATCAGATTTAATTTCCATCAGATTTAATTTCCATCAGATTTAATGATGTGAATTCGAAAAAAACAAAGAAATCACAGATGAATATTATAGATCATGGATTCCAGACTTTTGATTTTTTTTCTTTCATTTATTACAAAGAAATATATTACTCGATAATCTGTAAATTCTTAATAATCTGAAATCATTTGAGATTGTTTTAATCTGCAAATTTTCTGACACTATTTTTTGGTGGGGGTGCTCCCACCACCACTTGTGGATTTTGAAAACGAGAAACTCTTCATTCACTAACAACAATGACACAGCCGAATAATTTATATTCCTCGGAGTTGTATAATGGATATCAAACAAGCATAAAATATGAGAACCATTGGTTGTAAGTAAGGCTTTCCATATTTCACTAAGTATGTTGAACAAATCTATGGAATGAAACAGCATTTCAAAATAATGATGAGCAATATTTTATTTAAAGTTAAAACAATAAAATATTTAAGAAAAAGTAGTAAAAAGAATACTCGTGCATTTTGCCCTGCTGAATGTTTTACAATATTAATCTGATCTTAATAATAATCATCATTATCACCATCTGTGGCGAGTCCACTTTTCTAAATACTTTTGTGAATGTGATATTTTCTATGTCTTACTATCAAACATCTCTCTCTAATCTAATCTCTCTTCTAGTTTTTCTTTCCAATACCGTTTGTTATCCATTAGGCATCAATCCATCAACCTTTTCTTCCATCAGTTATCACCTGAAGATGTATAGCGCCCAACTCTATTTTTGTAGTTACGTCTATATCTGATCTTTACCTATTCTCATATCTCTGTTGACCTCGTTTTATTTCGTAGAGTTATCTTCAGTGTTGATCTTTACATTGATTTTGAACCTTTCCTATTTTAGTTTCAAACAATTTAATAAATTCCCATGCTTTTTGCACTTACGCATAGTAAAATTATGTTTCGCATTCAAAACGTAAAATATAAAATAAATTTATAATCTCAGTAATTATCATTTATCATGATTATTCAAAATTTATATGATTTCCAATCAAACGTTATAAGCCGTTTTATATTTTATTCACATACCATTTATCTGATAATAATTTAATTGATATCAAATCGGATATCACCAACCAAAAAACTAAAAACACAAGAAATCTGACAAATCCTTACTAAATTCGATCTCAGTTAAAATGTAAAAAACGACTACAAATATTAGTAGCATTAAACATAAACCATGCAACCCAACATTAATAAAATGCTATCAAAATTAATTACATAAATACTAAGTATATTCATTAAAAATGAAACTATAACACGAACTCAAACATTGGATAATCTGTACTTTTATAAATGAATAATGATTACACAAAACACCCACCACACATATATATAAGAGAGAGAGAGAGAGAGAGAGAGAGAGGGAGAGGGAGAGAAAGGGTATCTAAAATACCTTTACAAGCTTTGGGGGCGGGTTGTTCACACCAAAACAAGGAGAAAAATCCATACAAACATATGACGTGTGCTTCTACCTGTATCGTCTCCGACAGTATGGAGAATGTGTTCTTCGTGGTCAGGCGTACGGGCGGATCTCGGTCTTCCTCGATCTATAGTTTGTGGTGCCATGGATCCTGTATCAGCAACGCGACAATAAACAGCCATGCTGCCTCCCATCCATCACCATATTTTTCATTCAACAAATATATATATAGGTTGTATAAAAAATATGGTGATATATATATATATATATATATATATATATATATATATATATATATATATATATATATATATATATATTAAACGAAAACATCAACCTGGAAACTTGAGTCATGTTCTAAAATAGCTTCATCAGCTTGAGACTTTCTTATTGATATCGTCTCATGCATGGGGCCAAACCCATTCAAAATATCAAAACTATCAGTTGTATACAACCGCTTTCTTAGATCAATAGTTAAAATGGCGTTGAACGAGTGAAGCCTGAGGATCTTGGCAAAGCCCATCTTTCTTCGAACCTTTGGGATTGGCGCTAGAGAATCACAAACAAATAACTGTACGAAATAACGAGTAATGTGCCATGCGTGATACACGCTTAGGCGATCATGTATCATTAGGTTGCCATTTCCTTCTACGGTAGATTAGTTCCCATCCAAGACCCGGGCAGTCTTGCTATTTACCCATAGCTGGGGAGAGAAGAAGAGGATTTATACCTTTCCCAAGGGTATTAGCACATAAGTGAATGTAATGGATTCGACTGGGATACGAACTCGGTTCTCCGATCCTCAATCCGAGCCGCTATCCATTACTATCAACAGCAGCACCTGCTAGAATGGATATCACACGTAACTCGAAGAGAAAATAATGATATAATCAAGATGTCAACATTCCACATTACTTAAAATAAAAAGTTAGGAAGGAAACCCCGTCAATAATGTAAAGAGCGATAACAGCTACTGGACTTGAGAAACCTATTTCCTCAGTGCCATTCAATACGATGGACATTAACTGACTAAATACACCCGGGGCATTTGCTAACCCAAACGGCATAACTCTAAAATTGAAGAGACCCATGTGGCAGGTAAAACCGGTCTTTTCCTGATCCTTTTTGCTAAGTACTACCTGCCAATATCCCGACCTCAAATCCAAGGTGGAAAACATTTAGACTTTCCTAAAAGAGCTAGAATATCATCATTCAAGAGGAGGGGCACTGCCAGCGGTTTCGCAATGGCATTTAATTGACGAAAATCCACACAAAACCTATGCCCTCCATCCTTCTTTTCAACAATCACTATTGGAAAACTCCAGGGACATTTTCGATCATCCCTGATTCCATCATTTCATTCACTGCGTCCTCTACTAATTTTTTTGTGGATTGGGGCCCTATACGATCTTAACTTAATAGGTGAGTGATTACCCATGTTTATCTTCATTCCAACTGTCTCCGTCTGTCCCAGTTCCTTATCAGTAATGGCTGTTACCTCCCGATTACCGTTCAGCAACCCCCTCAATTTCCTCATATAACGCTCAGGAGCTGTTATATCTTCATCCCTTATTTCATTGCTACCTGTCTTATTCCCAGGCCTATTCTCAATCCATACTCTCACCTGTTCGACTTCTCTCACTGGGCACGCCTGTGCCAGCTCCTCTCCCTGCTTTATTTTAATAGTTTTATTGGCAGTATTGGTAAGGAAACGCTCCCCGACCTCTTCACCAACGAATCAGAACGGGTATCTCCCTTTCACTATTATCATACAGTAGGGACCACTTGGTACAGATCACTGTTCAGCACTCCTCCTTTTATAATCTTGCCCTTCCCAGATACAGTAGTCCTAGGGGGAAGCTTTATATCTGTCTGGGCCACCACTGGTAATTGTTTATAATTATCCTCTCCCAATAGTATCCCTACCCCGTCCAATGTTAGGGTGGCGGGGTTAAAACGCATCTGTGCCTTATTCTGTCTAAGCCAGTCACTCCCCAAAATTAGCTCACCACACAAGTCAAGTGCCACATAAACCTTAAGTTTACCTTTGGTCTTTGCCAAATGGAAAGGTAGCCACGTCATACCTTCTATCCTCATCCTGCTACTATCAGCCTGACTTATTAGTAGATCGACGGGACTAAGCTTCGTTTTCAGTCCCAACTGTCTAAAAACCTTGGAGCTAACCAGTGACACTGAAGCTCCAGTATCGACAATGGCATTCACCTTCTTGTCTCACAGCAACACATTACAGGTGAAGTCTGGTCTTTCCTTCAGCAAACGGTATACCTGCGCTTTTCTCCTTCTCGTATGTTCTCTCCTTTCCTCCCGCTTTCTCGACATCCAAGACGTGGGAGTCGGTGACAGGAGTTCACATTTTTCTAGGGGCTCCAATTTATGTCTAGAGGCCCTCCTGGGTGGGGTAGAGCTCGGATGACTCTCTTCCCTCGGACTAGCAACCGATTTCTCCCCTCCATTCGAGTTAGGGTTGTTCAGTTCGGTGTGGTCCATCTTTCTCCTGCGAGGACAGGTTTGTCTCAGGCGACCCGCTCCTCCACAGCGACAACACCTTCGATCCTTACAACTGGCTGAAAAGTGCCCGAGCACACCACATGTCCAGCATCTCAGAGGTCTTACTAGCACTGGGGCCACCCTGGTCTTACTTTTTGACGAGTGATCCATCGGCGTTTCCTGGGCCCCTTTTCCTTCTTGGTAGGGGGCACCAGCGTATTAACTCGCTTTATCCCCAGTTTACGGTCTCCCTCTGCCGTACACCACCGAGCCTTGTGCCCGAACTCGCCACAAGTCGTGCAGTCCGGTCCCAAAGACCTTGGGTCGCCTCCATAGTTTGTCGGACAGTCGCGGGCCCGATGCCCACCATACTTGCAAGTCCAGCACACCAGCCCATATCGGCCCGGTGTGGGCTTGTTGAAACCCATAACGTAGATCCCAGGCTCTCCTATTGGAAACTGCCTCAGCCTTCCAGTCCTCTTCCACCTTTTCTTTCGGGTCCCGTATCTGGATCCGCTCCCGGTCCTTCTTTTTCATCACTACTTTTGCCCCCCCCCGGGGTTCCTACCTACACCCCCTCTTATTCTATCCCAGAGTCGTTCGCTGGTCCGAGCCGCCTCTATGGCTGCGGCCAGGCTAACCGG
Organism: Acanthosepion esculentum; assembly: GCA_964036315.1. Taxonomy (NCBI): domain Eukaryota; kingdom Metazoa; phylum Mollusca; class Cephalopoda; order Sepiida; family Sepiidae; genus Acanthosepion; species Acanthosepion esculentum. The sequence continues at coordinate 73,843,924 of OZ038495.1, forward strand.
TCCCCACTTCAGAATATCGCCCCTCAGGTCCCTGTCACTCAGCGCGTCCACATACACATCAGCCAACAAGGCCTGAATAGGACCACTGTCCCGAGTCGTCAACTCAGAAAAAGCTAACGCCGCTAGCCCCGCGATTCTTTCCCCCAAATCCTCATTAGTCTCTCCTTCTTGTTGCTGCAGCCGGAATAATTTCCTGACTGCCTCAATAGCCGTACGCTCACTTGCCGCACAAGAGCTGATTTAAGTCGGTCCACGTCAGGGCCGGGTTTTCTTTGTACCACTCCCCTATGAACTTGGACACCTGCCCCGCTGCGGCGTCGTAATCTAGGAGTACCACATTTCTTGGTCCTGCTTCTTCTGAATGGACAGAGAATCCATTCGGGCAGAGGTCCGCAGGGTTTCCTTTATAAGTAGGTGTAGCGTCATGCTACCTATCAGCCACGTAAAACCCATCGATATTTCGCGGACTTCCACGTCCTCAAGGTCATCTGTGGTGTCTGATCCTGCTACGCTCATCCTAGCGTCTTGTTAACTTCCACTTTCCCACGAGAAGAGAGACCAACGACAGAACGAAAGGAAAAATACTCAACACGGTGGTGGCACTTCAACTGCGTACAAAGTCGACAAAGTCAAAACAAGATCAACAATATTACTGGCAGATCTAAGTGCAATGACCGAACAAAGGAAACCAAAAAGTGACTTACTCTTGCGATGGAGGGATACAGATTTCTGTGCGGGGTTTAAAGTTATAGTGGCGTTCCTCCTCCCAACGCCTGCCCGGGCTAATACTCTCTTCTCTCTTCAAGAATTTTCTCCAGTCTGCCTTTTTCAGCATAACTACGCGTTTATATAGAAAAACCTGGCTGATTATAACTGACCCTCGGCCTTACTACTTCGCACGCGATTATCTCCAATTTCAATAATAAAAAAATATACGTGTGTGTGTGTTTCCCAGACTCTCTCTCTCTCTCTCTTCTCTCTCTCTCTCTCTCTCTCTCTCTCTCTCTCTCTCTCTCTCTCTCTCTCTCTCTCTCTCTCTCTCTGTCACAGTATGAGCAGATTGACATAAATACAAAAACGACGGACGGATGGACGGATAGATACCATCATGGCTCTAAGCTTATGAATGACACATGGCACAGTGGATAAAGGCGTTAGTTAGATCCAGTGACAGGGCAAAAGAGTGTGACTTCAATACCTGGTTATGGCGGTGGAGAACTTGGAGAGGGAAATTAACAGGAGATAACTGATAACTGACATCCATTAGACATGGCACGTGGAACTAGAACAGTCTACCCCAGTGAGCGAAATAAAGGGTTCAGTTCGACAGTCCAACCAACTGAAGAAGGCCAGAGCGTACAACGGCCGAAACGTTGTGGTAAATATATAAAGGAACTATAATGTAGAAGGACAAATACAATTTAAAATGGCTGATTTCATTTTACGGCTCGTCCACATCTCGTAGGTTATTTAAAGACAAAAAATATTTTTAAATTGAACAAATATTTTTATGGGAATTTATAACGACTTGCGGGTACAAGTTGCACAAATTAGCCCATAGCTACAGGGGGAAGAGGTGGATTCATTCCTTCCCCAAGGGTAATTGCGCGTAATTGAATATAACGAAACCCGGCTGGTATTGAAATAATGAGCCATATAACAAAACTCATTATCCGAATTCTGATGAATAGAGTGCGCAGCAGAATCAGACCAGAATAGGACAAGAACGGTGCGGGTTCGTCAAAGAGACCGGAACAAGGAACGCGATATTGATGCTCAGAATGTTATCAGAAAGAGCAATAGAAATGCAGAAGAACTTGTGTCTCTGTTTCATAGACTACGCAAAGGCGTTCGACAAAGTACGCCACAAAGATCTGTTAGAGCTGCTCAGCTACCTTGAGATATTCGGGAAAGACTTTACTGGCAGCAAACCGCCTGCATAAAGACAGAAAACGAGTTCAGCAGATATACAAAAATAAAAAGGGGTGTAAGATGAGAGGATGTGTCTTCTCACTGGATTTATTCAGAGAGGCATTCTGAGAAAATTAGAAATCCTACCAGGATTCAGTATTGGCGGCCACAATAACAATATATAACAATATACGATATATAGATGACACAGTGCTGATAGCAGACACAGAAAGGAAACTACGAAACCACCTACAGAAGGTAGCGAAGGAAAGCGAGAAAAAGGACTAAGCATAAAATACCAGAAGATAGAATGCATGGTCATCAGCAAAAAGATGAGCCCAAAATGCAAATTACAAATCGGGGATACTAAAATCAAGCAAGTACAGAAATTTAAATATCTGGGAAGTGTTCTAACAGAGGACGGAAAGCTTGTCACTGAGATCCGGAGACGTATTGGGAAGGCCAATGTTGCATTCCAAAAGCTAAGCAGAGTATTAAGCCACAGGAAAGTTTAGTTGGAAACAAAGACAAGAGTACTGAACTATTACGTGATATCTGTCTTTCTGTATGACAGTGAATGCTGGACAATCTCCTCAAAGATGAAGAAGATACTTGAAGCAAGACAAATGTGGTTCTACAGAAATATACTCAGGATATTATGGGCCGACCATGTGAGCAACGACGAGGTTTTGGAGAGAATGGAAACGAAGAGGAAACATACTTAACATGAGGAAGAGGCAGTTGAAATTTCAGGGGCAAGTAATGAGGAAGGAGAGCTTGTAAAATCTGATACTCACAAGATAGAGGGAAAGAGGGACAGAGGAATGCAACACGAAACATATTTGATGAGCTTGAGCAAATGGATGGCAGAACAGGTTTTGGTAGAAATAACAAAATGACAAAACTTATTAAAAGGGACAAGAAGATGTAGAGGGCCTTGATCGTCTAAGTTCTGAAAGGATACGGTACATAAAAGAAGAAGAATATGTATATTTAAAAAGCGGTGGGTGAAGAGAAAGGATAAGAAAGAAAGAAATAAGGTAAGGTGCTGAATCGAAAAATGTCGGTTAATTTTGTTTCGCATTTGATTATCATGAAATAAAATTCTTTTCTTTTTCTCATATCGGATCATCGGCAAAAATGAACGTTTTCTAAAAATCTCATTCCTCTCTTTCATTCTTTCTCTCTCTCTCTCTCTCTCTCTCTCTCTATATATATATATATATATATATATATATATATATATATATATATATCAGTACGTCCGTACCTATAATGAGTATAAACAAGCTGAAAATATATTCATCTGGTTAAACCAAGATCGTATACCGAATAAAAATGAAAGATAGGTAATTCTAGAAGTGAGTCGAAAATATTTTCTTTATAATATCAACACTGTGATAGATAATAAATAAAGTAGTGGAAAATAAAATAGAAAAGAAACAAAAATAAAAAATCTTGACATTTGCTTCAAATGAAACGTATATTTGACTCGTGGGCATGGCTAAGCATGCGAAACAGGAGGAGAGATAAGCATTCTCTTCGTATTAACATTCATTCTTTAATTCGAGCTATGAAAATTGCGCTTCTTAGACCGGAAAGACAGCGTATGTGTCTATTATCTGATTGAATGTTCAGTTCAGGTGGTATAGAAAAGAAATGACAGTCTAGAGGTTTGGAATTCCGTTTTCAAGTACTGAATAATCAAAGTTAATAATCTTTGAGTCTGGTTCAGCCCTGAAATCAGTGTGGCCTGGTATTTGTAAAATCTGCCTTTCTGCCCCCCACACACACACGCATATATATATATATATATATATATATATATATATATAGATAGATAGATAGATAGATAGATAGATAGATAGATATGTGTGATATTTATTTAAAAATTATAATTATAAGTATGTTATAAAAGTTTTTAAAGAGACTCTTTAAAATCTTTTTGTTTTACAATCAACACCATCACTTGACAAGACACCAGAAGAGTTGAAACAAAATGAACATTATATACTTATGTTATAATTTTTAAATAAATATTATATATATATATATATATATATATATATATATATATATATATATTCTCAAATTCTAAATTGAATCCTTACTCGTTATATTTTTATGGATAACTTTAATATACCTGACTGCGTGGTGAACTTTCATATAGTAAATAAGTTTTATCAATACCGGGAAAAATGTGGGAAAACGTTTTGGAAAATGTGACCTTGATTGGCCTTATTGAAGGTAAGAGGGACAGGAGAAAGCAACGCATAGCCTCTCTAACGAGCTTAGGTAAATGGTTGGCAGAACAGGGATTAAGGAATATAGTAAAATGATAAACTTTACTAAGGGCTACAAAGGACAGGAAATTATGGAGAGCCATGATCGCTCACGTCCTGAAGGCACACGGTACAGAGAAGAAGGAAAACAGAAAAAAGTATGGCTATTAGCTCTAAGCATTTTGTCCCCTTACAATCCATCCTAACACCTGATCTACCATTCATTTACACAAATTTCTTGGGTAGGTTACAAGCTGTTTAACTTTGTTTATCTTGCTGCAACTATGTTCTATGAGCGTTAAATTCTTTCAGCCCGAGGCAAATAAAACTTACCTCAGCCACTAAAAACTTTAATGTTCCTATTAAGGACTAGATATGATTGAAAGTACTCGAAAAAAGATTGTGAACTTTGGAGAGTTATTTTAAAGTTGATCTACATGGGAATCACCTTATACGCAAACTGGAAAATATAATACAACATAAAATACAGATTTTTCAATACGTTTACCAATGCAAATGTAAGGATTTTTGAAACAAGACCCCTTTTGTCAGTTTTCCTAGGCGTTTGGTCTTGATAGACTTTTGTAATTGTCTCAGCAAGTTCGCATAGTACTCTACATCGGTGGTGTGGCACTCTTGAAGATAGTCCATAAACACAACGCCTTTTGCATCCCCAAAACTGAGGCCATCACCTTCCCTACAGATGAAACGAGCTTGGTCTTTTTTGGAGTAGGTGAGAAGGGAAGTACATGGATTGTCTCTGGTTCAAAGTGATAAACCCAACATTCATCTTAGATTAGGAAACGTTGAAGAAAATCAGCTGGAAGTGCATCAAACAATTTCAATTTTTTTCGTGATAGGATTAGCCTGGTGCGCTTATGTTCAAGTGTCAGAAGACGTAGAACCCCACCCAGCAGAAACCTTCGTCATGCCAAGTACAGTGTGCGCAATATTCTCAATCATGCTAATAACATTTGCAATTTGATTTATAGTCAATCGCGTGTCATCCATTAACATGATCAATGTTTTTTCTCGTTGGTAGAAGTTGCAGGACGTCCAGATCTTGGGTCACCTTCAAGACTCTCCCTTCCTCTCCTAAATTCAGCTGCCCACTTTTGCACTGTTAATAAAGCTGGAGCGTCATCCCCTAATGTAACAACCATGTCGGCATGATTATCCTTGGGAGCTAAACCCTTTTTCTGCAAGTACTTGATAACATCACGATGCAAAATGTTGCCCATTTTCAAGAGAAGTCACCACTAGTTACATTTGAAGTCTTCTTTGAACAGTCAGATGTCAGTTTACCTGGAAAGAAACAATGCAGTTATTAATAAGAGGGACTGAAAATAACGCATGCAAGATTTCACACATCTAGCATCACTCTAGTCAACCTATGAACATTTTAGCCCATCCTCCTTCTGGCCTATGTTTCAGTGGAAACAAGGCGAGCAGTAACCGATAAATGGCCGAAAGGTTGGGATAATAACAAAGAAAAGGTCAATAGTCGGAGTGTAAATAATGTAAATAATGATAACTGCTCATCTCAGAACTATATAGATGTATTTGATTGAAGGCCAGGGGTAAATTTTCAAATTTATTATACCGTGTGAACATAGATTTCCTAAAAGAGAAATTTTCCAGCGACACTAAATCAACATTATATCAATATTGTTATTTGCTTTTTCACTGCCTATATGAAATCTAACCGAGATTACTAGATTGTTATTGCAACATGTGACGCTGATTGAAATCCTCACAGTATTTTGTATTGTTGAAATTATCGCTAACATTTTTGTCAAGATTTACAAATTCTACGTTTCGTTTAATTTCGTAAAACAATCGATGAAATTTGAATAAGCTGATTTGTTTGAAAAATACTTTGACAAAAACCTTACTTCGCGGTTTTTACGAACCCTAGTAAAACTAAATGTACTTTGTACTCTCTTACCTATTTGCACTTCTACCCCAAATTTTGTTTCGATTGGCCAATATATGACAATTTCAGAAGGTATAACGAACGGTTGAATGGAAGTCACAGAATTTTACATGTAATTACATTGAAATTTGGATGTTTGTTGTTCGTCATTTCAAACCTTCAAAAAAATCTTTCTTCTCAGTTCTCTCCTCTTATTACACAAATCCAAGATTTCGTTCGAGACTCACGGTTGGGTTTTCCTTTGGTGTTAAACCCAAACTTTCTCAGATGTTGTGCGTAACACTTCTTTAATGTGATCTGCAAACGTTTCTACATCACTGTTATTTAGTTTCAGGGCTGAGAACTTGCTGCCAACTTTGGTCTGGAACAGTTGAATGATTTCAGGGGCTTTTAGTTTTTCAATTTTGAAGCAGATGCGGGAGTCCATTAAACGGCGCTTAATTTTCAGCTTTCATTTAAAAGTCGTCATCACAAGATCATGATCGCTGCTGATGTCTGCACCAGGAAACATCCTTGTGTTTGCCTTGTTAATGCTGGATTTATAGCGTTTCAAAACCAAAATAAAATCGATCTTCTTGTTAGGTGAGTGCCAGGTTGCGGTTCGAGACAGCTTATGGGTGTATTGAGTGTCGGCCAGGAGGAAATGATGACTTCTGGAAAATTCGAGCAATCTGAGTCCTCTGTTGTTCGTCTCCCCAATGCCAAACCTTCCAACTGTTCCTGCCCAGTTTGTGTACGCATCCGGTCCTACCTTGGCATTCCAATCTCATTGTATGATGGTGATGTCTTTCCGGGCGACGTTTCTCAAGATAAATTCTAATATTTCGTATAATTCCTTAACTTCCTTGTCATCGTGCTCTAATGTTGGAGCATAAGACTGGATGTTGGTTATGTTGTATGGCCTGGCTGATACACGAACGGAAATAGCATTAAAGCTGATGACACTGTGTGTAATTTCTTTCCTTACAATAAAAGTCACACCATGTTAGTGCTTCTTCTCATCTACAGAAAACAAAATGTTATGTCCGTCTTGTGTAATTGTTTCTCCAAAACCAATCTATCTGACCTCAGCCATCCCAATGATGTCGTAACGATAACGTTTTTGTTCATGGACAAGTTCTTGGCGTATAGTGTGCGGACGTTCCATCTTCTTGTAATTTTTTCCGTTGATAACTTACTATGTTTCGCAGTAACCGACTTATAATGCCCATCCTGAAGCGAATCAATGGGACGCGCGGTCGCTGCTACCAGCCACATTTATATTTTCCAAATGAATCAACATTGTTCAGTGTTTTTAAGTTTCTATTTCTGACAACTATATATTCTGTTTCTTACAATTGATTGTCTGTCTTTTCTTCTCTACGTGTTCCCCAAACTCTCTTTCCTTATTATGCGTCTTTTTCTGATCCTAAGCAAGTGTCATTTCGTTCGCACTCTCTTCAAATCCCCTTTTTTATGCATTTCTACACAGCTAATATGCCTTTATAGGCTCCTCGTTATGAAGTAATGGCTAGAAAGTTGATTTTATATTTAGGGACTTATGCCAAAACTAAACTAAGCTTTGGAAATTTATTTTGCTAGCATTTCATATATAAACATGATTTTCTTACTCACATTCTGTTTGCCACTCGCCATTTGATTCTAAACAGTCAAGCTCAGTAAATATCACTACCTGTATCTGTTTTCTAAACTTTATTCTGCCTTCTTAATCATTTTCGCTGTTAAACAAACGGGAAATATCTGAAATTCTGTTATACAACAAATCTATAATTCCATGAAATGGACAGATTCGTATCTTCGACTTCATGTTTTTTTTTTATAATTTTCTCCCCGACATATATTTTAGACTTTCTTAAAAGAATAAAATAAATACTTGGCTGTATAACTGACAAAATAAAAAGAAACGAGAATTTGGTTTATTTTCATAATTATTGAATCTTTAATCTTTTTTGTTTCAGCTATTTCTGAATTTGACTAAATTTTGCACCCGTCAATATTTCTTGAACGCACGAAGAGAATCGGACCCAGTAGCACCTGAGATGAGTTCGCTGATCTACCGGCTTTTTATCCTGAAAAGCACACATTAACTTTTTTTAAAGTTCAGTCTGATCTATGTGTGTAGGGGCGTTTTTTTTTGTTTGTTTGTTTTTTTCATGCAATATCTATCCATCTGGAGGCGCCTGACCGAGTAACCAGTGCTACTGTCGTTTGAAATTTATAAAATCTTTCTATTAAAGTGAAATTAGCCGTTAAGACTTTTTCCAATGTTGAAGGAGGCTTCCTTCCTTAGTTTTGTTTGAAGTTTTGTGAAACGTCAGCATCTTGATTACGGCTCGTATATATATATATATATATATATATATATATATATATATATATATATATATATATATATATATATATAGACTATATATATATATATATATATATATATATATATATATATATATATATAGTCTGAACGATGCGTTCAAGAATGAAACAGACTATCGCTGTTAACCTCAGTGTTCACTGTTAGATTTTATATATATATATATATATATATATATATATATATATATATATATATGTATGTATATATAGGGTGCTATGGATAAATTGCCATCATCCTTTTTTAAATTGGTGAATGCTGACATAATTCTTGTTTTCAGTTCATCTTTGATGTTACAAGGAGTTTTGTTGGTCTCTTGTTCAACTGCGCCCTACACATAATAATCACGGGAGTTGCAGCAGTCTGGGGAGTCAGGTGGCCAGATGTAAAGCATTATGTGGTGGCAGAAATTATCTGACAGCCATGACTGGGTTCTTCTGCTTGTGTGGGATGGTACAGAATCCTGTTGCCAGATATAGGGTCACTCTCTTAACCCAGGGCAGCACTACCTCCCCAAGGCATTTGATGTAGGCCGCTGTGTTTAGTCTGAGCCCCTCACCAACAGACTTTGGAGTTATTTCCTTATCAGAACGATCAGTGTGTGTTTCCAAGTTGCTGTACCTTCGTAATCACCATTAGACTCATTCAATTCTTTCCGAATCCTCTGCACTGCCCTCAGATTGACACCCAAACATTGTGAAATGTTCGTATTGGAGCCACCGGCGCGAATGCCAAGCAGTGCAGCGTGCCGTTTCCAAATTTCTGGCGGAGTGAATTGCATTAGGATGCTCTTTTTCTCACAGACGGTGCCCAACTGACCCTACTATATGTGCAGTCGACAAAATCAAAGACAAACAACGCGTAATGCGCGAAATTAAATATATAAAATGGCGACTGTTTACCCATCGCACCATTTATATATAGAGAGAGTTCCACAAGCAAGAAGTTCGAGAAAAGAAACTGTTAGCATAGAACTTACCGTTACCTCTAGCCAACTCAACTGTAAATTGATAAGATATCGAATCCATTCTAGTACTACGTTTCAATTGAACAAATTTAGGTAATATATCAAACAGCTCACCCGAACAATTAACATGAAAGTATTTATGGGAAAAAAAAGTGGGTGGGATAGTGACTGAAACCAAGCCCTCGGATTGCTAAAAAATCGACAAATTAAGACAAATAAAACATCATTTCTCATGACTAAAAGACTAGCAGAAAACATGCAAGGAAAATATCCTGAATGCTTAACTGCAGTGACTTATCAATCATCTTCAGTGAATCCTGTATAAAAGAGGGTTTGCTTCCGAGATTCACACTTTATATATATATATATATATATATATATATATATATATATATATATATATATATATATATACTCTTTGTTTTGAACATATCACTCTGACTAGGTTGTCAATTGCATTCCCACTGGCTTTGAGAGTGAGGAGAAAATATATTTCATTTCCATCCATTTTCATTTGTAACGTACAAACATTGAAATTTGCAATCCATATATGAATCATAGTGAAAGATGTGTTGAAATATCCGCTTTCAGAGAATATATATATGTGTGTGATAAATTTTAGTCATATATGAAACAAAATCACTTGTTAAAACGGCACCTATTAAATACGTTACGAAATTATTATTCCCAGTCAATATAAAATTTAAATATTCTTTTCATAATAATTTTATATTAATTAAAAAAATGGTGTCTTCTTTAAAAAAAAAAAAAAACGTACTTAATTATTGGAATATCTGAATATTTTAAGCTCGTAATATATAAGTAACATATGTTTTATGTCTCAATCCCAAATTGGGAAATATGGTAATAGTAAAGGTTGTGTTAAACTAATCATTCAAGTAGGAGGCGCTGTTAGCCTTACAATCGGGATACGAAATCCTGATTTCCACCTGGTTAAAAATACTAGTTCTGTTATCGATGGAAATACGTATCATTTATTGATGAAACAGGTCACCGTTGCTATCTATCTATCTATCTACCTATCTATCTATCTATATATATATATATATATATATATATATATATATATATATATATATATATCTACGTCTGCGTATTTCTATGTCTGTGAATAATTCAATATAATAAATTCTAGAAACTTGAATATTTTATATTTGCCTTGGAACTGAGTATTGTTTATCTAAGGTTATATTAGCGTTCAACGACAATCATTGCTTTTATCATCATTTATGAAATTATCCCTATTCCAATTGCTGCTAAAGAAAGAAGACCGAAGATTAAAACATTTCTTGTCAAATTTGTCAACATGTCCAGAACAAATATATATATACCTCACTGCTTTCTAAATCAACTATGAAATGCCTTTAATCTGATTTTCTTCTAAAGAAAAAAATGAAAAATAATTACTCGTTAGATATTTTGTCAATCAATTGTTCAGGTCAAAAATAAATTCTTATCAATATGTTGTTAACAGACTTGTTGAATTATCAATGACTGTCAGTCTGCCAAGAGTTATCTGCTCTTAGTTTTTGTTATCTCCTCTTGTCTCTTCTTGCACAGTCCCTAATGTAAATAAAGCGTTCGCCTCGTGTGTGTGTTAAATAAAACATGTCTATTTGGTTTTATTAAATTTGTCTTCCAGTCTGAAGTATCAAGTCGATTCAAAACAAGGTATGTTTCGATCTGATTGATTCTTGACTTTATAATTATCCTCTTCAATGGTTATGGGCCCAGGCGACATCTTGAAGATAAAAAGCCGCGTGGGACCTTTATTTTGGCCATCTTGAATTCTCGGTTGTGGTAGAAGTTTTTGTATCGCTTTATAACGTGTAATGTCGATGGAAACAAAACTTAGTAACCCCGTGCCACTGAATGGTACAAATTATGCCACTTGGAAAGTACAATGCAAAATGGCATTAGTTAAAGATGGCTTGTGGAGCATTGTGAACGAAAGAAGGACAGATGCGACAACACACGCGAAATATTTATCCAGGAGAGATCGTGCCTTAGCGACGATTGTGCTCTCAGTGGAATCGTCACTGTTGTATCTAATTGGAGACCCTGATGATCCTGCAGTTGTGTGGAAGAAATTGGCTGATCAATTTCAAAAGAAATCGTGGGCTAACAAATTAGCGTTGAGGAGAAAATTATATTCCCTTAAATTAAAAGAGGGTGACTCTCTTCACGAACACATCAAGACGATGATGGAAATTAGCAATCATCGGCGATTCAATTGATGAGGAGGATAGAGTTGTCCATCTCCTAGCTACTCTCCCAGTTTGTGACATGTTGGTGACAGCACTCGAAGCAAGTCAGAATGTTCCCAAATGGCTGTTAGTGACTGAACGATTGCTGCACGAAGAAACCAAGATTAAAGAAAGGGAAATTAATGATGCCGAATTGAAAGCCATGACGTCAAAACATCACGTCAACAAAAGGGGACCCAAGTGTTATCACTGTGGAAGAAATGGACACATTAAGCGTGATTGTCGATTGTTTGATGAAGATACAAAAGGGAGTGTCAAGTGGAACCATCCGAAAAAGAAAGCTTTCTTCACTAAGAAAATGCCGGATGACTCAAGTGATTCTAACGATTACGTTGTTGTCTAGTGATAAAAAAGCAACTGGATTGTGGACTGTGGAGCAACATGTCATATGTGTTATGATGTGAAGAAATTCATTAATTTCAGAAAATTGGATGTAGCAGAGGAAATAAGCCTTGGTGACGGATTCTCAGTTGAGGCATTAGGAATAGGAACAATAGAACTGAAAGTGAGTGTCCCAGAGGGGAAACACCAAAGATGCAGGTTGTATGAGACTCTATATGTTCCCAAAGTATCTTATAACTTATTAAGTGAGTCTAGAGCTACTAAATCTGGAAAGACATGCATATTTACTGAATCAAGTTGTCAACTTTTGGATGACAAGCAGAAAGTGGTGGCTACAGGTTCAAAAATTGTGAACATATACTATTTAAACTGCAGTGAAGTACATGAAGCAGCCCATGCAGCAACTACCTGCTTCGGTAGTAACACAAAAGAGGAGATTTGGCATAGACATTTTGGCCACCTTGCAGCAAAGAATTTACAGAAACTAGTAAGGGACCAACTTTAACTGGCCTTGACTATGATGTAACCAAGGATATCAACTTTTGTGAGCCATGCTTGGATGGAAAACATCATCGTTCCTCGTTTCCAAAATCTGGTGGAAGGCGAGCCACCCAACTTCTCGGAATTGTACACAGCGATGTTTGTGGAAGGATAGAGGCAAAATCGCTTGGTGGAGCTGAATATTTTGTCACATTTATTAACGATAAATCAAGATTTGTGTGGATATACGTGTTCAAGCACAAGAGAGATGTGCCCAAAAGGTTCATGGAATGAAAAACCATGGTGGAGAAATCCACCGGACATAATGTTAAGACTCTACGCACTGATAATGGTGGGGAGTACACTTCAAGAGAATTTGAGGATTATTTAAAGAAGGAGGATATACGACATGAATATACTGTTCCTAAAACTCCAGAGCAAAATGGAGTAGCTGAAAGAATGAACCGAACATTGGTGGAAACAGTGCGCGCAATGTTGTCGGATTCGAAGCTGCCTAAGAAATGTTGGGCAGAGGCTTTATCCACTGCTTCATATGTTCGAAACCGGGGCCCAACAAATGCAGTAACAAGGTATGACGCCATATGAATTATGGAAGGGCTACAAACCTAAAGTGAACCATTTACGCATTTTTGGATGTGATGCTGTTGTCCACATACCAAAGGATGAAAGATTAAAAAATGGATTCCAAAGCAAAGAAAAGTATATTCCTCGGATATGGTATTGGTGTTAAGGGGTATAGACTCTATGATACAATAAAATCAAGAGTATTCCATAGCAGAGATGTCATCTTCAACGAATCAGATTCAATAGCTGAACAGGGGAGAAAGGAAGTTGTAAACCGATCTCCAGTAGTAATTGAATATCAAGACAGCTGTGATTATGATGACAACTCGCAGGAGGTGACAGGACCCCGAAGATCACCAAGGATTAGAACGCTCCAGATCAGTATGGTGAATGGGCCTACATGGCTCATAATTTAAATGACCCATTGACAATGAAAGGAGCACTTTCCAGTCCTGAGAAAAATGAATGGATGAAAGCAATGGAAAGTGAAATTTCTTCCTTACATACTAATAAAGTATGGGACCTTACGGAATTGCCCAGTGGGCGAAAAGCTATTGGTATCAATTGGGTGTTTAAACGAAAGTACGATGCTGACGGAGACATGGAACACCATAAAGCTCGACTAGTAGCTCAAGGTTTTCTTCAGAAGCACGAAATTGACTATGACTAGACCTTCTGCCCAGTTGTCAGATTTGAATCGGTGCGAACTGTTATTGCGTTAGCAGCACAGCTTGACCTGAGGCTACATCAATTAGACATAACCATTGCATTTTTAAATGTTGAGCTGAAGGAAGAAACTTACATGAAGCAACCAGAAGGATTTAAAGTTAAAAACAAGGAACATCTTGTCTGTAAACTGAAGCGAAGCATCTATGGCCTGAAACAATCGCCAAGATGTTGGAGTGAATCACCGGATTTCCAACTGAAAAAGATTCACTTCAAGCAGTTAGAGAATGATCCTTGCATCTACATACAATCTTCAGAAAGAGAAATCTTTATAGCTGCTGTTTATGTTGACGATATCATTCTGG
>OZ038495.1:73863116-73965616 GCA_964036315.1 Acanthosepion esculentum
CTGAATTTTTTTGCTCAAATAAATACATACATATATATATATATATATAGAGAGAGAGAGAGAGAGAGACAAATAGACAGACAGACAGACAGACAGAGACAGAGATTCATTATGGCCTGACGATTGCGTCTAGCATGAAACAGACTGTCGCCTCTAAGTGTTGACTTCTATGTTCACTTTTGTATTTATATTTATATATATATATGTGTGTGTGTGTGTGTGTGTGTGTGTGTGTAATTTGACAGCAACTTTTCTTTTAAACATGTTGTGTTGAATGTTAAAGACAACATCGTCCTGCATATTTTCTTTTGAATTTTCTCATATTTTCTAATGAGACTTTTTATTTGAAAATGATATCGAAATAAATATTGTCCGTACGATAACCTAGTACTTTCGAACATCATTGTTCATCTTCAGGGTCAAACTTTTTAGTCAAAATTCTTAGTCAAAATTTTTTTAAAACATTTGCCAATTGTCTTGTAGCGGAATCATGTTGCTACATTTTTTTACAAACTAAATAAACGTTACAAAATCCTTTTAATTTCAAAAGACGCGATGATGTTATTTTCGCCATGCACGTGATAACATCATCGCGTCTTTTGAAATTAAAAGGATTTTGTAACATTTATTTAGTTTGTAAAAAAATGTAGCAACATGATTCCGCTACAAGACAATTGGCAAATGTTTTTAAAAAATGTTGACTAAAAAGTTTGACCCTGAAGATGAACAATGATGTTCGAAAGTACTTGGTTATCGTACGGACAATATTTATTTCGATATCATTTTCAAATAAAAAGTCTCATTAGAAAATATGAGAAAATTCAAAAGAAAATATGCAGGACTATGTTGTCTTTAACATCCAACACAACATGTTTAAAATATATATATATATATATATATATATATATATATATATATAGAGAGAGAGAGAGAGAGAGAGAGAGAGAGAGAGAGATTCATTATAAAATATGTGTATATGTATATATATGTGTGTGTGTGTGTGTGTGTGTGTGTGTGTGTGTGTGTGTGTGTGTTTACTATAATTCATATCGAGGAATTTACAAACAATTTTAAAAGTATAACAATAGTTTTTTAGGAACTTTCTGCAAAATGTAGCTGTCATATCTTGTGATTCTGTTATGTTTAAAGAACAAATATTTGAACCATAAATCTTGTGGTCATCTTTAATTTATTTTAATTATTTTGTTTCTCGTCATCAGTAGTTAATTATTGATCATAGTTAATTATTGATCATTGTGTTTGACAATCAAATGAAACAATTTTATTCGTTACAAATAGATGAACTGTGATAAAAATATTCCCTTTAATTTTATCGATTGTTGAAAACATATGCCATGCTTATATGCCTCTTAATGTCGTGTTGATTTCTTTATTTTCATTTATAGGAATGTAATCAGGATTTTCTTTCATACGAGATAAATATTATGTGGAACACAAAAATACATTTTATTTGGTAATATGAATGGCTATATGAAAATATGTATTATGAAGATTGATTGGTCAGTAATTGATAGACTCCTTCTCAATTCCTTTGTACAAATCATATTCCTGTACATCCATCGGCCTGTATTAGGTTTCCGTTAGGTTAGGTTGATTAATTTTTACGACGTTTAATATCGAATTTTGTATAGACCACCCAGTGAAGATCGAACTCACTATTCAGTAGTAATAGTCAGTCAGACTTGCCTTGCTAATCATTATCCTGGCCGAAGTGCCCTACATAGTGTCTATGTGATTGTAAGAATTCAAAATGCATTTATTCACATGATTTCATTTCATTTTTATTTCATCGAAAATGATCAAAGACTTTAAATACAAACAGCTCTTAATTTTAAAATAATAATTTAATTTTTGAATACAAACAGCACTTAATTTTTTTCAAAAAATATATACCGGTATTTCTAAACAATTTCATGGTTATACACAACTTAAGTAATAGCATAAAGAATCGAAGACATGTTAAAAGGATCGAAGACAGGTTGAAAAACATAATTATCAATAAGAAAACAAGATAAAACATTGTATTATCTGTCATGTAATAATAATAATAATAATAATAATAATAATAATAATAATAATAATAATGACATGGCAGTCTCTGCAAACTGTAACGTATCTTTGAAGTTCTTCCAAAAATTTAAAAATACAAGGACCTTGGAATGGACATCTCAAAAATGTGGCACATGACGATATCAACAATGCCAGCTGTATTTGGAGCCCACGGATTGATTGAAAAAGGTTCCGATAAACTCATTGAAGAGATTCCTGGTAGCCCGAGTCTTAAAGAAATACAAAAAATTGTATTCACAAATACAGCCCACACCTTACGAAGGGAAATGCTTAGTGAAAAATATCATGATGCCATTTCTGACCTTACATCTCTGGTTGGGGCCCAGGAAGAATTGAGTATACACCAGAAAACAAAGGAAATAATAATAATAATAATAATAATAATAATAATAATAATAATAATAATAATAATAATAATAAATATTTCTTTGATAAAAAATAATGAAAGATTTCATTTTTTTCTTAAAAAAACTTGTTCGTTAATTTTAAACAAGTGAAATACATGTCTTGAAAATGAATAACAAATTCATTTAATCAATAGAGCAGTCTAAATAAATATAAATATTTACTTACAATCATTTTGAATAAAGTTAAAGTAATTTCCACACCTCAATGCCGTTGTCGTAGTGGCCGCTGCTGAAAGCGTAGTGGAAAGTCAGTTTCTAATGAATGAATAGTACGATTCGTTTTCTTTTTACCGGCCGTATTCTGATTTTTCATTTACAAGAATACAGACACTACGTCAATTTAAAATGAAGCAACAAAGAAAACTGTGTGTCAATCGTAATGTGTCTGGTTCCGTAAAAAACAAACAGCAACACAACAGTATTTATTGTTTAAATATGAAAACTCTTCGCTACTGAAATTGTTATCGTTAAATGGAAAACATAAATTATCAAATTACAGCTGGAAGAGAAAAGCACTTAACCAGTGTAATAAACTGGGCTGGGACAGATTTCTTTACACAGAGCAAAGAATTGAACTCCAGGCGAGAGAAGCTATTTACGAATAGTCGCTGATTGTAAACTCGTAGACTTTTAGTTTTCATCGCGTTTCAAGCAGCAGCAGCCGTGAAATAAGGTAAGAAGCTGAAATTGCTGTGGTTAATGCTGGCCTTATATAACAAGTGACAGACACACGCCTGCGCTGACAAGTCCTCGAGGAAGATAACTGATTTTATTTATGTATTTATTTATTAACAGCTGTTTGCGTAACCGTAATATCACTGGTAGGATTTATTTAAAAAATAGTTATTTGTTTAAGGATTATATATATTATGATGCAGCAAATTTTGGCGGTAGGGGAAATCTATATATTATTCTTTTTGTACGTACGACCCTTATTATTTTTTCTGTCGTAGATCAGAGTAGAATATGTGTCCACTCTCGAGCCTTTCTGCCCAGGAATACATCCTCTGACAGAAACCTTGATAGGTACCACCAAAATGGATGCGTTTTTGCGAACTGAAAGCAAAAAATCGCTACCCCATTTTTAAAAAAAATTGCCAAAAACCAGGTAATTGTCCGATTCAAAGGACATTTTCAGAATGTATTCATTAATTGATGAATTGTGTTCTGAATATGTTATTTTATTAGAAAGTTTTCTGGAAACACTTTTCGAGGCTTTTTTTTTTCATGGCCTTTTAGATGTTTCGTGCATACTTTTTAATTTGGGTGTATTCGTGAAATTCTTTTACAGTTATATAAAAAAAAAAACCTGAAGATGTTATTTCAGCAAAAGAAATTATGCAATATCATGTGGAAACATACAGAAAACTCGTCCCGAATCTTCCTAAAAATAATTCAATAAAATTTAAATAAACACCTTTTCTGAGAGTTGGAGGCTGCATAATTTTAAAAAAAAAACACATTATTTTCTTTCAGATTGGGCAGCAACAAAACTACGTTCAAAAATACGATTTAAAAAAATATTTTTCATTTTTCAGTGCGATTTTGTTTTTGAAATTCATTCTGTTGCTGGTCGTAATAATTTAATTTTTTTTAATTAAATAAAAACATTTTTGAAGAATCGAAAAATGTAATGTTTAACGCCCATTTCCGAGTTTGAATCTTTTGCAAAAGAATGTTTTTTTGTTGTTTTTTTTTTCATTTTAGCAACTGTTAGATTATTTTCACTGTGGTCATTAAAAACAAAATAATTCTGTATTACTGCCTTTGACTAGTTTTCTCTATTGGAAGAGTAATATCATATATGATAATTCAATGACTTTTAAATTACGAATAATTTAAAAGAACACATTAAATATTTTACATGAAACAGATAAGAAAAATAAAAGCAATGTATTAAACACAAAAGTATTATAAAACGAAATAAAATACTTCTAATGTATTATAAAAAGATAAAATTATTTATTCTATTAAGTTTCATAAAATCGTATAGAATAAAAAAGTATATTCTTAAGTTATTGGTTACATACGATTAAAGATAATTTATTTTCAAAAAATAAATTTCTTAATTATTGCACTGTTGGTGTTCCGTATTTCTTTCGAAATATCTTTTTAAAAAATTGCTCGCTTTTTAAGATTGTGATTAAAAGAGTAATGGGCCACGGTGCTTAAACAAACCCTATTTTTATTATGTTTTAAACAGAAATATAAGCATTACGTTTACAAAATCTAGTTAATTAATCCTTAAATTTAGGAACTAACTTCAAAATACATCTCTAAGACAGATATTGGATTTCTAATTTTTATTCTCTGCGTTCCTCTGTCCATCTTGCTTTGAATATGTCCTGTTAGTGACAAATTTTCCATGCCACCTTTCTTCATTATGTGTTACCAATTATAGTTGATGCTCCTATTGGAAGTCTTCAGTGTGATTTTTGTTATTTCGGTGAGCTATTTATTTGTAATTTTGTATTGCTAGTCTATAGGATCAAATGAAAGATTGTCTTCTTTAGAATCTAAAGGATTTATTCGCTTGAAGCTGTTTTTAATCCGTGTCGTCTAATGTTTAAGGCCAAAACAGGAAATGACGAAGTCATGTTTAAATAATTAGCATGAAATGTATATTTCAATAGGTACATTATTATCAAAAATTGTCTGTGTGTCGCAAAATTAGCGTTTTGTTAATTCCGGGGATATTACATGGAAACAGTAGATGGCGAAGTTTTGGTTTCTTATTTTGTTTCAGTTGTAGATACTCAGTTTAGCCAGCATCCTGGTGTAGATTTTTCGGTGAAGTCGACGAAGCTAGTGTACTCAGTTAACATGCCGAACACAGAGAGACACAGCTGACAGAGATGCCCAGACATGTCTGTTTGCCTCACCAGGAACACGCATAAAATAAATATCTACAGAAAGAGTGAAATATTCCGAAGAGATTTCAATCAACAATGTGAGGATGTAGTAAGCCTTGAAAACAGACATGAGATGTACTTTTTTGTCATATAACATGATGCCTGACATCACGCCAGTTCTGTCGGCAATAATTATGTGTGTGTGTGTGTGTATATATATATATATATATATATATATATATACATATATATATATATATATGTGTGTGTGTGTGTGTGTTTGTGTATGTGTATGTGTGTGTGCGTGTGTGTGTGTGCGTGCGTGTGTGTGCGTGTGTGTGTGTCATTTTTTATGTCATTTTCTTTTACTGTCTAAAGTTTATCGCATTGTGGTAGACGTTGTAAAAAAAAGAATGATCAAATAGTAAACTGAATAATTCATAGAGTATAAAAAATACTTATGAATAATTAAAGATTTTCTATTAGTAACTTTGAAGTTATAGTGAATTGGTATAATAAAACCTGTTATCATTCAAGTCTATTTCATACACACATTTACACTATAAAAGAGAAAATTTTCTGAATTGTGGGAAATATTTTATGCAAACGTTTGATGTATGGATTCTAAGATACTAGAAGTCGTGCCAGAATTTATTATTGGTGGATGGAATGTTAATAACATAAAATATGCAAATGACACCTTGTTAATCGCAGACGCAGATAGATGAATGCAGGAACTGCAGAAACACCTAGACAAGATAATAAAGAAGCGCGAAGGAGACAGAATGTATGGACATTAGCAAAAGAGGCAAATTATGCACATTGAAGACATCAAAATCAAGCAAGTACAGAAATTTAACTATATGAGAACAGTGACGGACTAGGTGTGAAATATTTATTAACAGGTAACAAAGGAGACCCACCCACAACTACAAGGCTATCATTTAATTTTCATAAGGAATAAATAAAAAAACTACATATGGAAAAAAATGGTACAATTAACATTTTTAAGAAAAATGTGTATTTGTTAGTAATTATAGTGTACATGTACTGTACTTATTACTGGCAGTAGATACCGAATGTAAATACAGAAGGTTATAATTAAATTTTCTATTTATTTGTTTTTAATTTAAATAGTTTTTGATATTTTTAAATAGTTTCCTGCACAATTTACGCATTAACAGATAGTTCAAAAGCACAATAAGGCATTGCATGCAGTCCTCTATATTAAGAACAATCGTTTGTGTTCTCTCGATGATTGTGCGAATCTGTAAATAATTGCTTCTGCATCCAATTCATCTAACAATTCCTTTTACTAAGTTAAGACATAAGTATTTTATATTATATTTCTATTTTGTTTACCCCACCCGCGCACAGGTATACATGCACATTTGTGCTGGGACATCTGTGGGTCTCAGCTCGGCTCTCCAGATGAATTTCTGAAAGGAATTCGTCCTTCGTAATAATTTATCTGGCAAACCCCGATTTTTTTAATAGTAGATAGGCTTTGATATCCTCTTTCTCTTGAACAGAGGTAGAGGCTCATTCTTTGTTTCCTGTTTAGGAAGGGGTTCCCGGTTCCTTTCCTTTTCTGAGTTCTTGCAGTGCCATGTCGAGCATAGACAGATGTCCCTGCAAGCACCTCCAGTGGGCAACCCCGAGGCCACACTATGTTTCAGTCTGCGCTTGTTCCCTTCTGCACATGTTACCAGCTGCTACTACTACCACCATGGGCCTCTTCCTTGCCAATATAACAATCATGATTATAAACAACCAAAGATATAATCCTAAACCAGTTCAGCAAAAATCACCTAAACCCTTTAACATTTCTTTCACCAACATTCGTAGTATTTGTACCAACTTCTGCATTGTGGAATCTTCGAAAAATCTCCGCACATCCTAGCTTATCTGCAAAACTAACCTTCCCTTCAATCCCTTCCTCTGATTTCTCGATTCCTGGCTACCTTCCTCTACTTAGAAAGAAATCTAAAGTCCACATGCATGGCCTGGGATTTTATGTCTGTGAACAACTCCTGCTGGCTAGGGAAGTCTCTCTTGAATCTCCAGACCATTCTTACATGTGTCTCCGTCGCTCCCTACTTAATTCAGTCAGCTATCTCTTCTTTCCCTACCGTTCCCATTCCTCTTAAAACTGTTGCGTGCAAGATAGTATTTCCGATAATATAGACAAGGCCATGTCCCTACGCCCGTTTGCAAATATATTCGTGTTCAGTGGCTTTAATGCCCCCACCATACAAGGTGGCTTAAACAATCTGTCACTTACCCTCGCTGACATCCAAATCCTTAATTTTTCAATCATTCAATCTCTCAAGCAAGTGGTTGACTTTCTAAAGCGTTTCCCCAGTAATCCTGACGGAAACGCTTCTCTTCTCTATCTTCTTGGCAGCTCTGATCTGTAAACATCTCCTTCCAGTCCCCCACCAACCATGAACCTTCTACCAACAGAATATCTTTCTGTTATCAACAAGCAGACTAGGACACATTCCGTGGTTTCCTTCGTGACGTCCCTTGGAATGTAGTTTTTAATCATCTCGTTCAAAAATGCGTGGTCTCCAACTTTTGAAAGCCGGCATCGATGCTTTCATTCCAGCAAGGAAATACCAAGTTAAACCGCGTTCATCGCCTTGGTTCTCACCTGCTTGCTAAGCCGCTATAGCCCACAGAAATTACTTCTTTGCACTGTACCAGAGCGACACGTCTGATTGCTTTGTCTCTGCTCGTAATGAGTGCAAGCGTATCCTCAATAAAGCAACGTTACTGTTGGTAGAATGAAACAACGTATAGCAACTCGAAAGTTTGGTTCTAGAGATTATTGGCGGCTCTGCAAAAGTGTGCTGAACAACATCAAGTCCTCAACCCCTCTTCTATTCAATCAATTCAATAGCAAGGGCTATAATTTCGGAAATGGCAGAACTTATCTTATTCCCTTTTCTGAAGGGGATTTGTCTTCTTTTCGGCGAGTCTTCTTACGGAGCCCTGGATGTGCCTCGGAGTTATGATAACTTCGACCCTGCCTCGGCGAACATCGGCTCATAACTAACTTTTAACTTCCACGATTTGCCCCACGTGGGTCGCTTTTTGGCGCCAACATTGTCCTTCTCGGCTGACCTTCATACACACTAATCCAACTGCTTGCACACTATTCGCGCAGAGCGAGTGGGGATTTGTTTCTCTCTCCTCGTTCGCCTAGGGTTTGTATGGAGAGGATATGATAATTTTTACCGCTTCCTTTCCCCTCCCTCAACGGCCGCCACACAACTGACCTCTGCTGTCCGTGGCCGATGGGTTGCAAAGAGAGGGTGGGGGTGTCTCCCCCTCTTGCCTTCTACGACACCTCGTCACAGTCGACGACGTGGTTAGGGAAATTATTGTCGATTAGGGTTTGTTTAATGTTGCTAATTTCCTTATAGAATAATAATTTAAATTTATAAAACTAAGAAAAAACACCACCAGCCCTAACAACGGGGAGATCGGATCCTTCAAACTCTACAAATTGAATCAGGAGACAGCTGATTTTTCTAGAACACATAACGAAGAAAGAATGCTTCGAGAATTTGACACTCACATGGTAAATGGGCAGAGAGAAACCTACATACTAAGATTTTATAGGTGAAATGAAAAACAGGGACAGGGTGAGATATTAAGGGGACACACATTGCTTAAAGCTACAAAAGATAGAAGTTGAAGAGAGCCATTATCGCGGTACAATCAAGAAGAAAAAGAAGAAAGATTTGTGTATGTGTTTGTTGCTTAAGTGTGGGTGTTAGGGAGATTGAAAGGACGCAAAAGAGAAAGAAACAGACGGCGAGAAAAGGAAAGCAAAGGAAAGAATGTAAATTAAGTTACGAAATGGTAGTGTGCTGTGTTGATTTTGGCTAACTTAGAATGGTAAGACTATCAGATCATATGTCGATAGATCTTGAAAGATTTTTTCTTCTTCAATTCTAGGTTTTATTTATTTAACTGATTATTTATCAAAAAGGTGAAAAGTGAGAGTCTGTATTTGCTTGCCTCCTGCTTGGTCAGAAAATGAGAACGTTTTCAGAAATGAGGCCAAGATTTTGAAAGGAGAATCAGGTGGATTGAATGATGTTGGGAGTCTGATCGAACAGAAGACCTAGGAGAAATAAATGTTGTGGGAGTTTTACCTACACACACACACACACACACACACACACACACACACACACACACACACACGAATATATGATTTTTAATGATTATACGTATATTAGTTATATATATATATATATATATATATATATCAATATTTATTTATTATACTCATATATATGGGCACATTCCTATATATATATATATATATATATATATATATATATATGTATATCAATATTTATTTTATTATACTCATATATTTGGGCACATTCCTATATATATATATAAATATATATATACATATATATATATATAGGAATGTGCCCATATATATGAGTATAATAAAATAAATATTGATATATATATATATATATATATATATATATATATATATATATATATATGCACATACACACATGCACATATATATACATATATATACAATAATATATATATAAATAAATATATATATATATATATATATATATATATATATATATATATATATATATATATATTTATTTATATATATATTATTTTTGTTTCTCTTTGTATCAGCGGAACTACTAAAATAACATATACAATTTTTAACACGTTTTTTTTTTGTATGACACACATTAAATTGGAAAATCTTACAAAATTAAAAATAATTGTCGGATGTTAATGACACTTTCAGAAACTATTCACAGATCATCGAAATTATTATAAATATGTATTTTTTATTAAAGTCATGGCAGAAATATTTTTTTATATTTATTACCCACGCCCATAAGTAATTTTATGAAAACGCTATAAATTCGATCGCATCAGGTTTAGTGATTACAATAGTTAAAAGCACAAGGCTTTGAGGAATGCAAATCATGTTTTTTTGTTTTTAATTGGACCCCACCTACCTGAAAATCAGCTCTGAATTGTAACATACAAAACTCAATAAAACAAAGATATTATTTAATTTCAAATGCTTTTATTTGTTTTTAGCTGTTTTCATGAATATGGACAATATTTTCTGAAAGCAAAAAAATTTTTTGATGAAAAATGAATTTTTAATACAATTATTTGTTATTTCTTTAATTATAATAGATTTTTACAGTTAAGTTGTTAAAATATTTTAAATTTAGTTATAAGCCGCATCGGATTTCCTAAGTGTCTTTATGAGATAGATCTTTTTTTAGCGTTTTGTAAATTGTATCGTTTTGACTAATCAGAAGATCTGCAGTAATTAAGAAAAGTAATTTTGTGTTCATAAAAATCATTAAAATGGCTGTAATTAAAAAGTACGGAAGGTCACAAACGTCGCGTGGCTTGAGTGTAAGCCTTCTCCGCTGAACGTCGATTTCATTATTGCAAATTCTTCGTGCGAAACACATGTTGAGCATTTTTCAGTTCTCGGTCCATTCTGCCTGCAGCTCATAATCATTCCTTTAGTGTTGTTGTCATCACCCTGCTCAAAAGGTGTTAAGAAACAAAAATACATCAAGCCATTGTACAAACATAGATTTTTAAAAAATGAGATTTTTTACAAGGTGATGACAGCTTGGTATTGTCGACTGGCTGGCCTTTGACTCAGCGATGTCAAAATCAATTTTGGCTTAATTTCAACACTGTTTTCCTTATCGCTGATTTAAAAAAAAATAAAAGTAAAAAACACGTATAAAAAAATAAATCCTGATTTCCAGTGTTCAGGAATAGCAATTTTAACTATTTTTTCATATTTTATCCCCAGAAAAAAATTTATATTCATTTACACCAACCAAGTTCACTTAGAAATGAAAGAGCATTCTTTGCTTTCAGGAAATATCTAATTTAATGGGTGCAGATCAAAAGTTTCCTTGATGTTTTGTTCAGATGATGACAAAAGTCATTTTTCAATATTTTTCTTTTCAGAGCAAATAGGCTGTAGTGTAACAAAATAACTTTTGATATGTTTATGATGATTTTTACTTGGGATAAAAATGTTTTATCATAGCAGATCTTTATTGACTTTAGGGGGCTATAGTTGCCCTCAAAAAGCTGTACAGCACTTGTATTTTAATTTATTTATAATTTCTACAGATAGTATCAACAAACTTATGGTGTAAGCTACAGTAATAAAAAAAACAAAAGAAAAGAAATTGGAATGCTGAAAGTTTTTTTACTTTAATAATTACGAGGTACTGCATGAGCTGATTCACGTAAAATAACGTTACCTCAATTATGTCCTTCCGTATGATAACTCGAATCTCACATTAGCTGTCGATATGTGATGATAGCTATCATTCATCACTTGTCAATCGTCAACGATGTTAAGATCGCCTCCTTTTTATTTTAAACAACATTTTTCTTCGAAGAAAGTAAGTAAAAGTTTTTTTTTTCAAAATATATTGTGGAATCTTTCACGTCTGCCAGTCACCCCTCCGCTGGGAAATGCACTCTTCATGTTGTAATTATCACCACCATCGTACTTACAAAATATACAACGAGCATTCATTGGTTAATCACCTCCAATCTAGCTCGCTGATTGGTCAGTTCCGGCCAATCAAATCACCTACACGCAACAGGTCTGTTTTCGCGACAACTAAGTTTGAGCCTGTCACGTGATACAAGATACTATAAAAACCAAACACGAGTAATTCGCGCTCTCTCGTTCTTCTCTTCGTCATTCGCGCGTTTCACCTCTGCTGCCAAACTGTGGCCCTTAAAGAACTCCCGTCTTGACTAATGCAGTCAGACGTAAAAGAACTTTACAACAATCACGCAAGTACAATTCTGAAATCTTACGAACTTGTCCAATAGACAATCTCTAACATGCAACATACTCATTCTTATAAACTACAGTTTAATAATTAATTCTACTTTTATGAGCTCAGGTACAAATATTTCCTCATCTAAGAGACATAACTCTTTCAAATCTTTCAGTTTAAATGCATGTACATGAAACACTAATAAATTCAATTGTTATGTTTTAAATCATTATTTTTGTCTTGTCTTAATTGTTGTGGATGGAAGATTATTGAACACACACAATTTTAAACCTTCTGACCATTCAAACCTTCTGATACCTTTCTAACTCCTCCACATCCGCAACAATATTAAATAATCTTTAAATTTGCTAATTTTCGTCAAATAAATTTTGAAAAACGTTTAACCGATTTTTGGACGAACTTCAAACTAGGATTTTAACTTAGTTTACACAATTTTTTAAAAATGGCTGATATCGAGTTTTTTTTTTAGTAATTTCGCTGACAGAAAAAAGATTTTTAACTATAATTTCAGACATGCTAAGAATGAGTAAAAATTTTTAAAAATAATCAAAAAATACTTTGGTATTTCTTCTTAATAATGATATATATACTTAAGCAAATAAAAAAAATTTCCATCAAATTTAAGGCAGTTCTTGTCATGCTATGCTCTTTTTATTGATTTTCATGGAGGTACCTATCTTAACGTAAATAAAGCCATTTCTAAATTTATTTATTAATCCAACAGAATCATTATTACTTAAACGTTATTTTTTAGTGGATACTCGTATTTTAGTAGTCGCTCCGTTATTTATTATTTGTTTATTAAACAGTATATTTATTTATTTTCGTCTACCGGCCTAAAATAAATAAATATACTGTTTAATAAATAAACAATCATTTTTTTAAAAACTACTACACATTTCCCGAAAATTTATTTCGTATCGTAAAATAAAAAGTGCAATAAAACAGAAATTTCATAAATAAGATTTATTAAGGATACTATTGTCTTAAAAACATGTTTTCGATAAATAATGAATTTTTCCAAGAATTGTTTTCATTTCTTTATTTTAATACGGTTAGGTGATATTGTTATTAGATGAAAACGATATTTATAAAAAAATTGAAGAGCTCAATAAAAGTTTTACCAAAATTTTTAAAATAATTTTTTTTTTCTTTTTTAATGTAGAAACATTCCCATGTTCGTAAGTATGGGAGTCCATCACGTGTTTTAAGAGTTGTCCTCCCTGAAAATTTTGTCTGTCTGCAATTCTTTCATTATTCATTTCTGTGTTTTATCGTGTTTACGTCTCAACTAGCTTTGCAAATCATCCCTTCAAAGTTTTAAACTTTAAAATTAAAAGTAATTTTTACTTTTTTAATTCCTATTTCACCAAATATTTTTATTTGATATATTTATTTTAGTGTGGGTCATATTTCAATTAAATTTTTTTTTTTTAGTTTCACTTAGTTAAGAAAGAACCCCAACATATTTCTACTAAAAAATAATTTTTACTTTAACTTACATTAAAGTTTTCTTGTTCAATTTCTATTTAAATATTATTTTTTAATTTGCTTGACATTTTGAAATTTCCTTTCTAATTATTTTAACTTTAATTTCTATTTCATAAAAAATGTATTTTTTTAAGTTTATTCTTTTTTGTGAGAGTTATTTTGATAAAAACGTAAGGCTATAAAACTAAAGTAACTAAAATTTAATAAAATATTAGATAATTGCTGAAAATATGTTAATCTTTAAAAATGACTAGGTAGGTAAAAACCAAAAACAAAGCGTTCACTTAGATTTCGTAAGTTTATCTCAATTTCTGGTCAAGCATATTTTGCTTAGGCTGTCTATCACTCAATCAACACATCAGAAAAACATGACCTCGTGGTTAAGAAATGCTTGTATACCATGTTTTATGCTATAAATAAGTAATATTTGTTTAATCAGATTAATTTAACTTTAGATTTGGTAATTTTCCTCAAATAAAGTGTCACAAATATATATTTTATTTTTGGAAGATTTTTAAAACAAATGTGTCAAAATGGCTGATATTTATCGATTTTTATCGTTTATACTCAAAGCGACGAAAATTTGAGATTCCAATCAATATAATTTCTATTTGAAAAGCACCAGAGTATTTTGCTTACTGGAAATAATAAATATAATCATTTAGCTTTAAATTAAAGCTAAAAAGAAAGCTTCAAGAATGCTTTTTTTTACTTTTAAAAGTTCATTTTAAACCTTAGTGTTGTGGATTCCGGGATGAATCCGATATCAATGAATAACAAACGCCAGGAATGGATAAGGAAAATAAATGTATTAACGTAATAATACAAACTGGTAATACTGGTTAGTAGATTCAGGAATGCGGGTTAGTAGCAATAATATATATGCAGTCTTGGTATTGAAGTATCGCGGTATGACTCCTTACTGAGTCTACGTGCTCGCTAACTGTGACGCTTGCCGCCGTCTCCGTGTGTGACTTACTCTACTACTACTGAACTCTACTACTCTTCTGTCGTTCCGTCTCGACTCCTTGACTCTTCGGGTATTCACTGGCAGTAGTATATGTATACCTTGGGTGAGTCCATTTGTGTAAAAAGGGGAGACCCCTTAACACTTAGGTATCGAAAATTTAGTGAGGTCTCTAGTATAAAGCACGTCGTATCTAATGAAAGTTCGAATTCTGCCAGAGAGCTCATATTTTTCTCTAATAAGATTTCTCGAATGTAGCTGAAAGTAAATAAATATACTGTTTAATAAATAGACTCAAATACGAGTATCCACTAAAAATAACATTTAAGTAATAAACTCTCTCGGATTAATTTAAAAAATCCATCGATAATTGCACTAGGGCGCAAGGAGTTACTAGGCGTGAAAGAGAATGAGAAGGCTTTAGTGAAGAGAAAGGATAATAAAATAACAGGCAAGGAAGACAAAAGATGGTGATTGGCGTCGTATTTAAATTTTTGATAATTGTAGGTGACAGGGAAGGAAGAAATCGAAAGGCGGGAAAATAATCTATTAGAATATAACATACGGTTGCATCTAACAAGTTCAAAAGTAAAACGGTGTAACACTTAGGTACAAGCCTAAAAAGAAGGAAGGGCCATGTTACATCTCTCTAACCATAGGTCAATTTGGTCTCATTTAAACACACACGGATATCCATCCGCAACACACTCGCAGAAAATATAAATATAATAGATTCATCCACATGTAAAAAATGTTAAAAATAATGGAAACATTAGTAATAAAAAAAAATCTAAATCCTTACATTCAGTTAAAAGTAAAAATAAAATCATACTTGATCATATCACGGCTAAAAGAATAGTCGAAAGCGCTCGGGCATTCGAACATTCGAATAATTCCTACATAATTCATGTCCAGAAAAGAAATAAAATTATACGAACACAAGAAAAATTAGATAAAAAGCTTAACCGCAGCACCTTATCAGTCGTCTTTAATTAAACTTGTATAAAAGAGGGAGTACTGCACAAATAAACAGTTGTGTCTACTTGTAGCATATTATATCATAGGATAAGTTAATGATAAGTGCACAAATGTTATTTATATTAAAAGTGTGTCTGGGAGAAATATATATATATATATATATATATATAATCTACATATCAGCCTAATAGTAGGTAACTGAATGGCAACATGAAGTCAATGTAACGCGTTTCGTTCTTCAAAAGGACTTCATCAAACTGAGATAATGGTCATATGGCTAGAATTCTATATATGTAGGGGGATGGGTGAAAATGTAAAAAAAACACACACTGGTTATAAGTATGTATCGAAAAGAAACGTTGACACTGTAAGGACGTTAAACTTTAAATTTAAATTTTATTGGCGTCCTATGTGTCTAACCGTACAACTAGTCAACATCATTCAGCTTCCCAATGATTTTTGTCTTTTATCGCTGTTGGTTTCAAATATCCGACATTTTGATAGCAGCAGATTTGTTAAGATTGGTCTGTCTTGATATCGCACAAGATAATTGCAAAGACTGCTTGCCATAAGAATGTTATCTTCTAAAATTACTATGGGCGATAGTTTTCAGCGAAATACAATCTTTGGAATATATATATATATATATATATATATATATATATATATATATATATATATATATATGCGCGGAATACAATAATTGCCATATATATATATATATATATATATATATATCAAAGATTTGTATTCCGTACACACACACACGCGCGCGCGCGCTTGTGTGTGTGTGTGTGTGTGTGTGTGTGTGAAAAGGATGAACCTATTTTTCGAGCTAAGATGGACATGACGAAGTGTCGCAATTGAGTGGCCATGATGATCTCCAGACCTAACCCCACCAGACCTTTTTCTTGAATTAAAACAAGCAAATTCTGATAAATTTTCTGAAATTAATATAGACGTGTTGCTGATAGGGTTCAACATTGTATCGGACATGAATGAGAGCATTTTGAATACGTTAAATAGTTTGTTAATCGTAACAAATCATATTGTCTTATGTGACAATACTTATACAGTTTCTTAAATTACTGTAGTTTATATTTGTGTTGTGGATTCCGGGAATGGAATCCTGCACAAATAAATAAACAACGCCAGTAATTGAGATAGAAAAATAATTGTATTAAACGTAAGAATACAGACTTGAAGTGAAGATTAATAGTCCAGGAATGCGGGTTAGTAGAAAGTATATGTACAAGTCTCTGTAAGTGAAGCCGTAATTCTCTCTCTCTCTCTCTCTCTCTCTCCCTCTCTCTCTCTCTCTCTCTCTCATGACCAATATCTGGATTAGAGTTAAGCAAATAGATAAAAGCTTCGATATTCGCAAGAGGTAATCAACCGTAAACTTGAACCAAAAAGTATTTTTTGCTTTTGGTTAATTAATTGTTAAAATTCAGTAACTATAGTCATTGATATAAATACACACACACACACACACACTCGCACACACACGCATGCATATATATATATATATATATATATATATATATATATATATATATATATATATATATATATATATATATATAAATTTGCCAATTATATATATAGAAGGTTTTAATGGTGAGAAGCAAAAAGACTTGAAACAATTGTTATTCAATTTGTGCTCACCTTTTCTAAAATGGGAGAGTGTAAATTAGTGGGTTAAATTGCACGTATTAGTCTTTCCAAAATAGAGGATAAAAGTCGCTGTACTGGTGCGTTTCTGTAGCGACAATCAAAAAACTGATTATGTGTAAGAAATGTTATATTTGTCAGGAATGTAATCATTATTAGTAACGACAACGGCTAATTATAAAACATTCTTTATTTTTTGTTGAAAGAATATAAGATTTGGAATAAAATATCTTTGTCAACATCTAAATCAAAATTCGACTTCAGCCTGTCTTTTGAAGTGTTGATGAAAGATTTGAATTAATAGAATAAAAATATTGCCAAACTTTATAGGTAAGAACGAGTGAAGAGCATAACACTTTACGATTATACTTGATTTGATTATGAGATGTGTAATTCTCCATAGTGATAATATGCAGTCACACATTATAACCGGTTTGATTTTTCATTTAATTAAGCTACAGGAAATTATTTAATAGCAAAGCTTTGATAAACAAAACAGATCCATTTAACATTATTAAAAATCTTTTCGTTTCTAAACCAAGTCGGGAAAATCGCTCAGCCCCATCTGAAGGCTATGTCATTGAGGGGTAGCACGTTACGAATCAATCGCCAGGTAAGCGAAAACTCAGGGTTGCTTAGGTAGTTCGCCCAAGACCAGAAAGTGCGCAACTCTGAGGACGACAAGCAGAGCCAGCCACAAAGGCTGTCCGTTGCGACCCCCTCAAATAGATCACGATAAAACAGCCTGCGAGACCGTGAAAGGTCACTGGACTAAGGCAGGGCGTGTAAGGCCTCCCGACACTCTCGCAGGAATTTCGATTGATTCCGAGGCTTACGATGACGCTCAGCCTCGGAAAGAGTGATGGTTATGCTATCGAATCTTCCGTCAACGCACAGCGTAGGAACACCAACCTTGAAGCGTGCCGATGACGCAACAAGTGCGGCATTCCGAGACCACATGACACGGACGTTGAACCAACAGTCTCTCAACAGACAAGATGCTTGCGGACACCCCACAAGAGGGAGACCAACCAACGATCGAGCGCCTTCTTTCTGTTCTCGTAGAGAGAAAGTGCAGCCAATCGATAAAGGATAATCAGAAAGACGTAAGTGGCACACGCCTCCGCTTTACTCTTCACGGACAACCGTCGTCGAAGCCAAATCCGAACGGCCACTTCGACTTTTGACTTCGGACCAATTCTTCTTCAGCTGGAGACCAGGCCCGAACCACAGTCCAAGAATGCGGACGGGTCTCTCTCTGTCCAATTAAAGGGCCCCGGAAGCGTAACTTATTTCCAGGCACCTAACCGCAAGCCGGGTGACTTATCGCAATTAATTTGGGCCCCCGTCATTTTCTCGTACCGCTCAAGCGCCTACGGTACTACCTCAATGTTGTTACGACACGACACGAAAATAGACACGTCATCGACGTATGCGGAAACTCTGGCTCGACCTCTAGGGAAGGCGATTCCGCGTGGGGCCGGACTGCACGCCCTTCGCCTAGACGTCGAAGGAGGGGCTCCAATGCCAAAGCGTAAAGTAAGGGCGATAGCGGAAATCCTGACGAACCGACTTTGACAGCGTAAAAGCGCTCGACCACTTCACGTTCACTTGTACCACAGCACTTGGGGAGTAATACAGGAGGCTGATCCACTTGCAGAAGTCGGGTTCGAATCCAACGGCCTGCAGGACAGCTACCAAGTACCGATGGTCGACCCTATCGAATTTTTTGGAATGATCTAAACTGATCAGCGCGGTTTGCTCGTCGTCTACTACACACTCTTTGATCGTGCGGACCAGATGCAGGTTGCTTTGAATTGTTCGTTACCTCACAGTACAAGTCTGTTCGGGCCCCAACAAGTTCGTGACAACTGACTGCAAACGCTCCGTCAGGATCCTGGCCAAAATCTTTAACTATGTGTTTAGCAGAGTTATGGGCCTATAATAATCTAATTCCCGCCCAACACCCTTGCCTTTTTTCAACAGCGTGATCACAGCCCTTGAGGTTCGATCGGGGATGGACCCCTGCCGGAACCAGTTGTTGAACACCACTGTCAAAATCAGAAAAAAGATGTGCGACAGCCTTAAGTACAATTCATAGGGAAAACCATCAAGTCCTGGAGATTTGCCACTGCCGACCCTCTTCAATGGCAAGGAGACTTCGCTCTCTGTGTTAGCAGATTCAGTCGACGAAAGTCAGCCAAATAGCTGCGAAACTCGTCACCACTGAGACCAGGCTCCTTGGTAAACCGGCTCTCGAAATGCCACCGAAACGCCTCACACATGCCCTCGGTCGTCCTCAGAGTATGCAAATATATCGATCAGAACTTCAACGGACCTCTTCCTTGCGCAATTCTGCGCCCATGTTCACAGCTTTATTAGGCATCTTGTCTAACCTATGTCTAATTACCTGACCCTGGTAGCGCTTGCTAGCCTCACGCTCCAGACCCTGTCTAGCTAGTGCTATCTCTAGAGAATACCCCCCAGCCACCACGTGGGACAGACTATCCTCTAGAGTCTTCACCTTATTAGCTTTATCTAAGGCGAGTTGTTGACTATATTCGGTGGTGAAAGACCTAATCCTATTCTTAAGCCTCTCCCACCACTCATTACTAATAATGGACCCCACTAATTCCCGCTGCACTAATCTAGTTAGCTTTTGCCGGAAGTCCCGCCTATCAAGTGGGACAATCTAGCAAATCTAGATCGACCCTTCTAATTAACATTCAATCCAGGTAACTGGATAACAGAAGAGACGGCCTCGTCCACATCTCCCGCCCACATCTCCCGCCCACATCCACATCTCCTACCCCGGATGATCGATCCAGAATCTATCGACGAGCCCAACTCGCCGATTAGATCAAGCAAGCTACGATCACCCGATGAACTTCCGTTAGCTCCACGCCCCTGTCTATCTTGGGATCCAGGGTGGCATTCCAGTCCCTCATTAAGACTAAGCGCGACGAATCAACCAGGAACGGCCCCAACTAAAGGAAAAATTCGACACGCTCCCCCCTGGTCGTTGGGCGCATAAACCGCAACGACCCGAAACGTACCACTGCTCATGACAATATCAGCCACGATCAACCGCACCCCCTGTGTCGACATGAACATGATCCACCCCGCACCCAGGGAACGTTTAACTAACAAGGAAACACCTTTGGCTAGCTAGTCCCCGTATGCTGAATAAACAACAAAGTTGCTAGAAAGCACACGAGCATCAACGTCGCAAACAAAATGTGTCTCCTGGATCGCATCTAATCTACGCCGAAGGACAAGAGATCATGAAACCGAGCTAGAAATAATAGAAATTAATGGGAGATCATTACCCCGATCTCCCAGGTCCCTCAGAACTCAAACAAAAACTAAAAACAACGTTGAGACAAATAAAATGGATACAATTAGCACAATAACTGAAAGTAAAAGAATATCACTCACTCGACATCGAACAAGTCACTTCCAAACGAGGATCGTAGGTTCTAAAATAAGTCCAACTCGTTAACGCGTAGAATTTTAAATTGTTCCTGAAAATGTGTAGATCTGAAAAAGCTGAATTTAGTAGTGAAAATGGAATATTACATGTTACCAAATTTAGATGATATTTAGCCTAAACTAAATGGAGATCATTTTTTTTTTCTAAACTGGAATCTATCAGCGGATTCTACCAAATTCCGTTAAGCAAAGGACTTTCATTACTCCTTTTGGAAGATGTTACTTCAAAAGATTACCTTTTGGTTTAACATCAACTCCAGAAATCTTTCAAAGAAATTGCTGAAAAATATTCAAGAAGTCGAAACAATTATCGGCGATGTTCTAATCATTGACAGAACTATAGAAGAACACAACGAAAAACTAAAAACTGTTATTAAAAATTTACAAAAAGCCGCACTCAAGCTTAATAAAGAAAAGTGTGCAAAAAAAAGACACATAGTTTCTGGAGACGGAATTCGACTCACCAAGGCAAGACTAAAAGCCTTTCAGGAGTTGCCTGCACCTACAAATTTAAATGAACTTCGTCGTATAATCGGCATGGTCAGATATTTAGGCAAATTCATACCGAACTTGTCAGAAACAATACAACCAATAAACGGAATTATTGAAAAAAGGAAACTGTATTTGTGGGGATTACCCACAATAGAATTCTTTTAAAAGAATAAAGTAATTACTAACTCAAACACCAATTCTATCCTACTATGATCCAACTAGACCTACAGTAGTTAGCGCTGACGCTAGCAGTTATGGTCTCGGATCAGCTCTATTTCAAGAAATAGATGGAAATTTAAAAATAATAGCATTTGCCTTATGTACACTGAATAGCATTGAGAGGAAATACACACAAATAGAGAAAGAGCGTTTACGCTTTCTATGAGCATGTGAGAAGTTTGGCAAATGTGTCACAAGACTCGTAACCTTTAAACTGTTAAAGGATAATAAATCACTTATACCTTTAATAACCACACACGATGTGTACAATAACCCACTACTATGTCAAAGACTTCTGATGAGACTGGGAAGATATAACCCAGTTGCAGAACGCGTTCGAAGGAAGGCACTAGTAGTATCTGATATCGGATCAAGAAGTCCTTTATCCGACACTGATAGTAATACTAATAAAGATGTTGGCGTATACACAGATTGCGTGACAAGAACTAAACCAGCATCGGATGAGAAATTAAATGAAATAATAATAACTACGCAACGGGACACTGTATTACAGGAAATAATACATGTCACGCTAAATGGATGGGCACACAAAGAAAGAAGAATAAAAGAAGGCATAAGGCCACATTTTTCAAGTCGCAATAAATTGTCAGTTCATAAAAATTTACGATGGTTTCAGGACAGAATTGTCATACCTGTAAAACCTAGACCAGAAATATTAAGAAGGCTTCATAATAGTCACTTTAGAACTAAACAAATTCCGAGAGAGGGCCAAAGAATAGGTGTGGTGGCCTAAAATATATGAAGAGTTGGAGGAGTATCTAAAAATATGCTCGTTTTGTAACATACACCACCCAACAAATAAAAAGAAAAAATTAAAAGTAGCACCACTTCCTCAGGATCCATAGCAAAGAATTGGTACAGACATTTTAACTCACCAAGGACACCAATATATTGCCGCAATGGATTATTTCTCAAGATATATAAAAAGAGCAAAGCTTAATCCAATGACAAGCGAATGCGCTATAGGGAAGTTGAAAATTTCTTCTCGCGTTTGGGAATTCCTATTGAACTTGTCAGTGATAATGGGAAACAATTCTCAAGTTACGTTTTCAAAGATTTTGTAGAGAATTATGGATTGAAACACATAACATCAAGTCCACATTACCCTCACGCAGGTGCGGAAAGCGCTGTTAAAATAGCTAAGAAAAGTTTGGAAAAATCAGACACATTTCAAGCATTAATGGCATACCGGATTATGCCAATTCAAGCCACAGGAATCAGTCCCACAGAATTAATTATGGGAAGGAAAATAAGAATCACATTACCTTTACATCCCAAAAAGTTATTACCAAAATGACCCGATCTCACAGGAATCAGAGAGAGAGACAAACTGGCAAAAACCAGAATGGAAAAGAATTTTAACAGATTCCATGTTGCCAGAAATTTACCAATACTAATAAGAGGAGATAGGATTAGAATAAAATTAGATAAAGAGAAATATTGGAAAATTGAAGGAACGATTAAGTCAGCGGATATTGCGACTACTAATCAAGATTTACGAAGAAATGGGAAACATATTTCATTTTCAAGTCTTGAAAATAGAATTTTGAGAAATAAAGTAATTAATGATCATTACAAAGGTCTTCAAACAAATAATAATATAAGAGAAATTACTGGAAAAACAATGTGAGGACGAAAAATACAAACACCAAAATGTCTGTTTGATTTCACAAAGTGTGTGAGTTACGCCCTTGGACTATAACCAAAACACTTTTATTTGTAATTATTTATTATGTAATTTGGAAAAGTTATAAATTAGCAAAGAAAATAAACTACCTTCGGAAGGGTATGTTATAACAACATCAATAATGATGAGAAGGAGGATGATTGTATGGACTTCCGGCCCCACTAGGGAATGCTGGGATCAAGACGGATCCAGCAGTAGTTTAAATAAATGAGTTAAGTTTACTACGTGTCGTGTCGTCTTTGCGTTGCTTCGACATTTCAGCGACCAGTCTCATATATCTTTCCGCCCTAAGCCCAGTGGAACACTTTCCAAAACATCGTAATATGAATGTTGATTGTTCATTGCTCTATGCGTTGTTGATTTTCAAATCCATTAATTGTCGTTATTAGAATAGTAACAGTGGATTATAAAACAAAAAGAGATTCAAGTGTTAATGAATGAAACACACAACTGAAGGAAACTAAAAACCTCATGTTAATAATATATAAAAAAATAGAACTACTCGTCAAGGCAATTCTAATAATTCATCTCAGACAGCATCTTGTATGATGTGAATTAGCAAAGGAATCCGTTATGCGTATGCAAACCTTTCCAGCATTTTTATTAAAATTATAAATAACAAATACGTATATTGTTAATCGTCAAAATACATCCTTTGAATTTCTACAAATTATGCCAACGTTCTAAATGTCTAAATTATCAGCTATAGGCAACCGTTTTCTCACTTCAGTGATTACAAGTGGCTTCAAGCAAATGAAGCCTGTAGATCTTAAAGAAAACTATCCTTCTTCAGATGACACAGACTGGCGCTACAGAACCAGAAAGAACCTTAAAAAAAGAACCACTTCATTTGAAGACTTCCAGTAGCAGCAACAGTTCAAATGCATAGCAAAGTAACTCGAAGAAAAATAATGAGATAATCACGATGTTGACTTTCCGCACTATATTAAAGAAAAAATTTAGGAAGTAAACCTTTGAGGACATAAGGGTGGCGGGTAGAGAGAGAAAGTAACTGAGGTTTCCAGTTTTCAAAAAAGAGGGACTGTGAAATCTGTATACACCAAATAAAAATATACTATAAAATATTGTTTGGTAGGCTACTTAAGTATATTTTTGCGAGTTACTTTTATCTTATGTAATTGAGATAAATTTGTTTTCGTCTCTGGTATCAGTTTATTACTGAAGTTAAAAATGTTTTCTAAATAGCCTTCTGTAATCTAACTCTACTTCTGTTTTTATTAAATTTTTACCGTTTTTTTTATGGGAATGTCTTATAAAATCATAAACTGTTTCGTTGATATGAAAAATTAGTGACTTTTTGTTTATTATGAAATAGTTGAATAACGATAAACATCTTACTTGTCAAATACCGGGAATGAATTTAGACTAGCAAACAGCCATAAATTCTGTCTGTTTATGTTATTATCTAAATCTTTGTATTTTTGAAAACATTTTCTCAAGTTTGTATATACATGGTAAATATTTAGTAAGCTTAGCCTATTCTGGCAGAAGACTACAATAGTAGGCCATTCAGTGAGGATCGAACGCAAAACTCGCGAATTGTACCCCAAAACGAGATGACTGATCATCACGTTTCATAGACGGTCTGACATAAAAGCGTAAGTGCCAGATATCCAGATGGAATTGAATTTACTCTAGTAGGAATTATCTTCGAGATATAATTGACAAACATTGCTACAAGAAGAAGCAGCCTAAACATGTATTTAATAAATTTAGATTAGTCTGGTACAAGGCCATAGAATTGAGGTAAGCAAAAGCCAAAATCATTACGCAAGCCAATTTATTTACGAAATACTGTTTGCTAACCACTATGCCATTGCAGGCGCTGATATTTACTAAGTTTAGCTCAAATTAGGGACAATAAAGCGTCGGTTTGTTGGGGAGAAAACAGCGATTTGTGGTGTCATGTGAATTTGTCTTTTTTATCATCATTAATTGTGAAATATATTTAGTATGTTGATTCATAAATTGAATGAAATGTTCCGTTGTTTGCATTTTATGGTTAATGATTCTAATACTTGTAGTCGTTTTTACATTTTTTGTGTTACTGAAAACGTAATTCTTGAGAAAAACCAGACATGGCATGTTCTCTAAACTCATAAATTGCGCCTACACATACAGGATTCGAATCTCCCTTTCCATCAAGTGTTCTCTATGCAACTGTGATCCAGGGATTGTGGTGTCCACTTTAACATAAAAAACTCACTTTTTTATTTTTCACACGAGTCTTTGTCCTAGTGGAAGTTACTACCAGTGGATGGGTGCACTGTAGTCATAGACTGAGGTACGAGATCCGTCACAATTCCTAGACTGGCTGCAAGAAAATATTCATCATTCCACCAACAACATGGATCAATTAGAGGAATTTTATCAGGACGAGTTCAGCATATATATATATATAAACGACTTATTGCCACCGAACATAAATGCAGTTTTAAAATACACGAAGGCATTTTTACCTTTACGATTCCCTTAATTCCTTTCATCCATCCCTTCAATTCTCCATGGAAGTGGGAAACAGT
Organism: Acanthosepion esculentum; assembly: GCA_964036315.1. Classification (NCBI taxonomy): domain Eukaryota; kingdom Metazoa; phylum Mollusca; class Cephalopoda; order Sepiida; family Sepiidae; genus Acanthosepion; species Acanthosepion esculentum. Next base: position 73,888,909 of record OZ038495.1, read on the forward strand.
TGTACTTTGCCCTTTTTGGACGTACTGGTTGAACGTAAACGTGGTTTGTCCATTACCAATGTTTAGCGGAAGCTTACGTTCTCGGGTCTATACACCAACTGGAATTCTTTTTGTCCCTAAATCTAAACCTGGTTTCTACCTTGGTGCGTTGATTTGTTCTCGTAGACTCGATCAAGAATTGGAGAACATTCATCGTGTTTTTGTGACAGTGGTTATCCTGTGCATGTCATTAAACGCATTGTTGAGCGCGTACGATTAAAGGGGCTTTAAAGAACCAGTAGTGTTCGGTCCCAGCCTGTGTCACGTTCATTTAAAATTACCGTCGCTAGGTGGAAAAGTCAAAGTCTGGCTGACAGTCTCGGCTTGTGTTACATCAGGGTTTTTTTTTCTACTGCCAGGTTACGTGTTATTTTTGCGGACTAGTTCAGTGTTTCCTTCATTTGTCTAAGATGGTTTGTCTTATTTTCAAAGTAGTTCTATCGTATATAAATTCAAATATCAATGCGAAACTGAATCAGCAACTGGAAACCCGAATTAGTCATCACGTTCGTTCTAGTAAAAGACTGGGTGGTTTGAGTCACTCTTTCAGAGTAACCCAGTAACCGCATGATATTTAAATTATTTTAGTATGGGGTTAATTTGTGTATTATACATTTTTTTAAAATAACAGGTGGTTATTAATGTTATTTAAGAAATAGTTTTTCTTTTGTCTTTATCCATATTGTCTTTTTTTGTTATATTTTTACACGCACACACATGCATATATATATATATATATATATATATATATATATATATATATATATATATATATATATATATGTATGTGTGTGTGTGTGTGTGTGTGCGCGTGAAAAGGAAAAAATCAGCAACAATAAAAACAACATTTACTCACGTTCTTTTATTAGTTATTAAATTACATTACTTAGCATCCTCCATAGTTTACCTTCAATTTAACAGCCTTAAGAATATATTTGAACGTTCTTACATATAAAAATTTTGAAAACCTAACGATTTCTTTTATTTCTGCTTATAAATACATGTTGCAAATAAAATCCTTATATTTACCATGCTAATCTTAGTCAGTGTGTGTGTCTGTGTCTGTATGTGTGCGTGCGTGCATACTTGCGCGAGTGTGTCTGTGTGTGCCTGTGTATTACTCAGCTTTTTTTATCATGATTCAAATGAAAATGAGAAGATTGAAGTTTAGGAATATAATGTTAGTGGCAACAAAGGTCGCCTTTGTTTGTGAATATTCTGCCATTTATGAAATGTTCCAGTGATCGACACAAAATCAACTCTATAAGGGTTTGGGTCAAAACTTTGGACCTTTGACGTTAATCCAGCTCAATATAGTCTCTATCAAAAGCGAGTGCTTTATTCAGTGTGGGTCGTCTTCCAGAACGAGGCTCGTCGCATGTCACAATCATCATTTCTGAAACTAAACCCCAGCTGATATACTAGCGGTCACTGATTCCGTACACGGATCACATACATTTTTAAATACCATCACTAGCAGTAATACACGTTCGAAATTCATACAGGAATTAATACATAGAATTAAACACTGAAAAGTACTATAAACGACACTATTTCGAATAAAAGATATAAACTCGAAGCATTCAACTTTGGATACGCCCTAGTTGGTTAATTCGTAACGGTGAAATACGTAATTACTTTCCAGTCACCCGAATATTTACCTGATAAATACACCATATGACTTTCACCTTATGATATCTGGTTTTAATAGAAATATTTACTATAACATTTGGTGATGTGAGATTTTATGTTACACGTGATTTGTTCATCATATTGTAAATAAATGTTTATCGTATATTTGTTGATATTAATATTTTAATTTCATGCTATGGATTGCAAAAAAGTTATATCATCAAAAAAGAACAAATATAATGTCGATATTGAATGATGGGAACACGTCTTTGGAAATTGAGAAAGTATTGAACAATCAGAGAAGACATTTAAAATATTGAACAATCGAAGAAGACATTGAAAACAGTGACAAAAACAAGAAAAATAGACTTTTAAGAATAAAATAAGATTTCAGAAAAAGTAAGAGTGAAAAAGCAACCAAATTGTATTTATCCGCACGAAAATATTTGAAGAATTTGGTGTCGTGAAAAATTGCAGAATATTAAGAATATTCGCTAAAATCATGGAAGTCACCAAATTATCATCTTTTATAAATACATTGAATATAACTTCTGAATACGCTAGAAGTTAGGTTTCTTATGGGTACAAACAACAAACGTAAAGTAGAAGACAACAGCGATTGAGATGAGTGATGCTAGTATCGTAGACAATAGAATTATAGACACCTTCAAATTTGACACTGGTGTCAAGATTAATGCATAGAATTATTGAGAATTATTGGATAAGAGAGTTTTAGAGATGTGCAGATCACAACTAAGAAGCGATAAGCTAAAAAGAATATTCATGCTAAGACAATGTTTCTGTTCATTCTGCAAGTGGGATTATTGTCCACCTTGTCGAAAAAAAGAAAGACCAAATTAATAGAATAGCTTCTAACATTTTTTCACATACTAGAATGTTTTGCAACACCTTCACGCATATTGAAATCCTAACAATATGTTGTATTGTTGAAGTTATCGCTAACATTTCTTGTCAAGATTTACAAACTCTACGTTTCGTTCAAATTCGCAAACCAATCGATGAAATTTGAATAAGCTGATTTGTTTGGAAAAATATTTTGACAAAAACCTTACTTCGTGGTTTAATAATTTCTTTAATTTAATTTAATTTTATAGGACTTCATGGTAAACAATATTTTAAAAAAAATTTTAACAACGAAAATTAATAATTTCTGAGGATTTTTTTACTCTTGAGCATTCAGCATACAACTGGCCATATTTTTGGAGCTAAATTCCAACTTTTTGAAGCGTTTGGCCATGTGGTTTGTTTATAGTTTTCGCAAACGTAGGAAAAACTGGAAAGTGGGTTCTTCTTTAAAAAATTGGTGTTTGCAAATTTACAAAAACACCTAAAAAGCAGTTAAAATTGAGGTGTTTTCGTTTGAAAACAACTAATTTCACCTACTTGAAGCAACTTACGTCAAGTTGTATTTAAAAAGTTAATACAGTACTTTGTAAACCCTTACCTATTTGCACTTCTCCCCAAAATCTGGTTTCGAACGGTCAATGCATATCTATTTTAAAGGATGGAATGGACGGACTAACGGAAGTCACAGAATTTTATATATAGATAGATTATTCTAGGAGAAAACTTGTGATTCACACTAAAAGAGATGTGTAAGAGAATGCGAAATATTATTCAAGCAAAGATGTCTGGAAGAAGGAGAAAAAATATTGACAAAATGAATGAAGGGTGTCATATTAATAGGTAAATAATAAAATAATTTATACTATAATTCTTTAATCAAATATATATTCTGAAACTTGAAAAATGTAGGCGACACATAGTTTATATAATAGAAGCTGATACTTTACGAACCAATTATTAGTATTTTTTAATACGGATAAATAATGTAAACTGAAACTCAAATAGCATGTAGCACATATAAATAGAAGTATATATACTTGAAACTTTCCCAACATCAGTTGCTTATTGTAAAAACATCGCCTTTAAAAAAAAAACCCTGATATTTTAGTATCATAAGCAAATTGAAATTGTTAGACTTTATAAAAATTACAAATAAACGTAGTGTAATTATACTGACTATTTAAGCTCTCACCTCTTATCGCCACATCACGTTAAAAAACTGGTTTTCGTTCGATCACCGAAATTAAGCAACGTCGAACGTGGTCACCACTTAGAATAGTGACCACTTAAGAATACCAGGTGTGAGATATAAACTTGGATTGTGCGTACTATAATGGACTTACGACGATATCACGTTGAAGCACCGGTTTTTGTTCGATCACCGAAGCTAAGCAATGTTGAGTGTGGTCATCACCTAGTTGGGTGACCATTTAGGAATACCAGAAGTTTTAATCTTAGATTGCAGGTGGTATGCTCGGCTTACAGTCATATCACGTTGGAACAACGGTTCTCCTCTGGTCACCGAAGTTAAGCAATGGCGAATTTAGTCAGTACCTTGATGGAAATACCAGGGACTGTAAGTTTGGATATGCAGCTGGTGTAATGGAAATCAGTAAGCCGAGTTCCAATTCCAGCCAGGTTCGTTATATTCACTTACTCATAAACACTCTTCTCCTCCAGCTACGGGTTAATTAGTAGGACTTGTAAAAAAAAGTCTTACAATCTAAAAATATTTTCTGTTACAATTTTTTTTTTTGACAATTTTGGTAATTTTTTTATAAGAATGTAATTTTACTATAAAAATGTATTTATATTTAGTGTTGTATTTTTTGACATTTTGCTGCATTGTTGGTAATTTTGCTATAAAATGTATTTTTGATATTTTTATTATAAAAGTGTATTGTTAATTTTTGTTTGGACAAAACCGAACCGTATTTGTCCACAGCTGGGATCCTAACCTAGGAACAACAGCAATTAAGAGTCTTTGCTGTCGGATGTAGTTTATCGTTATATTCAGGACCAAAAAATATTTTGTAGTTTCAAATAACCTGCAAAAGCCGTAAAAATCAATCAATCACTCAAACCTTCCTTTTCGTCTTTTATGCTTTGAAATGGACTTATTCAGCAGTTGTAAGATTAGTGAGCAAATCTCAATAACATTTTACTATAAATTCAAACTAGATACTCCACGAATACTTTGCCAAATTTACCAAAGACCAATATCGAATTGCCAGATTGCTTACGACATGAGCCACCACGTTTCCTGTTCACGCCTTCTCGCCGGACGGAAGTCAGCCTTGAATCAAGCATGTTGGGCCACGTGTACATATGGTAGCAGATTAGATGTATCGGATTTATCCTGGAGTTAGCATTTTGTCCAGCGATAGGCTATATTAATAGTGTGGTGTGACCGATATCAAAAGGGTCATTACCTCTCCCCATTCTAAAGGTGGCTTAGTAATAGATAAAGAATAACATTTCGTGCTTTCCTATCGTAAAGAAGCGAACCTGTATAGAAATATAAAGTAACACAGTTGAAATAGAAATCGTTCAACAATTAATAATGCACGTTGTCATAAATTATGATTCGGTGTTTGATTTTTTTTATTCGTTCTTTTTTTATACGCTATAAAATATGCTTCGACGATACAGTTTCAGGATCAGGAATGAGTGTAGGCCTTGAGCGAGTCTCAACGTCCTATATATATTGTAATCAGTCTATTTGTGTACTGACAGGAGACATAATACCTAAAATATAAATATACACTGTACTCTAAAATGTAATAAATACCCATATATTTCATATTATTGTTTGATTGTTCCTTTCTTTCTTTTTTCTTTCAATCTTTTCTATCTGTTTTCTTTCTTTCTTTCTTTCTTTCTTTCTTTCTTTCTTTCTTTCTTTGGTTGGTTGGTCGCACTGATGTGTAAAGGTAAATGCGTATGCAACATGAAGCTAAACGATACACCGCTGAAATGTGTCTAAAAAAAGTTCCCAGAATGCCAATTCATAAACTTGTACACATAGTTTTTTAAAAAATGTTTCTTCCTTTGTCCAACTTTCAGCGCCTTTTTGTAAACAGGTCAGTTTCTTCGTAATGGCTGATGTTTTTTTATCTCAATTATTTTTGTACATATAATATGGGGTTTAGAGCAGGAAGTGAAAGTGAAGAGAATGTGAAGATTGAAAATGGGGAGGATTGTGGAAAGGGCAAAAAAGGAACATAGTTCAAGAAGTCAAAAGATGGCGATTAGCGTTGCATTTAAAATTTGGAAAAATGTAGTTGTCAGGGATGCAAGAAAATTCAAGGTGAAATTGAATGTAAAATACTAGGTAAAGTAAAATACAAGGCAAATATTAAACTAAAATTCAAACTAAAATTCAAAGCGTCAGATACCTTTGAGTGACTCTGAACAAATCCTGGTTCAGCACCTAAAAAATCTAGAAATATTAATAAAAACTTCCGTCTTCGTGACCATAAATCAACCTCATATATATATATATATATATATATATATATATATATATATATATATATATATATATATATATATGCAGATGTCTGCCTGCTCTGTACAAATCTTGACCAATTTTAGTGCATTGTTATTGTTCCTTGCTTGTGTGAGAATGCGAATGGCTTTTAAACCCAGACAAACTATTAGAACAATAGTACACAGATATTGCAAAAATGACTCCCTTCTGTTATCTCTTTTAGCAGTCTGAACCTGCTGCATATTTAAATGTTATAATAACCTTCCTCGTGATTTACAGAATTTATAGATGTCACACTGAAAGTAGCAGATGGAGAATATAATGTGTGTGTGTGTGTGTGTGTGTGTGTGTGTGTGTGTGTGTGTGTGTGTGTGTGTGTGTGTGTGTGTGAAAGTGAGTGTTTGGATGTGTGCGTGTGTGCTGATCGATATGTGCAGGAATCACTCTGTTTTGATAAGTGACAAGACAACCTACGAGATATATGGCAATGTAAGAATTTAATGTTGCTTATCAACTGATGAAATTGTTGATAATCATATCACAAGCGCAAACTCCCTAGACCTCTTAAAATCATTTCACCCCATGCAAGGCGATAATCCCGCTAAGACGCAAGTGGTTAGAGTGAGTGAAAGAAAACGAGAAGGCGTTAGTGAGGCGAAAAGACAATAAAAGAACAGACTCGGGAAGACAGAATAGGGGGATTAATGTTGCATTTAAATTTTTGAAGATCATAGGCGACAGGTAAGCAAGAAGATAGTTCCACAGTTGAGAAGTGTAAGAAAAGAAACTATTAGAATAGAACTAACGATTGCATCTATCTAATTAAATAGTAAAACGATAAAACCTAGTTGCCAATATAGCATTAAGTTTAAATTAGTAATGGTACTAAGGTGGAAATCTCATTAAAACAATTGCTATGAAAATATTTGTAGAAAAGAGTGAGGAAATCCACGTCACGGTGGTGGGAAAGGGAGTGATGTCGAAATGTCAGGCCACGACCGATAACTTTACAGATCCTTCTTTTGATTTTTTTCAAGAATCTTAAGACATATAGCAGAGACATCAGACCAGATTTTTAAGCAATATTTAATTCGTTTTAGTAGATTTATAACTGATTCTGTAGTAAAGGAATGAATGGCATGACGCAATGAACCAAACTTCCTATGAGCAAACTATAACAATTGATTCAATATAATCATTCCACTTTATGTCAGAGGAAACCATGAGACCAAGAAGGTGCAATGAGTTGCTATCTTAATGGTTAGTATCACCTATGATTATGGAAGCTCAAAGGGTGTTTAATAGAGAGCAGTTTTGTTTTGGAGGCGTTAAAATTAACAAGCCACTTCTTGCTCCAGTTAACAACAGACTGTTGGTCATTTTCGAGATCAACTGGCAATTTGATTTTTTCGAATTTGATTCTTTTGCCTAGCCGTTCTTACAGACTTTTTCAGTAATAACCGTTAACACATTGCTGGTTGACCTAGAGAAGCGAAAGCCATATTGTTTGTCTGAAAAAAGGCCGTGCGAAGTGATATGGATTAGAGCCACTAGTACTTTGCCAAAAAGTGATAAAAGGTTAATAGAAAAATTTAAGATTCAAAATGTTCACCACAGTTCTTAAAAACAGGTTCATATGGTTCACCATAGTTCTAGAAGACAGGAACTACAAAACTTTTTTTAGCACTGAAAAATGCTGCGCTAAAGTTTTTAGCTCCGTTGGGCTCTTCTGATCATTCGGAGATCACTGTTAAATTTTATGCCAAACTGAAGGTTTCGCTGAAGTCCTATTTTATAGGACGATCTTTCGGTACACCAAGGCTGACTGCGATAGTTTCAGATATTACATTGCAGAATTTCCTCTTTCGTCTTTCTTCAAAAATCGAACTACCTGCCTCATTTATGAATGGATCCTATTAGGCAGGAAATATTTTATCTCACAGAAGAATGTTTTATTGAACAGAAAGCAAATAGCCAGCCTTGTTTCACACCAGAATGTGCGACAGCTGTAGCAAAACGTAACCACTACTGCTATTTCTACCACAAAGAACGGTTTAGTAGGACTCTTGTTGCATCCATAATTGCCCGGAATCATTGTAACAGAGATCTAGAAAATACAAAGAGAAGCTATGCAGTCAGTCAAAGCCTAGGTTGAAAACAAAAGACTTGGTTCTTGTGAGTTCTGGAAACTTTTGAATCAAATTCCCAATAGAAGTAAAGCGTCAGCGCCAACTATAATAAATGGCTCTGGGGTTATTTTATTTTCATCAGACACGGCAAGACTCTATGCAATGAACTATGCCTCGAATTCTAATTTACCCGACTTCCCTCTTCTCACGGAGGACAAACATTATTATATTTCTATCAAGGCTTTCCAGGCTTATCAAAAGCTTTGACTCTAAAAAGGCTATCGGTTCGGACAAATACCAGTGTTTGTTCTTAAGAACATCAGACTAGAGTTATCTCCAATCTTGGTAAAACTCTTTAACTGCCGAAGGAAAGATGCTTCCCAAGTTTATGTCAACTGTTTGACTTGTTTTTAAGAATGCGGGTGAGAGCGCATCTCCGTTGCAGTATCGACCAATTAGCCTCCTTAGTGTCATCAGCAAGGAGTCGAGACGGAACGACAGAAGAGTAGTAGAGTTCAGTAGTAGTAGTAGAGTAAGTCACACACAGAGACGGCGGCAAGCGTCACAGTTAGCGATTTTGTAGATTCAGTAAGGAGTCATACCGCGATACTTCAATACCAAGACTGTATATATATTAGTGCTACTAACCCGCATTCCTGGATCTACTAACCCGTATTACCAGTTTGTATTATTACGTTAATACATTTATTTTCCTTATCTATTCCTGGCGTTTGTTATTCATTGATATCGGATTCATCCCGGAATCCACAACAAATTGGCGACGAGGAATTCGAACTCACACGGGAAGGAAATCGAAAGAAAAGTCTCCCTCGTTGTCCACAACAAATTGGCGACGAGGAATTCGAACTCACATCTGAAGGAAATCGAAACAAAATTCTCCCTCGTTGTCCACAACAAATTGACGACGATGTATTTGAACTCACACAGAAAAAAACAAAAAAACAAAAGTCTCCTTTGCCGTTTTTGCCAGTGTCCACAACAAATTGGCGACAAAAGATTTACGAGGACAAAATACGGATTTTAGTAGAACTTGTAAAGTACCAAAATGAACAGCAATTACAACTCCAGGAAAGAATGGAAGAAAAATGTCAAAAACAATTACTACACACGCAGGAACTAATATTAAAGGTAGCGGGTAACAAACAACAAAATATCGAAAATGAGGCGACTTTTTCCCAAGACGCTTTGTGGAATACGATAGAAACATTCAATTACTCCCTAGAAGAGGATAAAAATTTCGGGGATTATTTCAGACGTTATGAAGACATCTACAACATCGATTGTCAAAACTGGACAGAAGCAAAGAAGCTACGCCTGTTGCTCAGAAAATTAGGAACTGAGGAATACACAAAATTTGTGGATTACATTTTGCCAAAAAAGACGAACGAATTAACGTTTGACGAAGCAGTTACATGTCTTACAGAGCTTTTCAGTCCAAAAACGTCACTCTTTCACAAGAGGTAGAAATGTCTTAACCTGGTAAAGGGCGAAAATGAGGACTATTCCACGTTTGCCGTAATCGTGAATAAACATTGCGACGACTTCAAGTTGGCAGAATTAACACCAGACAATTTCAAGTGTCTCATTTTTGTTCAAGGGTTAGTCTCAGCAAAAGATAGTGAAATGCGCAAAAGAATGCTTTAAAAACTACAAAATGAACCTGGACTAACACTACAACAATTATTAGAAGATTGCCAAAAATGCCTGAGTATAAAGAAAGACTCGAAGAACATTGAGGAGTCAGGAGTATCACATATACATAAGTTAAACAAAAGTTTACGTTCTTCACCCTCCCCGGAAAGAAAACAAAAATTCTATAATAAGGGGAAAAGTACAACATACACGGCAAATTATGACGAAAATCGAAGCAAATATAAGCACCCCCATCTGCATGTTATCGATGTGGAGGACTACACTGGAATAAGGATTGCCGTTTTAAATATAAAAACTGTCTTGTGTGTGGAAAAATGGGGCACAAGGCATCCCAATGTAGGAACAGAAAAGCTACTAGTAGGATAAGAGCTACTAGGATGCATGACGAAGACAATACCAACATAAGGAAATATGTGGAACTTGAAATCTTAAAGAAAAAGATAAAATTGCAACTAGACTCGGGTTCCGATCTAACGATAATTAACATACAGACATGGAAAAAGCTTAACAGACCAACCATGTTACATACACAAAAAATTGCATTGTCGGTGACAGCAAAGCGTATAAAATTCGAAGGAGAAATTATCGTAAATGTTAAATTTCACGGGAAAACAAAAAAACTCAAGATATACGTAATGAAAGATACAGAAAATCTAGTGGGTACAGACTGGATGCAAAAATTCGACGTTTGTGACCTACCTATCAGCTCATTTTGCAAAATGTTAGACGGTGAACCATCAGATGCGACAAAGTTAAAGGAAGAATTACATAATCAATTTCCCAGGTATTTGCGAGCGGGTTGGGACGATGCAACAAATTTACAGCTAGAATTATATTAAAAGAAAACGTCCAACTAGTATTTAGAAAGAAGCGAAACGTACCGTTTGCTACTGTAGAAAAAATCGACAAAGAATTAGAGAGACTTGAACAAACTGGGATCCTTTCAAAAATAGAGTTTAGTGAATGGGCAGCACCGGTAGTCTATGTAAAAAAGAAATCAGGAGAAATCCGTTTATGCGCAGATTTTTCAACGGGGCTAAATAAGGCTATAAAAGACCATCATTAACCATTACCGAGCCCAGAGGAAATATTTACAAAGCTCAACGGCGGTAAGATATTTTCCAAAATAGATCTAAGTGAGGTTTATCTGCAAATCTCAGTACAAGAAGAGAGTACGAAAATTCTATGTATTAATACGCACAAAGGGTTGTACAAATTCAACACACTACCGTTCGGGGTAAAAGTTGCACCAGCAATTTTTCAGCAGACGATGGACACAATGCTCACGGGCCAGGATTTTGCGACCGCTTATCTGGATGACATTCTAATTAAGAGCGACAATGTTGAAGAGCACACATCACACATAAAAGAGGTTTTCAGAAGACTTCAGGACTTTGGGTTTAACGTAAAAGGAAAAAAGTGTGATTTTTTCCTAAATGAAAGTGGCAGGAAACCAGACCCAGAGAGGGCATCGACAATTAAAAACATGCCTGAACCAAAAAATGTTGCAGAATTACAAAGTTTCCTGAGCTTAACTAACTATTATGGCGAATTTATTGATAATATGCATAAATTGAGGGCCCCACTAAAGGAGTTACTAAAAAAGGAGAATAATTGGAATTGGACAGAAGACTGTAAAAAAGCGTTTAAGGAAATAATACAAAAATTAACTTCGGAGTTAGCACTGACACTTTTCGATCCCGAATTATAAATCATTATTGCAAGTGACGCGAGCTGACATGGGGTAGGTGCGTGTATTCTACACAAGATGCGGGACGGTACAAAGACACCCGTTGCGCACGCATCTAGATCATTATTACTGGCGGAGATAAACTATTCACAGATCGAAAAGGAGGCATTAGGCATAATATTTGCAATAACTCGTTTTCACAGATATATTTATGGGAGAGAGTTCACGCTCCAAACGGACCACAAACCCCTTGTTACGATTTTCGGTTCAAAAAGGTCTACCAGTCTATACAGCGAACAGACTTTTAAGATGGGGAATTGTGTTACTAAACTACAATTTCAAACTTGAGTTCTTACCATCAAAGAAAATTGGGCACGCTGATGGACTATCGCGATTAATACCGGCGAAAAGCGAACCGTTGGAAGACTCGGTAATAGCGGCATTACAAGCTGAAGATGAAATCAGTAAAGTGTTATACAATACAATAAATGAACTACCTGTGACTTTGCTAGAGATAAGAAGAGAAGCGGAAAAGGATGAATTTATTCAGAACACCAAGAAAAAAATAGAAGAGAAGGAAAGGAATTTAGCAGACTGTTTCTCAATCTGTGACTACATATTATTGTATAACGAGAGAGTGGTAATACCAAAGTCGCTACGAAGGCGAATCTTGAAATGGCGTGTGCGGTTTTTGCAGTGTTGCAACAACCGCACACGCCATTTCACAAAATTGTCATTTATCGACAAGGATCCACAAATAAAAATATTACTGACAACAGACGCATCTGACGCAAGGGTGGGCACAGTCAACGAGCAAGAACTAAAATACCAACGTAAACCAATCGTCGTCCTCTTGGCTAAACTCTCACAAGCTCAAACCAAATACAGTACCTTCTCCAGAAAACTACTGGCTATCTGCATTTCCGCCATCTGCTTGAGGGAAGAGATTTTGCCATCTACACTGACCACAAACCGCTGGCGACGGCTATGAATACTAACTCGGACAAATACACATCTTGAGAAATTAGACATCTACATCTAAATTAGAAAATTACATCTCGAAATTCTCCACTGACATTCGACACATAAAAGGTAAAGATAACATAGTAGCAGATACACTCTCAAGAGCTGACATTAATAAACACTTGCTGACAGCATAATGAGTCATGATTTAATAGCCGACGAACAAAAATCAGAATCAACATTATAAGAAGTACACACGAGCAGGTCACTGCTCCAGCAATTCCCAGTCCCCTCAGCAACAAGAGTCTCTACCGTGATGTCATTCTAAACGCCCCCTGCCTTTTATTCCTCCCACACTTAGGAAAATGGTGTTCGAACATTTACATGGTTTGTCGCACCCCAGCAAACGAGCCACGATCAAGCTCATCAAGTAGTGCTTTGTGTCTGCCCAACATCCGTGAGTTGATTTCCACGTGCCTGGAATGCCAAAAGCGTTAAGTACATCGCCACACAAAATCCCCTGTTAGCCCCTTCACCAACTCCGACGACCGCTTCATTACATACACATCGATATTGTTGGACCTCTACCAATATGCCAGGGCTACCAGTACCTACTAACCATAATCGATCGAGTTTCTCGATAACCAACCGCTTTACTGATCAAAGACACTGCAGCCAACAATCTACAAAGTGATTCTAAAAGACTGGATTGCAACTTTTGGAACATCACAAGTAATTACGACCGAACGTGGAGCACAATTCCAGTCATCCATATTTGACTAAGATAAAATTGTAGTATCTGTTCCAGCAGCAGCAGCCACCGATAGTAGGCAATCAGTAGCAGTTCCAGCTAGCTTGCCATCGGCCATCGCTCCAGCCATCTCCATCTTCTGCCGCTCCAACCATTTCCAGTAGGTACTCCAACAATCTCCAGATAGGCCTCCAGCTCCTCCCTTTTCGAGCCATCCTTGCCAACGATATGTAATAAAATGCCTTTTTCAGGACAACACTCTCCAGTGACTACCACGAAACTGCTATTTTTAGGAAACTCTCTAGTGTATACATATATAGTCTATGCTCAAGTTTTCGTTTTGTTTGCTGTTGTCTTCCGTCATTCGATGTCTGTTTGCGGGCCAATATACCACCCGCAACAGTTACTACCTGTTACTTCAGGTTGTTTTCGCCGAGATCGAAACATGGACGGACGGACATATATACACTGCGCTTTATTTATATAGTATGTCCCTAATACAAGGGAGATAACTACTTACTACACATTCACAGACGTCATCAGATCATAGTCTCTTCGGTTTCACAATGGCCGACGATTCGAATGAATAATGCATGGAAAGTATCAGGAAAATTGGAAATAAAGCACAAAATAGTGATCGAAATCCATCAAGGAAGCTTTATGAGTATATTATAATAATTAGAAAATATATTGAAAGACTCCCATATAAAACGTAATAATTATAAAAACTTAAAATATATTGTAAATTTTTAAGGTTTGAATAAACAGGATTAAAATTAGGTACCACCACGGACTCGCTAAGAAATTAGCATAAAATGAAAAATGACCCCAATAATAAAAACAAAGTTTAATCGTCGAATTGTATATGTTTTAATTAAGAGGAAAGACCAAAGGATTTTTTATTATTAAATTACATTTTTAATCCTTTTCAGAACGTTAAAACTTTCGGTTAATAATCTTGGGATTTTTTGTCATCAGCGCGGTTTCCATAGATTAATATTTTAGTGTCTTTGTGCTGAAAAATACATTGATTTGGAAATTCTACAAAAATCAAATAATTGTCAGATTTTAATGAAACTATCAGAACTATTTCACAAATAAATGAATTTTTTTTAGAAATGTTTCGATATAGAAAATCTTCGACAAAATATATATTTTTACATCTGTTACTCATCTTATTTATTTTTATAAAATTTCGAGAAATTAGATTTTGTAAGATTTAATGTTTGTATTAGGTAATGCAGAACTCCTGGAATAATTTAAATCCTCAAATTCGTTTTTTAAAACAGTAGCCCCCGTTACCAAAAATCTGTTCTGAATTGTAAAATAAAAAATGCCATAAAACTAAGACATTATTTACTTAGAAAAGTTTTCATTGCTTATGTGAATAAGACATATTATGGACATTAGTGATTTAAAATAAAACATTTCGATGTATAATGAATTTTTACATGAATTGTTTTCATTTTTTAATTTTAGATATAATAATTTATAAATTTTTAAGTCTTTTAAAATTCTGACTTGCTTTGTAGAGGTCAGGTGATATTGTTATTAAGTAGAAGTATATTTACTTATCACGAATGGAAAAAAATTACAATTTATCGAATACCAATATTTTAAAAATAAATTTGAAAATTTGATGTGTGTATAAACGATCCGATTTTAGTAAATACGGGCGTCCATATACAACATTACCAGAAAATGAGAGCGATGACTATAGTTTAGCATCCCGCTACCACTTTTTTTTATCAATCTCAATTTTTGTGCAAATCTATGCAAAAAGCGGATCACAGAGCTTATTCAGCTTCATACATATTTTCAGAAAACCTCAACTTAATATTTAAATCATGTTCTCAACTATGTCCGAATAACATCGACCTAGTTCTTGACCTAACTAAAAAAATAATTCCGCCCAAAATATGACAATGCCTTTCGAGCCTGTCACGTGATTACGGCGATTATAGATACCAGATACAAATTCGTTCTTTCTCTACTCTACTCTTACTTACCTGGCTTATGTCAGAGGGTATCCCCCAGACGAGGCTCTGCCGAAGGGCAGAGTCTCGTCTCGGGAAACTGACTCCGTTATTACACGGTCTGTAGGGAATGTTTGCCCGAGCCTACGGGCTCGGATACCCCACTTTTAACTCGGCCTTGTGCCACATCTTGCTGCGTGGGGCAGCGGGTAAATAATTACTCTACTCTTCCTTGTGCTTACAAAAATGTAGGGTCCCGACCCTAGTTCGAGCGAACACTATGAGAACATATTCACACACGCAGACATACACGTACGTACGAAACTTTTCAAACTTCATTACGAACACTACAAATTAACATATTACGAATTTTCAACTACAAGCAACGAAACTTAATTACATAACATTACAAGGAATGGAAACTTAATTGCAATCATTACAGAACATCCACTCTTTTAACTCTTCTAAAGCTAAAAGTTTACTCAACATATTCTCAGTTTTACAGAATTCTTTCGGCAAGTTCATTCATCTTTTTATGAGGTCAGTTAAAAATTATTTCATTAGTAAAGACTTTAAATCCAGTTAAAGGGAAGTAACCCCTATGCTTGTACATCATACAAATATAAATATAAATCTCGTTATAAAACCGTTTCGTGTTCCTTCTTATCGTTTTATATTTTGTGGTATTTTGCGTTAAAAAATAAATTCGAGAGACAAGCGACCACTACAATAGTAAATTTAAAGTCAAAGTTCTTAAAATTCAGTAAAATATGAGATTATGGAGAATATTTTTCTAATTTTTTAAGATTAATGGTTAGTTAAAATTTAAATAAAAAAGGCGCTCACGTTATATTTCTCAAGTAAATTTTACAGATATATCTACCGTCGAAAGCATTAGATAAACTTCCCTCATTCAATCTGTCACCCTGTCAACACCTTAATTGTGGCCGTTTTTAAAAAGAATTTCTGTGATATTTTAAACTTAATATATATTTTAAATTTAAGTAATGTTTGTTTCAAATCAGAATAATTAAATATTCAATCAGCTAATATTCCTCAAATGAAGTTTCAGTAAAGTATATTCTATTTTTCAAAACAAATTTTAATTAAGAGAATTACATTGCGATCAAAGATAGCTAAAATGGCATTAAAATCAGCTATTTTAGGAATTTCAAAATGAAAACTCCTTCCATTCAATTTAAATTAGTTTTGAAATATAACAAAATATTTTGCTTATTGGAAATATTAAATTTTATCTATTAGTTAGAAATTAAAACTAAAATAAATGCTTAAAGTTTATTTAAGTTTATTAAAATAAACAATTTTGAATTCCTGTATTATCTCCCTTTAATTATTTAAATTTCTGAGAGGAGTTGCTTCCCCTCTATACATTGTCAGCGTTGTTTAGTTGCGACATTCATCTTTTCGCTGTCTCTTCAGAACGTTGGCTATCATGGCTCTCCACTATTTCCTGTCATTTGAATTAATTTTGTCTTTTTGTTATATCTTCCAAAAACTTTTTTGCCATTCATTTACAGAAGCTCGCTATGTATGTGTTGTTTTCCTCAGTTTCACTTGCTTTCCAAGCTTTCTTTCTTCATTACGTACGCTAGAAGTTTCAACTATCTCTTACTGATAAGAGTCCTTGTGTTGCCATTTTCTATAAAACTTCGTCGTTCCCTACATGTTCGGTTCATCTAGAATCTCTTGGGCTTCCAATCATATCACGTTGAAACACCGGCTCTCGTCTGATCACCAAATTTTAAAAAAACATCGAGCCTAGATGGGTAACCGTTTAGGAATACCAGGTGCCATAAGTTTGGATGTGCAGGTGGTGTAGTGTATAACTACTTGGAATATGAAATCGGATAGCCAAGTACGAATTCCAGTCACATTACAACGCGCCAATACCATTTGGAAAGGAATGACTCTAGCTCTTCTCCCCAGCTACGGGTTAAATAGTAAAACTCGTATCTGGAAAAATCAATGTTATTCTCAAAAAATTGTTAATCCAATATTAACTGGCAAAAGAAAATTCTTCTTACAATCCAAAATATGTTTCAGCGTTAAATAAGCCATGAAGGGTAGATAAGTCGTAAAAAATCAAAACAAATCAATCAATCAATGTAGAATCTCCTTATACATGAGTGCTTTCAAAGTGCTGTTAATAATAATTAGACAGCCGAACTCACAACTAGTACAGCCACCCCAGACCCTAATTGTTCCACGGCATACGGCCAACCTTTCAAAAGGAAAGAAAAAGTATAATCCGAATGGTCGTGACAGAAGCGATTTTCATTTGTGGAGATCATATTCTGCAGATCAGATCTTTGAAAAGTATTTCTGTTCAATGGTATCTGATGTTTTTAAAAAACATCAATAATATTGATTGTTACGATGATTGTAAGCATTTACGGTCCCACTAGGGAATGCTGGAAGCAAAATGGATCCAGCAGGAGTTTAAATAAAATTGTCGAGTTTAATACATCGCGTGTGGTGTTTGTGTTGCTTCAACTTTTTAGCGGTCAACCTCATATAATATACCTTTCTAACCTAATCCCAGTGGAACATGTTGTCAGAGAGGGATTCTGTTTAAAATAAGAACATTATTTTCTAGAACAGGACCCAGTTCGAAAAAAAAACATTATTAAAGAAAAAAATGCTAAAATTAACTACGCCATAACAGTTTGACTTTACAAATTCGGGAAATTGGCAGAAATGGTCTGGAGATTTCAACGCTTTCGAGAAGCATCAAAACTCTGGGAAAAAGAAAACAAAACTCAAATCAGTACATTAATATACTGCATGGGAAACGAAGCCGAATATAGATTCCGGACATTTTCTTTCTCACGACAAGAAGACGGAAATGTGTACGACTCAGTTTTGGGAAAATTTAATGCCTACTTCATATCTAAAAGAAATATACTTCATGAAAGCATAAAATTTTATCTTAGAGTTCAGTTACCAGAAGAACTCTTGAAAAGCTTTATTCAGAGTGTGGACGCTTCACACGCAAACACTCCTAGACAGGCAAGTCACACTCAAAGACATTCATTAACAATTTTTGTTGTGTATTTCATTTTATTTCTAGGAAAGAAACTCTTAAATTTTCATTTTGTTATTTTGTTAAATAAATGTTGCAGATCAAATGGTCTCTTACATGAAAAGGTGCATGCACAAAATAACATAATCGTGGAGAGCTTAATTATAGAAGTAGCCAGTACACTAAAGACCTATCCAAAAGATTACAACTAATTCCTGATTTGAAACTCAAGAAAGCTACGAAGATGGCATACAGTAGACGAACTAAAGGCCTAGAGAAATCCATGAGATAAAAGAAAAAGTGGAGAAAACAACTGCAGTAGATGTAACAGAAGACATAATTTTAAAACATGTCTAACGAAAGGAAAACACTGCAAGAAATGCGGGAAAATGAATCATTTCGCTGTTGCCTGCAGAACTAAAACTAATACGATACAGACAGTAAATGAAGAAAAGAAATGTTTACTAGGAAAGCTAATAGAAACAGATGACCCATGGTATAAACATTTAACATTGTGTAAAACATCGGTGAGGTTTAAAATTGACACAACGCCCATATAAACGTTATCTCATCCCAAACTCACAAAAATCTGAGCGAAAAACCTTCATTAAAACCAGTAAATGACACCTTCACAAATCCAGTGCATTAGAAAATTTAACACCGCCACAGAAGAAGGTAAGGACAAATATTATTTGTAAAGTGTGAGAACTTATTGTCTTGAAAAACTATAAAAATGAATTTAGTGAAATGGTCCTTGATTGTTATATATGATTCTTTTGTACAGAGTTTGCTCACTCTGTCACTAGTGTTAAGTCTATCAGTAATATTCTTACTAGTTTCATTAATTTATCAACTAAGTTAATTATATTCTTATCAACTTTCCTATAATTTTTTATCTTTTTTTTTCTAATTAAAGTATTATATATAATTTTTATGTATGATTTTATAGAAATTTGCTGTTTTGTCAGATTTGACAAAAAACTTTGTCTGGCGAATTAATATCCTTTACAACTTGGTCGAGGTGTCTCTGGAAATGATCTTTATGTTTATGAAGAGATATTGTTAATTATTTCCAACAAATCATTTTCAAAACCAAATAACCGTTCGATGAATGGTGCAGCTTCTCTCATTTCTCTCATATATATATATATGTGTGTGTGTGTGTGTGTGTGTGTGTGTGTGTGTGTGTGTGTGTGTGTGTGTGTGTTTATGTATGTCTAACGTAATATCTACCTTCCAACGTAAGTCCTCTGTCCCTCTTTCCCTTTATCTGTCCTGTAAGTATCAGATTTTCCAAGCCCTCCTTCCGCATTACGCGCCCCAGAAATTTCAACTGCCTCTTCTTGATGTTAAGTATAAGGTTTTGCTTCTATTCTTTCCAAAACCTCGTTGTTGCTCACATATTCAGCCCAGGGTATACTCAGCATCTCTTTGAAGAAACTAATTTCTGTTGCTTCAAATCTCTTCATATTTGAGGAAATTGTCCAACATTTGCTGACATACAGGAGGACAGATATCACAGTACCCTTTTCTTTGTTTCCAACGATATTTTTTGTCTCTTAATACTTTGCTTATCTTTTGGAATGCACCTTTGGCCATCCCAATAGTTCTTCGGATCTGAGTATCTCACTTTCTGTCCTCTGTTAAAACTCTTCCCAGATATTTAAATTTCTGTACCCGCTTGATTTTAGTATCCCCGACCTAAAAAGATGAACGATAACGTTCTAAAACTGAAAAAGATAAATGAAAAATGTATAAAGACAAACAAACAACCGAATTTTTCTTTCTTTTTCTTTTTGCTGTATGCTTCCAGCTCTCGCATTTCAACCACCTATTTTTTTATTTTGTTTTCTTTAGTCTTTTTACTCCCAATATTTCCAATTTCAAACATTTTTCTCCCTTTATTCCACAAAATTTTCCTCCCAGTTCTCTCGTCATGTGGAAAATGAACAGCTATGAGCTATGATTTCTTGTATGTGCGTGACATATATTTTCCTCGAACGCAGCGATGTTTCACGGTTCATTGACAGAAATACCAATATCTGACATTTTGATCCTCAGTTGAGTGCATAGATACTTTGATTCTAGACAGATCATGTCATATTTTTACGTTTGAGTTGCTATTTCTTACAAGTTTATATTCTTAAAAATCACCTGCTTCTCAGTTAGATTTGAAGTAAATCATGTCTAATACTAAAGCCAGCAAAGAAAGTTCGACAAAAATAGTGATTGTGCAACAATTCGTACAACCACAAATAGCCTACTTAACCTTCTTAAATCTAACCCATAAAACTGAACCAAATTTCGTCTGTGAAGTGATAATCAATAAAAACAATAAGACGTGAACGCAGGTTAGGTCGACTGCAGGTGAAACTATAGAGTCAATGTAAACTTCAAGAACATGTCGAGGGAAGCTTGCATACGGTTTTGAATTCTGAGTTGTCTTTCCCCTACACTGTTTACCAAACATGACTCAAGAACCCAATTTGCCCTGCCATTTGGCCCATTTAAATGGGAAGGGAAGGGATACTGAACAAAAATGGGCTCGGGGCCATATCACTTTGAAATAGCGGTTTTCGTACGATCACCGAAATCAAGACTGGTCAGTACCTAGATGGGTGACCTCTTGGAAATACTAGATACTGTAAACCTGGATGTGTGGGTGGTGTAAAGGATAACGGTTCCGAATTGGAAATCAGAGAGCGAAGTTCCACTTCCAATCGAGTTTGTTATGTTCACTTACACACAAATTCTCTAGAGAAACGCATGAATACCCCCATCCATGGGTTAATTAGTAATTGTACCAGCAAAACTATTATTATCTCTAAAAAATTCATATAATCTAAGAAAATGGATTTCTGACTTTAAATAACCTGCAAAGAGTGGATAAGCAATAAAAAATATCAACCACTGAATCATGAACAAAATGAACACCGAAACGGCAATTAAAATTTTGAAATAAGAATTCTTAAATATGTCGAGAAATGTTGGGCGGTAAATATTTTCACGAGCATCAGAACGTTTCAATTCTGACTGGCGGCAAGTTTTAATTAGGTAGAAGTTAAATTTTTTAAAAAATGTGTTGTCAGGTCGTAATTTAGTACATTTAACCAGAAGAGGGATGGGCTCCATCCTTACCGTAAACAAACTATTGCTATTGTGGCTACAGTATATGTGGTCCCCTATGATTCTAACGGTTTACGAGATACGTGACATGAATTATCCACAGAAAAATGAAAATACGTGAAAGACTGTCGTGAGTTAAATAAAAATTCCGAAGTCAGATTACTTAAAAATCCGTTGGGCATTGTCAGAAGTAAAATAGCAGAAGCAGAACTGTTAATGCCCATTGTCAAGTAGTAATAAAATATTTTAATATTTGGCGTTGTCGGGAGGTAAACAAAGTACATTAACTGCTTGTTAGTATGTCAGTAATTATTGTCCTAAAATTTGGTGCGTGGTAATACACCAGATATTGTCAGGTAGCTTTTAGGTACCACAGAATCAGAATGCCAATCGAAAAGTAATATTGAATGTCTGAAATATCATCAGATAAAAAAGATTATTTTCACCAGCTAACCATCAAAATGAGGGTCCTTTTTTATAAGTGACGGAATCGTGAATATTTTCCACAGCCTGACAATTCGATTTTCAACCATTAAAATCTCTATTTCTGCTGATTTGCAATTGAAATTGTACATGTTAACTTCAACCATTTTATTCAAAACGACTTCTGCTTTGTTTTTTGTTTTTTGCTTCTTTTTTTCACGCTTAGTAGCCAACGTGGTGACTCTGGCAAAATCCTAATAATAATAATAATTAAGAGAAGTGCATGATATAAGAAAAGATAAAGAAAAGAAAAAGTGTTTGATTATGTTAAACAATATTTCAACAGAATGTCTGTCTGCTTCAAGTTATTTTTTTTTAAATTTCAACTATAAAAATATACAAATCTACAAAAAATTATAAGTCTTTTAAACATTTAAATATAATTTTCTTACATTGAGCTCTTCTCTTAACTATTAAAAATATTGGAAGAGTTACGCCAATCATTTTGTTTGACAATAATAATAATAATAATAATAATAATAATAATAATAATAATAATAATAATAATAATAATGACATTTTAAAAAATTCCAAGAAAAACTCTTAAGGATTGTGAAAGTGAGTACAGTCGGTGTGACGATACCTTAGTCCCTAATGAAAGTCATTAGTTACCCATATTTACCATATCTAACAACGATAATAAGATTAACAATAATTACTGAAATAACCGCCAAATAAAAAGGAAATAATAATTCATCATAAAAAGAAAATATCAAAAAAGAAGACAAAGTAGGGAAACACTTGTAAGTCAATGCAATAAGTTTGTTCAAGCGGAATATAAAAGCTGGCATGACAGAATAAGAACAGTCAGACACTGGGAATCGTGCAAATGATTTGTGTTCAAATATCAAATCAAATGGAATAAGCACAAACCAGTTATTTTCTGGACGCCCTGGAGTGTGATAATGGCTAACGAACTATTCTAATTAACCATTACTACTGAGTTCAATCCTCATCGGTAGCTGAGCTTATTAAATAATAATAATAAAAACAATGTCAGAGGGATGATTGACAAAAAATAGAGAAATTGTAAATGAAGTCTTTGTGGAAAAGATGACGAAACTGTAAACCACATTTTATGTTGGTTGAAATGGAATATAAAAGTAGCCATGATAGAGTAAGAACAGTCATACATTGGGAATTGAGCAAACGATTTGGTTTCAATCGTGTAAACAAATAGAATATGCTTGAACCAGCTATTATCCTAGGCGTTTCTGGTTGGTGCAGTTAGCAAGTTATTCTAATGGACCATTATTACTGTGAAGTATAATTCGATACTCATTGGGAGCTGAGATTATTAAATAACCAACAGCATTGGTAATAGGAAATAAACAGAATAACATATTTCAAACTTTGAAATTCAACCTGATCACCGTGTCTAAGAAAGAAGACTGGATCTTGTTGGTGGGAAAGCAAAGAAAGTCTGACAGAGAGTATACATGATTGTTTCAATGTACAATACAGAGAAAGTCAAAGAAACTGGAAAACTAAATGTCTCAGTTAGCTTTTTTTAATTTGAAATCTATATAAATCATTTACTATTTTTTAATTGTATTCACTTATAAATGGCGGATTGCCTAGAAGTAAATACAAAAAGGAAAGAGAAATAGAATGATAATAAAGTATGTTTTAAATATCACCAAATATAAAACAATCCTGTCGGTACTGAGGATAAAGAATCTAGTAGAACGATCAATTTCCAGTTTCACATGAATAATAATAATAATAATAATAATAATAATAATAATAATAATAATAATAATAATCCACTCGGCATGACTCCTTCCTTCTCTTATTTGTGCCTCATGAAATTTCCTCCATGCTACCTAGACTTTATGAATGTAAACACGGTACTAGAATGGTGGCAAGATCTCATATAACCATAAATTCTATACTAATAGTTTCTACTATCGCACTTCTCGCTTGTGAGACTCTCTTGTGGCTTCTTGCATTCCAGTCAAATTTGAACTTCAAAAATGTATATGCAATGTCAATCGCTATCTTCTGTCTTCTTAATTCCTGTTCTTTGATTATTCTCTCTCCTTAATAATGCATTTTTCTCATATTCTCTCACGTCCATTAACCTCTTGCGACTTAGTGGCTTTTACTGTCTTGCTTGGAGATTTAAAAAAAATGAATACACTCTGCATGTATACTTACCGATCTGGAAGCCAGCCACAACATAGCATGGCAAACAAATTACCAATAAAAAATACAGTATAGATTTGATAGGTAAGCCATTCCCTGCTACAAACTAAATTAAACTACAAAAAAATATAAACATAGAAAAACTGTTATTGAATTAACTTGTATAAATGATGATTGTATTGGAATTAATATATTGATAAAAATAATAATATGCAAAAATTATAAAAATTAAATAATTCGAACAAGCACTGAGATTTTGCCGATCGAGGCTCTATTGGGACCTGTGAATGTCGTCAATCAATCCTCTGTAATAAGCACTATATACCAGATAATAATAATAATAATAATAATAATAATAATAATAATAATAATAATAAATACTACGGTCATAGCTCTCTTGGCTTCTGATTTTAATCGATTGAAAGTGTTAACATTTACATGTTTTGTTTTTTAATTAAAATGAGCTACAGTAAATAACCCGTTTAGTAATACAAATTAGCAAACTGTCTCGGAGTACTTAAGTTATTCGACATGAAGATATGTTAAATGGGGTCCGACCTGCAAGATTTGTGCGTTGCTTTTATCGAAACCAGTTACTATATCGCGCATAATTGGCTCGGATGCAGGTGCCTGGTATATGATTGCAATAATGGTTACGTTGAGCTTCGTATAATGTTCCCACTTGATGGGAAAATTACAAAAAATTCGTTGAATCCGAAAAGTGTAGGAATTTGTGCCATAAATGACTGACCAATTATATTCCCTTGGAGGAATCTTGCGTTTTGAGGATTTTAATATGAATTCATTATGTAGTTGCATATAATATAATCAAGAAGAAAAGACATGCCATGTTGTAGATTTCATTATTCTAGCAGGCCACAAAGTAAAACTGAAATAAAAGATGGATAATTATATTGACGTTGCCAGGAAGCTGACAAGGCTGTGGCGATTATATCAGTTGTTTTCAGAGTGCTTGTAATGGTTCCAAAGATAAATAAAATGTGTGATGTGTGCAGTCTGTGGCATTGCCTGTTCATTCTGAGGGTACACGGTTGATAGTTCCCTGGTTGCTGGAAGAACAGACAATCAAAGAGAAAATCGGGTCATCCAGATTCCAGCATTACTGAAAACAGAA
The DNA here is from genome assembly GCA_964036315.1 of Acanthosepion esculentum. NCBI lineage: Eukaryota > Metazoa > Mollusca > Cephalopoda > Sepiida > Sepiidae > Acanthosepion > Acanthosepion esculentum. The sequence goes on from OZ038495.1 coordinate 73,914,058, forward strand.
TAAATGCAAAAGAGATTGCTGGAGTATTGAGAACTTTCTATCACTTGGTCTCTAGTTTTAACCACCATTTACAAGAGGTATCAACAATAGTGGAGTGAAAATAATCAAACCCTATAATAATTATCAATTTGTATTTATTTATATATTTCCTGCCCCATCTGTAGTGGAAAGGGAGGTAAATAAACTTAAGCTAGTAAATTTATCAGTGATTACTACCCTTAATCGAGTAAGACTAATCACTCATAAATAAAATACAAATAAAATATTTATCTGCATTTAGACCAATTATCCCGGCCAATATGGACCGTTTAATTAATCAGTTCCTTTACTCCTACGTTTCTTAGATTGCAATCTTATTTGTTCAGGCCTTTTATGTGAGGCACTCAGATACCTTTGTCTATTGAGTGATTGTCTTGCTTCAACTTGGTCTTGAAATACGTTTTGTCGTTGCCGTCTCCGTTGTTCTGTTGCTAATGCTTTCTTTCGATAGATATTTCCATTTTAGTAAGCCTATCAAGTTTTTAACATAAAAAAGATATTAAACAAAAATCTATTTATATAAGACCATGAGTAATCAATGAATCATAAATACCATTGAACGTCTAAAGAATATAAAAGAAACAGATTAATTAAACAGTTCATTGGCCTCTATTTTAGTTGTGAATCCTTTGAGATAATTGATTCACAACTAAAATAAAAGGATTTCGCTTTATTGAATCTCACTATATTGTCTAAAAACAAAAGCATCTCACTATTAAAACTTTCTAACAACTGCTGTTAATTTTTAAAATACGGGTACACTAATAATAATAACAGCAGACAGCAGGACACAGCAGAAGGATACTTGATGAGAATAATACACACAGAGACTCCGAAGACAGAAAAATAATGATTGATATTATAATCTGAAATTTACATGATTTATTGCTCATACGTCCTGAAAATATTTCAGTATCAGTTAGTTAAATCAAGATTTAAGGTGTGATCTCTCCTCACACCCTCACTCGCACTGCGTTCATTGTAACTTGAAGCTTGGCGATAAAGGTAAGCCGAAAACTATCACTAGTGTCCTGCGAAACGGGTAGCCGGCAACGAACGTTTCTCTGTTCGAGTGAGTATCAATTCACTCTACCCAAAATTCTCTCTCTCTCTCTCTCTTATATATATATATATATATATATATATATATATATATATATATATATGTATGTATGTATTTTTTTTGTTTTGTTTGTTTTGTTTGTTTTTTTTCTTAACCCTCGTTCTATTCACAGAGCTTTCTAACCATATTTTTTTATTTATTTTTTAATATAGGTCAGTGTGACTTTAACTAAGTTAAAACTTACTATTGTGAACGTGTACAATACAAACAATGTCATTCCTATCCCCCAGTACTCTCAACTAGTGTCAGCCCTGCGACTATGCCAACTACAATCCCCTCTATTGTTTTTGTTGTTGTTGTCGTCATTGTATATGTTATATGTAATAGGAGTAGGTAGGCTTTCCTACCGCCCGGTCTACACTCCTCCCCCCTCTATTGGACACGATTAGAGGCTCAAACCTTGTTTCGTGTTTAGGAAAAGGGTTCCCGGATCTCTCTCTTTCTCTCTCACTGTCTCTCTCTGGCCTCTGTACTGGTGCTGCTGTGTTTCTCCCGTGATGTGTGCAGTCTGTGGCATTGCCTGTTCATTCTGAGGGTACACGGTTGACAGTTCCCTGGTTGCTGTTTCTGACTGGTAGTTAGGAGCCCTAACTCTTGCGTAGCGTCTTGAGCGGCCGCTCTGATCAACAGTTGTATAATATCGGTGTGTCTGTAGTACCATGTCGCGCATGGATAGGTGTCCCTGCAGTCATCTCCGGTGGGAAACCCTGAGGCCACATTATGATTCAGGCTGTGCCAAACTCTCTCTGCCCACGTCATGGGTGATAACCGTCGGCTTCCTTTAACTCAGGCCTTCTCTTCTTCTAACACTAATTTCACATGATTCACATGATTCACATGACTTACAAAGACCGTAAATACAAACCTAAACCAGCCCTCCAAAAATCACCTAAACCTTTAAACATTTCGTTCTCCAACATCCGTGCCATTAGAACCAATTTCTGCAGTGTGGAATCTTTCCTCATTGCAAAGTGCCCGGATATACTGGCCCTGTGTGAGACCAATCTTGACTCCTCTATCCCTTCCTCTGATCTCTCGATCCCTGGCTACCTTCCTCTCCTCAGAAACGACTCTCTAACCCACATGCATGGGCTTGGTGTCTACGTCAAGGACCATCTCCCTCTGGCTAGAGAGTGCTCTCTTGAATCGCCGGACCATTCGTACTTGTGTCTCCGGCTATCTCTTCTCAATGCTGTAAGCTATCTTTTCTTCCTCTATCGCTCTCCATCCTCTCAGGACTGTGGAATACTCGATGTCATTTCTGACAGCATAGACAAGGCTCTCTCTCTCTCCATCCTTTCGCTCACATATTTATGTTTGGCGATTTTAACGCCCATCACAACAAGTGGCTTAAGAATGTTACTACCGACCTCGCAGGCATTCATACTCTCAACTTTTCAGTCTCTCAATCCCTCACACAGATAATTGATTTCCCCACGCGTTTTGCTTACAACCGGGACGGTAAGGCCTCTCTCCTCGACCTGTGTTTTACCTCCATCCCTGAGTCTTGTAGTGCCACGCAGCTCTGTCCTCTCGGTAACTCCGATCATGCTGTAGTGTCTGTTACTATCTCCTTCAACCCCACCCCCTGCAAGGAGCCTCCTACCACCAGAACCTCATTCTGCTACCAACTGGGACTCGTTTCTTTATTTCCTCCGCGATGTCCCTTGGGATGCTGTATTTAAGCTCCCCATTCAAGAATGTGCTTCAGAGGTCTCTTCCTGGGTTAAAGCTGGAATTGACACTTTCATCCCCTCAAGGAAATTTAAGGTCAAACCGCGCTCCTCCCCTTGGTTCTCAGCTGCTTGCTCAGCCGCCATTGCCCATAGGAACTACTTCTTCCACCTATTTCGTAGCGATATGTCTAACTGCAATAGACGCCTATTTTCCTCTGCCCGTAACGCGTGTAAGCGTGTCCTCAACGAAGCTAAGTCACTATTTGCTGCTCGAATGAAGGAACGTATTGCATCTCGCAAATTCGGCTCCAAGGATTATTGGCACCTCTGCAAGAACGTTCTGAACAATAGCAAACCCTCCATTCCTCCCCTGTTCAATCAGTTTGAGGTCCTGACCACCTCTGCCAACAAGGCTGAATGCTTTGCTTGGAAGTTTTCTTCCAATTCAACGATTGACTCTTCCGGAGTAACCATGCCCGATTTCCCTCTCAGAACTGAGGCCCTTTTGAGCGGATTGCACATATCCCCGTCATTGGTATTGGGCATTATCTCTAACTTAGATCACCACAAAGCTACTGGGGGTGATGGGATACCAGCCATTGTCCTGAAGAATTGCGCGCCTGAACTGGTGCCTGCCCTCTCTAAATTATACAACCACTGCCTGAAGGAGTGTTGTTTTCCTGACTGCTGGAAGTCCTCATCCATCGTTCCTGTCTTTAAGAACTCTGGTGACCCCTTCGACCCTTCTAATTACCGTCCTATCAGTCTCCTACCCCTCTTCGGCAAAGTCTTCGAAGCCCTTATCAACACCGAAGTGATTAATCACCTTATATCCCGTGATCTGCTCTCAGACAAGCAGTATGGTTTCCGCTTTGCCCGATCTACAGCCGATGTGCTTACGGCCATCACTGAATTTGTCTACCAAGCTATTCATAATAACGGTGAAGCTCGTGCCGTGGGCCTAGACATCTCCAAAGCGTTTGATAGGGTTTGGCATGTCGGCCTTCTTCGCAAGCTTCAGGGTTATGGTATTACAGGTCGATTGTTTGACCTAATACAATCATTCCTGTCAAACCGTGAATTGAAGGTCGTTCTCAATGGATTCATCTCCAGCTCCTATCCCACTAACGCAGGTGTTCCTCCAGGCTCCATCCTAGGCCCTACTCTGTTCCTCATAATCATAAATGATCTTCCTGACGCCATAGATTCCCAAGTCGGCATCTACGCGGATGACACCACAATTTACTCAAAAACAAATCTAGTGGTGCTGACAAAGTTAACCTGGCAGTTCGACTCGAAAAGGACCTACAATCGGTTGTGAACTGGGGCAAGAATTGGTTGGTTAACTTTAACGCCTCTAAAACAAAACTGCTCTCTATTAACCACCACAGGGATCCTTCCCTGCATCCCATTAGAATGTCTGAAGACCAACTTCTCGAGAGCTCCTCTCTGCGGTTGCTCAGTCTCACGCTGTCCGCTGACCTGAGATGGAACAAATACATCGAGTCAATTGCTTCATCCCCCGCAAGGAAAGTTGGCTCCCTGTGCCGAGCCAGGAAATTTTTATCTCCGGAATCGATCCTCCAAATCTATAAATCAACCATTCGCCCTTGCATGGAGTATTGCTGCCATATATGGTCTGGAGCCCCTGCTGTTTGCCTCCGGGTTCTTGATAAGATCCAGAGACGGATATGCAATGTAATTGGCCCTGATCTGTCATCTCGTCTGCAGTCGCTCTAACAGACGCGCCGTTGCCTCGCTCTGTCTTTTTACAAATACTTTCACGGTAATTGCTCCGAGGAGCTGCTTTCGCTGGTTCCGAGGCCTCATGAATTTAAGCGTCCTACGAGGCTGGCATCCCGTTCGCACCCCTTCACCGTTGAAACTGTCAGATGTAGATGTCTCTTCTACTCCAATAGCTTCATGTCTCACACATCTCGCCTGTGGAACTCCCTTCCTTATTCTTGTTTCCCTGACAAATATAATCTCCAACTATTTAAGTGTAACGTCAATCGACATCTCCAGCTGCCTTGATCTATCCACTTCCCTTCTTCACATCATTTCCCCTTTCATTCCTATCTGCTCTCGCTCCAAATCTTCTGTAACCCCCTTGCCTTGATCGATCCACTATCTTTCTCCACATCCTCTCCTTTACCACTCCTATCTGCTCTTCCTCCAAACCTTCTTTAACCCCTTGCGTGCTAGTGGCTTCCAGCCTTGCTTGGGGTGAAAAGCTTTTAAAAAAAATGATATTAGTGTATATCTTGTATTACGTAAAATCAGCTTATATTTGTGATCTTATATTATGTGTCATGTATCAGAATATATTTCTGTATATTATATAACAAAGTACGTAAACTGGTTTCACGGGCACCGGAATGAGCTTGATAATCATAATGATGCTGTAAGATTACCATTGAAAATAACTATGAATATTTTATTACAGCAAAAGGCATATATGAAATAGGAAAACTGCGTTACATTAATCTTTCAAATGAATGGGCTTTCTATTTGAAATTCTGACTTTCTACCTGGTATCAAACACCGATCATTGTAGCCGATGGACAATACTCATCAACTAAGCATTCCAGAAATGTACTAAAACTTTTGCATAAAGTAAACAGGAGCAAAATAATCATGTAGCACCAGTCTTCTAAGATGGAAACACACCGGTACAAAATATACAACTATCTCACTCACAAGGAAGAAACATTAGATATTTGGCAATTTTAGTTACCATGCTGAATCTTTTGTCTTTAAAACAGTTTTCATCTGACGCGTCTCCTTTTATTAAACAATGATTAATATTCAAGCGGATAATCCAGGCTTTAATAAGATCACATCAACAAGTCTTGACAGTGATTTACATTAGAAATATTAATATTTACTGTAAGTTGATGTATGATGTAAGATACAGATTAAGGGGAAGAATAGAAAACCATACTGTTTAGTAGGCTAATTAGGGTTCTATCTATGATAGATAAACATATGTATCAAAAATACTCACATCACTAGTCATCGATGACTGAAATATTGATTTGTCAAAGACACAGAAAGCACAATTAGTCAGTGTCTGATTTCCCAGGACATTTTTGTTGGCATAAAGATGACAATTACTGTACACTGATTACCCATCCATTATCTCTTCAGGAATGTATTCTTTAATAAGCTCAGCGTGTACTTCACTTTGCCGTTCATAAGTGTCGTTTGTCAAATAAAAATAAAAAAATTGGAAAAAAATAAAATTATTTTTAATAATATCATGAAGAATTATAATTATACTAGCAGCATGGCCCGGCGTTGCCCGTACTTGATTAAAAAATCGTACGACTCATACAGCAATCGCTATCACTTGACTTAAAATATTTTGCCCTTCCTTGCCTTTAAAGGAGTGCCCTTTGCCGTGCTGATGTTGCTACATGCCTTACTTCTTGCCTATCTCACACGGCGAATTTTTTCTAAGCTCTATACTAAACATTAAATCTGTTATGAAAAAAGAACTAAACAAAATGAACACAAAACGAGCAGCTTTAAAAAAGGACTCGTAACGTGAAAAACCAAATTTAAAAAAAAATGTTAACAACAAATACTTTTTCAAACCCAACCGAGTTCTGCGGAATCAGAATCAACGTTGAGTTTAAGCAAGCGAATGAGCCAATTGGAGTAAAGTGCCATGCAGATTTAAATTTTTCCCACTTGTGACGAATACAGCTATCGATTTTTTTTTTTGCATGCTAGCATGCTAGTTAACATTCAGTCAGCTGTTGGCTCACACGCTGGCCAATAAAATCTTCCTGCCAATTCGTGGCAGCCAGCTCTAGGCTCTCACTCTGGCCAGTAGAAAATGGCCGCAAACTACATGAAAACTGGCGTAGAAGCATGAAAAAATCGATTATTTCCACTATCGATGGGAGTTGGGAAATGCAAAGTCGGTCTTTTCCTTTCCACTAACTTGGAGCATGTGTATCTAAAAAACATGTTTGGCATGTGAAAACCATTTTGGAAAAACTAAGACAGTATGGATTCAAGCTCAGTGAAGGAAAATGCGAATTGTTTTTGCTGAAAATTAAATACCTTGGTCAAATTATTCATAAAAATGAACTTTAACCAGATCTGTCGAGGTCAAGTGCAATTAAAAAAAATACCTTCACCAACAAACGTGAATACGCCATAAGCTTTTATAGGACTGACTAATTACTATCAAATATATGTACATAATATGCATAATTTGAGAGCTCCACTGAGAGTTGATTTTGCACAAATACGATGGCGGTATAATGAAAGTCTTCGCTCATGCTTCACACTCGCTTCTGCTCTAGCAATCGCATTTGCTGTGAAGAAATTTCATAAATTTATTCATGGAAGAAATTTTAGGTTGCAAACAGACTACAGATCGCTATTAACAATATATGGTTCAAAGAACTTCGCATATACCTAACAGACTACAACGCTGGAGTACCATCTTATTAACCTATTATTTTACGATAGAGTACCAACCGTCTAAAAAACTAGGATATGTAGATGGATTATCAAGATCAATACCTAAAAATGCGGAACCGTTTTTGTGCAACGTAGTACGAGAGTTAATAGTTACCCTGGAAGAAATACTCGCTATGCAACAGTGTAGTAATGTTCGAGCAAAGGATAGTAATACCTAATGTTTGAAGGATTTTCATAGCGGACATCCTGGTATTTCAAGAATAAAATCTCTGATGAGAAGTTTCGTATATTGGACCAGAATGGAGCAAGATATTGAAAAAATAGTAAAAGCTTGCAGAGGTTATGCTCTGGTAGAAAAACAACCTCTCACAAAGCTATAACCTTGGCCAAAGACAGACACGCCGCATATAGATTTTGCAGGTCCTATGAATAGATCACATCATCTTGTGGTAGTTGAGAGTTTCACTAAATGTCCGGAAATTTATAAGTGCAAAACTCCATCATCTTCAGTGACAGTGAATTTCTTGCGTGAACTGTTTGCGAGGGACTATGGCATACCAGATACCATAGTCTCTGATAATGGAACACAATTCACAGGTAAAGAAGTCGAAGACTTTTGTAAGACGTTCTCCATTGAACATATTACGACCCGCCGTATCTCTCAAGGTCGAACGGACAAGCGGAATGGACAACGTTTGTGGTAACTTTCAAAAGAGCATTGAAGAAAGCACGTCTTGAGAAAGTAAATGAGGAAGCATTCTTCTAAGAGTTTACCGTGTAAAACCTAACTCCAATATTTCGTCAGGTACATTGCCGACGGAATTAATGTTTGCTAGAAAATTAAAATCGGTGTTCGACAAGTTATAAAGTGCTCTTAAGAGGAATATAAGGAAGGCAAAGAAACGTGGGAAGATGGCAAAATATCAGCAAGAACCGGGAAGATTATTTACATGGTAAAAGGGAAAAGATTTGAACATAAAAGGCACTATGATCAGCTGAAAAAAGGTTCATCGATGAAAGACCTGAAACATTGGAAGAACCGATAAAAATGCTATATAATGTTTTCGATGTGTCATCACCACAACAAGTCGTAGAACCTACAAGGACAAGTTCCAGAAAAAAACGTACTGAAAAACTGGAAGTGTATCCGAGACGTAAACGCCACAAAGTCAAGTACGTTTTGCGAATTCTCCAGAAAGAGGATGGGAAGATACTAATAAAAACTAAAATATTTATAAAAAAATATATTATCCTCAAAAGTGTTGTGAAGTAAATAGTACACTCCCAGTGGTTATATTAACTAGACCATAACTATAAATAAAGAGCTCCAGGTAAGAAAGAAGAAACAATCTGGAGTCAGTCAGACTAATTAATACGGGCGTTACGGAAAGTTGCCGAATCATTACTTATATTATTGTAGAATTTGGTAGTGACAAACGATAATACTTGACTGTAATAGAAGTTGATTCTTACTGGCAAAATGTAGAATTTGGTAATAGCAACAGGCAGTACTCGACTGTAATGGAAGTTGACTTTGACTGGTCAAGTTGGTAGGTGGTTTATATAGCAGCCTGCAAGATTCCATTCTGATACCGAGGCAAACCTATTCTGCGAGTCCTGATTGGCTGCTAATTTCTGTGTGGATATTGTGTTCAATAAATATCCATCAGTACACCGTGAATCTCTTGGAAATATATTAAGTTACAACCCACTTTATTTTGTCTACCAACTGAACGCTAGTTGGGAACCTTCTTGCCAGGGTGAGCTATAAATTCCTGAATCATCATCTCCTCCTCCCCTCCGCCGCCATCGCGCGGGGGTAATGGCCTTTAAGGGGAAATGATTGTATGGAAGTAGCCTAGACAATGCGCGGGCAATTTTCGGTGGCTGGGTGACACTGGGCGTTGCTGTGTATTCGGGCGATGTCATTTCAAGATGGAGGCGAGGAAACCTGGATGCTGGTGCCTTAACAGGGATCGTTTTGGGAGAAGCCCTATCTATCCTTATGCTTGCTTAAGGATACATAGGGCTTCCCCTATTGTCTTGACTCCCAACTCCCTTAGCTTAGCTAGATCCATCATTTGCAAGTTCTCTTTTGTCAGCTTTTGACTTGCAAATGTTGTAGCATAGTTCTTAGCCGAGATTCCTGCTTCAATGACGTAATTTTCCCAATCTTCAGTTTCCATCACTGTTCACAGTGCCATGTAGAGTTTGGTAGTGACAAACGATAATACTCGACTGTAGAAGAAGTTGAGTCTTACAGAGAAAGTGTAGAATTTGGTAACAGCAACAGGCAGTACTCGACTGTAATGGAATTTGAGTCTGACTAAACCATCTGTCTGGTCAGGTTGTTAGGTGATTTATATGGCAACCTGGGAGATTCCATTCTGATACCGAGGCAAGCCTATTCTGCGAGTCCTGATTTGCTGCTAATTCCGGTGTGGATATTGTGCTCAATAAATATCCATCAGTATACCGTGAATCTCTTGGAAATATATTGAGTTACAACCCACTTTATTTTGTCTACCAACTGGACGCTAGTTGGGAACCTTCTTGCCAGAGTGAACCTCATATTTTGAATCATCATCAATTATAAGCGCTACGAAGCTCGTTATAAAAAGCTGTTTTCTAAGAGAACTGAAAGAAAAGCCGATATCGATAAGAGTTACCAAAAGTTACCTTTTGTACGAACGGATAAAAACCATCGATAGATGAGTGGAGAATTGTGAAACATTATCTTCTGAAAGGGCAGAAAAGTTTCCAAAAGCTATCTTCGGGAATAAACCGGTAGAAAAAGCGAGATAGATGAGTGTAGAGATGCTGTAATATCATCGCATTGGACGAATTTGCGTAGTTATTTGGTGCGGCTTGTACGGTTATATAGATGATAAAATTGATAAATGTATCATTAGAGGTGAGGTCAAAGAAAAAAACAATCCGATAATTTAGGAAAGAATTCAAGAAGAATAACTTTAGCGATGTTATATAGGAATAAATTCTATTACTATTACTATACGCTTCGCTATTCTCTATACTATTCACTACTATTCTCTATACGGATCACTATTGGTGGTTGCTTTTCGAGCGAGTATTATCGAGCAAATACTATTAGTGTGAGTGTTATTCAAAGGCGTCTATCACCAGTATTCTTCAACGGCGATACTATAGTTGTGTCTGTGATTACAAAGTCTCTATGACAACGAGCATTACGAAAGTAACAACGAGTATTCGTTGATATCACAAAAGTGTTCGTTGACATCACAAAAAGCGACATTTTTGATCTGCAGTATAAGAAAAAACAACTCCCTAGTTATTTCTTGAACTATCTATAAAGGGATTGAAAGTCTCTATCAAACAATTGTCCTCGGGCAAAAAAGAAACTATTCCACCAGAATTTATGAAGTAGTTCTGTTCCTCAGGATACATTTTTTTACATCTTGATATTTTGTTATTTCTCGTAAGTAGGTTATGCGTTGTTTCCTCTGTCCCTCTTACCTTCAATCTGTCGTGTGAGTATCAGATTTTCCAAACCCTCTTTCCTCATTATGTCCTCCATAAATTTCAACTATCTCTTCCTGATATCAAGTATACGTGTCCTTTTTGTTTCCAGTTTCTCTAAAACATCGTCGTTAGTCGCATGTTCGGTTCACGGTATCCTCAGCATCCTTCTGTCGAAACACATTCCCGTGACATCAAGTCATCTTTGAGGAGACTGTCCAGCATTCATTGCCATATACGAGGACAAACTTTATGTAATAGTTCAGTACTCTTTTCTTCATGTCTAATGAATTTTTTACATTATTAAAAGATCAAAGTTTACAAAGTGAAAAACATAAAAATAAGAAAATTAAAATAACAAACTTAAAGTCATATTTTATTTATTTTCCCGAATATTATAAAAACTGTGTTTGTATTGCATCAACTATGGTTTATTTTTTTTAATCATTTCACTCCAAGTAAGACAATAAAGTCACTAAGACACAATGAGTTACTGAAGATTAGAGAATATAAGAAAAAACAATATTAAGGAGAGAAAACAATAATCAGGAATTCAGAAAATTCTACCGCCACGTTAAAAAATGCATTTCTACGATATTTTAAAATTAGACTAAGTAAAATTTGTTTCAAATTAGATTAGTTATACTTTAAATTAATTAATATTCTTCAAATAGTTTCAACAAAGTATATTTTATTTTTGGAAGATTTTATAATAAAGAGAATTACATTCTGATGAGAGATAGCTACAAATGGCGCTAAAAACAGTAATTTCAAAACGAAAACACATTCAAGTCAATTTAAATTAGTTTTGAAATACAGCAAAAGATCTTGCTTATTAGAAATATTAAATTTAATTTATTAGCTTGAAATTAAAACTAAAATAAAAGCTTCAAGAAATTTTTTTCATTTTTAACCTCAGGTATCGCATTTCTTTGACAGTACCCGAATAAAATAAATATAAAATAATATATCTATAAAGAACATACTTGAAACATTTAGCTATAAATAGTTATAATCTTCACTATATTAATAACTTACTTAAAATTGTTTTGTCACATTTTCCTATCCATAGACGAAAAATTTCGATTTGATACGGATTATAACTAATAAACATAACCAAACCATTTCTAAATAGATTACTTCGTGCAATAATGTCTCCAAGAAAAAACAAATTTCAAATCAGTTTACGGCAAAACATCTTTTACGGGAAATTAAGTAAAATGTTTTTACGATATATATAATTTCTGCAAATAAATTTTACTATTAAATCACCTGAAAGTGATGTTTACAATCTATTTTCAAAGTGCCCTAAACAGCCAATGCATGACTAAAACATTGTATATAAAGGTAGCATACATTCTGGTTCACTGAAACTCCTTGGAAATTTCGTTTCAATAACCATAAAATAAATTTGAATAACGTGAAATACATTATGAGCTCAGCTCTCTCCAAGTATTTCTGGCATTTAAAGAATGGTGGTAATACACACATGATTACGTGGGATATAATAATAATAATAATAATAATAATAATCTGCGTTAGTAATAACAGCCATTCCAAAGCACCTAACGCAGATAATATCAACAAGTGTAATTGTTGAAATTCTAACGAATGTCCATTGCAAAACCGATGTCAAACAGACTCTCTTGTCTATCTAAGCACTATTTCTACTATAGAAAATCCCACAGTTAAAAAGTTTTATATTGGGAGTACCAAGAATTCCTTTAAAACTAGGTGGTACCAACATATATTATCTTTCACCAATAACGCGTACAGAAATAGGACGCCCCTTTCTAAATATTTTTGGAACTTAACAGAAGTTAATAAATCCCCTACGGTAAAATGGAAAATACTAAATTTTGTAATGTCAAGGAACACTTGTTGCCACTTTTGTCATGATCGTTGTAGTAGAGACTTTGTAATCGCAGATACAACTATAGCAAACCCTAAAAATACTTGTAACTTTGTTACATTTGTTGGAGCGAGCATGTTTTTTATTACACTCGCCCTTGAAGGATCCGGTCGTCTACCGTTTTCATCAAAAATTTGTCCTAGATATTTAAGTCTGGACATAGACAATTCACTTTTTCTTTCACTAATCTTAAAACCATATCCTTTGTTTTTCTCAAACACTTTTTACATCTTCTGTATGTTGCTTTCGGGTCTTATTTTTATACGTACATCATCTAAATATGCTTGAGCACAATCCAAACCGACAAGCATTATCTGTTGTAATATGCTTGGTGCTACATTTATACTAAAAGGTAGTCAGCTGAATCTGTATAACTCTGTGAGTGTTAACAGTTTTGAGCATTCTTCGTCTTGGTACTTTATGTAGTTTTAAACTTTTATTTAACCCCGTTAATAAATCAGCACATACGCGGATTTTATTATTCCTTTTGTTAACGTAGACTGTTGCTGATGCCCATTCAGAATAGTCTATTTTTGAAATCACACCTAATTTTTCTAGTCTATCCAATTCATTATTAATTGGATCTAAGGCCGCAAATGTCGGTGTTACATTGTCTTTTAACTCACACTTAGCTTTTGCTTTGGTGCATGCCCCTAGACCTTCTGAGAAAACTTCTGGAAAACTTTTTCAGATAATTTTTCAATTTTTCAGTTGCCGTATTAGTACCGGAGATAACAATATTTATCTTGTTGTAAAAAGATTTAATTGGAAAGTCTCAAAAATCAAACAATGCAATCCAGTTTGTTCCAGACATATTAAGAGTATTATTTAATACAAATTCCACCGCATTTTTGGTTTTTCCCACAAAAGAAACGTTACAGCTGAATTCACCCAAAAAGTTCAATCTCTTTCCTGAGACTCCATGCGCAACTTTATCAGAAGTTAATTAACTGGGTTTACCCATTTTTCTCCATCTGTTCATTTATGATAGTGATATCAGATCCTGTATCAAGTTACAGTTTTATTTTTTCATCATTAATTTGCACAAAAACAAATTTCCTCTTTTGAGATGTCTTGTTAATTTCCCTTTTAGGCTTCTTAGCTTTACTCCATGTATTTATCATGTTCACATACGTTTTATTTTTCTTCATTTTTTTTGCATCTGAAACACGTACTTTTGTGTCTCCCCCAAACCATTCATAGCATTTTTGTTCTTGAAGTAACAATTACTTTTGAAACGCTTACCTCCACAACTGTGGCAAGTATTAGGCACTGAGGGGGCTTATAGTCTATTTTACTGTTCTGTTAGGAGTTGAAAAACGATTGTGGTTTTTTCTTTTATGTACCTGTGAATTATCTTTTCCTCAATCCTTGCGGTATCGAGTTTCAAATTCACAATACGTTGACACTCTTCCGCTATTTTGTGGAGAGTTAATTTGGGGTCCATTTCTAATTAGCAAGTATCCTGGATCTTATCTCCGCGTCCTTATTAGAAGTTAAACCATGTATGTATATCAGGGATTTTAATAAATCTGGAGTTAATTCATTTAACTTGAACTTCTCACATTCTTGATTCATGACTCCTGCATAAGTGACAAAATCTTCATCGTCGCACTTTACTAAGTTAAGACATTGCGATCATGCATTAAATAATGAGCTCCTATCACCAAAAGATTTTGATAGTGTTAGAACAGTTTCATCAAAATTTATCTCACCTGTTTTTTCGGCAAAATATAATAATATAGTTCAGCAGAGGACAATTTCCTTAATAATAACTGAACTTTCTTTTCATCATTCCAATGCAAACAATCCCTTTTGAAGATCTTTTCGTATCTTCTATAATAAGCTGGAAAAGTTATCCCTTCATCTGGATTGTATACAAATTTGCTGATTGAATTAGCAACAGCATCTGGAGTGAATGAAACTGAAGTTCTTCCTTTCATCGTTTAGTATACAACTCAAATAACTTATGTTGTTGTAGTTGTAATTGTAATTGCTGTTCATGTTGTTTTTGCTGTTGCAACTGTTGTTCTTGTTGTTGCTTTTGTAGCGCCAACATTTAAATCATGATAGCTTTTAATTCTTCCATTCCGCTGTACTCTGCTGAATATTTTGTAGATTAATTTTTTCTTCGTAGCGTTTCTCATTCCTGAGCCTTGGGGTTGCCGTACTAGGACGGTGTTTGCCTTCTTTTCCATGATTTTATAGAACCGAGTCTGGAAATGAGGGTCCAGCTTATTGGTTCTGTGTAAATGTTTACACAATACTGGATCTTCTGATCTCTGGTTCCCCTTCTCTGGTTGGCAGCTATGTTGCATTTAGTTTGTGTAGAGCATCCCTGACATGTACATCCGTAAAATTAGTGGACGCTCCTACAGCACTTGGTAGCTTATCTCGGAGTTCGTGGTTCATAAGTAACTTTTCTGGGGATAATCCGGTTACTGTGTGTGGAGTGGTTCTGTATTGGATCAGAGAATTCCTTTGTTAAGGCTTCCAGTCTTTTCCTTCGACTTTGGCAATCTTCAGAATTTTTGTGTTAAACCGTTCCACTTCACAGTTGAACTGCGGCCAATACGGGATACCTTTCACCTGCGTGATGCCATGAGTATTCAGATACTCATTAAATTCACTTGACGAGAATGGTCAGTTGCCACTCCTCAGATATTTGGGATATCCATGACAATTGTACATCATTTGCAGTGCACCCGTTACATTTTTGGCATTTTTTATTTTCATGTATGCAACTTCTGGCTATCTGGAGTAGTAGTCGATGGCGACACGCAGTTCCGTTCAGAGACGCTCAGTAGTTCAACAGCTACATAGGTCCAGGGTTGATAAGGCAGCGGTGTCCTCTCTAATTCTTATGGAGGGGCATTTCTGCCAACCACTTGACATGGGTAACATACTTCTACTTGTTTTTCTACTATTCCATCCATCTTTGGCCACCAAACTTTGGACCGAAGGCGATTTTTAGTTCGTACAATCCTTCATGAGCCAACATAACTACCTGTCCCTGAAGTGCCTCAGGAATTATGATCCTGCTTCCTCGCATGGCCATCTGTCCTGTTGTCCAGGGCTTATCTTTGATTGCTTGAAGTGCAGTACCTCTTAAATAAATCCAGTCATATATAGCTTGACGATGTTTGGAGATCGTAGTATCATCCTTTGAAGATATTTCCACTTCATGGAGAGTCAGTACAGTATATTTAATGTAGGTAATGGAGATACAGTATCTTTAATGATACTGTGGATATAATCCATAGTTTCCTTTTCCTCAATTTTGTCTGAATTTTCAACTAGTTGACGACTGAGCAGGTATGTCTTATTCATTTGGCCAGGAATGTGGATGACTTCGTAGATGAACTGTTGTGGATACAATAGCCATCTCTTCACTTTTGTTTAAGGGTGCTTCGAAAAAGTGGATAGTACCTTTACCAGCGCTTTGTGATCAGTCAGGATCTGAAATTCACATCCAATGAGGTACAGACTAAAATTTTTGCTTGCCCAGAATACTCCAAGCGCTTCTCTTTCAAATTGAGAGTATCGGGACTCTTGGCGTGAAAAAAGCGATGTCTGAATATGTGTCGACATGCGTAGAGCTAATGAAGCTATTGATCAGGAACATCATCATGTGCTCACAATTGAGGAAACGATACAAGAAATGGCTGGAGGCAAATATTTCTCGAAAGTAGGTTTAAATATGGCCTACTATCAAGTAGAGTTACATCCAGACTCCAGGGAAATTACAACATTTGCCACACCTGATGGGCTATACCGATATAAAAGACATATTTGAGGTAAATATGACCTCAGAAAAATTCCAACAAATTATATGTCAGCTTATAGCTGACTTATGAGCATACAACATGTCAAATGACATTGTAGTTCTCGGGAAGATAAAAAGTGAGCACGACACCAGACTCGCCAAAGTTTTCCAACACATAGCTGAACGAGAACTGACCGTCAATGGACAGAAGTGTCAGATTAAAATGACATCTATAAGATTTCACATTCTGACGCAAAACGGTTAGATAGTCTTGGAGGAAAAAGTAAAAGCTGTAGTTGATGTTCCTCTACCAAAAGATGCATCACATGTTTTTTTTTTACTTTTCTGCGTTGTGTTTTTCGGACAGTGCGTGGACTTTTTTGTGTCCTTGACTTTTTTTCGCACTTGTGTTAATGTCTTTCTTTTCTTTTTTTTAATGAAGACTTTATCTCATCCTCGTCGCCAGCTTGTGGTATTCAATAATAAACAAATAAGTCGCTTCGTGGTGGGTTTAAACATATATTTTATTAACAAACAATCGTAACAATAATGTGTGTAATGAACTGTATTGTCATGTTTCTGTTAGCTAGCTGCCGCTGCTAAGGTCTTTATCCTGATCACGTGAGATACCCAATACTACAGTGTACACATTGCAATCCAAATCAATTTGAATGCTTCTGTTTGAGACTTTTTCTACATTGTGTTAGAGGACCACAGAGCTTTAATGACCTGAAAAGTATCAATGGTCAAGTTCAGAACATTTTCAGGGATGCCTGTATTGCCCATAGATTCCTTGAGGATGATAATCACTGGAATGCTACATTACAGGAAGCATTTATATCGGAATCGCCAAATAAACCGGGACATTTCTTTGCCATCATGTTGATTACATGTGCAGTGTCAGATCCAAAATGACTTTGTGATGCGCACAAAGAATATTTATGCGATGATTTTCTTTTTCATGAATATAACAAATATCCTGGAGTCGATATACAGTTTTCTTATGTCATCTCAATATGGCTCTGGTTGATATCAAAGATATCACTTCTCATATTAATGGCAAAACTCTTAAGAACTTGGGTCTTGACTCACCTGATTTTATACACACCCTGTCAATGCAGAATCAGCCACATCAGCAAGAAGAAATTGTTCATGATTGTCTTGCAATAATGATCAGAGACATGTGTATCATGACTTGTGTAAAAAAAACAGCAAGGTGGTCTAATATTCCTTGATGCACCAGGAGGTACACGAAAGACATTTGTTACTGAGTTGATTATTGCCAAAGGGAGATTAGGAAAAAATTTGAAGCTCTAGCTAAAACATTGCGTGATCTCAAGAGATGTGATGTATTGATGGGTGGCATTACGCTTTTATTGTCAGGTGACTTCTGACAAACACAACCAGTTGTTCCACGTGGAAACCCCGCTGACGAACTCAACGCTTGCATAAAATTATAATATTCGTGGAAAGACATCAAGATAGTAACATTAAGTATTAACATGAGAGCCTATCTTAATAGAGACGAAATGGCTGGTATGTTTGCATCTCTTCTGCTGGGAATAGGAGATGGCGAGATTGCTAAGAGCGACCATGACAACATTATAATTTCTTCAAGATTAGCCTCAATTGTTTCTTCAGTTGAAGAACTGAGGAACAAGGTGTACCCCAATATAGCAGAAAACTATGTGAATCGTGAATGGCTAACTGAGAGAGAAATTCTAGCACCTAAGAACGACTTGGTGCATGTTATCAATCAACAACTACTCAATGAAATTCCAGGTGAGGAAAAAACTTTCTATTCTGTGGATTCAACTTTGGATGATGAACAGGCTGTGCAATGCCCTACAGAATCTTTAAATTCCTTAGAATTGTCTGGTATTCCAACACACATATTAAGCCTAAAAGTTGGACGCCCTATTATGTTACTCCGTAATCTTGATGCTCTAATGGAACAAGAATCTCATGTCATAGAAGCTGTTATACTAACTGGTAGAACAAAAGGAGAACTGACGTCCACTCCTAGAATATCCCTTATTCCATCAGATTCTACAATTAAATTGAAAAGGCTTCGATTCCTAGTTTCGGCATGACTATTACTAAGTCTCAAGAACAATCACTGGCGGTTGTTGTTGTTAACCTAATTTCAACTAGCTTTAGCCATAGAATTGACAGAATCTCTCTTGATATTTTGCCAAGAGGCAAAATATCAAAAATGTTGTATCCAAGGACTTTGCAGTAATCCCATATGCAATTTAAAAGTGAGTCCATGATGAAAATTGCTAACTGATATTTTGTACTGTTCCTCCAGGAAAAACGGTTTGATCAGCTTAACAACCAAAACCTAACAAATCTTTTTGCCTCCTAATATCAAACTTCTGCTCCATGTCCTGGAAGGAGGTAACAGGGTAAGAAGTGGAATTACTGGATTCAACATATTTGACACCAGGTCAACGCCCGGTAGTCCCTGCTAGTATTGTATGAAGTTCTAAGATGAATTTCGAACCCCGGTTTCCCTTTTTTTAATTGTAATTTAAAAAGTATTCTACACTTTAAAAAAGCCTACAATCATTCATTTTCAGTAGATTCGTTTCAGCTTACTCTACTTGTGATGAGGACACGTTTAATCAAACAGGGCTTCTATATCGGTGGTGTTGACGCGGGCCACGCTACAAGGGAGGTAATTCACTACATTTTATATTGACATTCTAAGGGAGATAATTAATGTAAATTAAGAAAACGAAGTGGTAATATTTTTAAATTATTAAAGATGCAAGGTGATTAAGGGAAAATATTTATAAGCAAGGGAATTTTCATGAAGCGAAAGAAATAGATAATTTAATAATTTTTTAACTTAAAAATTTATTTTGTAAAAATAAAGATTGTCAATTTAATTTTCATTACATTTATTTTCAAAATAAATTCAGATAATGTTGCCCTAATTAGGTACCTCCTCTAATTCGCTATACGTTCTAGATTTAAAATGAATTTTTATAAATGAAAAAGTTTGTTTACATTGTTCAGACAGTTGTCCTCACCTCTGTTGCCATATTCACGGCGTTTCGCCTCTGTTTGAATACCGCACCCTTTATTGCGTCCACCGCGGTAGATTGTTCTTGTTCCACATCTCTTCCGGGTGTCTCAGTATCTGTTATCTCCCTTTAAATCAACTCTCCAAGTTTTTTGTTCACCTCAACTGCAGCCAGGTATTGAATTAAACACTTTGGGTCAGGTCATTGGATTCAACCACTGGGCTATGTTTCATTGAGGACATCAGTGTGTGAATTTTGGGAACTTAGAAAACGTACATCCCAGTTTTAATTTTTTACCAGAGCTCATATTGCAATTTCTTTATTATTAATGTTGTTTTTCTACAGTACTCCGGATGATTCCTCTCATTTATTTTTCATTTTGCAGGCTATAATTACAACGTTTCAACTATGTTACACTCTTTCAGCTAACTCATATTCGATAACGTTTGTGTAATTTTTTAGAAAACCTTAAAAAAAAAAAAACTTAATTCAATCCACGGGTGAACTGTAGACTTTTCATTTCACTTTCCGGGCTAGGGGAGATAACTCGTATTAATTAATTCTTTGCAGATTCGTCCTTTGTTAATTCATCCATGCAGCGCAGTTTCTGTTCGTTCCACTAGAGTAGACCATAATGGTTTCTATCACCTGATCTGTACAATGGGACATATATGATATGTCTGTATTCAGTGAAAGTAAATTGTTCCTTGTTCTTGTTCAGTATCTGCGACAGTTTTCTTCATCTTTTCAATTTTTCTGAATATTTCAACTTTTTCATCAATAACTGTAGGGAGTATTCTTTATCAGTTAAGGAAACAAGGATTATTCAGTGAAGTAATTCTTCAAATGTTTTGTTAGAAGTGAGGAGTATGTATAAATCACGCATAAAAAAATAATTTTGACCTTTTATGTGACATTAACTTGAGTGACCTGAAATTAGTTCTATCAAACGTGAAAACAGTTGCGTAAATGCAGAACAGTTCTTGAAAACGAATTTAGCAACATTCGAAAGTACTCGGGAAGAAAATAATATAAAATTAAAATAAAATATGACCTTTGGCAAATTTACCGATAACATAAAACACCTAATTCACAAATTTGAAAAGTTAAATAAAAAAAATTGATACATATAATTTGTTTATTTATCTTTAATAATTTTTTTAAAATTTCAAAAGCAAAGTGTTACCTCTTTTCCGAAAGATAAAGTGGGGTAAGAAAGCACAAGGTCAGAATTAAAAATAAACTTGTGGGTTTGACTTGATCAATCAATTAAATGTCAAATCTACGCTAAATAGAAAATTAAGCTCAGAAGGTGGGGGAGGGGAGTTATTTTTTCATGACATGATAAACCGGAACTTAGACAGGTCATCATTGACAGTATTGATATTGTAGACAAATATGACATGCTCAATTTTTCAAAGGACGCTGAGGGGAGGGGAAAGAGGATAATCAGGCATAAAGTTAATTTCAACAGAATTTTTTCTTAAAAAAAATTTCAGATTCA
Source organism: Acanthosepion esculentum (assembly GCA_964036315.1). NCBI lineage: Eukaryota > Metazoa > Mollusca > Cephalopoda > Sepiida > Sepiidae > Acanthosepion > Acanthosepion esculentum. Next base: position 73,935,048 of record OZ038495.1, read on the forward strand.
GGAAGCTTCTTAAAGGAACCTGTAGATAAAATTAAAAATATGAAACATCTATATAAGATACAAATAATACTAACTAGACAGCAATACTAAATCTGAATCAGCAAAATAAGGTAACGGGTGAACCGTTATTTATTTATAAATTATGGCTATAAGAAATGATACTACCTAATTTCTAAAATTGGTATAAAATTTTATTATTATATTTTTTAATAATTTTTTCGAGATTATCAGTACAGCTATAGCTTAGTTTTAGTGTATTTCTGTTAAAAAATTTACTGAATGGATTATTTCTGGGGAAGTGTATCAATTAATTGGAAGAATTTCTGCCCTAATTTAGTATTAAGCATTTAGGCAAATAGGGGGAGGTACCAAATGATTTTCCTTTTTCTATTATTATTCCTACGATAGCTGTTATTTTGTTTTATATATTTCATGTCAGTGTACTTACAGCCACTATAAGTACTATTTACAAGCATAGTAAAGTTTACACTGTTTTAAAAAATTGTTATTACAAGTACGCTGAAATCAAGTATAGAAAATATGATGATATTGATCTAAGGAAAACAAATAGGAATAGAAAAATCAATTGGTACACACAGTTGGTCAGTACAAATAAAGCTAGAATTTCCTCTATTTAATTGATAACCATTTCCCTAAAAATAAACCTCTTAGTAAAACATTTAACAGGAGCACACTAAAACTAAATTATATCTGCACCGATAATATTGAGAAGATTATAAAGAAACACAAAAATAAAATTTTAAACCAATTTAAAAATGTGAATAATAATGCACATTCCAAAATAAATACTGTTGATAATATTAACCAATGTAATTGCAAGAATTCTAACGAATGCCTATTACGAAACCAGTGTTTAACCAACTCTCGTGTTTATCTAAGTACTATTTCTACAATAGAGAATCCGACTGTTGAAAAATTGTATATTGGTAGTACTAAGAATTCTTTTAAGACTAGGTGGTACCAACATATCTTATCCTTCACCAATAGTACTTATAAAAATAGTACATTTCTTTCTAAATATTTTTGGAATTTAAAAAAAAAGCTAATAAAACTCCTAAGTCAAAATGGAAAATTTTTAAAAAAGCTAGAACATCTTTAAATGAATCCTGTTTTCTATGCTTACATGAAAAATTAGAAATTATCAGATTTTCTGATAAAAACCCCTTATTAATCTAAAGAAGTGAATTGACTGTAAATTGTAGGCATGATCTATCTTTTACCTTATAATATGTTTAAGCTTTGAATTTGATAATATTGTTTCTTATTGTAATGATTAGTAGATGAACTGCGGTGAACCTTATATGGCTTACTATTCTATTTAGCTCTGTATTGATGTTTAGTTACTATTATTAATATCTTATATGGATGTACAGGTGTTTAGTTAGTATTATTAAGATCTTACATTGATTAGTTAGTATTATTAACATTTTATATGGACGCTCTTTACTTAACTGTTGCATATTAATTTGCCAAATTAGTTTTGTATTTATGATCTATTTTTTTTGTTTTGTTTTTGTTTTGTTTTTTCAAACGGCTAAGTTATTTACCAGCTTCTTAAAGAGCCTTTTATATATCAATTACAAAATTTTATGTAGGTAGCTGAGCATATAACTAATTAGCATTATGTTAAATTACCTCCATAACTCTTTCCCTTTTACTTCTTAGGAAAGTTGAACGCCAGACTTCTTTACATCTTAAGAAATAATGTAACCATTTGTATCTGACCATAATGAAATTGCCTAGGATTTAAATGTCAACAACTTCGTGTCATGACTTATATAAAAAAAAGTTTCCGGTGGTTTGACTTTAAGCTTAGGTCACATTCGATTTGTTAATCACTGTAAAGCCCACAAACCTATTTTTAATTTTGTTTTTTTTTCTCGAAAAAAAGAGGAAGTATTCAGCAATTGAAATTAAATTAATTGTTCGCTCGCCAGTAGGTTACCATCACCATTTGTAATGTTGAAGTATAATTGCCATTGTGCAGCGATTGTTAACATGTTTTTGTTTTAATATCCTAAAATAAATTATATATATAAAACGTTCTTAGCGATAAAGAACTAACCTAACTATATATATATACAAAACTGAAAGAAAAAAACAACCGGTTTTGCTCAAGCTCTCCGAGATTTTTAATCGTGAGTACAAAGGGTAAAATACAATACATTTAAATTCGCGAACGATTAATGAGAGGACAAAAAAGGTTGGGGGGGGGTACTAGAGTACCGGATCTGCGACGGCGCTTAGCCCAGGAAATTGGAGGAGTGATAGTAAGGCTAGAGACAGTGTCCCTAATACTCCCCACCAAAATCGATTTCTCTGTCAAAACGCGGCATAGGAAAGCAAATCTCGAGGCGTGTCGATGACTCACCGAGTGTGGCAATCCCAGCCCCTCATGACATAGATGCTAGACACAGGCTTCTTTACAGACCTTCTGCTTAGAACCACCCCACAAGAGGGTGGACAACAAGCGCTCGATCGCCTTCCTAAAGTGCTTACAAAGAGGAAGTACAGCCAAGCGGTAAAGGATGAGCGTAAGACGTAAGTGGCACACGCCTCAGCCCTACCCTTCAAGGTCAATCTCCTTCGGAGTCAAATCCGGACCGACGCCCTGACTTTTGCCTGTACTTCTGGCCAGTTTTTCTCCAGTTGGAGGTCGGGTCCAAATCACACTCCAAGAATGCGAACAGGACCGTCTGACCAACCAAAGCGTCTAGGAAGATTGACCACTTTCCAGACACCTAACCGCAAGACTTGTTACGGATAATCTTGACCCACGTGACCTTTTCGTACCGTTTAAGGGCCTTCTGTGCCACTTTAATGTCGCTGCGACACGACACGAAAATGGATATATCATCGGCATATGCGGAATTGGCACGAGCTCCACCAGGGACAGCGACTCCACATAGGGCCGGACTGCTCGCCCTGTCCCTCAGCCGGCGAAGGAGAGTCTCCAACGCCAAAGCGTACAGAAGAGGCGACAGTGGACAACCCTGACGAACCGACCGAGACAGCGCAAAAGCGCGCGATAGCTTTCCGTTCACCTATATCATAGCACTGGAGGAGCGATACGGGAGTCTAATCCACTTACAGAAGTCAGGTTTGAATCCGGTGGCCTGCAGGACAGAAGCCAGGTAATGATGATCGACCCTATCAAATGCCTTGGAGTGGTCCAAATTGATCAGCACGGCTTTGTCGCCGTCTTCTACACCCTCTAGGATCGTGCGGATAAGATTCAGGTTGCTCTGTATTGTTCGGCTTCTCACAGCACAAGTCCGCTCGGATCCCAACAGAGTCTCGGCAACTGACTTCAAGCGCTCCGTCATGATCTTGACCAAAATCTTTAACTTTGTGTTTAGCAGAGTTATGGGCCTGTAATTATCTAATTCCTACCTATCAATCATCCTTGCCCTTTTCAACAGCGTGATCCTATTGGAGATGGACCCCTGCCGGAACCAGTTGAACTGTTTTTGAAAGGGGGGACAGGGGTGTTTTTAAAGGGGAAGATGGGAGGCTCCTAAAGATAACTTCCTCTTTAACGGGACGGATTAAGCCTTGGATTTGCTTGTTTCTTTTCCGGCCCTACTTCTACTAGCTCGCTTGTCTTTTTTGGTCACTTCTTCTTCTTCTTCTTCTTCTTCTTCTTCTTCTTCTTCTTCTTCTTCTTCTTCTTCTTCTTCTTCTTCTTCTCCTCCTCCTTCTTCTTCTTCTTCTTCTTCTTCGTCGTCGTCGTCGTCTTCTTCTTCTTCTTCTTCTTCTTCTTCTTCTTCTTCTTCTTCTTCTTCTTCTTCTTCTTCTTCTTCTTCTTCTTCTTCTTCTTCTTCTTCGTCGTCGTCGTCTTCTTCTTCTTCTTCTTCTTCTTCTTCTTCTTCTTCTCCTTCTTCTTCTTCTTCGTCGTCGTCGTCGTCGTCGTCGTCTTCTTCTTCTTCTTCTTCTTCTTCTTCTTCTTCTTCTTCTTCTTCTTCTTCTTCTTCCCCCCCCTTTTCAGTGATGAGGACCGAGATGGGGGTATCCTCCATTTGCGCATCTACTGCTTTTAAGCCCCCCCTCCCTGCTGCTCTTCCTGTTGCTGCTTCTGCTGGTCCAACTGCCCAAGTTGGGAATTTTGCTTTTGATTCTTTATATGCTGCTGCTTTTTAGGTGAAGTGGCTGCCGCTTTCGGGCCCTTTTAACTATCTGTGTCCACTATCTCTCTCCTTCGATGGTTTTTGATGTCCTCTGTACTGTTCCGTTGCCTGCTTTTCCACTTTTCTTTTTGTGTTTGCTGCTGCGGATTTTTTCCGGAGCACGCCTTGGACAAATGAGCCGCGGCCTAACAGGCTCAACAGAGTTGCCGACGCCCCTCTACAATAACATCATTCTACCTCCATACAATAATGTTTGGTATTTCCAAAAACTGTTTTCTATTTAGCTTCATTGCTATTTCCACATCTCCTGTAGCTATTCTCGCCTTCTAATGGGTGAGACCTCCGAGACCTCACCAAATTGCGAAAAGTAAAACCTCACATTATCCTTTGATAAGTATCAAGAAACTCTGTGAAGTGTCACATTTGATTTCCTTTTTCCTAAGTTTTCGGTCTGCAATCTAACAGTTTGAGTTTTTCAGGATACAGCCTGCCAGAGATTTAGCTGCCTCATCTGTGGTTAACAAAATGTCCCACATTGCAGGCTTTTAAGAGCCTCCATAATATCTCGATTAACTGTTATGAGTTTGCGTGTTTTTGGATGTGTTGTTACTAGTGAAATTGTCCGGGTATTCACCGTTTTCATCAGAACAGGCACCAGTAGCAGCTCGTTTTCATTAATGAACGCTTCGTGTTTGTCTTTGAGGGTTTTTTTTATAATACTCTGGCCCTTTTTGAAGGGGCCTATCCTTTGCCCATCCCGAAGGGGTCACTTCAGTGGGTGAGGCATTAGGCGATTGTGGCTCCGGCATGGTGTTGGCGCACCCTCGTCACCACACACAAAGAAACAATAAAACAAAATCCGGAAATTTAAACGACGAAGATACAAAAACAAAGACGATAGCAAACAAAAATGACACTTAATTCAGCCAAATATCCGTTAGAACATCTCGAACGAAATTTTCAATAAACTGACGTCCAACCAACGCAAAAACACGATCAAAAACGACAAATAAAGCCAATTGAGCAATAAAACAGTCAGCGAAACAATTCAGATGCTAGATGCTAGAATAATGGAACACGTGCCAAATAAGATCAGGAATCATACCTTGATTCCAAATGAACTCATCCAAAACACCTATGGATCCTCAATTTGTATATATATATATATATATATATATATATATATATATATATATATATATATATATATATACTTATATGAATATTTATTGTCCTTAATAATACTTGCCATAAAGAACATTTGCTGCTTAAATACACAATGTGTGTGTGTGTGTGTGTGTGTGTGTGTGTGTGTGTGTGTGTGTGTGTGTGTGTGTGTGTGTGTGTGTGTGATGAAGTAATGAAGTAGATCAGAAACGCTATCTCATTCTAAAATTGAATAAGCGAAATAAATATGAGAAGGATCATTAAAAGTTAAGGGTGAAAGAGAAAGATGGAATCAGAACTTTTTAAAAATTTTTAATCATTTCACTCCAAGCGAAGCCATAAACCCACTAAGGTGCAAGAGTGTGAGATAATAATATAAAACATTATTATGAAGTGAAAACAATAAAAGAACAGGAATTAAGAAGACAGAATAAAACGATTGACATTGCATTTAATTTTTTGAAGATCAAATTTGACAGGAAAATATGAAGCCGGAAGAGAGTTCAATAATCGAGTAGTGCGAGAGAAGAAACTGTTAATATAGAATATTCTTACTTTGTCATTCAGCTAAAATTTTAATTAAAATTTAAATAGCATTTTTATTATTTCTTCGGGAAGGTATGTTACTTTCTTGAACACTGAATTTATTGATGTAAATATTCAAATAACAAATAATGACTCACAAGATAGAAGAGGTGACACAAAGTATTTCTTGAGTACTATGATTTCTAGGGTCTCTCTTAACTTGTAGCAATCTTACAGTTTTCAAAATCGCCATGAAATTTCAACGACTATTGTATATATAAATATAAATCAAAGGAACGATTTCTGCTTGTGTTAAAAGTTTTACGGTTCTCGTATTAACAATTGTAGAATATTTGCTATTATTATCATAGAACTTTCAAAGCCTGTAGGTGATTTCTTCATTAAGGATGTTGAATCTGGATAACTTACTGCCAAGGGGAACAAAATTTTCCACAACTTCCAACTTGACATAGATTAATGTTGGCGTATACACACATACAGACTGGCATACGTGTGTATTTACTCATTTTTAAGGATATATCTATAAATGAGAAATATATGTATATACATGTGATGGTAAAGAAAATATTAGGCATTTTCTTATGAGAAAATATTCAGCATTCATTGACCGAGTAGCAGGTGTTATTTTCGTTTAAAATTTATAAAATCTTTCTCTTAAAACAATTTTTCAGGAAAATAAGTTTCTCAAGTCCAGTAACTGTTATTGTTCTTTCCAGTATTGATGGAGGCTTCCTTCCTAACATTTTGTTTGATGTAATTTTTAATATGCTGTTATTTTCTCTTCGAGTTTAATATGCTGTTATTTTCTCTTCGAATCCATTTTAATTGTTCCTGCTGGGAAAAGTCTTTAAGTGATGTGATTTCTATTGTTTGATACGGTTCTTTGTTTGTAAATCTGTAGCATGTTCACAAGGTTCAAAGAAGGATGGTCCTCGCTGAAATCCACAGGTTTCATTCGCTCGAAACCATTTTAACCATTGATCTTAGAATGCTGTTGTGTACAACTGACAGTTGAGATATTTCTGTTTAGATTTGGCGCCATGCCATATGAAAGTCTGGATCTCATGAGGCTATTTAAATGTGTTCTATTAACGGATTCATTTTATGACAAGTATGTTGGTATGCTCAAATGAGCAGTGCCCATCACACCATATCTCTGCTTGCATACGCGCAGTTCATCGTCTAAGAAAAGATTAGACTGTGTGTTCTTACTTCATCCTTTTCATACTCCTAATAAAGTCTGAAATCTTTCTGTACTGGGGTCCACATTAGACATGGCTGGTTTTGGGAATCTATATAATTCCTCAAATTTAGACATTCATGAGAAAAAGTGTCTATTAATTTGGTTGCTGTGATGCTGTGATGCCGACATAGCCGGTATACAGTTTTCTATTGTAGAGGTATGCAATTTTCTGGAGTTGTTTAATGATTAAATTAACGAATGTAATCCTTAAACGATAGATATATTAAGAAAAGCACCATTCAGATATAAAATTTATCACCCTTACTTTTCTACGTTTTCAGTGTTGAAATGAATTGAAGGTATTTGTGATGCTTCTTGCAAACACAAAATTGGGCAACGGTTACAAATGACTAAAATATCCTTGGATGCATCTATAGAGTTTTTGCAACAATTAGAGTTGATTGAAAAATCCAAATACATCAAAAAGTAATGCTGTATACAGCATATCGAATTGCATTGTACGATGCAAAAACTGTGATAAAAAGCATGAAAAATGTACAACTTTATGACAAGTATGTTGGAATTGTGAAAAAAAAATATTTCTAGTCTGTGTGCAAGTATAAACGGAAAATAGAAAGGGTACAAAATTTAATCCCTCCCAAGGAAAATACAGCTGTATTTGTGATACAAAGAGATAAAGAGAAAAGTGCCGAAAAACAACTAAATTGGATGGCATAACTTTTCTATGAGGATTCTTGGAGTGATGTCACCCTAATCCCAATAAATTTCTGGGAACAAATGGGCAAACCCAAATTAAAGAAAAGTTGACTTAAATTAAGACAGTTCGACGGTTCTTTCACCCAAAACTTAGGTTGTTTTGAAGGAACTTTTGAGACTAATACACGCTTTGAAATTATTCCCATCACGGTAGTGAAATGAGAAAAAATCATGGGACTTATAGGAATAGATATCTTGGATATCTATAGACACAACCAAAATTGATTAACAGTGTGAAGTTGGAAAGTAATGACATGGGAATGTTAAAAGGATACAAAGTGAGCATTCAATTAAAAGAAAATAGCCTATTACTTTGAGTCTAGTAAGCTACTCATTCACATGCTGACTAAACTATCAGGTCATCCCATAAGTTCTGTTCGACTTTTGAATAAGGAAAACAAGTGACCAAATGTTACATTTAATTACAAATTCAATCAACAATGTATTTTCCCTGATTATCTATGACTTTCTTCCATCTATTAACAAGCTTACTAATTCCATTACTGTAAAGTTATTTTGGATTTGATTCGAAGAACTCACAAATGTCAGTTTAACCGCTTCCTGTGTTACAAAAGCTGATTCTTCCAAATGATTCTGTAAGCTACGAAACAAATGGTAGTCTGAAGGAGCAAGGTCGGGAGAATAAGGTGGATGAGGAATTTTCTCCCAACCAAGTTCTTCGATCTTTTGTGTCGTGATTCTTGCTGTGTGTGGTCGCGCATTGTCCTGATGAAACATCACCCGTTTTCGATTCACTAGAGCAGGTCATTTTCCTCAAAGCTTGGTTCAAACGCTCTAATTGCTGACAGTATATTTGAACATTAATTGTTGCATTAGGTGGTAAGAATTCAATTGCCCATGAAGTTCCCTTCTCGGCTGTGACTGAGGTCCTTCCCCTTTACCAAGCCACTGTCTACGACGTTTAACATTTCGATAAAAGATCCATTTTTCGTCGCCAGTCACAAATCTATCCAAAAAAGGTGAAAACAAGTTGGCGAGAATGGAGAGAAGAGCAGATGTCAACTCGGGATTTGAGGTTGTTTTCAGACAATTCATGAGGCACCCATTTTCCAAGTTTAGGAACTTTTCCAACTTGAAGATGACGATGAACAGTTGTATGGTTTGAACTGAGAACCACTGCCAATTCCTCAACTGATAAAGCAGGATTTTCGTCAAGGGCTGCTTCAAAAAGCTTTTCATCAAACTCAACTGGACGTCCGGTTCGATCTTCATCTTCAAGAGTGAAATCTCCAACTCTGAATTTTGCAAACCATCTTCTGAAAGTTCTTTCATTCACACATTCCTCTCCATAAACTGAGTGAATGTTTCTAGCCGCTTCGGCTGCTGAGTTTCCTTTCTTGAACTCATAAAGCATTATGTGCCTCAAATGATTCCTGGGTACTTCCATGTTAGCAGGGTTTTAATCAAACAAAATTTAATTTTATTGTTCTCTGAAATAAAATTTGATCAGTTTAAATGTATCTAAACACAAAAATAATGTTCAGCTCCATTAGACATTATAAAATACTCTTTAAATTTCGTTCATTTTAACAAAAAGTTAAAATTCGGACAGAACTTATGGGATGACCTAATAAAAACAATGGCAGAGCAAGAAATTTTAGAGCCTGTTCCCCCCGGTGGTAGTAATTGGGCCTCACCCTTTGTTGCTTTACGAAAACCGAATGGAGATTTAAGGATATTTGGGTATAATGTAACCCCCGCTTCAATTCCCCAATGGTGTGCAGCCATACAATTCGGACCCTATTCCTCGTAAATATCTTCAGGTTTCTGAGGGTGCGCGGTCTTAAACTGACCAAGGAGTTGGTACCAGTTAGGTCGTCGATCATCTAGAGTTGCTAGTAAGTGTTATGTTTCTTACTGACAAGAAAAAGTGTGGTTGCCCTTCCTCTTTCTTCAGTAAGCCGTGGTATTTTCTTTGACGTTTGGGCTGAAGAAAGTGCTCTTGTCGGAAGAAGGAGAAGGCCTGATCTTGGTTGAAAATTATAGTTTTAATAATAGTAAATAGAGATAGAACATTTACAAAAGTTTGATATAGCTTAACACCTCTGGAGGTGGTAGTGACTTTGAAACAAAGTGTGTATTCTCAAACTTTTATCAGAGAATTTCAGGCAGGTGTGAATTGCATGTGTGTTGATCTGCCAATTTACAATGTGTCTCTCCTGTTGATTCTCACGGCTGTCCCTCAGTTGCCTTTCTCTGCCATTCGCCAAAATGCTGTATATATAAGGATCCATCTACTCCCGCATTTTCTCACCCTCCTTTGATCACAAGAGGGGTCAAAAAGGGTCATTTCTTCTGTTGTTTTTTTAACTTGACCAGACTTTAAATATTGCCAACCTTCAAGGCCATTTTGCATTCAAAATAACAACCTTACATAACGCGTGATGAGAACATAAACAAAACGAATGTTGTCACCTGTCAAAATCTGCAGTCCTTTGAACAACAGAGGATTTCAAAATTTCGTGGGAAAATTTGACTTCAACAAAAGATTCAAACTTATAATTTTTTATGTTGCGTTTTATGAACCCAACGATCACAAGGAGCGTTGTTTGTTTTTTCATCAGTTGGGGCCATTTCTGGTGGATCCGTCACGCCTAGCTTTAAAGGGGGCTGGAATGCCATCTTGGACCCCAAGTTAGACAGGAGGTGGAGAGCTAACGGGAGGTTGAGTTTGGCCTCATAGATAGAAAACCGACCCGATCATCCCGGGCGAGAGATATGTACGTGAGCCCAGAATTGACGGTCTACCCAAGTGGCAAACTAGCTGGATAGAATGTTAGTTAGAAAAGTTGATCATCTAGAGTTGCTAGATTATCCAACGTTCCAATGGTTACGCTCTCCGGATCACAAACTCATTTTTGCTTGGATGGCGTTAGATGTTAGGCCTAGTGTGGCTGGATGCTGAAAGTTCAATGTGTCCTTACTGGACAAAAAGGAATTCCGGATGCAGCTGACTAGATTAATGCAGCGGGAATTAGTGGGGTCGATAGTTGGGAATAAGTGCTGGGAGAACCTTAAGGATAGGACTTCACCACTGAATATAGCCAGCCCCTTGCCTCAGATAAGGCTAAGATGATGAAGGTATTAAAGTCTGGTCCTGGAGTAGTTGGAGGATCCCCTATATATAGGCTTAGCTAGGTAAGCCGTGGAGTATTCGGCTAGCGAGCGCTATCAATGCCAAGTTGTTAGAGCTAAATTACCTAAAATGTCGAACGAAACCGTGAACGTGGATGCAGAATTGAGCAAGTAGGAAATATGTCGAGGTTCCGATCGTTGCATTCGTCAGGTCGAACTCCGGATGGGCGCATCCTGCGGTCGACCAACGACATATGCGATACGTTTCGGCAGCATTTCCAAAACCGGTTTACCAAAGAACCTGCTCTATGTGAGCAAGAGGTTCACAGTCATTTAGCTGATTTCCCTCAACTCTCGTCGAGTGAAGCAACTGGCTGTGAGGGTGAGATCACAGAGTGCGAAGTTCACGAGGGAGTGGAGAGAGTTAGCAGAAGCAAGTCTCAGATCTAGATGATCTACCCTACGAATTCAGGCTTCCTCAGATGTTTGTTCTTATCTTGACAACGATGTTCAATAACTGCTTTCATCGGGGACCCGTCACTGATCATATCTCCAGAAGTGTGAAGAAGAACGAGCATGTTGAGGAGGAACTAGACAACTAAAGGCCCATAACTCTGCTAAAGGCAGAGTTAAAGATTTTGACCAAGATCCTGACAGCTCGTTTGCAATCAGTTGCCGAGATTCTGTTGGGACCGGAACAGACTTGCTGTGAAGAGCCAAACAATTCAGAGCAACCTGCATCTGAACCTCACAATGATAGAAGGTGTAAAGACAACGAAAGAGCCGTACTGATCATTTGGATCAGTCCAAGTCATTCGACATGGTCGACCATCAGTACCAGGCGGCTGTCCTGCAGGCCGCCGGATTCCAACATTGACTTCTGTAAGTGGATTAGGCTGATGTATCGCCCCCACCCCCAAATGCTGTGGTACAGGTGAACGGAAAACGGTCATGGGTCTTTGTACGGTCCCAGTCGGATCTGGCGCTGGAGCCACTCCGATGCAAGCTGAAGGACAGGATATGCATACCGGTCTTATGCAGAATCGGTCTCCCTGGGAATGATTTGGACGGGGTTCCCGCATACGCCGATACATGGAAGTTTTCCAAGCAACGACAAACTCGTGCATACAAGACGCTGGAAGCGAAAATCGCACCGCAACTCATGACATCACACATGACCATGCGAGTGTGAAAACGAGAAGTATTAAGTATGTGAAGCCGTTGGTATAAACCAATGGCTTCTGTTATAAATTATAGGCATTTAAGAATATTTGTAGAGATTTCATAGTTTATTTTGTTTAGGTTAGGTTTCAACTGTTTTATGTATAAAGCTTCAAGAATTTTTAGTTTTTGTTTATTGTTTTCATGTTTATGTATAGTTGTGTTTTCAACGAGGATTTTCCGGAATTGTGTATGCGGCCAGGCATGTTGTTTTAAATGCTTAAAAATGTTAGAGCTATCATTCAAATATTCGCATATTTTCTATGAAAATTTCTCGGACGGTAAATGTTGCTAATAATGTTTATTATAAACAAAGCATTTACTTAAATATTTGTATCTATAAAAAGAACGTATAAACATAAAAATGTCATATATATATATATATATATATATATATATTCAAACAGGTTTGTTTAAATAGTCTAGACATACTATGTCGATTACTTTTCCTTGTGATCCTTTCAAGTTCGTGGATTAATTTCTTGGTAGCCTTAGAAAATTGATTAAGAAAAATACCAAAATTTTAATTCAAATAGTTTTTATTTTCCCAAGTACTTTCAACCTTATCTGAGACCATCTTCAAGGGGTTAAGTTGTTTGTGCGTATGTATAAGTGTTTCTGTAAATTCAATGCATTTCAACTGTTCATTTTTACTGATTTGCAAATTTTACTCGGTTCTTCTTCGTATATGGTCTTCAGACACGGGTTGGAGCTCTCGACTGGATTTTGAATTTTTAAATAACACCACAGATTATGGATTGGATTTAAATCTAGAGACTGACTTAGCTATTCAGGATATTTACATTATTTTCAGCAAGCCATTTCTTCGTAGATTTTCCAGTGTGCTTATGATCATTATCTTATTAGAAGATCCAATTCCAATCAGGGGGAAGTTCAATGATTAAATGATTAAATTTGCTTCCAAAATATTTTGATATGCTGCGGCATTCATTCTACCATCTATCTTATGTTGCCAGTACCATTTGCAGAAAAACATCCCCAAACCATGATGCTGCCACCACCAAATTTCACTGTTGGAACTGTGTTCTTTTGTTTGAAGACATCGCCATCTTTCCTCCATACATGATTTCTAGAATTACGTCCAAACAACTCAATTTTGGTTTCGTCTGTCATAATACACTTTTCCCAATATCATTTTTCCTTATCATTATGTTCGCGAACGAATTTCAACCTAGCATCGTTGGGATTTTTCAACGGCAGTAGATTTTTCCGAGGAAAGCGTGAATTTAGATTGTTCCTATGAATTGTTGAAAATCATTGAGAACTACAAGATGTGGTTGATTGCTGTAGAAGTGAATAATGTCTAATCTACAAAGAATTAAATGAAGATTATGTATACTTTTTTATATTGTGCGAATATATTTTTCACCCATTAAAATGGATAAATGGGATTCATTTCTATTATATCGCATTTTTTTCAGTTTCCTATGCATATTTAGTTATTATGCATCTGTGTACATTAATTATATGAAAAGTATGTGCATTCATTAGTTGTAAATACATTAAATTCAAAATTTGTATGTGTTCGAATATTTGCTTCCCCCACTGTATATTTATATAAATACCTTTATATATATATATATACAGATACCTATACATATACATACCTATATATATATATATATATATATATATATATATATATATATATATATATATATATATATATGAAATGACGGAGCAATTGAGACCGTCTGGCTCTATTCGTCCCCGTCTGTATGGATTACCCAAGATTCATAAGGATGGTGTCCCGTTGAGACCCATATTATCGATGATTGGGTCTTCACAGCATAAAGTTGCAAAGTGGCTGGCTATAATGTTGGAACCAGTTTTGCAGCGTTATAGTACCTTCTGTATTAAAGATTCGTTTACTTTTTCCCAAGTCATTCGGAATTGTGATGCCACTGATGGATTTATGTGTTCGTTTGACATCTGCAGCCTCTTCACTTGTGTTCCTTTGCCGGAATGTTATGTTATATCGCAGTAATTTAACTCCTCCGACTATACCTGAAGATGTGTTCGTTGAACTCATGAAATTTGCCACCATATCTGTTGATTTCAGTTTCGACAATATCATGTATCGTCAGATTGAGGGTGTGGCGATGGGGTCTCCTTTGGGTCCTGTTTTGGCAAATATTTTTGTGGGTTTTTACGAGGAAAGCCTTCTGTCAGGTTCATCCTGGCCCAAAGTTTACTTTCGTTATGTTGATGACACCTTTTGTGTGTTCACCCATGAATCGGAAGTTGATCACTTTTTCTCCCTACTCAACGGTGTTCATCCTGCCCTTAAATTTACGGTAGCTAGGGAGGCCAATGGTTCATTGCCTTTTCTAGATGTTTTGGTTCACAGAACTCCTTCCGTGTTCATTACTTCTGTTTATAGGAAGCCTACTTTTACAGGTCTTTATACCCGATGGGACTCTTTTTTTCCTAAACGACAAAAGATCAATTTGATTAGGACTTTGACCCATAGGGCGTTAATGATCTGCTCGGATAGCACCTTGAAAGATGAAATTAGTCGTCTAACTGGTATCTTTGTGAACAATGGTTATCCGTTAGACTTTGTTCAATCGGTTATTCGGGATAAGACTGCCAGGTTTAATAAAATTAAGCCTGCTACGGTTGGTAAATGTCCGGTCTATCTCCGTTTACCGTGGTTGGGTAGGATTAGTGAGTCCTTTGCCAAGCAGAATTCATGTAGTTCACGTGAATGTTATTTTGCAGCGAACGTCCGTGTTGTTTTTCAATCTTTCATCGGTGTGTAAAGATGTTCTACCCCCACCACCACCACCATATTAATTCTGTTTTTTATTATTTCAAATGTAGTTGTGGATGCGACTACATAGGTAGAAGGACACTGCGTTTGGATGCTAGAATTAAACAGCACGTGCCTGCGAAAATATTGAATAAACATTTTTCGTTGGGTGATTCCATTCGGAATACGTATGGGTCTTCGATTGCGGATCATTTCATAAATAATCCTACTTGTGCGTTGGATTTCAGTGTGACCTGGTTTTCTGTTTTTGCCAGGGCACACTCAGTATTCCATCTCAGGGTGTTGGAGACGCTGTACATCAAGTCCAGGCGACCGTCTCTTTGCAAACAAAGGGACTGTTTGCTTGGACTTGCTGTGCTGAGTCTCTAGCATCTTTGGTGGTATTACTTTTATTATATATATACACTTTTTTCTCTTCCCTGCCCATTTATTCATTACAGACAATTTGTTCTTCATAATTTCTATTCCCCGTTAACAGTTCTGATGAGAGGTTGACTGGTGTTTTATTTTAAATCTATCATGGCCTTTAATAAAAAAATTGTTTTTTATACGCTTTTGTACCGTTGCAAATATATTTAAATATATATATATATATATATATGTGTGTGTGTGTGTGTGTGTGTGTGTGTGTGTGTGTGTGTGTGTGTGTGTGTGTGTGTGTGTGTGTATTTAGGCAGCAATCCTTCTTTCATGCACATTTCATTGAAAACGACAGACAATATGCTTTTATTTAGTTTTTTATACAATTTCTCATACGATCTAATAATTGTTTTCTTTTCGGATGATAAATTATATAAAAACTGTCCGAATGTTCTTTTTATCCGAGCGCTTTCGGCTATACATTTAGCCATTTTCAAGGATTATATTTTAACTGTTAAAATAAGAAATAGTTTGTTGTATGTATGTTTTATAAAATGTTTTCATTTTTTTCAAATTACGGTCAAGATATTATGTCCATGTTCAAAGTTAATATTATTAAGTGCTGGTTTGTTTGTTTTTATTAATAAGGCTTCCATTATTTTTAGCCTTTTTTTTTTTGCATATAGATGATGCTATTAGTGTTGTCAACAAGTATGTTCCAAATAGTGTCCGGTAGGTCTCCATGAATATTTAAATGAGATCTAATTGAGCTATTGCCAGAAAAGTGTAGAGTGAGTCTGCGTGTCAAAGATGTTGTAGTGTGGCCTACATAATTATTTACGAATTTTGATTGATCAGGAATACAATTCCTTAATGGGCATTTAAATTCGTAAATAATATTTGCCCTATTTAATTTTGTTCTAGGTGAATTATTATTTTTAACTATAAGGTTAGAAGTTTTAAATTTTAAAACAAACTTCTGAATACAGTTATTTAATTAATTTCTGACGAAAGATCGGGGCGATCTGAAATATCAAATATATATATAAAAAAAACATTCAATTTTTTTCTTTTAATTTGCAACTTTTCAGTTGTTTTCTCCATATTATATATATATATATATATATATATATATATATATATATATATATATATATATATATATATCAGTCAGTTATGTGCCATACGTGATATACGATTAGGCGATCATGTATCTTTCAATACATGACTGACGATGCAGATTTTTCCCGCAGTAGGTTGCCATTTCTTCCTGCGATAGACCAGTTGCCATCCAAGGCTATAGAACCCGGTCTTGCCCAGCTATTTACCCATAGCTGGCGGGGTGAAGAAGAGGATGAATACCTTTTCCCAAGGGTATTAGCCCATAAGTTAACGTAATAGATTTGACTGGAATCTGATTCCTCAATCCGAGCCGCTATCCATTACACCACCGTGACTCCTCATACATATATATCTATAAATACATATAGATGGGGTATTGATGGTAAGGCAATGGAAGACGTCACTTACAATCCCCGCCATAATCGAATCTCCTGTCAACGCGCGGCGTAGGAAAGCCAACGTTGAGGCGAGCTTGTGACTCGCCAAGTATGGCATTCACAGACTCCCATGACACGGAGTGTTGTCCACAGACTTCTCTGTCGACCTGATGCTTGCGTCCCCTCCACAAAATGGAGGATAGCGAGCGCTCGAGTGGCTTCTTATGATCTTTACAGAGAGGAAGTACAGCCAAGCGATAAAGGACAAGAGGAAATATGTAAGTGGCACAGGCCTCCAACCTGCCCTTCACGAACAACCTCCTTCGGCGCCAAGTCTCACCTTTGCCCGTACTTCTGACCAGTTTTTCTCCAGCTGGAGGTCGGGTCCAAACCACACTTCAAGAATGCGGACAGAACCGTCCGTCCAACCAATGGGCCTCGGAAGAACGACCCCCTTCCAGGCACCTAACCGCAAGGCGGAAGACTTGTCGCGGTTAATCCTGGCCCCTGTCACCTTTTCGTACCGATCAAGCGCCTTCAGTACCACCTCAATGTCGCTGCGGCACGACAGGAAAGTAGATACGAACCGATCGAGACAGCGCAAAAGCGCCCGACAGCTTCCCGTTCACCTGTACCACAGAACTGCGGGAGCGATACAGCAGGCTAATCCAGTGGCAGAAGTCGGGTGCGAATCCAGCGGCCTGCAGGACAACAGCAAAGTAGCGATGGTAAACCCTATCAAATGCCTTGGACTGATCTAAATTGATCAGCGCAGCTTCCTCGTCGTCTTTTACAACCTCTATGATCATGCGGATCAGATGCAGGTTGCTCTGAATTGTACGGCCCCTCACAGTGCAAGTCTCCCCAGGACCCAACAGAGACTCGGCAACTGACTGCAAACGGTTCTGCAGGATCTTGGCCAAAAACCTTAACTCTGTGTTTATCAGAGTTATGGGCTTATAGTCATCTAAATTCCGCCCAACACCCTTGCCCTTTTCCAACAGCGTGAACCGGTCGGGGATGGACCCCTGCCGGAACCAGTTGTTGAACACAACAATCAAAATCGGAACAAAGATGTGCGACAGCCTCAAGTACAATTCATAGGGCAAACTATCCAGACCGGGCGACTTGCCCCTGCCGACCTTCTTCAATGCCGCGTACACTTCGCCCTCCGTGATCTCTCCTTCGCAGGTAGCCGCTTCAGTCGGCGAAAGCCGAGGAAAGTCAGCCAAATAGCTACCAAACTCGCCGTCTCGGAGACCAGGAGGTTCCTTGGTAAACCAGCTCTCGAAATGCCGCCGAAACGCCTCGCACATGTCGTCAGTGGCGCGAAGAGTCGGCCGCTCCGGGGTTTTGATTTCACGAATGTAATGACCGGAACCCCAACGGATCTCTTCCTTGCGCAATTCTGCGCCCATGTTCACGCCTTCGGACGCTATTTTTCTTAACCTATGTCTAATTGCCTGGCCCATGTAGCGAAAAAACGCCGAAAAAACAAGACATGCTCCTCCTGGTCGTTGGGCGCATAAACTGCAACAACTCGAAACGAACCACTTTTCACGGCAATATCGGCCACGATCAACCGGCCCTCGGCGTCGACATGAACAAGCTCCACCTTTGCATCCAGGGCACGGCTAACCAGCAAAAAACTCCTCTGGCATGTCGGTCCCCATATGCTGAATAAACGACAGTCGCTAGACAGCACACACGTATCGACGCTGCAAATAAAGCGGGTCTCTTGGATCGCGGCGACATCCACCCCGAAAGACAAGAGGTCACGGAGCAGGCGAGCAGCCTTACCCCAATCCCTCAAGCCCTTCGCATTCAAAGTGGCTATCTTGATTGACATCTTTTAAATATGTAAAAGAGAAAAACAACAATTCACCTATTCACATAAAAGCCGGAAATCTGCGGCGGAAAGGACCCCGACGGATTGTCCTAGGCTCCGTCGTCATTCGTCTATCTAGGACAATGCCTCCAACGTCCATAGGGTACGTTGGTTTAACAGCCCTATATAAGGAGGGATGGAGCAAAACAGGGACCCTCCCAGCACAAAAATGTCTGATTTTATTTAAATTTGCATTGCCCAGTTCTAACATCCTTATGTTTGGGTAGGCCTCCTTAGCCGCAAACAAGTGGCTCCAAATTTTTAGGTATCCCCCCTCCAGTGTTCCTTACGCAGGTGATCACTCCCGGGTCACGTAGAAAATTTCGGGGCTCCTCAACTGACTTGCCTTCTACTGTATTCCTATATTCCTCCTTGTTTTTCGAAAGTGGGGCTATATACCAACTCCAGACATCTGCAGCTCCCTATACACTCATTGGAGGAGGAATACAAGGTTGGGAAGGTACGCCTTCATATGATGATGTGGGACTCAGCTGATGATTGCATACGGAGGGTGCATCCAGAGATTAAATCTGGCACAAAGTGGTCAGCTGCAGAGGCCACTCAAAAAGCGGAAACCAGCCTGCGAGTCAAAGATATCATGGGTGTGATTAAAAAAAATCGGGCTGGATTGGGAAACTGGACGCACAAGTTCTTCTCCAAGGAGAAACCAAAGGGGAAAAGGCGTATGGTAATTGAAGAAGTCAAAATGTTCGAAGAGAAGCATAGAAAAGCCACTGCTGTTACTCAAGCTAAACAATGTGAGTTGACAACCTGGAATGATATCGAACCCATTAAACATTCGTGGAACTCGTTAATTGCGATGGAGCCATTGGCGATATCTTTCCTTCTTCGATCTACATACGATCTTCTCCCAAATGAAGCAAACCTCAAAATGTGGGGATACACAGATACAGATCTCTATTTTTCGTGTATAAAAGACAGAGGTATCTTGCGTCATGTGCTTTCTGCTTGCCCACGATCGCTCCAGATGCACACGTGGCGACACAACAAGGTATTAGAGGTGATCAGGGATCTAATGAGAACTCAATGTGAGACAGCAAATCAACAGCTTGTGGCAGCCAAGGAAACTAAGATCGAATTTCATAAGCAAGGTGAATGCCGTGCAAAGAAAAAACAAACAACTCCCAATATGAAGCTGCTGAGCGGAGCCAGTAATTGGAAGGTTTCAGTGGATCTAATGACATCTTTAAAATTTCCAATACACATCGTACAGACAGACAAGCGTCCCGACATCGTGATGTGATCCGACTCAAAAAAAGAGACTGTTTTTCTAATAGAGTTAACAGTCCCTTGGGAAGAGAACAGTGTGGAGGCGCACGAATTAAAGAAAAACCGGTACGAGTCACTGCGTACCGAATGTGTGGAAAAAGGTTGGACGTGTAACGTGATGTCTGTTGCGATTGGGTGTCGTGGGTTTCTGGGTCATTCGGTCAATTCCTTCTATTCAAAAATAGACATCACTGGCCGTTATTTGAAAAGTGTTTCGCATCGCATTCAAACAACAGTTCAGCACGCGTCAAGTTGGATTTGGTCGAGATCAAAACAACAAACAAACAAAATGCGCGCAACATCACGACCTAACGTGCGCAAGTGAAATATTTGCGTGATCGTTTATAACGATTTCTACGAGCGAGTCAATAATGGCAAACGTTCAGGAAATATCAAAATCTTCGGGCCACTGACGACATGTGCGAGGCGTTTCGGCGGCATTTCGAGAGCCGGTTTACCAAGGAACCTGGTCTCCGGGACGACGAGTTTCGTAGCTATTTGACTGTCTTTCCTCAATAACTACATCTACTGCAAGGAAATTTCGTCCTCTGTTTCGCACCAGAAGGTTTTTCTCAACTGAGTCCATCCTTCAAATCTACCATCCGTCCTTGCATTTAATACTGTGGCCGTTATTTGGTCTGGTGTCCCTGCTGTTCATTTCGAGGTTCTCGACAAAATCCAAAGACGGATATGCAATAGGTCCTGACCGGGCATTTCGACTCCAGTCACTTTCTCACAGACATGATGTGGCTTTCTTTTCTACAAATATTTTCATGGCAAATGCTCTGACGAGCTATTTTCACTGGTGCCCCAACTGCATGAATTTAAGCATGCTACTAGGTTGGCATCTCAGTCCCGCCTGTTTATTGTTGAAACTGTTAAATGTAGCCGCCTCTTCTACTCCACACTTCCCAACAGTGGAACTCCCTTCCTCTTACGTGCTTCCCTAATAACTATAATCTTCAAAATTTAAATGTAATGTCAATCGACATCTTCTGATGTCTTGATCTTGATCCCCGTTCTTCTCTTTATCCTTTCCTCAAACACTTTTCTTTTACTTTCAGTCTCTGTAACCCCTTGCATGCTAATGGTACTCCCACCTTGCTCGGAGTGAAATTCTTAATATATATATATATATATATATATATATATATATATATATATATATATATATATATATATATACTTTATGGAGCACCAAAATAAAACAAAGAAGTAATCACTAACCCTTGAGAAAAATATCTTTTTGTGAATTGGTATTTGCATAATTTAATAAAATGCGTTATTTTCTTTCAAATTGGAAAATTCACTTAATATTTATTTTTTACATTTACATGTATTTCAGCTGTTTGTTTGCTAGCTGTTTGCTACAAGAGTTTCTTTTATTAGGAAAAGACGTCTGAAGACTCAAAAAATAATGTTTAATGACATTTAGGTACGTAAACCTTTTTTAAAAGAAATTTAAATTATTTTCTCCTTTTAGTAACTGATAGATTTGAATAACGTGTCTATAAACAAGACGCAACCCTCTGAAGGAACGCCATCAAACGAGGCTCAATAGCCCCAGAATTTTCCACTGCCACTGGAGTAAAGATAAATCCGTCCGCAAGAGAAGATTATTTAACTATTTTTTTATCTACGTGTCCCGTGTGACAGACCCCGGCTCAACTGCAGACCTGATCAAATTACCATCGAAAATGTATCGGCACGGGTCGCACACCAAATCAACAACTTCCCCACTTTAAAAGGGAAAATGGTAATCCCATCCGGTCGCTTTCCATCACAACGGTCGAGGCCTACGGGTTTCATTTGGGAGTGAGACCCAGCTGCATCCAAACCTCTTCTGAAAATGTCATTTATTGCTGCATACTTTGGAAAGCAGCTAGCACTAAGACGACAAGACAGAGAATGCAACCCAAACTCATCAATGGAAGCTCCATATCTGCATTTGTGTCGCTCACATAATTTGAGCCCAAGACGGATCGCGACTCCGATCCGAGTGCACTCATCATCTAGAAGGATACCGGTAGATGAGGAGGGCACTGCGTTGAGCCAGGCGCCACTACTCGGTTGTGAAGCAGATAGTAGACAGGCGAGGTGGTGCTGCTCCAGAGAGAGCCTCAAATTAGTAAAATTGGCCTTGCATTTTATTTTATCCCAGTTTTCTGTTTCGATGTGTCTTGTGGGATAGAAAGTAATTCTTGAGCTCAGACGCTGCATATCTGTTCGAAAAACTACCCGAAAAACATTGAGATGATCTACCGAGTATCTCACCAATTAATTCACAACTGAAAGTGAAGAAAGATATGCTGGGCCAAATCTGCCGCTGATCGAAGGCCCAAGCCTCTGAGACTCAAATGGAGCTTCTCCTGTTTCCGACATGTGTCCTCGAACTTAACGTTGCAAATTAACTCCGCGCTTCTCTTAATTGTGATATCTATCTTGTTTAAAAAAATCCTGTTCGAGGTAGCAAGGAGCACTTCGGAGAGTGTAGAGGAACCTTGGTAGTGAAAAACTGCTCTTCAAGAGGAAGAGGGCTAGGTGTGCATCAATTAATTGCAATTTCTCAGTCATTCTTACTTAGTATGACATGCTTCGTATCCAAACACTCTCGAATGGCCATTGGAAAGACTGAAGAAACAAGAATGTGTAATTCCTCCTTAGAAATTATTTTTATTTCCTCAAGGATAATATTCCGGATAGCACTCTCAAAATCATCGGCACTATAATTCAAATTTATTATCTCTGACTTGGATGAGTTAATCTCAAGTCCAAGCAGAGATAAAGCAGGAATAACTCGACGTATATTGCCACCTATGTCATCGACTTGTCCTCCTAGCGTCGCATCGTCAAGATACCATATGTTAAAAGCAGAGGCGATGAAACGAGCTACCTTGTCAACAGCCAATAGCGGACAAAGTGGATCACCTTGCTGGATTCTGGTAGCAGAAGAGATATTATCGGAGGCGATCAACATACTTGAATGACTATACGAACGATGAGCCAGTTGAAATATAGGAGTCCGTTGATGGCATTCTTCCAGGGTATGATCCCTTCTGATGCTATTGAAAATATTTTTCATATCCACCTTTAATAAGATACGTGGGGAAACAGGTGATGTATTCTCTAAAAATGATCTTGTGGCATGAACCGCGGTTTCACATCCGCCCTGTTAGATTATTTTTGGTATGAATCTACAAAAAAGACATAATTTCATTATCCCATTTTGACTTACTACTATTCATCATCTGGAGCTAATTTCATATCTCACCCATTCAGTCACTTTTTGTCTTGAAAGCACTGTTTTCCGATCCACCGGAAAATTTAGCGAATCCCCAAATTGTCATGGCTAATGAACAAATATGAGACAATTGAACTGTTTAAAAAACATACTTTATTCAAGAAATACAATATAAAATGAGAATGAGAATATATAATTGCTAAAACATATTCGTATATCAGTTAAAATTCATGACATTGGGGATGATATCCAAATACATGTGTCTGTTTGAAATTGATTGAAACACTTATCTGATGGTGCTCTTATCCTTCTTCCGATAGCTGCTTGTCCTTGCATTATTCAGGTTTGCTTTTGGCGCCTAATTTTGGGTCTTACCCATTATGTCAGATAAATTAACCCATTTTTCTATCAGCAGGTGTTATCTACCAAGGGGAGATAACCTATATTTTTATATATTCTCCCAACACACGGAAAAACATGCAATTCAGCGTTCAATTGCATGTTTCCAGTTCATAACATAATAATACAGTTGTTTTTATACAATAAACATTTCAATAAGTATTTCTTTTATTAATACAATATTTGTTATATAAACATAAAATCAATTCTTTATTAATACAATAAGCATTTCCATCAGTTCAACAGATCACTATAAAAAAGAAATCCTTGTAAGTGTAAACATGGTAGTTGGTGTTTAGTTGACTAATAACTTTTTTTTAAATTATTCATTAAGAATAAATTCATTGAGTGTGAAATATGGCAGTCCTTGATATATTATTATTATTTCCTTTGGCATTATTATGGACAATTATTAATGAATGCATGTATAAGTATCTTTCCCCTTGATTTATTTATTTATTTTTTGTTTTTTTGACACTTGTAATTTTGTTAATTCAATTTTAATTATGCCCTTTTTAGTGGCTAAGTATAGATTCTTAGCTTATGTTACATGTACACTATTACATTTATTGTTTAATAAAATATTATTTTCTACCCTTGATAAGGTAATTCAAGTATTAGTAATACCAATTAAAAATTACATTACTCATTCTTTAGTCATTTGTATTTATTTTCATAACAACATTCATTTCTATTTATTAATCGTATCCCCATTTATGTTTTTATGAGTATGTGTGTGATTAAAAAAGGATACCCTTGTGCTTACTTCAGTTGAGCCATATAAACTTTTCCATGGAAGCCTATCATCATGAGGCAGATCAAATATTCAAGGTTAGTTTGTCTTCAAAGCAGAATAATTAAACATGGGGAATTTGAAGTGCATTTTTGTTGGTGCTTTTTTTGAAAAGCGTTTTCTTCAGATGCAATTATTATTTGGGCTATGCCCTGTTGATACATTTTGCTGGATCATTTCTTTAAAGTATTGGTAAACTTCAGCACAGTAAAAAATTCTACTGTGTGTTGGATTTTCCAATTGATTGCATGTAAATAGTTTAATGTCTTATCAAGGACAACCATAGCAGGTACTACCACTCTGGGTCAGAGAACCTGGGAGTAAAGACAACCAAGAGGTGACTCCACATTCCCCAAGTCCCACAAACGCAGCCTCATCACCGGATTTAGTTTAAAGTCTTACCCAGGGCAGGAATGGTGTATGGATGAATGCTGTTTAAGTTTTACCCAGGACAGGCTTGATGTATGGATTCCAGATAGAATCCTTAACTTATTGATGAACAGAAGAACAGTATATTATGTCATGTGATCCTTTGCATTTTGTGAAAATGTAGTATTTTAAATTTAACAAATTTGCGTGCTGAAGTAAATTGTTTTCTTACGTTCATGTTTTAAATCTTGTACCCGTTCTTAATTTCTTCTTCATTATTGAAAGTTTTGAATTGAAGATTCAATCTTTATTCACCTGTAATTGTCATTATCAATACCATAGATGCAGTTTAATGGGCTGATCAAGGACAAGATTGACCCAGATAAGAATGGCCAGGATACTATTGTAATTTAGTTATACTTAGGACCAAGTTGGCCAGTATTAGGACAGACAATAAGCGGTTAGAAAGTGATCAAGAAAATGGATCCAGAGTAAAGTCTTACACAGAACTATATTGATGAAATGCGACAAGGAAAGTTCCATTGGAAGCAGATATTGTATGTTATGGTTCTTATAAGATGCGTCTCCTTTAGCTATGTGTATGGAACGTACTGCCAAGTTTCTAGAATCGTCTGGGTTTTGCATGATTTTTAATTAATACTACATCATCTAGTTGTATTGGTGAAATTTTGCAAGGGTGCACCATTATTTTCCTTTGTATCAGATTTATTAATTACCTACACCTACACCCATATGCATACATATATACATACACTCATATATACTCCAGCACGCACACATATCCGCATTTGCATCCAAATTTAAGAACTTATTTAATCTTCCGAAGTATATTATTACATATTTAATTAGCCCAAAGATTATCTAATCGTCTGTTATTATATCTTAACCCATTTGAAGGAGAAGTTAGATGTACAGTATGGCAGTTAATTGATCAGTTCATTTTCTTGTTAAGGGATAATAGTTCAACTGAGTTCAGTCCGGACTGGGGAGGAGCGGAGATTATCAGGAGAATGTCCTCCTATGATAGTTCATGCTGGTTGGATGGGAGTCTAGGTAAGCTCAAATATCCTGCGGGGACAGCATTTAGAAATTAATTCGTCCCTTTGGTTTAAGAGTATCTTGATTTTCAAATTTGATGATTCTAATTTTCTCCTGTAGGCAGAGATTGAATTTATCTTTAGCGCTATTAGGAGTGCGGGCAAACCCTATTATTTTCCAGTCAATCTGAGGGTTTTATTTTTCTCCCTCACTTCGCAAAATGTTTTGGGAAGTTTAGTTTGGCACTTCAATTTGGGGTTGGAAAACAAGTGCCAATTGGTATATAGACGCTGCTTCCATTCTCCCGAAGACATTCCAATGCAGACAAAGTTGATGTCCTTGTTCTCTTTGTGGTAGATTGTTGCCTGGTAAATTACGTTAGATGCCCTACATTTCCCATCTACTGGGCAAAGAACTCTGTTTCTATAGTTACATGGGGTATCCATACTAGGTGAATTTTTGCTGTCATAAAATTTATTAAGAATAGTTCTATTATGGGAATTGATAATTTTCAATATATTATTTGTACAGGAATAACTAATTTTGACTGTTCTTCTACTGAAGACTGAGGGTGTGATTATTTTCGAAATGTTTATTTATCAGTTTTAGGAACTCTTGACCAATGTTAATTTTTGATAACCTACAGAAGGGGGCGGTTGAACCATATTATATTTCTTTTTCTATTTCTGCGCTTATTACTTATCTCTTATGGTGTTTAAGTATGAAAGTTTATTCTTAAAGCCACTTTTTTGGAGTGCCTTCTCGTATTTTGTTTTTATTAAAGATATATTTATTGGAGGATAGTTTACTAATCCTAGTACCAACAGTGTTGGGTATCTGCCTTAAGATATTATTGGGGTGGTTTTGAGTCTACATTAATGTAGTTCGGAGTTTCATGATCTTTATGGTAAGTTTTAAAGGTGTTGGTGTTTAGGTCAAGGGCGATATCTAAATAATCTACAATTTTTAGGTTAGATGAGATCTCTATCTTGAACCCCAGGAACTTGAAAGCTCTAATTTTTTTTTCTGTGGTTTCATAGTTAGTGGACCATTGATATTAGGAATATAAATTAGTCCATCGTCTCTATATAGACCTATCTGCTTCGGGTCTATGATTCTACTAAGGATTTCAAGAATGTAAAGTCCCACTAAGTCAGCTACCTTGCACTTAATCTAGGTGGAATTGTTAAGTGATAAGAGTGATTTTCTGGCAGCAAGAATGATATTGAGTTCCCTATCCGTTATATCCATGTGGTCCTTCGCAAAGTTAATCGAGTCAATTAATAGAAATAGAAATAGACGAATAGAAATCAACAATATCGAACTTAATAAAGGTGGCTTTCTTTTTGTCACTAACGTTATTGAACCATTTAATGGTATCAGAGGAATCTTTCCAAAGATTGGTAGTCGTACCCAGTCGATCAGTAATTTTTTTAATTATATTTTTAGACATTAAGCCTAGTTCTGATTTGGTGGGATTTATAAGTCTAGTTTGAGTTTTGTTCGAGAAGCTGGGTTTGTGATCTTTGAACAACATATAGGTAAGTATTTTCCTATTCTATCAGTAATATTCATATTGTTGTCACCTTATTAATTTCAAAAATCCTATTATGATGTTTGTCTTTTTTGTAATTGTCAGTTATTTTGTTGGTTAAAATGTTGTGGTATTTAGATGGGTCACATTTATAAATGTACTTAGATTTGTCTGCTCTGACGCAAATTTTATTCGAGTTGTTAATCACATTAATGTCCTTGTTAAGTTTTCCTTTGAAAGAGTTAATGTTTTTCCTAAATCTCATATTCTTTACTATATTAAATAGATCTCTTTCAAAAGGTTCTAATAGTTTGCAAGAGGGTGGAGTACATTGGGTTTTTAGATTGTAAAATCCGTGTTCTTTGTTGTTATTTTCCTAGGGATTAAGGCAGAATTTGGCTTTCCATCTTAATCTTTTTATGAATTCCACGATTTTTTTCGGTTAGGGTCAGGTTGAAAGTGTGAAGAGATGGATACAGTACGCTTTTAGGGAGTATTCTGGAGAGAATTTATCCATGGTGATATTTGGTGCAGAAAGTTCGAAATTCCAGGAGAATTAAAATCCAAAGAGAGTGTTGCGGTTGTGTGAAGATGTTAAGAGATATCAGAAGGTTTGAATGATCAGAAGGCTTAAAATTGTGCGTGTTCATAATCTTCCATCCACAACAATTAATAAAAGACAAAAATAATTATTCGAAACATAACAATTGAATTTATTAAGTATTTGATGTACATGCATGTGAACTGAAAGGTTAGACAGAGTTGTGTCTCTTAGACTAGGTAATATTTGTACCGAAGCTCATAACGAATAAATTGATTATTAAACTGTAGAAGAATGAGTTGTTGCATGTTTGGAATTGTGCATTGTACAAGTTGGTAATAGTTCAGAATTATACTTGCAAGAAATGTTGTGAAGTTCTTTTATGTCTGACTACATTAGTCAAGACGGGAGTTCTTTAAGGGTCACATTTTGGCAGCGGAGTTGACACGCGAGAGAGAACCAAGAGGGAGCGTGACGAAAGAGAGGGCGAGAATCACGCGTGTTTGTTTTTTTTATAGTATGTTGTATCACGTGACAGGATCACACTTAGTTGGCGCTAAAAACAGATCTGTCGCGTGGAGGTAATTCGATTGGTCGAAACTGACCAATCAGCGAGCTAGATTGAAGGTGATTAACCAATGAATGCTTGTTATATATTTGTAAGTATGGTGGTGGTGAAAATGACAACAGGAAGAGTGCATTTCCCAGCGGAGGGTAAACTGGCTGTCGTGGAAGATTCCACAAGAGCTCTACTATAGATATAGGAGCCAATATACGGGCAGAAATCCGTATATATATATATATATAAAATTTAGCGACTCCCCAAATTGAGGCGTGGCTGATAAACAAAGATGAGACAATTGAACTGTTTGAAAAACATATCTTATATAGGAAATACATTATACAACGAAAATTAGCGGTTAAAAGTCATGCCATCGGGGACGATATCCAAATACGTGTGTTTGTTTAAAATTGATTGAAACAGTTATCTGATGCTACTCTTATCCTTCTTCCGATAGCTGCTTGTCCTTGCATTATTCAGGTTTGAACGTGACCAGCATCGTCTGTTTTTAGAGAGTGAGCAAAATAGGTCTGTTCTGTCCTGTTCATGGTCGTCCAGACCCCTCCACTTTGGTACCTAATTTTAGGTGTTACCCATTATTATCAGATAGGCCCATCTTTCTATCAGTAGGCGTTAGCTAATTATTACAACACTTTTCAGAAAGAGTACTTCTTAAATCCAGTCCACTCGTAAAAAAAGTGAAAATTTAGTGTAGATTTTTTTTAAGACTTTCCTTGGGCTGTAATCCTTGTCAGAATAAAAAAAAATATATCTATTGATCTGGAAGGTGCATATCCTGTTTATAGTCAGTGTCAAATTGATCCCTGGCTTCAACATTTATTACTGCTGTTTTGTGTAGTGTACGGAAACGGACTTTGTCTTGAGGCAAGTTTTACAAAAGATTTATATTTTATAAACAATTAAGTACATTTTTAATTAAATAAGAAAACTTACATAAATTGATGAAATTAGTCATATAAACTGTTTGTTATTCATTTCATTATGAAACTCAAATGTGTGTGCATGTGCTTCCGAAAAAAGTCCTCTAAAGAAAAAAGTAGGAAAAAAAAGAAAAAGGTTTTAAAATTCAAAAAATTGAAAAATTTGAGATAAATTTTGCTTTTTTTATATAATAATGCTATGAAATCTATTTATTTATTTATAAAGTAAAAGCATCAGTAAAAAAAATTCTTTAAACTACGACTCGTAAAAGATAATTTATTTTTAAACATAAATAACAACTTTTTTTTATTGCACTACTGGTTATCTTTAGGTTTTATTTTTAGGCAGGGGTAGAATTTAATATTAATATTATTTTCCTTTGACATTAGTGTGCGTAAATAAAACAAAAAAACGTTATTTTCATTGTTTTTTTTAAAGGTAAGCAATTTAAAATACTAAAACGTTTACTTTATTTACATACGGAAATCTTTTAAATTCGGATTAGTTTCTATTTTTTTAAGAAAATTCCTGGCGATATCTAAATAAATACACTAATACATATTTAATTTATTTTTACAAGGAACGGCCAACGTGGTAAAAAAATGGTGATGTGACAGACGCACAAGGGAGAAAGGACGCTGAAAGTTGAAACGTTTTTTTTTACTTTTACTTTAGAGTTTTTTTCGTTTTTTTTTTTAGTATGCGTTTAGTTTGTGTATATTGTTCTTGTCTTTTTTCCCATGCATATAGGTATAATGATACATGCATAATAAAAGTTAAATAAACTTATGACCTTATTCTGTACTTCCCAGTCACATAAAGTATCAAACAAAAAAGTTTTAAATCAGGAGTTTTCTTCTTCGTATCTAGATAGGAAAAAAACAATTCGCAAATTTCATTGTCGTTAATTAAAGAAAATATATTTTATTTTCAATGTTATTTATGAAAATATAAAATTACATTTTCTAGAAATTAATTTTGGTAACTGATGACAATTAAGAAATCGTATTCACAACCATATCGTTGGAAAAATTGTGTTCATAAAATTTTTAGCAATACAATTCTAATTTTAATTAAAACCAATTAAAATAAAAATAGTAAAACATCATCTCAAAACAAACACTTTAAGAAATATATAATGTATTGTTACCAATACA
>OZ038495.1:73970616-73978116 GCA_964036315.1 Acanthosepion esculentum
CAATAAATAGCCTTTTTTTTTTTTTTTTTTCGTTTTTGTTTTGTGGCTATACTAAAAACAAATGAAGTGGATGCTGGTCCAAAGTCAGGGGTCAATTTTTTTTTTTCAATCGTGTATTAAAATACACGTTTTGATTTTTTAATTTTTTTTTGTTTTTCGCTTAAATTTAATTAAAATTAAATTTAATTTAAAAAAACTTAAATGTCATTGATTGTTAAAAAGTCATGGTTTAATTTTTCTTAAAAGAAAAGTTACAATTGATTTTCCTTTTTGTAAGGAAAAAAAAGTTTATTTCTATATTTTTTACAGACTAATTATTTCCTTTCTTTGTGTTAATTTTTAGTTTTTTACATTGCATCAAACATTTTATCAAAACAACTTTTTGTGTGCGTACTATTCTTGAACCTTAAAAGTTTTTGGGGGGTGTAATATTCAGCGCTTCCTACCATGCATGTAAGGAAAAAAATTTAAAAAAACTTACCCTAAAAACATAACTCGCTTAAATACCGAAATGAATTTTATTTTTAAAAAAGCATTTTTTGCATTCACTTTTTTTTATTTGTTAATATTGCGTGTAACAAAAGAAATAAATAAAAGTATTGTGTGTGGATTATCCTGAGCCTTTTTGACAATTTGAAAAATTAAATCTCCATATTAGCGTCTAAAACAAAAGTTGTTCTTCGCGCGCTAGCGTCCGAAATAAATTTCAGAAATAAAAATACAACACTGCACTGCAGATCTCTCGCTATGCCTCGACCAAGAAATCGTTCACTTTTGGTGGATCATCAAGAAATTTTGACATTTCCTCAAATCAGAGATGAAAAATGGACTTTATTGTCGCTTATTCCTCAAATATCCACACCAGAACAGTCAATTACATGGCTTGCCAAAAGACGATTATTGCACAACATGGCACTATGTGAAATTTGTAATAACCCAGCAACATTTAATCACTATGACAATGGAATCGACAAATTTAGATGGAAATGCAGTGGTTGTAATTGGACACAAAGCGTGCGACATAATTCCTACTTTTCAAAGTCTCATGTTAGTCTACAAAAGCTCATACAGCTAACTTATTTCTGGGCTTTGGACATGCCAATGCATATAATCGAGGATGAACTCGAGTTATCCAGTCATACTATTATAGATTGGTGTAATTTCAACCGTGATCTTTGCTGTGAGTGGGTTAATGCCAACTTTCAGCAGATAGAGGATAGTAGTATTTGTAATAATCACCAGATTAATCAACAAAATCTTGTGAGTCCACATGATGTAAATGCACATATGCAATCTATTGAATATGTGTGGAAACGCTGCAAAAAGAAACTGCGAAATCAAAGTGGTCGTATTACCCAAGCTTTATTCCCATCCTATATGAAAGAATGTATGTGGAGGGAAAATGTTCACAAATCTCTAAACAAAGATACTTTTTCATGCTTCTGTGAGCTTATTGGGCTCACTTATCAATTGCCATAATTTTTTGTTATTTAAATGTATTAATTACTGTTATTGATGAATTAAAATGTTATTTCAGACACTATTTAATTTATATTTCTGAAATTAGTTTCAGACGCTGAGGTTCATGATGCCCAGAATTCCAGTGTACGATTATTACTTATTTTACTTTTTGTACTGAACAGTATCCTTCATCTTTAACTTTAGATGACGGGAAAAATATTTCTAAACTGCTTATTTAATCTTATTGACTTTCAGCAAAAAAGAAAATGTATATTGCTTAATCGCAACAATGTTATTGTTGTATAATTTGCTTTTATTAAAATTTAAACCCTGACTTTTTAAATCTACTTTGTTGATGTTGGTCATGTTTAAGAATTACCTCCCTTACTTATTTGATGTCTTTTTTATGTGCGAGTGTAAGTGACGGTTATCAGCAATTTGTGTTTACATTCTTCCACTCTTGCGTTCACTTTCGCTTTAATGGCCTTGGGAAGGTAGGAATTTGGGTACTTCCCTCAGCTATGGGTTAAATAAGATTCTTTAGCCTTAGGTTGGAACTCGTCTATGAGAAGGAATACTCTAAGCTAAATTCCAAACTATCATAAAGCCTTTAGTTTGGAATTTAGCTTAGTATTTATGATAAAGGCAACAAGAAACCACTCCACTGCACTACTTACTACTTTTCCCAAGAAATCCTAGCCATTCAAGGATAATAAAGAAAATCAATCTGGGGAGCCATAATGGGCTCTGTATGTATTTAATTATTAAATACATACATTGTATTTCTTGAAAATGACTAGTTTTTTTGTCATGGCTTTTCTTATTTTTTTGGCTTGTGCGTTCCGTTTTTGAAATCATTTGACGTTTTTTAGTTAAACACTTGCTCTTAGTATTAATTTTATGCATTTTTCTTTGACCGCTAGCTAGCAAGTCAGATAAGCTAAATATAATTTTGTAGGATATTGTAGTTTTTCAATATAGTAGTTGTGGCTTGGTTGGATTTTTTTTTTTTTTTTTTTTTTTCTAGAACTTAGATTGTCCACTCTTAAAAAATTTTTGGAATAATTTTTGTAGATTAGTATTATTCATTCATTAGACCTACCTGAAGTCATGACTTTAATCAGAATAGAAAAATATTGATTTTATATTTTATCATTTTAGAAGGGGTGGTCCTGTTCATAATATCAAATCACTGATCTTTTTTTTTTACAGTTATGTGCGCTGTTTTGCATATGAAACTTTTATTTCTTTTTCTTACAAAAAGATTTCTTTTAAATAAAGAACATATATACGGGGCTCTTTATATTTAAAAAATATATTACAAAGGCAATAGATATGCAGCCACAACTAGATGACCAACCAACCATCATTTTCCAGCATGATGATGCACCACCACATTGAGGACTGCATGTTTGTGGGTTCCTAAATCAAACATGTCTAGACTGGTGGATTCTCTGGCCACTTCATTCACCAGATATCATTCCCTTGGACTCCTTTCTGTGGAGTTATTTTAAAGATATCATGTATTGTACAATGATACAGGACCTTGCTGATAAAGCAAATGATCATTGATGCCATTACCACCATTGATGCGGCTGTGCAGCATTGAACATTGCAAGAAATCGAATACCATCTTGATGTACTTTGTGCAACTAATGGTGCCCATATAGAGGTGTATTAGATAAAAAAAATATTTAATATCTACTCCTCGTTTTGTAACAACTTCCACATTTTTGTCTGTTC
Organism: Acanthosepion esculentum; assembly: GCA_964036315.1. Classification (NCBI taxonomy): domain Eukaryota; kingdom Metazoa; phylum Mollusca; class Cephalopoda; order Sepiida; family Sepiidae; genus Acanthosepion; species Acanthosepion esculentum. The sequence continues at coordinate 73,973,821 of OZ038495.1, forward strand.
ATTTGCTTTTGTAATAATTTTTTTAAATTGTAAAAACTTTATGTACACCCTGTACATTTAAAAAAAAAAAAATATTACATGAATTGATATATTTCTATTTATTCTTCATCTAACATAAATAATTATCATTTTAGGGCTTGTGCTTCGAAAAAATCCCCCTGCAAAAAAAAAAAGAACAAATATTTAAATAGTTAAAAGAAGTTGAAATTTGTAAATAACAAATGAGTTGAATAACTGTAAGAAAAAAAAGTCAAGGATTGATTGATATTTATTTATTTATTTATTTATTTTTTTTTTTCTTCAAATTTTAAAGTGGAAGCAAAAATAAATAATGGGTCTAAAGTGGGTGTTTTCTTTACAATGTTCATATAATTTGAAATTGAACTCTGACTTTGTGTGTTGCATTGTCATTGATTGTTCTAATTGCAAAGCAAATATACTGCTAGTTTGGCCCCTCTTCATTTTGTCTGTCTTTATGTAAATAAGTGAAATCTTAATGAAGCCTAGACAGAAAAGATTTGACAGTTCATAACCTGACAATTTGGTTAAAGCTTAGTTTCTAACATCATAAATTGAATTCCTTATTGCAGAAGAAAAATGCAAGTGTGTGTGCACGCACAAACACACACACACACACACAGAGTGAGTCAAAATTATAGTTTGGTTTATTTTATGGTATATCAACTTCAATGGGTTATTTAATGCTGACAAGATTTTTTTTATTACTGGTAATTTTTTTTTTTTTTTTTCCTTCAAAAATGTATTGCTGGTAATAATTTATTACTGGTATTAGAACCTATTTTTATACTTTCATAGTATTTTGACGCCAGTTTCCCATTTTCCAATTGGTGGTAGCACCAGTTGTTTCCTATTTTGGCATCATAACAGGTGCTACCACCCCAAGCTAGAAATTAAGAGGTGGTTCCATGCTCCTCAAAACCTCCTGAACAGAGGCCTTGCTGTTGGATGTAATATATCGTCATACACACGATGGTCAAAATCATGTTAACACTAGTATGAGAGGAATCATTTGTTCAGAGTTTACTGAACAGTCTCCACCTGTCCACCAGCACAATTGATGCACAAAAACCAGCAATCAACAGTACAGTTTAGTTCCTTGACACAGAAAAAAATAAAATCAGTAAAATCGACCTTGATAACCAAAACTCTACTCTGTGGTGAAATCAGTAAAAGCACATCAGGCTATATGACTGTTCCGTATAGGATACAGGTTCGATTCCTGTCGGAGGACACATATTTTCTATGGCAATTGCTCGGACACTCATGTTGTTAATACTATTTATTATAAACAGAGTATTTACTTAAATATTTGTATCTATAAGAAAAAAAAGAATGTATAAACATAAAAATGTCTTAAAATATATATATATATATATATATATATATATATATATATATATATATATATACCATTAATAAGGACAGCATCCATCTCCGTATCATCCAGCTTCATCTGTGCCAAGTGCCTGGGAGACTGCCACTCCAGAGTGGTACTACACAGTCACCAGAGGCGATGTAACTCCATTGCCTAGCACCTAAAGCGCTACTCCATCATCTTCCGAGACAAACAGATGCCTACGACGATACCACTAATATATATATATACACACACACACACACACACACACACTGAGTCAAAATTATGTTAACACTAGTATGAGCAATTAAAGAAATGCTTTATAATGCCTTTTAAAAAATGAAGAAATTTTTTGAAGCTTTTTAGTTTTAATTTCAAGCTAATTTTATTTTGTAAATACACTAAAATCATTCAACACAATATAATTCTCTTTAATTCAAAAAATAAAAATATATTTTTCTGAAACTTCATTCGAGGGACATTAGCTGATTTAAGGTTTAATTACTCTGAAGCAAAAATAATCTAGTTTAAAATCTTGCAGGTAGTTTCTTTCTTTCTTTCTTTTTTTTTTTTTTTTTTGTGGGCATTTATATTAGGTTCTAATAACTATCAAATTTAGGAATTTTATCTAAATGTAACAGCTATTTGAATATAACGAGGATGGCTTTTTCTTTTTTAAATATAATTATCTACCCAATAATCTTAAAAATTTAAAATCTTCTAAGCAATCTAATATTGAATTTTAAATACTTTTGCTGCTTTATAGTCTAATTAGATGCACAAAAGCAAAAATCTATTTTTACCAAGATTTTCTTTAAAAAAAGAAAACTACAAAATAATTTCATTTCTGACAATTTCATTAAGATCCAACCATAGTGTTTGACTTATGTAAAAAAAAAAAAAAAAAATTCCAAATCTGTTTTGTTTTTTTGGTTTTTTTTTCCACCTTGAAACAAAGATAAAATTTGGTATATTGATTTATTGTCACCTGCTTACACAAATGTTTGATGAAACCTTTTGGTTCTAAAAGGAATAAAATTATATGGGTACCTTCAAAAATTCAGTATACCTAAGGTTTAAATGTATTTTTCATAAATGAAAAATCCTTTTTGAAGCTTTACCCCAGCTTCAATTAAAGGCTAATTACAGAAAACAAAACACTGGTGTATTTCAAATAAAAATTATCATGATTTTTAGTTGATTCTTCCAAAAAAAACAATCAAAATGGCCATTTTTAACATTTTTAGAGAAATGTAAACAAATCTTAATTCTCAGTTTCAAAAATCCCACAAAAGTAAAATATATCTGAAATGTTACTTTTGTAAAATTAGCAAATTTACAGTTAAATTAATCTGTTCTGAAACAAATATTACTTATAGCATATAATTTTATAGACAAGCATTTCTTTATTCATGTCTCCATCGATAATTTGATGACCAAAGGGATTGACAGACTTAGTATGGTCTACCACAGTTGACATAAATTTACAAATTTTAAGCAAGAACAGTTTGTTTTTGTTTTTTAACTACCAGGTAATGCTTAAAAGTTAACAATATTTTAAGCAATTATCTAATATTTTACTGAATTTAAGAATACTATAATAATTAATAAAATTTCAGCTAGAATCTCAGTTATCCCAACCAATATTGCACTTGTATTGTTAGTCTTTAAGACAATCTATGCAGCAAAGTTTTGGCTTTTGTACAACAGTATTGGGTATATGAGACATCCAGTGGGTTTCAAGCACAAACAAGGCATTGTGTGTGTGTGTGTGTGTGTGTGTGTGTGTATATATATATATATATCGTGTGTGTGTTAATAAGCACAAAAAGGGAACATAAAATTCCATTCTCAGAACAATAGGTTAAATACAACAAATTTGATGGGCGAATTATGCAAAATAGGAAAAGACGTAATTATTCGTACAGTAAAAAATATCATTTTAAATTGATTGATTTGTCTATGTAATTTTCATAATTATTTTATTGGTGAAGACTTCTAGATTATTTATTCAGTAGAATATCTGCGATAATTCCAGCCAAGAATATCACCTGGTGCATAGTGTCACCATTATTCTTACGTTAACAACACAATGGGCAAGACAAAGGTGCTTTGCATTGACTTGACACAAAGAATTATTAACTTTCAAAAGTCAGGATATAATTACAGCACTATTTGAAACTGGTTAGCTATCCCTAGATCTGTGGTACAGTCTGTTATAATGAAATTTAAACAGTTTTGCACAACAGAATTTGCCTGGTCATGGAAGAAAACACATTGTCACAGAACTGCATGAAAACTGTGTCATGAGGTTAATATAAACCTAAGAGTTGACAGACACTGCCAAAGTATGGATACGATGGGTATCAGCGTAAGTACTTGCACAATACAGTGTTGTTTAAATACAAATGGGTTGTACAACCAACTATGACAAACCCTTCTTCAAATTTTACCAAAATGTTCTTGGACAAAGAAATTTGCTTTTGGGAACAAGTAATATGGAGTGATAAAACAAAAATTGAGCTTTTTGGACATAATGATGTACAGAAGATTTGGAGCAAGAAAGGTGAGGCATTCCTTCCAAAGAACACGGTGGCAACATTAAAACATGGAGGTGTCTCGATGATGTTTTGGGGGTTGTTTTTAACTCCTGGAGACTGGACAATTAATTGCAATAAGAGGAATAATGAAATCTGCAGACTATATCAAAAATTCTGGATGAAAATCTGCAATTATCAGCACAAAATCTTCATCTAGGTGGCGATTTCCTTTCTAGCAAGATAATGATCCCAAATATGTCTAAATCAGTGACTGTGTGGTAATTACAGTTCTACCATGACTTTCAATGAGTCCTGACTTGAATCCTATTGAAAGTTCGAATAAATTGTTGGTCATCAAAAACCTTCAAAAATTAGAAT
>OZ038495.1:73981519-74257485 GCA_964036315.1 Acanthosepion esculentum
TATATATATATATATATATATATATATATATATATATATATATATATATATATATATATATATATATATATATATATATATATAGTATATATAATATATATATATATATATATATATATATATATATATATATATATATATATATATATATATATATATATATAGTATATATATATATATAGTATATATATATATATATATATATTATATATATATATATATATATATATATATATATATATATATATATATATATATATATATATATATATATATATATATATATATATATATATATATAGTATATATATATATATATATATATATAGTATATATATATATATATAGTATATATATATATATATATATATATATATATATATAGTATATATATATATATATATATATATATATATATATATATATATATATATAATATATATATATATATATATATATATATATATAGTATATATATATATATATATATATATAGTATATATATATATATATATATATATATAGTATATATATATATAGTATATATATATATATATATAGTATATATATATATATATATAGTATATATATATATATATATATATATATATATATATATATATATATATATATATATATATATATATATATATATATAGTATATATATATATATATATATATATTATATATATATATATATATATATATATATATATATATATTATATATATATATATATATATATATATATATATATATATATATATATATATATATATATATATAGTATATATATATATATATATAGTATATATATATATATATATATATATATAGTATATATATATATATATATATATATATAGTATATATATATATATATATATATATATATAGTATATATATATATATATATATAGTATATATATATATATAGTATATATATATATATATATATATATATATATATATATATATATATATATATATATATATATATATAGTATATATAATATATATATATATATATATATATAGTATATATATATATATATATATATATATATATATATATAGTATATATATATATATATATATATATATATATATATATAGTATATATATATATATATATATATATATATATATATATATATATATATATAGTATATATATATATATATATATATAGTATATATATATATATATAGTATATATATATATATATATATAGTATATATATATATATATAGTATATATATATATATATATATATATATATATATATAGTATATATATATATATATATAGTATATATATATATATATAGTATATATATATATATATATAGTATATATATATATATAGTATATATAATATATATATAGTATTATATATATATATATAGTATATATATATATAGTATATATATATATATATATATATATATATATATATATATATAGTATATATATATATATATATATATATAGTATATATATATATATATATATAGTATATATATATATAGTATATATATATAGTATATATATATATAGTATATATATATATATATATATATATATATATATATATGTATATATATATATATATAGTGTATATATATAGTATATATATATATAGTATATATATATAGTATATATATATATATATAGTGTGTATATATATATATATAGTATATATATATATAGTATATATATATAGTATATATATATATATATAGTATATATATATATATATATGTATATATATATATATATATGTATATATATATATATATATGTATATATATATAGTATATATGTATATATATATAGTATATATATATATATAGTATATATATATATATATAGTATATATATATATAGTATATATATATAGTATATATATATATGTGTGTGTGGTGTATATATATGTGTGTGTAATTGGATTTGTACGCGATAGTACTGGAACACGCTTAAAATCATGAATGTTGTAAATATGTGAAATTCAGAAAAAAACACTTAAATTTACGATTAAAATATGTAAAGAAAGAAAATAATTGATCCACATTGATAATATTTTTTTCATTTCATATTAATTATACTTTAAATCAGCTAATATTCGTCAAATAATGTTTCAGAGAATTATATTTTATTTTGGAAATTTTTTTTTTTTTCTCAGTATAGAAAAATTCATTGTAATGATAAATGGCTAACAAAGCACACTAAACCTCTTCTTTTAACCTAAAAAAATTATTTGACTTCAATACAATTTCAGTTTAACATACACTACAGAAAATGTGTTTTACTGGAAATTGTAAATTCAATCTTTTAACTTTCAATTAACATCAAAATGATAGCTTAAAGAGTTCACATTTATGAAAATTCATTTTAAACCTTTAAAGAATTTTAGAAAATATATCATTGCTCTTTTAATGAAGTGAAAACATTAAGTTATTCTTTTGTAACCAGATTAAACAAATATAAATATTATAAACAAAATGACAAAAAATATTAATATAATTCACTGATGCATATTTCTTAATGATTGCAATAAATTCTTTGACTATAAAAAGTTCCAAACATAAAAGCATAATTATTACCAATAACTCTGGTCCTCAAAAAGCCCTCCCCTGCCATATGTAAAAATGTTTTTTTGAATTCTTGTATTTTCAATAATTACAAGACCATTAAATTTGTACTTTGTTCACACAAGTGCCACACTTTCTTGTAGTTTGACTGGTTACTTAGTGCACTTCATGTACATATCAATCATCACATGCCAACTATAATGCAGCTATCAACTAAGCCAATTATTAGATAATACCAAAATGCTATACACAATGCTATTATTACTATACAAATACTATATTAAATAGAATCTTTCAATACATGAAATAGTGTTTTAAAGTATACATAAAATAATTATATATAAAATTTTTAATTTTTTTCTGGTGCTGTTAAGTTCCTTGAAACTGTTCTCCACATTACATAACTCAAGATACACAATATATTTAAAACTGAAATGAAATATTACATGAAATGCCAGTATGTAGCTAACAAAACCTTTGTCTTGTAATACTGACAATTTATTTTTGATAAGACATCCAAGAGCAATAACCTATGAAAAAGTAATATTTCAACATTTCGTGGGGAGACATGATATAGTCTTCTTGTAGACCACTAGGACCATCACAGATGATGTAAATATAGTTTACAGTACTGTGATTCCCTTCGTGGACACTATCAACTGTCATTTCCTTTATTCACTTCAAGAAGTTTCTGATCTACAAGTCACTGTGGCTGGCTGCTAGTACCAAAACCATGGCATGACTTTCCCTTTTTTTTATATCAGACTGGAAGCTGCTATGTTAATGCTTTGATATGAAAAAGAAATGATAGTGTTAAAATTTGGTGCATGTTACATAATATTGTTAGATTGTCTTCCATTTATAGCTCACTAAAGTCTTGTTCTCAAATGCCTGACATGCCCTGCACACACATTGATGAATTTATCCACTAGAATCATTTCTTTTATTCTAGTATATTTTGTCTCCATACTATGAATCTAAAGAAACACTGTTATATGTAATGATGTAAAGAGATGGTTTCAAATAATCTGACTGGCATGTTGGTTATTTTCTATAAGTTTTTTTTAATTCCAACATGAAATACTACCAGTGTTTATTCAAATTTATATAAGTAAACTCATACTAGTTTAAATGAAAGATGTTTGATTCTTAGTCCCTAGAATTTCTAGCAATCTGTGCCAGTTACGGAAAAAATTCTGAAAAGAAATATTTGCATATTTAAACTGTTTTTTTATATTACCTTTCTCCAAATAATAGATCCTATTAAGAAGAGAGCTCCTTTTTTTTTCCCTCCTTTCTGTCAGTGTATTAAGATGACGGAGAAGACACATGTCAATCGGTTGGAACCATTTGTGTCTCAGGCCAATACAGTGAAGGGACTTGAAGCAGTAAAACTTGTTCAGCAGGTATTAGAGCATCCTGGAGTGTATGTATTTGGGGAACTTCTTGACATGCCTAATATCAAAGAGGTAAGTATCACAAGTAACTTTGTCAAAAATATTCTTGGCAATAAAAAGTTAGTTTTATAAATTTTAGTAAATAACAAAGAAATGTTTTTAAGCTACTTTATTGCTGAAATGCATCATTTTGTTTATGACATTTATATGAACTGCTATAACTTGTATGAATCATGGCAATTCTGTGAGGTAAGGATTTATTAGTTTGGTAATTATAAATTAGTGAATAGATCTGTTATGTGCCATGCATGATACATGCTTAGGCAATCATGTATCTTGATACATGATTGACGAGACAGTTTTTTTTGGGGGGGGGGGGTTTCTGCAGTAGGTTGCTATTTCTTTCTGTGGTAGTCCAGTTGCCATCCAAGGCTATAGAACCCGGTCTGTCCTGCTATTTACCTATAGCTGGAGGAAGAAGAGGATTCATGCCTTTCCCAAGGGTATTAGCACATAAGTGAATGTAATGGAGTCGACTAGACTTGGGAAAGGTATGAATCCTCTTCTCCTCCCAGATATGGGTAAATAGCAGGACAGACCAGGTTCTATAGCCTTGGATGGCAACCTACTGCAGGGGAGTGGGGAATCTGCCTTGTCAGTCATGTATCGAAAGCTACATGATTGCCTAAATGCGTATTATGTATGGCACATGACTGAACTGTCTATTCACTAATTTGTAATAAAGAAAAGTTCAAATCACTTATCTATCTTTCAACTTGAAACTTAAGACTCGGTTCCACTTGACGGGCTGTGATTGGTGCAATGGAGAGAGAAGTTGAATCACAGCTTTCTATTTTGTAATCTAGTCTGTGATTAGTGCTTTGACCGATGCTCATATCCGCAGCACCTTCCCTTGTCTTTTTTCTCGCAGCCATCAAGCTTTCTCGCCGAGCGATTTACTGTACTACTTTATGCTGTACTGTGTGTGATTTTTTTTTTTTTTTTTTTTTTTTGCGTTGAACTTTACATTTTCATCCCCTGCAATGGCTCCCAAGCGTGCTGCTTCTTCCAAGGCTGGTACTGAGCCTAAACACAAATGAAGAATGATGACGATCGCTGAGAAGGTGAAACTTCTGGATATCTTGAAGGAAGAGAGAACTTTCGCTGCCATAGCCCGCCATTTTAGCGTGAATGAATTCATTGTTCGCTACATCAAGAAGGACGAGGCTAACATTAGGAAGATGGCTGCCATCACCTTTAATAAGTCAGCGAAGAGAGTGGTTACGGCTCATAATAAAACTATCATCCGTATGAAAGCTCCTTTGGCCGTATAGATAGCCGACTACCGAAAAAAGAACATAGCCTTGGATACGAACATCATCCAAAAAAGGCTAGGAGCCTGTACGAGACTTTCGCTGCTAAGGAACCTGAGGACGACAGTGGCAACCACGAAGAGGACGAAGACGACGTAGAAGATTCACAACCAGGGACATCCAGTGATTCACAACCTAAAAAACATCCTTTTTCTGCTAGCAAGGGTGTTATCTCCGAAGGTGGATATAAGCCTGAATAAGTTTTTAATATGGACGAAACGGGCTTGTTTTGGAAAAGAATGCCGTCGTGAACTTTCCTGTGCAAAGAGGAAGCAAAAGTCTCTGACTTTAAAGCATACAAGGGATTGTGTGACCCTCGTGATGTGTGACAATGCTGCGGGATTTTTGTTAAAGCCAGGACTTATTTACAAGTCTAAAAACCCAAGAGCTTTAAAAAACAAAAACTAGAATCTGTTACCCGTACATTGGATGCACAATCCAAAGGCGTGGATAACAAAGATACTGACCTTCGACTGGTTCCACTAGTGTTTTATCCCGCAAATCAAGGTGTATCTATTAGAGAAGGGTTTGCCTTTCAAAATCCTTCTTATGGATAACGCTGGTGGCCACACTACTGATCTGTCACATGAGGGCATTCAGATTGAGTTCCTGCCGACCAACACTACGTCACTTATTCAGCCAATGGACTAGGGGTTTATCAGGGCATTCAATGAGGAATGTCCTAGCGAAACTGGTTGCTTCTGTTAATGCCACCCAAGAAGACAAAGACGAAAAATTTAACTTGAAGACATACTGGTGGCAGTGCACAATTGCTACATGCCTCCAAAATATCCAGAAGTTACTGCAAGAAAGGAATCCTGCTAACATTAATGCGAGCTGGAAGAATTTGTTGCCCGAGGTTATTTACGACAAGGGATTTACACTTGCCGAAATCCAACACTCTGCAGTACAGAAAGCTTTGCAGTTGGCTGCGGTTATTGGAGGTGACAGCTTTGCAGACATGACCATGGGAGACATCAACGAGTTATTAGACTGCTGCCGCATGAGACATCAATGAGTTATTAGACTGCCACTCCCAGCCGCTAACCGACGCAGACCTCAAAGACTTGACGAATCAGCTAGCGAAGAAGAAGAAATGCAGCAAGAAACGGGAGAAGTGTTATTGCTTAACTGTTGTCCTTGTTATTAATAGAGTACTGTAATGGATGGGTTGTTAACAGTACAGGGAGGGTTTTAAAAGTCCAAATACACGTTAAATAAATACTGCAAATATGGCGTCCTTAATTCGCAGAAATTCAGTTATCGTAGCTGGTCTCGGAACCAATCTACTGCAATAAACGAGGGATCACTGTAAAGTTTTCTCCACTCTTGCAAATATAGCCATAACCTCTCATTATCATCACTGCAACTACCCGAAGTTCATTTCACCAGTCAATCTCTTCCCTGGCCTTGTTGTGTTTAAAAATTTTGATCTGAGGAAATAATTGGGTTGCAACTGTCTAAGGACCAAAAATGACCTGATAATGAGGAAACCCAGTGTGAGTAGGGTTGGATTAATTTGATAGCTTGACAGAAAGCCTCTAATTTATCATTTTCCCAAGGTTCTCTGCATTTGGCCTGTTCAAATACTCTTCCAGGTTCTTGTATGCCTATTGGTTAAAGAAAAAAAAACTTTTAGCACCACAGTTTATGTGAATTCATACTAGCCCAGTTATCAACTCGATCTCCTTGACCAAATCAAATTATGTGGAAAAGTATCTGTTTGTCTATCTATCCGTGAGATTTCAAGTCTTAGCATATTTTCTGTTTTCTGTTTTGGACAAAAGAAGTTAAAGATAGACAAACAGTGATCCATTATTTGTCCACAAAAAAATCTTCAGTTTTTATCTCTCCAGTTCCACCTGTGTCCCTTTTCAACTAGATTTTCAATACCTAATGGAATTATTAGGAACCACCTGACTTGACAGTAGTTCACAGAACTAAAATCTTAGAGATCAGTGGTATAATTGGTTATTTTACCGTTAAAATCTGACTCTCTGTAGTAGTTTATTAATGTCAAGGAGTAAACACCTTTTATTGAATATTATGGAATACTTTTTTGCAAAAGGAATTGTTTATTATTATTGTTAACTGTTTTTAGTTAAAATTAATTTATTCCTTATTTTTTAAGTATTTACATTTCATTTGACATCCTAAACTTTTCTGTTTCTAATGCAAGGTAATTTTTTTTTTTTTAACCTGAGCAACTTGACACATTTTTCTTTGTTTCCCTTCTTCACACATTTTGTCTGGTTAACAATGAAAGAAAATGCCAAACCTCTGCAGCCATGAGCTTGCACCATAAATATAAATTCTTACATTTTTTGGCAATGTTTAAACTTCAGACCTACAAAACAAAAAGTCAAAAAATGTTTTCTCTCTTCACACCACTATTACTGTGTACTCCCTTGACGCCATTGGCAATGTTTTTTTTTTTAAAAGGCTATGTTTAGAATGTCACATGTAACAATGTTACAATCTATTTAGTTGTAAGATTGTTTATTTACAGGGTCAATTTCATATTTACAAGATTATGAAAATGTGTGAACCAACTAAATATTTTCCTTAACCTTTTATCATTCACAAAATCAAATCTCCACAGCAGTTTTAATCATCTTTAGTATGTAGTTGGGTTTGAAAGCTTAAAAAATACTGCAAATTATTTTAAAAAATGACATTAAAATTTTAAGATCATGTTTACTAAATATGAGGTAATGCTAAAAAAGATTTTGTCATGATCATGGTAATCTTTATTTAATAAATAGCTAAATATAAATAATGATGATCACCATGGTCATAACCCACTTCCCAATGACTAAACATTAGAATTTCTTTTTGATTTTGAATCTTCTTGGTTGACATGAAAAATTTTCAGCATCCCTTGGAACATATTAGATATATTACCTCTCTTTTTTTTTCCTTTTTTTTTTCTTAAGAGAAATCATAAGGTGTGTTTGTTGTTTTTTTTGGGTTTTTTTTTTATACAGTACAAAGTTTTAATATGAGGTTGATTGGAATAAAAGTATGTGATTTATATGTGTATAATTATAACACATAAGAGTACAAAAGCTAACTAATTATTTTACATTTGCTATTCTCATTTTACATGTCAAGCTCACTATAGGCTAATTTATATAAACTTGTCTCTTTATTATATAAAGTTTTACTTTAAAAAAAATAACTTCAACTTGTTTGGAGATAATGAGAAATAACAATCAGTTTTGTAAGCTAAACAAGATACACCAAAATATTGAATTTATAATTGACATTCTGAAATATTGATAACTACAGGCTGCGATGGATAAATTGTCGTCTAAATTATGCATTTTAATAGATATATTTACCAAAACTACACAAAAACATCTTTTTAAATACTAAAGAGTAAATTTATTCAATAATATTGCCATTGGCTTCAACCACTGCCTCCAGATGACTTTGGAATCTCCTGCAACTCTTCTGGACGTTCTCCTTGTTTAAGTTAGTGAATGCTGCCATAATCCTTGCCTTCAGTTTCATCTTTGGTGTCACAAGGAGTTTTGTTGGTCTCTCAATTAACTGTGCCCCACACATAGTAATCAAGAGAGGGGGGTAAAGTGGCCAGATGTAAGGAGTGATGTGGTTGCAGAAATTGTCTGACAGCCATGACTGTTTGTGTGGCATGGTGCAGAGTCATGTTGCCAGACATAATCTTCCAGCACTCACCCTCTTGACCCAGGGCAGCACTACCTCCTCAAGTCACTTGATGTAAGCCTCCATATTGAGCCTGAGGCCCTCACCAACAATTTTGGGAGTTCTTATCAGAACAATCAGTGAGTTTTCCAAGTTGGCGTACCTTCATAATCCAACTATTTCTGAATCCTCTGCACTCTGAAATGTTTGTATTGGTGCTTTCAGCATGAACCCCAAGCAGTGCAGCATACCATTTCCAAATTTATAGCAGAATGAATTGCATCATGGTGCTCTTTTTCTCACAGGCTGTGCCCAATTGACCCTACTATACTATAAAATGAAATTAACAATGTGCATGCACGAAATTAAAATATAAAATGTCGACAATTTACCCATCGTACTCTGTATATATTAATATGCTTGTTTATACTTGTGGTTTGTGCATTTCTTGCCACACTCCTCTAAAACACATTGACTCTATTGTATTGAATTACACTCCCCATAATACATAAATCATTTAAATGGGCTGTGGAGATTATCATTCATTAACAATTAATAGGCTCAAACTTTTACTGTTAGTATATACTTGCTACAACTGTGACAGCTTTATTATTTTTTCTATCATCACAGTCTTGCAAAGTGTAAAAAAAAAAACATTGTCTAATTTTTCTCAGCAAATTTATATTTTATAAGTTTTTGAAAATTAACAATATTTCATAAAACATAAATTTCTAAATGGATAAATCATCATTTAAAAATTTAAACAGTATTTTTCTTTTCTCTGGCATTATTAAAATGTGACTTACATTTTCTTTTTTTATTACTACTTTGAACATAGTTCATAATTATAACATTTCAATTTACACTTAAATCAAATTATTAAACTAGTCAAGTGATCTGTCAATCCATAGTGCAATTGTCAAGGTGCCAAAGATAATCTTTTTTTTTTCTTTTTCATTATTAATTTAGGATTTGTTTGTTAAATCTTAAATCCATTTGAATGAATGCATGTACGGAATTTTGGCCCCCCACTACTTTTTTTTTTTTTTATTATTATTCATTTTTGCTAAATTGAATTATATAGCCCTGCATCTGTCAATTAATTGCTTTATATTTCTTTCTCAGTTAGAACATGATGAACAGACTGCCCCATATTTTAGGCTTTTTAATCTATTTGCTTATGGAACATACAATGATTACAAAGGTAAGTCTCCAGATAAATACCAGTTGACTTCTTATTTTTGTACATTATGTTAACCAATTAACTGTGGATAACAGCAATTTTTGTCATTGCAGTTTTATAACTTGGTGACAAATTTCCTACCATAGTTTATTGGTTAAGATCTTTGTTTGTGTCACAGTATAATAACTTTGCAAAATTTAAAATTTTCATTTTCTGCTTGTATCAAATTACTTCTCAAAGTTGAGGTTCCCCAGCAAATGAAATACTTTTTCTTTTTAATGCATGCATGTAATTTTTCTTGTGGAATAGTGAAGAATTGGTTGTAACTTTTACATTTCTAACCAAAGTATGATTTCATTGAGTAACTTTTTCAGCTAAACCAATAAGATTTTGAGATCTTATAAGATTGACAGAATCATTATTGTGTTGACTAAACTGTGGCATCACCTGTGAATGATTAGTGATATTTCATTTTTCACTGAATTTGATTTATAGATCATTACAATAGAATTATTGATCAAACAAGAATAATTAAAAGATAATTTGGGTGTTGAAAAGTTTTGATCAAATGGCCAAGCGTCACTTTACTGTTGTGGTTGTCTTTTGTTTTTTGTTTTTTTATATTATTATTATTATTAATATTATATATGTGTTATGTTGGGGGCTACTGCTTGGTTTGGCTGAGACCTTTTCAACACCTCCTTGTATTGCAGTCTTAAAGCAAAAGGAGTTTTAGTTTTAAAATGGCTGATTATTTCAGCTGTTCCTGTGGATGCACACAAGCCCTTGTAATTTATATTATAAAAGGGTTGCTTCTCTATCATACACTCAGCATGTGATTTTTGCATGCACATATGTAATGTATATGCCTGTTGTATCATTAAATATGTACACACAATTTGGCTGAGTTTGGAATAATACATTTCCCTCAGTCTGACCAATCTCTACTTGGGCTGAGCAGTAAAATCATGAAGTTGGGGACAAGAAATTTTTATTTTATTTTTTTTAAATAAAGGAAAAATGAGTTAATTATCTAATTCCCTTTTCAGGGATTATTTGATTAATAAAATTATTTTTTAAAGCTTAACTTTGTAGAAATGTTTTTAGGTCCACCATTAAATTAAAATGCACAGATCTCTTGATTAGTGTGGTTAATGTGTACATTAAAAGATATGCACTGAATATAATAACTTATATGAAATTATATAATTTGTACCTCAAATTTTAGTTTCATTCACAATTAATTTCTAATTTGCATACTTTTTTAATTAAAATATAGGTACATATAAGATACAATAAAAATGCTATGAATTAATCTTTTTTTTTTTTTTTTTTTTTTATGAAAAACTGAGAGTATTCTTCTGCTCTTCATATAAATGGTAGTACTGAGAAATTGCCCCTTCAATTTTTCTTCAAATTTATTAGTTTCTGTCTTTGTCAGGGTCTGCTTTTAAACATTTTTCTTTAAATTCAACAACCCTGAAAAATTCTTTTAATTCCTTTGTCATCTTATAGTGGCAAGTAGGTAAATAATCAAAAACAAAAAAAAATTCAAAATTTTTTTTTTTTTTTTTTTTACAAAAACATTTAATCAGAAACTTCCTTTTTAGACCTTCAAAATAAATATGTAAAAAACAAAATGTTAATAGACAAATATATTTTAATGTATTTTATTATAAAATTGATCTATTTATAACTAGTGATGGGATGGTACCAATATTTTTACTGATTCCAATACAATTCCTGATACTGTTTTATATTTCTGATTCCAATACCTACAATGATTAAAATTCATTATTTTCAGGCCCTACAGTTACTTAATGAACAAAATACATTTATTAATAAAACATTTAGTAGAAAAATGAGTACAAAAGCTTATGAAATAAAGTTAGGTATGTTTTGTTTTGGGTTTTGTTTTTTGTTTTTTTTTTGCAAGAGTTTAAACAATAAAGAGAACAATTTCTTTAAGTAAATCACTTAAGTACCTAGCTACTCATATTTCAGTCCTAATATTCTTAAATTATAAGGTAAAAACATTATCCTCTCTCCTATTTCATCTTTCAGCTGATTTCTTTTTAGTAAGTAAATGTTACCCTGATACTAAATAACTGTTCACTTTCAACAGAAGATGGAGGTACTGATAGATATTTTCTCGCTAAAAGTGCCATGATGGGAATTCATTTTTATTTGAATTCCACCACTGAAAAACATTATCATCACTACTTATATTTTTTAAAGCAATATATTTTTCCATTTAAAGTTTTAATAAATATATTTCTTTGCTTGTTTCACTGACTGCTTTATCCTGTATTCTCATATGCATTTGGCTCCCCTTTTCATTTCATTTTTTTTTCTTTGATTCAGTGAGGCACTTCATAAAACTGAAATTAAAGTCACTATCATTATCACTTTTCCCTTCAGGCATGTCATGAGTCATTCTCCATACCTTGTGATACTTTGGGTGAGGTGTCTGTTTTTCCTTCAGTTATAGATATCTTGAGTGAACCATTCTGAAGTAGCCTTAGGCAGACCACTGTACTTATTTTTAAGGAATCCAGTCTTGAACCTGAGATCAAGATATATTGCTAGAATAAAGTTTTTGTCTTTCAAGTAGCTGCTAAATCTAGCATTAAAAGAAGCTTTCTATTCTGAAAGGGTTGAACCTAACCCATCAAAAGGTCCCTTTTCTTCTCCCCTTTTTAAAAAAAAAAATGATAAATGAATTTAATGTGTGGTATAATACAAGAGGCAGTGGCTTCTCTATTAATAAATTTGTACAATCAACGAATTGTTTAAGTATTTTCAGTAATTTCTCTAAAGTTTTTCATTGGTTGGATTCTAAACAATGTGGTTTTGCATGATCGCTGCAATATTATAAGAGCGTTTTTTTGTTTCATATACTCTGTTCCATCTTGTCTGGACATCTAATGTATAATCTGGTAAATTAAATTTTTCTAGTATTCCTGGTACTTTGCAAAAGCTGCAGATGAGTGATTGAAGTACCCAACTATTTGTTTACAAATAGAAAGTGTATCCTTGCCATACCTTTTGTGAAAAGATGACATCATTAATGGTCAGCTGTTAGGTGTGTAGAAAAAAAAGGTAATGACTTATTGGGCTTGTACAGCTGATGCTGCCATATTAGCTGCATTATCTCTTATGAGAGCATGAATTTTACTTTGAGAAATATTAAATTGCTGTACTGTCTCTGTGAGATGTTACACTTAAAAAGGATAAATTTGCAGAACAGCCATCACTAGTCACAGATAAATGAGTAGCAGTGTTGATTTCCTCCTGTATCTTATTTCTAACCTTCTTATATATATCTTGCACAATATTTTCTTGTGGGAGAGAATTTGATAATTCAGACTTATATGGTTCAATAGTCTTTTTAAAATCAAAGTCTTCTACAACAAAAAATAGTTGCAGATTAGTTGCAATCATTTCTCCAATACATTTACAAATTTTGGGGGCTTTGCTGTCATTTATATCCCAAGTTTTACTTTGATCAATAACTTCATGTAAAGTTTGTTGCTTAAAAGACTTAATATTGGAAACTGAAAATAATAAACATTGGTTAAATTTTTCACTGTTAGATAAAAAAGTGTTTCTAATGTGTATAATTTGTAAAGATTCAACTAATAGTTTGCTATTAATTGTAAAATAAAAAAGGGTCTTTTTTTTGTCCACCTTTTTATATATATTTTAAGTTTTAACAAGCAAAGGCACCATCTAAATATTATGCAATCTCCTTAAAATTTTATATGTTGCCATTTTTCTTTAGGGATGACAATTCAGTTTCAGCATGCACTTCAAAAATAAGAGATACCCTAATATATATATATATATATATATATATATATATATATATATATATATATATATATATATATATATATATATACACATAATATTGCAACAATAATACTCTAAGCAGAAAAGTATCCTATGTATTATGGTTTAACTTGTGCATATATTTTGATAAAGTACAAGGAGTACCTAATCCTGCAGGACATAAAAAATAAATGCAGATTATAAATTTGCTTACAAATGTTTAAGAAGAATTTAAATATGAATTATCACAGCAACTTAATAATAAAGTGTCTTCAATCTTCTCTAAAAAAAATTTAATTACTAAGTTTTATTGTCTAAAAAAAAATTTGTCGCAATTAAAAAATTTAAGAGTAAAAGTAAAAACATATTCCTTTATTGGGGGGGCGGTAGAGAAATAAATCTTTAATCTCTTGTGTTTCTATTACTCGATGTAAAAAAAAAAAATTAAAAAAATAATAATTTGGATCAATTGGGGAATCTCTTTCCCCCCAGACACACTTGTGTGTATTCTGCAGTTTAGTTGGAATGGAGATTCTACAGTTGATCCTAAATGAATATTTAAAAATATTTTTAAAATCATTCCGGAAGACTTTAAAGCATATTTGAAAAGTTTACATCTAAATAAACTTAACCTTTTATATTACAAACTTAAGATTCTTAGTTTGTAATACTAATATAAAAAAGTTAATCTTGTAATATGCACTAGATTTGATTTTTTTTCTGAAAATGTTTAGTCTAAAAAAATCTCTAAAAAATTTAAAATTTAATGTAGAATGTTATTTTCACATAATTCTAAAATAGTGATTTTTTTATTTTTTTTTTTTTTATTGAAAATCTATTGAAATCTCTGATATATATAGTTTTTGAGTTTTAAAAATTGCAAGTTTAGTACAAACTTTTGAAATGTAAACACTTTAAATCACATATATTTCTGGTGCTACTTTACTACAAATGTTTTTCTTCATTTAAAATATCTCCAATCTTTTTCTACCAAAAGAACCAATTGAAAAGAAAAAACTTAATCTTTAACAATTTTCAAAAATCTACAGTTAAGTTGTGGGTGAAGATTTTACCGTTTATCAGTCTGGGGGATTCTTCAACTGATCCAATATCAATGTTTTCCAATAAAATAGCAAGTAATTGGTTATTTTCAAGATACGCACACACAAATTTTTCAGCATTTTTTAAGGAATGCCACCTTCAAATTAGCAGCAGGAGTCAACTCCATACTCTCTTTTGATCTTCTTTCAGGAAAATAAACTTGTTTTTCATCTGAATTCTTAAATAATTTTCTTTTTCAATAAATTAATTTGGGCATTTTTCAATAAATATATATCATTGAACTTTTTCCTTTTTAAATAATAAAATTTGAAAACAAATCGAACATTATTCCCAAATTTCTCAAAAAAAAAAAAAGCAAGTCCGATCAAAAGAGCATGGCATCTGCTGCTACTATGAAGGAGCATTACTTAAGAAATAAGCTGGAAATTTTGGGATTGCATATCTTGAAGATAATCAAATAAGTAAACTTTTCTTTTTCTTTTTTTTATAGGAATAAATAGTTTAGACTTTCATAATGTCATAGCAGTTATGTTGAGAGAAAAAATAACGTGGATGTCATTATTGTGCAGGGACCAGTAAAATAACCTCTTCCTAATTTTTTAATTTCACTGAAGGCTGTTTTTCCTAAAATGTTTCAATTATTTTTTAAAAAAATAAGTAAACTTACTGTTTTGAAGTTAACAGGTTTTTACCAAGGATAACTGGTCAGTCCAATGCTGTGTAGGTGCTCTGAGTGTATGGTGGTCAGTTCCAGGATTGGCACCACAGACTCATAAAATATATTATGGGTAAACAAACTAAACATCATTGGAACAATAAAACCCAAATATTTCTTAAAACCCATGTTCGTTATCATTTACTACCAAAATCAACTATAATCCTTATTTTGATTCTATGCTTTTGCTCTTAAATTTAATCAGTATCCCATGATATGCAAAACAAAAAAATCAAAAATTTCAATTAATGAAATTATTAATTAACCATTAATAATAATGCAAATATTTTCAAATTTCCTGGACTTGAGAGAAAAATATAAATTATAATCTAACAAAAACATTTGAAAAAAATACAATTTTTTTTTTTTTTTGTTTTTGTTACTAATTTTAATTTTCCACTCAAAAGACCTGGTTTGTGGAAGGAGTACAAGTTAAAAATTTATTTCTTAAAAATCTTAAGACTTCAAAGACCTTTTCTTTATTTTTTTAAGCAATTTATATCTGAATAAAAAATCATTCGTAAATTTTTTTTTTTTTTTTCGATATATTGAAAATATGCTCTCCTACTTTGGGAAGTTTTAATCGTACATTTTTAGATAGATTAAATAAAGATTTATTTAATTACAAATATTTCATCTTAGGCAGAAGGGTTCAAAGGCTTTCAAAATTCACTGTAAAAATTTTTAAGTGAATAAAATGTAGGTAAATTGCATCAGAAGAAATTTGTTTTTTTTTTTGGATCAACCCAAAGAGAAAAAAAAAAGTTTTTAAAACTCCACTAGAAAAAAAAACACTATAAATTTTTTTTTTAGTTTTTAAAAACAAAATTAAAAGTATAATGCATGCATTAATTGAATTTTAGTGTTAAAAAAAAAAAGATTTATTGCATTAATCTAGGGATTCCTGTATACATGCACATACACAAATGTATATGCACACAATTTGAATGCAATTGAAATGAATATCTGTTACAAGGGCTAATTTCCCTTGTTTGGTAATAACGGCTTTGAAATCATTTTTATGACTTCTGTATTTAAATTGGGTATAATTTCTAAAAATGTATTTAAGTTTACATTTAAAATTTGATCATCTTGCCATCAGCAAAGCAACAGTGAGCTTGTGTTTATAGATGCTCAAACAAAGAAATGCTGTTTAAACTTTTATGACTTTTTGCTGCAAAATCATTGATTTTAAATGAATATTTAGATTGTAATTTCAGAAATTTATAAAAGTTTTCTTCCTTTCTCTACATAATGTTGTTTTTTCTTTGTATGTTTTGACATGCTTTTCTTTCTATTTCAGAACAAAAAGATACATTGCCTGAGATCACACCTTTCCAACTGCTCAAATTACGGCATCTAACACTAGTATCAATAGCAACCAAACAAAAAGTCAGTTGAGTTTTTCTTTTCACTGTGTATTAAATAGCCATTTGTAATAAAGAAATTTTATATGCTAATTGCTTCTTTGTTTCCTTACTTATATATGTGTCAACTCCTTAACATTGTAACTTGGTTATAAGATGATTATACTTTTATATAAAATATGAAAAAAATGCAAATATCTTTTCTTTTTCTCTTTTTTTTTTTTTTTGTTTCAAAATAAATCCTCAACAAAATGGTTAACGATAGTTCTATTTTCAAATAGTTCTATTACATTCAGTATACAAAAAAGTTAATTCATTAACATTTTTTGTTTCTCACCACACACCTAGCCTAAATTATTTAAATGAGCAGTAATAAATTTAGTCTCTTGAAAGTTAATATCCTATAATTTAAAATTGGCTGCTCTTTTGAATCGTGTTTTTTAACACATTTTCTTCATTTTAATTGCAGTGCATTCCATATACTCTATTATCAAAAGAATTAGACCTTCCTAACCTTAGAGATCTTGAGGTGAGTCTGGATGTTTTCTCTAAACTGGTCATAATCTTTTTTTTTTCTTGAAAAAAATATAAAGTTTAATTATATTACTTCATAACAGATAATTAGAATAAAGTCAAATGCCTTTGAAAATGCAATTCATGTTAATATTTTTCTGTTTAAAAAAAAAAAAAATCTGTTTTCTTTTTTTTTTCTTTTTTTTAAAAAAAGACATATGCTATGTTACTTATACAAGTTATACTAATTTAAATTACATGTTTACCATTTTAGGATCGATTTCCTTTGTGAATTTTAAGATCTATCAGTATGCATCTTTCAGAGAAACTATTGATTGTACTGAGTATATTTCAGGTGTCCATAAGTGTGAGATAAATTTGTTCAAGCGTGGAAAGGAGAAAGATGTTAACTTTAATGCATTTTCTCTTGCAAAATTTCAAACCATTCAATTATTTACAATTTTAATTAATAGAATAGTGAACTTTCTCTCTTTTATAATTAATAAAATAGCATTAAGAGATTTGTGGTTTATAAAAGTTAACTGGTAACTTTCACAAAATATTGATATTTATATAATGATTCAGGGATTATATTAAGTAAAATTAAACTTGGCATCACAAAAGTTTTAACCATAAATAGAAAAGTAAAATATTTTTAAACTATTGTTTTACAAATACATGTATCAGTTTTGCTTTATCACATCTTTATTTGCTTTAGAAGATGAGCTGATACACTTGTTCTTAGTCTAATAAGAAACTGCATTGATCTTGTGTACTTGAGAGCATTAATAACAACCTTCATGGACCTACCTGATAGAAGAACTTGATAATTGGGAAGATGCTTCCAGTGATGTCATAGCTGGAGTGTCTGTGTAGCAACCTCTATGGCTTGCTTTGTCAATGGCAATTGCTCTCTTGATGAGTTTATTATCAAGCACTTCACTGATTCTATGTGTAATGATAGCTTTCACCTCCATTTAAACCTGATCATAACTTGTTAGAAAAGGCTTGTATTATTCTTTATAAAAAAGCTGCACTAAAATAAGCATTCTTTCTTCAGTTATTTTAGCCTCTAGTATGTAATAATCATTTATTATCTATCTTGGTGATTATTATAGGCTTAAACAAAATCATCAGATCTTTTAATTTGGATAGATTACAATCTTTTGGGGCACAGATTCTTTCTCATTTATTAATCAGTATTTTAAAGCATTTTAATTCAGAATTTTGTATTTCTGACATTTCATGATGCCATAGACATTCAACTGTACCAAAAAAGAAAAAAAAGTACAGGATTGATGTTGTAAGCTGTTTTATAATACATTTTATTTTGTGTATGTTGGAATTTATGTATTATATCTATAAATAGAAACAAATTATAAGAACCAAACTGTAAAATACAATGTTTAAACACTATTTACATTATTCAGACTATTGTTCTCATCTTTGTTGCCACATTTATCACAACATTTTGGCCGTTGTACATTCCGTTGGAATGTCGAACTGAACCCTTTATACTGTTCTAGTTCAACATCCCGTGTCTAATGGATATCAGTTATCTCCTGTTAATTCACCTCTCCAAGTTCTCCACTGCCTTAACCAGGTATTGAACTCACAACTCTGGGTCTGTCACTGGATCTAACCATCGCCTTTATCCACTGTGCCATGTGTCCTTAAAGACATCTGGGTATGAATTTCTGGGACTTATAAACTTAATCTCTTCAGCAAACATTTTTTTACCAGTGCTCATATTGCAATTTTTGCTGTTATCATTTTATGTTTTTTACAAGAGCTCATATTGCAATTTTCATTGTTATTATTGCTTTTCGCTGGCACTCCTTATTTCCGGTTCCCATATTGTATTTATTTCTATGCTTGGTCGACTCAGGAGATTTTTGTGGCCTAGTATATGTGCTGATTCCTTAAGTTTACGAATTTTCCAATGATGTTCTTTGTCTATGATTTCAACTGGATCCCACAGAGAGTGGTGATCTCCCTTTTCTCTCCATATGTGGTCAGCCATGCCTGATTTTTCCACTTCCCCTTCATGTTAAAGCTTTTTGGTGTTCTTGAAGCCTTACCTTAAGAGGGCAGCCTGTTTCTCCTTTATATTTCTTTCCACATATGTACAGGATGACGTATACGCAGTCTTTAGTCATGTTCTCCTCTGAGGGGTCTTACTCGGGAGAGGTATCAGCAAAGTGTCGTCCAGCTTTTGAAGATTGTCCTGATTTTATATGTAACACAGGTCCTTTGTATTTTCTCCAATAACCCCTTCACATAAGGCAGGCAGACTGTTTTCTGAGTGTTGTCCTCCTGTACCCGCCTATCCCAGTTTGTTGGGGCTGCTGCCATGTACCCTAAGCAGTACCCTACAATGTAACAACTACCCTGGGAGAGGTGAATTAACAGGAGATAACTGATAACTGACATCCATTAGACATGGCATGTGGAACTAGAACAGTCTACCCCAGTGAGCGAAATAATGGGTTCAGTTCAACATTCCAACCACCTGAAGACCAAAGTGTACAATAGCCGAAACATTGTCATAAATATGGCAACAAAGATGAGGGCAATAGTCCGAATAATGTAAATAGTGTACAATGTTAAACATCCACAATGATTCTTTCTCACTTTCTTTCTTTTTTTTTTTTTTTTTTATCACTTTGGTCTTGTAATGCACTTTTCTTTTTCTGCAATTGAATTTGCTTTTAAAGCTAATTTATCTGTATGAAATAATTGCCATATCCATTATATTGATTTTTTTTTTTTTTTTCCCCCCTATTAGGATTTGATAATTGAAGCTATTTATGCTGGCATAATTAAAGGGAAATTAGATCAGAAAAACAAACAACTTGAAGTAGATTATGCAATTGGACGAGATATTCGCTCTGAAGCAATTCCAGAAATAATTTCCGTCTTACAGGAATGGTAAGTGATGACCTTTTTTTCTTTCTGCAGACATTTTTAAACTCTATGAATCCACTATAATAACTGGAAGATCTGTTCAAATTCCTAAACTGTCTTTCAATACGCAAAAAAATATAGGAAAATTTGCTCCAATCTCACCAAATAAGCTTTCACACATTTCTCTCAGAAAGAAAAAAAAAAAAAAAATTTAACTATGTCTGATTTGAGTTTTGTAGAAGAAGAAAATGCTGTTTTTCCTATTTAATGAATGTCAATGATTAACAAAATATTGTAAATTTTACATCATGATAAATATCATGTAAATATAAAATATATTTATTTTATAAAATAGTTTTCTAATGAGTTTATTTTTTTTTAATATGAAAATTCTGGAGCTAATTGCTCTTACATCATACAACAAATTTTTGACTAAATTTACTAATACTTTAAAACTTTATTTGAGCAATTAGTGTGTTTCCACTAACATAACTACTGAATTATTTGTTGTACAATTCTACAATACACTTCTACAGGAAGTGCTGAAAATTCTCAGTTCAACACACTTCCTAAAATTTCAGCAAATGACCAAACATCTGGCTCTTTAATTTTTGCTTTCAGGTGCAACAGCTGTGATGCAGTACTAAAAGGAATTGAAACACAAATAGTCAAAGCCAATGCACACAAGGAGAAGAAATTAAAAACTAAGCTTCAGATTGAAACTGAAGTAAGTTCCATTATATGAAAATGGAGAATCTATATATGAATTCAATGATTGTATTCACTTTACTTGAGATTTTCTGCTTTTTAAAAACATAATCATTTTAAAATATTTCTAATCTTATTATATATATAAAATCTTTCCATAAAGAATCTAAAAAATAAATGACGACTGTTTCAAAACCATATAATTTGCATTCATTTGGTATCTTTGGTTATGATTTTCAACATCAGAAAGAGGGGACTGTTTTTTTTTTCTTTTTGTTACATTTATTAACAAATATATATTTGTAACACCTTATAAATTCAGTGAATGTTCTGTTGGAGACTATTATTTTCTTAATGTAGTAGATCGGTAATTAGGATTGTACCTATTTGCATAGGTTCAGTAGAAGAGATAAAGTATATAGTAAAGTAAAAGACAGGTGAAAGTTGACTGCTGATCACATGTTGTAGAACACTATACAGCAGCTAATTTTAAATTATTCAAGTAAAATTTACAAAAGTATTTATTTCTAAATTTCATATTTCTAGTTAAATCTTAGATTAATGCTAAACCTTATTTTCTATAATTGAAACAAAACCTACATAAATGCTATAGATATCTTTATATGAATCTAATTTGATTTCTATTTACAGGTAGCCAATGTGAAAAAATCATTGAAAAGCACTCAGCAAGATCTTGATGAACAGATGGTGACTGATTCTCGAGAAGTTCCAATATCAGGAGAAAAAGGTGGGAAAAAGTTAACCAAAGTAAAGGGGTATGTTGGTACTTTATTATTTACTGTGGACACTGATTGGGCAATGATGTGGCTACATTCAAATAAACTCCTTTTAGTTCTCTGCAGTGGAGATTTTATTTAACACACTTTATAAAACTTTAGGTACTTCTACATCTGAAACAAGAACAGATTTTAGAAGTATCTGGAGAGGTTGATGACATTTTACATTGGATGTGAAAGACTGAAGGATTTGTGTTCGTTTCTTACTGGCTTTTAACAGTATTGGAAGATGATTAAATTTAGGACATCTATTTTTCCCAATGACTTTCATGCTAACCCTTACACAAATGCTTGCACAATCTTTTGAAGTTTCATCTAGCAAAGCATACTGATTAACAAGCTAAATCAGATTTAAACCTGAAAGAATAAAGAAATGAGGACAAAATGGCTGAATTGTTATTATAACAAAGATGACATTAGTCTGAATGTAAAAAAAGATATGCCTCATTGTACATAGGAAATTAATTGTATCTATACAACTTTTGGCTATCAGATTTTAATACATAAATGGATTAACTTTTTCATTATTTCCCACAGTAATATAAAGGCTCCTTTTATGTTCATAATTTAGTGGTCTGTAACATAGCTTATAATTTGAATCAGTAGCTATTTTTATTAATATTATGAACATATCAGTGCAAACACAATGATTTTTATTTTGCAAGTCAAAGCCTAAAATACCTTAGTGACAATGAACACAGATGTTCAAGAATATGTTGGATAAAGCCCTAATTTCAAAGTCAGGCAATCTTTATTCAATAGATAGTAGTAGCATAATCTGTCACAAAGTTTTCATTTCAATCAAAAAATGCCCAATTTGATAAAGTACCCTACCCCTATATAAAAATAAGATTTTGCTTGTGCATATATAATGTAAAAATAGTGATATAGCTTTAGCTTTAACACACTGACAAAACTTTCTTTTTAATTAAGTGAGGGTTTATTTTATTATTTTTTGTAATCATTGTTATAGCATTCCTGATATTTTTAAATTTTATCATTGTATTATAGTATCAAGCAATGATGTCACTTTCTGTGTGGGAGTTTTATTTTAATGTTTAAATTTTTTTTATTATATTGTCTTTTTCACTCTGTGTGTTTTTCACTTTGTCTTGACAGCTTTCAATATCAGATGTGGCCTTTTAGACTAATTTTCTTTACCACTAAACTTATTTACTGAGATTTTTTAACATTCTACATTTTAATTCTTTTGTAAAATTCTTTATAGGAGACATTGATGTTTGGGGCATGTTGTGTGTGTGTGTGTGTGTAAGTCATTAAGAATAAATCTGATTTTGCTGTTAAAGCTTTTAAAAACCCATTTGTTACTATTCTAGAAGTAATTTAAATAATCTTGTATTGAATTTAAAGGAAGTACTCATAACTACTATCTCTACCATTATTTTAAGTTTATCCAGCATAAGGATTATACAAATTAAAAATATGTGTATTATAGTATAAAGCTTCTTCTATAAATCATGTCATGCAGTTATATGTGTGTATAAAGTAACTTAAAAGAAATGGTTGCCTTGATGGAAAAAATACCTCCTTCTGGGAAATACAGAGTATTTATAGTCTTCTTGTATGTAATGCATCCACCTTGCAGGATCCAAATAAAACTAAGAAAATATACCTGTTGACTTTAGTTTTTTGACATTGTGTTTTCTGTCCACAATATTTATTCATTTACTTTTCTTAAAATGGGTGTTCTTCAAACCATCAACTGGTGTCAAAGATCACCAGGCTGCTAACTTCTCCATTTAAAGACATTGAGGCTGTTGACAAATTAGAAGCACTGAACTTGCCAAGAACAACAAAATAGACATCTTAAAATTTTAGGAAAAGAAATCTAAGTTTCAAACTTTCATAAAAAAAAAAAAAAAAATACACTCAAATTAAAAAAAAAAATAGAAAATAAAAAAGCTCAATTTTGGATTGCAAAGAGAATACCTAAAAGAAAATTCTTTAAAGAACAAAAAAAAAACACTAGTGGATAATTATGGACCTTCTAATGAGTTAATGCTATTACTTAAGAAAAATGGAACTGTTTGAAATTTCTGGTGTAAATAGATAAGCAGTTTAAAAGGATTTTTACAAAGAAAAAATAAATTTTCCTTTTTATGATGTAGCAGAAAGTTTGCTTCTCACCGAATGACGTTTCTAATGAGCAAAATCTTTTTAACCAAGTTGATGCTTTTAGGATTCCATATATGCATAATTAATACTGTCATTAACAAATTTATGAAAATTACCATGGATTAGATATGCAACTGTTTAAGTTGCTTAGCATTTGTTATTTAATAACATTTCAATTTTGGAAATAAGTTAATTTTTTTCCTGTTCACCATTAGCTTAAATTATAATTTAGTAGATAAAACTGAAGTTACTGTTTTACAAAAAAAAACAAATGTAAACAATATATATTTTCTTAGTTATTATTTTTTTAGAACCTGTAAAAGGTGATTTCATAAAATAGAAAATATTTTGTTTTATTTTTTATCAAGATACTTTTAATGAAATTGAATTATTTGAATTTCAATAGAAAATTTCCCTAATTGATTTTCATTCTTACTTTAACAACTCTGCTTCTCTGTATCTTGTATAAAATCATCATTATTTTCTCCACTTTCTCTGAATAGCACAAAATAATTTTAATTATCAATCCAATCCAATCAGCAGTCAACAAATATACATAACCAATGACATTTTACATGAAGCACAAAAAGTACTCAGCCCAAATTATTTCACAAAGTCTGACCAAGTAACCAAACATCAGGGGTTTTTTTTTGGGGGGGGGGGGGGTTCTAGCACCCACTCATAAGTTTTTATAGAGTATTAAGAGCTAAATATAACTGATTTATTTTTCTAATGTATACAATTTTTATTTACTTTGTGAAATTCTGGAGCAGGGCTGAGAGACTTTGATGCTCCAGAATTATTTTCAGCTTGACTCATTGATGTTTATTTTTAGCTTGGCTTGAAAATAAGGCATTCTTGTGTAATTATTTTTCTATTTTATAAATTCTAATATTTACATTTCCAAACTCTTCAGGCAGACATTAATTTGGCTCTACATTTTTGTCTAAGTATTCCCCCCCCCCACCCCACTCATGCACACTTCCCAGGTTTTTATTCTGGCTTGCATCATTTATGCATCTCTACTCTGTTTATACTTTCTCTCTCAGTAAATATTTCTCTAAAACCCCATATTTAAGCCAATCACTAAAAATCCTGACACTGCATTGTAAATGTAGGGAGAGCATTACAAGCAGATAATACCCACAAACAGTGAGTTAATTATTCAGCTTGGTTATTATAATCTGTAAAATCTGACTTCGGTGCCACAAGTTTGTAATTTTTTTATACAAAAATTTTATTAAAAATCAATCTAGATTTCTTGGAGAAATACCAACTGACACATCCTCAATGATGCATATTATGTAGATTTGCATCCTATTCCTATTAAGCTAAGTTACATTTCTCATGTAACTATTTGTCAGTATAATTAACTATTTAATTCATGTTAAATATAACATGCCTTTTCTACATAATCTATACTCTAATTTCTAAAGCTTTCTTTTAGTTTTATTGTTTGTAATATATATTTGAGGTCCTGAAAGGCAAAGAAAAATTTATAAATATGATATATGCAACTCCTAAGTTGTTCCTGGTCCACGCCAACCAACTGTGTAACACCTTGGTGTCAATCCTGGTTTGTGGTACCAAATATGCAACTCCTACCTAAGTCTGTCCTTATCAGTGGTAACCAATTATGTCACCCAGTCAGTGGTCCTCAAGTTCCTTCAGACTGCCATGTTTATCATCTTTCCACTTGATTTAGTTGGCGTTTGTCTGTTCACAACCATTCACTCGTCTGCCACATTGTTTTTGATCTCTGAGAGTGAGAAGATCACTGAAGAAGCAAACTTACAGTGAAAATTGTTCAACAATTTGGGAGCTACACAAAAAAAACAAGAATCCTTTATTCCAAAGGATTTTTTTTTGTTAAAAATGTAACAATTTGGTTTATATGATTTGTTGTATACATCAGATTTAATCATTCTCACTTATTTGTTATAATCAAATGACACTGGGATTCCCTTCAGAGTCAGTTTGCGGCTTGTGTTATTAGTAACTTAAATTTCTAAGTTCTTGTCATCGTCAGGTCTCGGCAAATGGCAAAGATTCTGGTAGCAGTGGTGTGAGGACTCTCTCTTTTTGTTGTTTTCTCTCAATCCCAAATCTCCAGCTCATATGGAATCTTGCATCCAACAGGTGTGGGGTTGACTAAGGCCTGAGTTCGGTTGTCTTCTACCCTAAGTATCAACCTTTTTTTTTTCATATATATAAAAATACATTTACTCAAGTGTTTTTCCAAATTTGGGGTTGTCCAGCTGCCAATCAGAAGGATCAAGCTATCCCTTAATTCTCTTTATGTCTCATCTCACACTGTCCCTCTATATAGGCAGTGCTAATCTCTCCTCCTTCTCTCTCTGAAAAGCCAACCTCAGCCTGCTTCCTGTGCAGGAATGACAAATCCAATTTCTAGATGGTGCAGCAAAAACAAGGGATTTTCAGTTATTAATCTATCAGCTTGCCCAATCCTGGGATATTCTCAATCAACCAGACCACTCAAGAATTGGAAAATAAAAATAATTTCCATTCTCCTTAAAACAAAAGTTTCTTTCCTGTCTTATGCACTTTTTTATGATCAACTAGACCTAGGTGGTCTATTCGATCATAAAAAAGTGCATAAAAGTGCCTTGTCTGTGGCCACTTCAAAACAATTAATTTTTCCTTACCACCTGTATCCAAAGGAGTTGGAATCAATGTTTGGATATAAAATATTTCTGGACAAATGTCACATAAATTATAATGAACGAATACTTGGGGATGCTTACTTCTGGGTGGCTGATTCAAAACTTTTTTTTTCTTGTCCTGAGGAATCGTGAATGTTATTTCAGTGATTACTTGGATTTCTTTATGGTCAACATATGTTTTCATTTTATCTGACAGCTTCATGGATACCTTAATGGTCTCATATTTGTGGTAAATTGGGAAGGACAGACAGTCTTGTTGTTTGTTCAATCTTACTGGATTCTGTCTAGTTAATCTTTGGTTTGATTCTCCTTGGAATTTATTTCAAAAAATGATTTTTCAATATATATTTCTTTCTAATTTTCTTAATTTTTCAATCTATCTTCCTGCGATTTCAACAATTATCATCCACTTAGTAGACACTCTCATATTCCTTCTTTCTCTTCTTGTTTGATCAACCTCCAGAGATCTGAGTGTCACAATTAATTAAAATGTTTAAAATGTGTACATTATCTAAATTTTCATGCATTCTCACTCCTTTTATGAAGAGGAAAAACAATTCTAATTTTTTTTCCTATAAAATGAACATGTTTAGAATTGATTCTGTTGGATTGCTTTTGGAAGTAGGAAGAAATCCAATATTTTGTACTTTGTGACTGATTTAAGACTTTCAAAATGTATTTACTGTTGAATGTCTTTCTGAAAAATCTTACCAGCTTCTAGTTGAAACAATGAAAATTTATTGCATATGCTTGAGTCAGTCTTAAGAGTTTAACTGTATTTAAAAGTGCAGGTATGATAGCTTGAAATTGCCCAGTGTGAATCTTCACTCTGATTTTAAAACCTTATTACATTCTCTTTGGGTTACATATGTGGGACTTTTCAATGGGTCCTAAAACTTTGACAGTACATAGATCCCCTACCCACATATTTTTTTCTTTTTGTTATCCTCAATATAAGTAGTAGCTATTATTTTTTTTATGCTAATGTTAATTTATAATTTAAAAAATTAACTAGCTAAGATAAGGAAAAACTTTTTATAAGTACTATCTAAAATGCTTTTTATAAGTACTATCTAAAATGCTTGTCGCCCTTGACTGAAGATCAGTATCAAATACAAGGTGTTAAAAAAGTATCTGACCTTTTGGCATAGAAAAATCAATTTTGTACATTTCACAAATTTTATTTAATCACCTTCAAAATACTCCCTTTGTGAGTTCACACATTTCTCCCAATAGTTCTGCCACTGTTGGTAACACCACTGGAATACTATGGAGCTCTGGTGTTGCTTTACTCATAATTTCCTCTTGCTACTTAAATTACTTCCTTTTCAGCATGGTTTTCAGATTGAGGAAGAGCCAGATGTCACATGGTGCCAAGTCAGGAGAGTAGGGAGCCTGTCAAGTTGTTCTTGACCAGGAAAGCTTGGATTATGTGGGAAGAATGAGTGGGAGCATTTCACCAACACTCTTTTATTGTGTATTACAAAAAGAAAATTTTAACTGAAAAATATGAACTTTGTACTTATCTTTTTTAATAGTGCAATACATAATTAGAAAAATGACATTTCATGTCAAAGTTTTGCTGCAATTATCAATTCTATAATGAAAACATGTCAAAAATGAAACTAAAAGTGATCAGTCAATGTTTTTTTTTTCCTTTCCACCATGGAGATGCACAAAAAATACTAATGTCCATCATGCCATCTTTTTAATGAAAAGCTAAAATTTATGTTAATAAGTACTTATTGAAATCATCTTCAAAAAATTCTACTCTTTAAACTCAAGTTTTCATTTCTTACAGAAAAAAGCATGAACAACTTTTTGCATTTTTAAGAGTATAACATATATATAGGATGTGTTTGTATGTGAAAACTATTTTTAAAAAATGATGATGATGATGATAAATAAGGACATGGATAAACCCTGAAAAACTTTCAAGGCTTCTAGATAAATAGTTTTTGTGCATTGTTATAACTGCATACTAAGAATAAAAATAAAAAGGTCCATTTAGAAAAATGTGAGAATACTGTCTTTAAAGTCATTACTCTTTTTAGCTAATATTTATGCGAGTCTCTCTTCTTGACTTACATTGTCTTAGGTTCCTCCTCATGTCTCCAGTTATCAGCCTTAGAATGCTTTTTGCTCTCCTAACCAAATCCCCACTCAGTTTTCTAATACGACTGTGGAATGTGTACTCTATATTCAGAATTATGATTTAAAAATGCAGAATGATTTTGTATTATTAAAATCTCAATTTGTTCATTTTTCTTTCTGCTTTACAGTAATGTCCACCTTTTTCTTTTTTCTTTTTTTTTCTCTTTCCAGGAAGCGACACAATTAAACCTTTCAAATAACAGATGGTCAGCAATCTGAAGGTTGTCTCTTGAATCACCTTTGTTAACAAATTTTACTAAAAACCCTAAATTGATTTCTGTTTTTATTTTTTAAACTTTCACTCTCAGCTTGTTTAAAAAAAAAAAAAATCTTCTTTTTGCCGATTCCATTTTTGGAATAAAGAATGACAGTAATTTGGCATTTTGGAACTCTTTCTGCTTTGACTTAAAACTTGCATCATCCATTGCCTTAGAATTATGTCCAAGACAACAGGTGAATAGAATAATTTTGTAACATCCAAAATGTTAGCTAGCCTCTCCTCTTCTCCAGTCCCAGCCTCATGCCAGATTTTGTGCACATTACACAATTAAATATTCAAAATGCTGTTAAAGAAAGATATTAATGTTTAAATTTATTGGTAACTCATAAACAATTGTATTTAATAATTTGCTCTTCCTAGAAAAAAAAATTCAAAATAAATATGCCAAAACAAAATTCATTTTTAATATTAATTTATTCCCTATCCTACCAGATTTATGTAAACCCAAGTGCCATGGAAAGGGGACTTGAATAGGAGGTGGGTGGAAATAGTTCTTGGTTTCATTTTATTTTAATGAGGAAACAATATTATTTGAAACAAAAATATTGTTTGCAGAAAATAAAGTATGGATTATAATTAATAAAAGATTATGCTGTAATGTCTCTTAATTCCAATGCATCGGCAAACAAACCCTGAATGTGTTTAATAAAATGTACATTTATTTTAGAACCTATACCTTGTACATCATCTACAAACTTTGTCAATTTCTTAAACAATATTTGGCCTTTGAAATCCCCATCATCAATACTGTTATAATATTCAGATTCCTCTTGATAAATGCCTTCATAGCAGATCATACAGAATCAACAGTTCAACATGAGACTCTATGGCCATGTCTTAAAATCTCGTCCTCTAAGAATATTGTTTTGATATTGGAATGAGCTGGTACATTGTCCAATACTAACACCACAGAACAATTACATATCATATAGGCCTTTCTCAAGCACTCTTTTACCTGTTTCTGCATTTTCCTTTTCTTTTCCTCCCAACTCCCTGCTTATTCACCTGGTGGTTGGTAGCTTCTGGTTTATAATGAACATGCCTTATCATGAATAATAATAATGAAAAAAATCCAGATAGATTCTTTTGAAAAATCTATACTAAGTCTTTGAAAGGTCTTGGTCTTTAACTGTTGAAATGTCAGAAGAGAGTTGGCTTCAATTGATCCAGCAATAAAATTCCCTATGAATCTCCATCACTTTGTCAAGCAGTTTTCTTACCTCCCTTTTTCCACCCATCTATAAGCTGTACATTTTTTTTTTTAACTCCAAGGGAATTCATCAAGCTTCTCCAATCATCATTTGGTTTGTAAGCTGCTATAAGTCTGGCCTTGACATATTCCTTTGATAACTTTTTGGTGCAATTTCTTTGTAGCATGTTAGTGTTATTGTAATGTTAAATATAATATACTCACTTAGACATAGATTGTTCTGCCATGGATGAGTATTTTTATAAGAAAACTCATATTTATAACAATAAAATGAAATTCTCAGTTCATAGTCATTTATTCCCAATATGGAGTAAAAAAAAAATGTATAGATTGTTAAAGGAAACAAAATTCTGAAAAATGACTGGTAATTGATAAAGTTAAATTTTATTTTGCTTCACGTGGAGTGAGTAGCCATGGTTAAATTCCAAAAGAAATTACAGAATTGCCTAACAAACAGAATTGATAAAGTTTACAATAAAAAGAAAAAAGGGGCAAAAATGAAATAATATCAAGCAAACAATATATGCAAGGCAAATTAACAGTAATAAGACAAAAAGTTCACAAACTATGAATTGGTGTTGACACACAAAAGCAAGTTTGGACACACAAACATAGCGTTCTGGCAACAAGACAGATCAGAACTGAATGAACTGAAACTGCAAATCAGCCTATTGGCTAAAAAAATCCCAGCTTGCATTTGTGTGCTTTTGCCTATAAAAGGGGAGGGGCAAGTGTTTTTACAGTCATTCCCACTTGGATTGAAACCAACACTTACAAAAAGATATTGGAATAATTCTTTTACAAAAATAGTAATAGTCAAAAGTACAGTGGCCAGTATCAGAAATTAAAATTTACATTTGAAACCATTTCTAACATACTGAAAATTGTTTCCTGAATTTTATTAAAACATTTCAGGTGTTATCTGGAGAAAAATGAAAGGTATATCTATTGTCTCTTGGATTACCAAATATGCTTCCCATTCAATAAATATCGCATCTAATGCCTCTACCTGAAAGCTCTTGGAACTATCCTCCCCAGAGTCATCATGTGAAAACTATTAGCAGGTATTGTCCATAGATAGAAAGATGAAGAAAAAAGCACAAATTGCCATCTAGATGTCTGTTCACCCATGTTGAGATTATTGATCTGAGCAGACCAACAATTCAAATTGTCTCTCCCTTTTTTTTTTCTTCTTTTTTTTTTTTGCCCATTCATATTACTAAGTTACCCAGCAATTTATTTTCTTATTTATTGCTAGTAGAAATAGCTCATTGTTCAGAGGGCTTTGAAATTTTTTTTTTTTTTTACTATCATCCCAAGCAAGGCAGTAATACCACTGAAACACAAGAGGTTACTGGGTGTGGTAGAATTATAAACAGAAACATTAATAATGAGTAGAAAGATAAGAGTAATCAGGACAGTAGATACTGATTGACATTGCATTTATTTATTTTTTTCAGTGAAAGAATAATAAAGACAGAAGCTTTTTCTATAAGAGTTACTACTATGAATATTATCAGTAACTGAATCTAATGATTGGTGACTATTTGGGATGAGAATTTCTGTGGTTGTAATTTACTATGTCAGGCAAATTAGAAGTGGTTAAAAAGTTTATGTGAAAAGCCTAGATAGCCAAGCTAGGTAATTTGAATTTTACTAGTATATCAGAAATGCCTTTTGTGTTTGGTTTTTGAAGAAACAAAAAGCATTTAATTAGAATAAAATTAATTAGTAATAACTGGTGAGTTATACTGGGGATGATGTGATAGCAAGTTTTCTCAATACATGAGCACACTCTTCAGTATTCTAGTTAGTAGTGCCATTGTCTAAATGATTTCTGTTCTTGAATTGCCAGTTCTGAAAAGCTTTTCCCTAGTCTTTCAGGATTGTTCCCAGTGCTTCAGCAATGATTGGTAGAATTGTCACCTTAATTTCTTTAATTCTCTGAAATTCAGATAATTATTAGTCTTTTCACTTTCAAATTTACTCATTGGATTTTGCTGTTACAGCAGACTGGCACTTTTTTTTATTCTCCACCCCTTTAGATCTGGATTATGCTTGTCATTTCCAAAGATAATTTTCTGTCTGGACAGTTTTTTTCATCATCAGTATTCAAATTCTCTCTGAATATCTTGGTTGAAGACTACTGATAATTTATATTAGGCTATTTAATATTTTATTTTGACATCGTCCAAATACACAAAATGGGTAATAATTTTTTCATGTGATTTTCATAAGAGATATTTGAACAGTTTTATTGCTAACATGAATTGTAATGTGAACAAGGTGCCTCCCTTCTTTTTATTTTGACCTTTGTTTTGGACAGACCTCCTGCAGTTAGTTTTACTTTTCAATTTTCTATTATCTTCAAGATGAAATTCAGGATCCTGGGATCATGTCTTTTTTTGTAATTATAGGTTTATCTTTGTTATATAGTTTCTGTCGTGATGTTTCTTACTTTAATATTTTTCTTGCGTGTCTATTCAGACTAGTATATTCATTTTGGTAGTTGTATCCTCTGGCCTTCTTGTTGTCATATGCTGTAACCTACTGGGGATTTTTTTAAATAGACTTTTTATTCAATCCACATGGAAATAGATTGCTCTCATTCTGCTTTTCATGTTTAGAGGATATCTGTTCTTGTTAAATACTCACCAGATACTATTAGCCTTTTTGTTGCTTGTCTCTTTCTTTCACTGAATTCGTACAACTTTTCTGCACTATCTGACCCAAGGATTGAACTCTATTGCCAAGTAACAAAAATATGTTTTAACTAATGCTTTAATCCTTGACAGTATTTCTCTTAAACATAATGTGCTCAAGTAATAGACAATTGAGTTTTTACTTTTTTAATTAGAAGCTCCACAATTATGTTCATCTCTCTATATCTACTGAGGAAGATGTCAGAATCTAACATGTGCTGATTCCTTCAGTTAGTATAACCTCCAGTGTTGTTCTCTATTACCTTTTACTCTATTCCCTCCATAATGCAACAAAAATTATATACCTTGTTTCAGTGAAAGAAATGGGTAACTAACACAAAAGTAAATAAAAGAGTATTAACTGATAGGAATCATTTCCCTTAAGCATGACGAGCATAATGAGAACAATCTACCTCCATGAATTGAATAAAGGGTTCAGTTCAAAATTTCAAGATTACAGAGTACGACAAACATTAATCAAGCCAGATATTATGACCAAAACATTGAATATGAATTTCCTTGTACAAATATAAAGGCATGTACTAATTTCTCATCTCAAGAATTTGAATATGATCTCTTTAAATCAACATAAATAACTCCATAGAATAGATGACTGTCCAGTTTTAAGGTTTTATATATGATCATTAATTTCAATCATCTGAGTTCCTATCAAACAATTTTAAAAAAAAGTCAGTAGGTTTCTGCCTTTTCATCTTGTCTTTGAAATTTTCTTTCTTTTTTTTTTTTTTCATTTATATTGTTTTTAATATTTTTGTACTTAATTATAGATGGAATTCAAATTAAATAACAAAGTTTCATTTGTTGCCATAATAATTAAAGACACTATTTGAATTAATGCTTCATGAGTGCTTTTGTTTTTAAAAGTAATTAAAAATCTTTATCTTAAGAATTTTTTAATACTTTCCAAATTACAAATTTACCTTTCACAAATTTTGTTAAAATATGTCATGGCTATTAAAATAAGTTAACAGACTTCAGCAAGAAATTCTCCTGTAGCAGTCAAGTTGACTTTCCAGTTCTTTGTGTTTAATAGGAAATTTACCATTAGCCTACAGATCTATTTTAATACATTTGAGAATCCAGGGCTTCAAGATTCTTCTTTCTTATGCTTTTTTTACTGCCTTCAGTAGATATAATTTTTGGCCTTTGTTTTTTTTTTGTTTTTTTTTTTCTTTTATCACTTGACTTTTCAATGAGGTTCAACAGCTGCCATTTTTTTCCTCCAGAAGGATTTGATTTCTTCTAAGCCTGCTTTTTGCTCTCTGAATTTACTTCCTTACCTTAATTGAAGACATGATTTTACCTGTGCAACACAGTGTCTATCTCTTTGGTTTCCATTGCATTAGAATAATCTACTTCTTCACTTCAGTTATGGATCATTTTTCCCCCAGCAATTTATATAAATTTACTTAGTGTTGATTGAATAGTTTTTAACTTCATACTTTTGTGGGTTTTTTTTTTTTTTTGTTTCTCTATTTGATATTCCTCCTTTGTGGTTTACCAATATTTTATCGTTCTTGTACCTAAATTGTTATCTGGAATAAAGTTATTGAATAAATAAATTAAATATAATTCTCATGTATAAATTATATATTGTAGTAACTTACTGACTTGATAAGGTTTACATTTAACATTCTTCTATTTTGTTTTCAAGTGATGCTGTGGATTGACTTTCAATATCAGTTAAAGCAGTGGGAATTTCATCAATGTTTGTTGGGCTCATTTAACAAAATGTACTATTGGTATAACTTAGATGCTAAAATGATTTGTTTACAGTACTCTAATTAAAATATGTAATTTTTAAAAATCTCTGTGTATGAGATTAAAAAACACATTTTCCAATTTTAATATTGGAATAATTCTATAATAATAAACACTTATTTAAAAAAATTTTCCAGTCATGTAAAAAAGAGTGAGGAAAAAGATTTTTTTATATGTTTATCTGTTTATTGCCCTCTTTCCAGTTTTTTTATTGTTTTATAGCCTGTTTATCAAGTCACTGATGGTAGAGATAGGAACAGTTGACTGATATCATATTTTCTCAATACTACACCAGTCACACCCAGCCCTCCAGTCATGTGTTATGGCTGCCACTTTCTTTGGTTTTCCCTGACTTTGTCTGGCTAAATTTAATTTGCCCTTTTTCAGTTGATATATTCTGCTAAAAAACCATATACTGTATGGAATAATTTATTTAAAATAGACATTTGAAAACAATAAGTTGAAATAAAAATGTGTTCTTTGAAAAATAGGTCATACAAATCATTAGCAATTTTAAAAGATTTATAAAAATTAAACCAAGACATACATTGACTATTAAGTATGTCTCCAGCCTATAGGGCTCAGATCTATGCAGCTGGACTAGCTGTTTTTGTTTTTTTGTTGTTTTTTTTTTTTTATGAACATCACCGAAATGTATTTGAGGCACTGAGTTAAAGCAATTAATTTTAGATGCAGCTGAAGTCAAGAATGCAAACTAAGCGCTACAAAAGATATCTATTTCTTTGAAATAGATATACTTGAATGTTGACCGATTTGGGCTAAGCTCGACGCCCCCCCCTCCAAGTCACCACTAAATTAATGCTATTACGTCAGTTCTCGTCTATTTTTTTTCATTTGTAGCAGTTCTAAATTTAATGCTTAATCTCTTGAAATTTGTCTTGCTTCCTTGTTTAGTGTATTTTTCCCTTTTTCAACATATTTTTTTCATTGTCCCTTATGAAAGAATTAATTTTCAATCAGCCATATATCACAAATTTGTTCTTTGTTCCATCATTTGTTCTGGCTAACAGTTATTTGGCAATAGCAAGCTTCTTGCTAACTGATATCTGGAATCGGTTATATTATCTCTATTAGCATTATTCTATAAGGAAATCATATTTCATACTAATATACTAGTTCCAATAAGTGTTTTTAAAACCTTCATATTTCAAAGTTTACTTTTACAAATAAACTCTAACCCAAAATCATTAAAACTTTGTGCGGATAACTATATCATAAACTCAAATTTTCATATGTATCAATTTTATATAATCCTTCAATAAGTAATAAATTTTATGGTTGGCATGGTCTTTGTTGGAGTGTGCTTAAAATTAGAAAAAAATTTTATTATTTAAAAAACAAAAAATGAGAAAACTTACCACAGTAATGAAACAAATCTGTTATTGAAACTAAAAAGTTTCCAATACAGTAAACTGACACTATTTACATTATTCGGACTATTGTCCTCATCTTTGTCACCATATTTATTACAACATTTTGGTTGTTGTACACTCCAGCCTTCTTCAGGTAATTGGAATGTCGAACTGAACACTTTATTTCTCTCATTGCGATAGACTGTTCTAGTCCCACATGCCATGTCTAATGGATGTCAGTTATCAGTTATCTCCTGTTAATTCCCCTCTCTAAGTTCTCCACCGCCTTAACCAGATATTGAACTCACACTCTTTGGGTCCTGTCACCGGATCTAGCTAACACAAGGACACATGGCACAGTGGATAAACTGGATCCTGTCACTGGATCTAACTAACACCTTTATCCACCCAAAGAGTGTGAGTTCAAAACCTGGTTAAGGCAGTGGAGAACTTGGAGAAGGGAATTAACAGGAGATAACTAACATCCATTAGACGTGGAACTAGAACAATCTGCCCCAGTGAGCAAAATAAAGGGTTCAGTTCGACATTCCAACCATCTGAAGAAAGCTGGAGCATACAACGGCCGAAACGTTATAATAAATATGGCGACAAAGATTCGGACAATAGTCCGAATAATGTAAATAGTGTACATAATACCTCATCTCAGAAATATAGACAGATACAGTGAACTGACTTTGATAATTTCTACCAACAAATTCAATATTTTTATCCATTGTACCATAGAGATGCTTTCCAAGAAAAACTTTAGGGCTAAATTGTTTGTGGTAATTCATAAAATATCTATGAACCATAAATGTGTTGATCAGCTCTTAAATATAAAGATAAATTAAAAAAAATTTTTTTTTTCAGCTGACACGTTTCATCCTTTAGGATGTTTATGTTGATGCAACTACACATGCACAGAAAGGCAGGTGATGCTGAAATTTAGAACTTTTATTTATTTATATATATATATTTATATTATATATAGTCTAACCAATTTCATTTAGCTTATTTTGTTCAGGTTTTTATTACTTTTCTTAAGTATTCAACATCGTGATAATAGATCTGCCAAGAAAGGTAGAATATTTTAGGAACCTGCATACAAATTATTTCATATTCAGTGTGAAACAAAAAAGCCCATAAAATATTTCAAAATAGAAGAGTGTACCATTCTGGCAAACAAGATTATATGAACACAAAAGGGATCTTTTAAAAGACACACTCAGTGTTTCTCACCATATAGAGTCTGATCATAATTTATTTTTTTCTTTTTAAATACTACTCTAGCAGAAAGCAATTTACTAAGGTGACAGCATATAGAAAGTACTTTAATTGGTAGATCACCCAAAGTAAATTTGCCTCTAGGTTCTTACAACAATTCATCTTTCTTGGCAAATCTATTATCACAATGTGAGATAAAAACAAAGAAACAAAATGAAATTGGCTAGACTATATACGCAACACACATATTTTAAAAAAAAAAAATTTCTACACCAACACTCTTTGTGTGCATGTGTAGTTT
Organism: Acanthosepion esculentum; assembly: GCA_964036315.1. Lineage (NCBI taxonomy): Eukaryota > Metazoa > Mollusca > Cephalopoda > Sepiida > Sepiidae > Acanthosepion > Acanthosepion esculentum. Next base: position 74,019,485 of record OZ038495.1, read on the forward strand.
AGCCTGATGGAATTCTAAAAGAAGAAATGTGTTACACAAAAAGTTTATTCTAGTTTATCATTAATTTTCCTAACATTATTCCAGTATATAAAGATTTATATATCATTTTCTACTAATATATATATATATATATATATATATATATATATATATCCTAAGAAAGGTTAGTCTATTCATAAAAATACACACATTTAAATATAACACTACAAATACATGTTTGAAGTTTTGTCAATGAGGAGACTGTTGAGAAAATTTCAAGAATCTGGAGAAATAAAGGTCAGAGAAAAAGTTATATGATGTGCAGTTTCTCAAAGTTGTTTCACTGAAAAACAAAAAGAAACAGATTCTGCATTTTCTAACATAACCAGAGTATTAAAATTAACTCTACATGAGTAAAATTGGATGAGAATTCAATGGTGGAATGGAAAATTTGACATTTTGGAAAACCTTTTACCTTTGCTGGTGATCCAGCATTATCAGAAAATGGAGCTCAAAACAATATTTACTCTATTGTTATACAAATTAAATTTTAACTTTTAGGATTCTAAATTGCTGTTTCAGTACTAAATTACTATGAAAAGTTAATTTACTGAAATAGCCCAACCATCAAATCAAACCATATAATAATTATCTATGTGTATTTATATATTTCCTGTCCCACCTGTAATGGGCGGGAAGGTAAATAAAGTTAGTAAATTTGAGTTATTACTTTCCTTAGTCATTTTAATAATTTATACAAATAAAATATCTGCATTTATACAAAATTAGTCTCAGCAAAATGAACCATGTAATTAATGATTTCTGTTACTGTGTATTAGATTGCAGTCTTATTTGTTCAAGGCACTTGGATATCTTTGTAATAAGTGATCATGTTGCTTCAATTTGGTCTTGAAATAGAGGCTTTGTCATCACTGTCTTTGTTATTCTGTTAGTAATCTTTTTCTTTTAAGAAACATTTCCATTCCACATTAAACACATAAATTTTTTTACATGAAAAGATACTGAGCAAAAAGTGACATAATACCATGAGTAATCAATAAATCATAGACACCACTGAATATCTATTTAAAAAAGGGGGGGGAGAACAGATTAATTAAATGGTTCAATGGTCTCTATTTTAGTTGTGAAGTCATTATCTCTGCTTTATTGAATTATACATTGCTTCAAGACTAGTTTCATTGCATCTCTATTAAAATTTTCTAACAATTGCCATCATTTTTGACAGTATGGGTACACTAGTACTAGAATTAGTGACTCCTATATCATGGTGCTTTCAATACACCTTCATCTGAAGGTTTTTAAGGGTCATTTCAGGTAAAAATTGTGTTCATATAGATTACAGTATGCAAGTGGTTTGTTTAATTTTAAGTCCCTTTTATGTTGTATTTTATTTAAATCTCTGGATGCTTTACTAATGTGGGTGGGGAACATTACTTACACTTTATTTTGAAAACACCTGCTTGTGATGTCAAATTAACTGTTTTAACATTGATTAAATTTTTACTTTTATATTGACAAAAACTTTTTTTTTTTTTTTAGTTATTGGCTTACTGTAGATGCTTATTTTTCAACCAGTGTCAGTCCAAATTAACACAATATTAAGAAAAATTAGTGTTTCTTTTTCATATTGTAGTTTCAATTTTACATTTATTTATGAGATCTAGTAATTTAGGTTTTTGTAGATATATTAGCAAGGTGTCTTCTATTATACCAAAAGTACTTAACACTTTAATCCACTAGTAAAAATGTTAATTCTGTACTGGTGGGTTAATGTTGGTTTGTAACTTTGATGGCATAGTAATTTATATATGTAGTTTTGGACTTATATTATGCATTAGTTTCAAATGTTTTTCTGTCATGTTTTGTGGTGCATCTTTTTTTGTTTATTCCTAAATTGAATGGAATTTTATTGCTAGCTTATTTGCTTTTTATAATATTTATGGTTTTTTATAGTTTATAAGATGTAATATTTTTGTACAATAAGTATTTGTTGCTTTTTTTTATTTTTTTGTTTCATTTTTATTGCTGTGTTAGTAATGTGATTTAATGAACTATCAGATAAATTACAAGTTACTCTGAGATAATATACTAAAAGTATAACCAATGTATAAGTTAATTTATATTTTTATTATTAAAGAAACTTTCTCTTGGTTGACAAGAAAATTCATAAACATTAGTTTGTTAGTAATTAACAAAAATCAAAACTTCAGTGGGTTTTTTGGGGGGCGGGAGTTAAAATAAGCTTAATTTGTGTTATATTACTAAAACTAATTCTATAATTACAGATAAGAAACATAATACAGTGGTACTTGTTACTTCAATAAACAAAGCTAAAATCTCATTAGCAATAAAAACAAAATCAAACTCATCTCTAAATTTTCTTGGCTACTTGGGGAATCTTTCTCTAATTTAAAAAAAAAAAAAATTCAAATAACTTTGATTATGCAGTTACGTTATTTTGTTGATTAACTACCTGTTTTATCTATTAACTCATACTTCAACCAAAGCAATAAAAAGAGTCTGATAAATATTTGGATATAGCTGATATCTAATATATATAAATTCTAAAAGTGATTACAAATGTTAAAACTTAACAATGAAAAATAAACAACCTAGCATTCCTAAAATTTCACTCGATTTAGGAGCAACTATATTAATATGATAAAATGACCCCACAAACTACCACAGAACAGAATGCATGGATAAAATTAAAACTATAAACATATTTTTTTTTTTTTTTTTAGCAAATATCAACAAGTCAAAAGCATTTAGAAAGAGCGGGAAAAGATAATAAATATTTAAAGCACTTTTGTTGGTCTTTAATGAAATATGTATCATTTCAAAACTTTTACACAAATTATATAACAAAAATCAATACTGTGCTGTGATTGGTATATGGTCTGATTTCTTAAGGTTGAAACAGTAGTTATGAAGATCTGGTTTCATCAGATCATGTCCTACTCTTTGTGTTGAAGGTGTTTCATTAACGATAACACACAAGGTACTGCGATTAAGCTTTTTATTTAATTTTTCTTGTGTTCGGACAAGTGTTTTCTTTTCTGGACACAGTGTGTAGAAACTGTCCAAATGTTCTGTAATTCCAAGAGCTTTCGGCAATACTTTTAGCCATTATCAAGGATGATTTTATTTTTACTTTTTAACTGGATGTATGGCTTGTGTGTATGTTTCTGGAGTTATAGGGATGTTTTATTTTCTGAACACACCACATTATGGCCATGTTTGTAGTTAATATTATTCAGTGTTGACTTTTTCTTTTTTATTATTAAGGCGCTTTTTTTTTTATGAATGAGGTTCTTATGCTTGTATTTTGCTTGTATTTTCTACTAGTATATTTCAGATGAAGTCTAGTAAGTTTGTGTGTTTAAATAGCTTCTGATGGAACTGTGGTTGGATAGGTGTAATGTAAGGCGTCTGGATCGGCATGTAGTATTATGACTGATGTAATTATTTATGAATTCGGTTTGATCAGGAACACAGTTCCTTAAGGGACATTTGAACTTGTAAATACTGTTCAGTTTTTGTAGTTTTGATTTATCAGATGTGTTATTTTTTAGGATTTTAGCTGTTTTAAATTTTTGTAGTAGATAATTAGTTTAGATTTTTTTTTTTTCCCCAGGTCGTCCAGGGTAATGTATTTCTTTGATATTTCTAAGTGAAGATTCATTTTGTTCATATTGATGTGCATTTGGCTTTTGTAGAAAATATTTGTTATTTTGGTCTGTGTGTTCAGTATTGTTATTTACTTTGGAAAGAAATAATTTAATCTGGTGGTTGATAAGCTGGTTAGGAAAACCATTTGTTAACTAGTGTCTGTTTTGCATTGTTGAATTCTTCAAGGAAAAGTAGACTAGATGAATTCTCATATGCTCTCTTTATGAAGAAAATACAAGCATAATAACCTCATTCACATGTTTTTAAAAAAAAAAAAAAAATTAAAAATAATGCAAGCCCTAATAATAAAAAAGAAAATGCCAACAGTCAATAACTACAAACACGGTCACAATGTGCTAATTGTTAAAAAAATAAAACATCCCTATAACTCTAGAAACATACACACAACCCATACATCCAGTTAAAAATAAAAATAAAATCATCCTTGATAATGGTTAAAAGTATAGCCAAAAGTGCTTGGAATTACAGAACACTTGGACAGTTTCTATACACTCTGTCTAGAAAAGAAAACACTTGTTTGAACACAGGAAAAATTAAATAAAAAGCTTAATTGCAGTGTCTTGTCTGTTGTCTTTAATGAAACATCCATAAATGAGGGATTACTGCATATATATATATATATATATATAATTTGTAAGCTTTTCACCCCCAAGCAAGGCAGGAGTGCCACTAGCACGCAAGGGGTTACTAAGAGTGGGAGCAAGTGTAAAGAGGCATGAAAGAGGAAAGGATGAAGAGAAAGACAGGGAATAGATCAAGGCGTCTGGAGATGTCAATTGTCATTGCATTTGAATAGTTACAGATTATAGCTATCAGGGAGACAAGTAAGAGGAAGGGAGTTCCGCAGATGGGAGGTACGAGACATGAAGCTATTAGGGTAGAAGAGATAGCTACATTTAACCATTTCGACAGTGAAAGAGTGGACCTGAGATGCCAACCTAGTGGCACATTTAAATTCATGCAGCTTGGGAACTAGCAAAAATAGCTTGTCAGAGGCAGTTACCATGAAAGTCTTTGTAGAAAAGACGGAAGGAAGCGACAGCACGTCTGTGAGAGAGTGACTGTAAACGAGATGCCAGATCAGGGCCAACTACATTGCACATCCGTCTCATATATAAGAAATAATGGATTTTTATTTTTAATCCAATATTATTTTTGTATTGCGCTATGGGGAAATTATATGGACCCCTAGTGGTCTATATAAGACTTTTGGGGGTCCATGAATATATTTTAGTGCTCAATAAAGAAAAAAAAATGTTTTAGACGTATTTATTGCAAGAAATTAGGTTACTTTCTCTAATGCTTAACGTAGTTCAACATCGTAATTATAATGTAGTCAACATTTAATCAAGGGAAATAACCTACTCTAATCTGGCATTCTTTTAGCCTAAGTTATCTTCCCTTGGGAAAGTAGAATTCTTCTTTTTGAAATCTTCACATCCAAATCCAGGGCCTTTTTACTCCTGTTGGAGGAACACCTCCCTAATTGACCATACGTTCAGGGATGTAGCCATACTCACTATGTTTGGTCAACTGCTGGTTGGTGTGCCTATTTAATCCATGGTCGCAGGTTTTGAATTCAGAGTTGTCCTTCTACTAGACTGGTTGCCACCCAAGGCTCTAGGACCCAGTCTGCCCTGCTATTTCTTATAGCTGTGGGGGGAGAAGGATTCCTACCCTTTTCCCCCAAGGGAAAATGAATGTAACAAACTCTATTAGAATTTGAACTTTGCTCTCCAATTCCTCAATCCAAGCCACTATCCATTACCCCCACTGTGCCTCTTTATTCAACCTGAAAGTTTCACCTATATCTGTTTTATTTCCCATGGTTCCTAAGAAATGCTGACAGTATACCTTTTCTCATGATTTTATTCTCATCACAGAATGAAGTAAAATCAATGTTCCCTTTTTTTCTTTTCTTTATCAATTCACCCCAAGTAAGGTGATAATACCACCAAGATGCAAGTAGCTAATGGGAGTGAAAGAAAATGAAAAGGCTTTAGAAGGAACAAGAAACACCGAGAAGGACAATGGACCTGGCATTTGGCAAGCCCAACTACTGTATGAATGTATTGTCAAATGATAGCATGAAGTCAGCTAAGCTTAAAATAAATTCGGAGACCCAGCACAGACGAGAAAAACTATTCTGTAGGAGGTTTTAAAAAAAACTGAATAATTTCAATCAAAAAAAGACAATGACTTACTTAGTAATCAAGTATATAAAAGAATCATGGTTTACTGGCATCTTATAAAATTTCTAATATCAAAGGCTGGGAAACCCCATAATATTCATGAAACCAATTTTGCCAGCAGTATCTTATAATTTCATCAGTCATAAAATAAAATGCAAGTGAAACTACTAGTATCATTTCATTAAGTAACTCCTCAGTGTTCATGGCACATAGCTGATGTAGAAATGCAACTAGTAACCAAATTACAAGCAAAGAAATTTGAAATTTGCCTTTCAATTTGATGAATCTAATCTGAGAGATAAAGCTATTTTATTGGTGCATGTTCAATTTTGGGATGATAATTTACTCTGAGAAATTCTTTTTGCCAGAAGTCTTAAAACAGCAGACACTAAAAATGATTTCAACATTTTCACTTATTTCAAGGAAAATAATATTTAATTCAAAAATATAATGTCTTGTGCTAATGATGATGTTCCGTCCATGATAAGCAGATAGTGGTTTTATTGTGCATTTAAAAAATGCTGTGACTGAAATAATTTGGCAACATTTAGTTGCAAAACCATTAAATTGATGTCTGCATGATGCTCTTAATATTGTAATAAAAGCAGATAATATAAGCAGACATTGTAATAAAATCAAATTCTATATGAGGCATCTTTCATGAATATTGTAATCAAAATGGAGAAGAGTTTAAACTCCTTGTATTTCATACAGACAAGAGATGGTTATCAAAATCTATTGATTTGATGTACTCTGGCTAACAAGCATCTTGAAGAACAAATCATTGTAGCTAAATATGATATATTTTAACTTATCAGATATATTTGATAAAAGTAATTAAACAGCTTCAAAGAGAAAACTGATCTCCTATCCTGCAAAGGAGATATTATTGCTTTTCTAGGAAAAGTACAGTACACTGAAATTAATATTGTATATCATGTATTATTACAATTTCCTGGTTTGGAATCAGTTAGCAGTGATATGCATTGTATTCTGAATATTTGAAAAAAATTGTATGGTGATAAGCTCAGTTTAATGCCTTACTCAAGCTAAATATAAACATGTTGGATGACACTTCCTTTTGAAGTTAATGTTGCTGATGTAGATATCGGTTTGCAGGCAAATCTCATTGATTTGCAGAATGATGAAATGTTTCAGCAAGATTTGATGATGGGAAGCATAATGTTTGGAAAGTAATGATGCTGTTCAAAAATATCTGGGAGAAGGTGCAGTTATATGTTACTGCTTCTTTCATCTTACATTGTTGAATCTGGTTTTAGCCATGTCTTTAATTTACTGCCAAAAGCTCATAACCAACTCAATATTGTATAAAGACATTGATATTATTTATTTTATTTTTTTGACACCTTTGGAGCTGAATATTGCAAAGCAGCATCAACTACAAGGCTCACATTGAATAAAGTAGCACTAAATTTTTTTTTTTTTTTAAATAAATATGATCTTGTATATTGTTGATTTATTTTACTAGAGAGCATTCATATACCATACTAGTATTTAAAGTTTATGCACAATAAATTAGTTATACTTTTACAATATACAAAATATTTTACACTAAAATAATATTATAAAAATACAGTAGGGTTTTTTTTTTTTTTAAACATTAAATGGCTATTAGTGAGGGGGGGGTCTACTAAAGGGTCCTATAGGTAAAAAATGTTTGAAAACCACTGCTCTAAACATTATTTTAGTGGATACAAGACTTTAAGTAGTTGCCTTTGTGTGTGTGTGTGTTGTTTGTTTTTTTTGTTTTTGTTTTTTTTTTAACTGTGAATTACATCTACCAACATGTGTGTGCATTTGAGAGACAATAAAGATCTGCTCTATGGCAATGTACAAACCTGCACCCCCTTTGTAGAGGAAACTACCATCTGATCCACTGTGCTTTAAGACCACTTGACTGCAGAGAGCAAGATGCAAATCTTCTTGAAAGCTTATATCTGCTGACTTTTGTTTTATTTTCATAATACATGGTCAAGCTTTTGTTTGTTTTAGATGCAAAAAATAAAAAGTCAACAATTATAAGCTCAAGCACATGTATCTACTAGAATAACGTTTTAGAGTAATAAAATCTATATGATCAAAAATGTCAAAAAGGAAATACTTGGTTTATCTCATGGCTATTTGTTTCCATTTCTTTCTTCAAAATCATGTTAATGAGTAACAATGTTAAGAAAAACAAAACAATTTTATCAATTGAAGTTATCAGAAAGAGCAGAATCAGGGGATTGTTTAAAACCTGCTCAATACCAGGATAAATAGTTCAATATTTACAATGTGGTTTTCATATTAGTTCAATTCTCATTGGGGGGTTCCATGAATGTGACCTTTACTATACTGGTCTTGTTCTATTTTGAAACAAAAAATGTTTTAACACTTTGATCTTTCATACAAAATATGAAAGACCACAATATACAAAGAATCAGGAGTTTAAGAGCAAATCAGATATATGCAAAACCCAATGATAACATTAAGAATTTGCTACCTATCAAACAAATGACAATATTTAGTTGAATACATTTGACAAAGTAAACAGAACTGGGGATTGTTAAAATAAGTATTTGCAACCAATGTTAGAATGATATTTAATGTATTAAGAGAAAGCCTGAAATGAACATCCCTCAAATACAAGGACAAACAGCAAGATCACCAAGAATGGATTATTAATCACATTAACAGATTTGTTATTCTTCCATTTTTTAAAATGGGTTGGTGAAACTCTGATTCCTTTTGGCCTGCTGTACAAAATTGAAGATGCACCTTTGCAGGTGGGGAATGGTGCATCAATTCCTAGGTTTGTTAATGCTGGGCACTTCTGATACATAAGCATTTCAGGATGCAAACAGTTTAACTGCTCAAATGTCAGGCGACCTAGAGTGTAATTGATTAATGCCTCAGGTCCCAGGCAAAGATTATTCTGTACAGATGTTTTGTGCACCATCAAGTTCAAATACTTCAGCATGCTCAATCTTTGGTTGACAGGAATCCTGATTAGCCAGAATATAGCACAATCACACCACAACTTGTTCTCAGAAATTTCAACTTCATCAAAAATGACAGCCAGTGATTCATTATTTTGACAATCAATAGTTGTGAATGTATTGTTGTAAATTTTCAGCTTAAATCCTGACATTTCATTCATAGCAAGTGTGTTGATATTGGCAAAAGTGCTATCTCGGATTTCCAAATTTTTAATGTGGAAGGAGAAAAAAGCATGAGTTGGCAGGTCAGTAGTAACAACAACTTTCTGCAAGACAAAGCGGGTGATGTTATTAAAATCATAGAAGGCATACTCGTGGATTTTCTTAATTTTGCTTTTGTAAAGGCTGAACACTGTCATGTTATGCACATTACTAAAGGCATAGCTTTCAATCTCCTCAATGAGGGCTTCTCGAAGGGTGAAACTCTGAATGTTGAAACCTTGAAATGTGCAGGATTTTATGATGTGAATATTTGCACTTTTGATGTACAGCTGCATCAGATCTTTGAACTGATTGAAGTAACCCATTGGTAAAGATGGCAAATTTAAGTTGATGAGCTGCAAAGATAGAAAGTAAATAAGTTATGAAGCAAGTAGTAAAAGTGGAACAGAATCTCTGTTGTGCTATGCATTTAGGGTCTTGTTCAGAAAAACACTGACCAGCAATCCGTGATTTTTATTTAACAGTCATAAATGATGTAAGATCGAGCAACTTACCTATACCCAAAACATTTATTAAAGGAGCCGACAAAAAGCTTATCTGTCAAAAATGCGTATATCTCACTGTGATCATTTAAAATTAGTGCACAAACTTTGGGAGTAAAACTAATTTATATCCAAGAGAAAACGACAGATGAAAATGCATGATTTATCAAAATTTTATGAAACAGATTCTTTGCTCAAACTTTTTTTACCACACTTGGAGGACCAAGATTTGAAGATGTATCTTACAACTGATACTAAAATCATTGTTTTTACACTGACATGCCAGATGTTATTAGATAGCGATATTCTAAAGTGATAATAGGGGGTATCACCATGTCTTGACATGGAAATATTCAGAACTATATTAATTGTGCTCTTACATTTTGTGAGTTAGGGTGAACACCATTTAGACTGCTTGCAACAAAACAGCATGCATTATTGGAGTTCTGACTAGTTGTCATAATTGCAAGTGCCAGTTAAATGTGTAGTAGGAATACCTAATGGAAGGCATTACCATCTACTGTCGACAGGGCAGTGATTGACTATGGATTCTTGATTTCTCAATCAAAACCCGTGATAACTGACTAGAATTCTCTACGATAAACTCATAAATCACATTCATATTTTATGCAGCACATCCAACAATTTAGTTCAGCATTCTTTAATTTCAATAGGATATGAAAACAGATGACCCACCAGGGTGCCTCTGTTAACAAGATTGGATATCTGAACTTGTTACTAGCTGGACCCTGGAGGATTAGTAATGTGACCTTAAGCCAACCCGATCCCAGATATAGACTTGGTCATGTCGCTGAATACTATCTTGTCACTTCACCAACTGAAAACTGGTTAGTGGTATGAAGCAGAACTGGTTGAAGAGATCCTCTCAATGCCAAAGTTGGGTCTTCTGGAACACAAGAGGTTAAGTATGTTGTGTACTACAATTTGCTACTAAAAGTAACAAAATTACACCATAGTAAATTTTAATGGATTGTCTACGAATTTCGTCTCAGGTTTCCTCAGATATTGAAATCAAGGAAGAATTATCACAAAACCAGATTTGATGATAAAAGAAAATCTAAAGTTTCTTCCTTCAGCTAGACATTACAGTATCAAATAAATAAATGCTTGGAGAAAGTTCAAACAAAAAGAAATATTAACAGATTCTTCGATATGAGTTTCTTTTCAGATGCACAAGAAAGGGAAAAAAAAAAGTGTTGTCAAACTTCCTGAATTATTGTAAGTTCATTCACAAGAGAAACGGCTTAGTATTAGCAAGCAGCAGCAGCAGCAGTCATCTGGTTCCTTAGGCAGCCACAGTTCTGTCGTCTCCACTTCTCTCCTGATAACTCTCTTCAACTAACTCTTGGCGACTGCTATTAGTTGTTTATATAAAAATTAACATTTTTGTGAAGACGGGCAGAGCGCTTTGGGGTGATTCACACCTGTTGAAAAATATTTTCGCAATATTAGGTTCTTTGTCTGACAACCGATATGCAGTAGGGATTCTGGTTTTACCCAACTAAGAATTTCACAGTAAAATCAACTGGCTTTGTATGTTTCTATTTCTTTCTTTTCTGGTTTGGTTTTCGTTTTTCAAAAATAGGTGTCAGGAAGCTTTGTTCAACAGACCACTAACCTTTTAACCTCAATTCTCTATAGGAAGCTCCTTTGTTACCCAAAGATTTAGATAACTAACAAATTTCAATGACATTGTGTACCTGTTAACATTATATTTTCCTTCATTCAAATTAACAGATCCAGTCTCGAATCCCAAAGGAAACTTACATTTCCTAAATTACTTTTTTTTTCTTTTTATTCACACTCCATACTGGTACATTTACTCCCCTATTTAATCTTGTCCATTGCTTGTAATTGACACACTAAGCCAACCTCCATGCTCACTTCTCACTGATCCACCAAGACTCAATACCATATAGTAATACAATCAATCAGTTATGTGCCATATGTGATACACACTTAGGCGATCATGTCTCTTTCAATACATGACTGACGATGCAGATTTTTTCCCACAGTAGGTTGCCATTTCTTTCTGTGGTAAACCAGTTGCCATCCAAGGTTATAGAACCTGGTCTGTCCAGCTATTTACCCATAGCTGGGGAGAGAAGAATAGGATTCATACCTTTCCCAAGGGTATTAGCACGTAAGTAATAGATTCGACTGGAATCCAAACTTGGCTCTCTGATTCCTCAATCTGAGCCGCCACCCATTGCTCCACCGTGTCTCCTATCAACATTAATGCAGCAAATCCCCAAAAGGTAGAGGTTCATGCAGTCCCTCGTTTCTGCTCTCTTCTTTTTCATTGAAATTTCATTAAAAAATTTGCAATGATTAAAATTTCAGTTCGTTTTTTGTTTTTTTTATTACAGTTTGGACTGTCCAGTTAGTCTCTCGATGCCTTTATCAACCAATTTCCTAACTGTTTTGGTTTTCACTACAGTTCTCGGTTTGCTGACATCTCCAGTGATGTCTCTAATGGCCTTAGAGTCCCTAGGCCTCTCATTGATGTGGTCAGACATTTTCGACTACTCCTGGTTACAAACGCTCAATAGAATTTCCACCCCATTCCCACCTGGGCTTGCCAACGTCTTAGACCAAATCAATATACCTTTATATCTTATCAGTAACCATGATACTGAGATCACCAAAGCTACAAGGCTTAGTATCCCTATTCCAATTGAAAAACTTACAGGGATCCATACGCGGTGATTATCACTCATAGCACTTCTTCCCACTCTATTCCTTCTTCAGCTGAGCAAGATCAATTATTTCCAGGGGTCTAAATAACGCCGGCACTTTAATCAAGGCCTTTTCAGGAAGCCCTGCTACCACCGGTTCCCATAATTCAACCCATGCTCCATCGGACATGCTGACTGCTTGTGGCAATATTACATTTGTTACCACTTCTACTTGACAATACTCCTCAATTTTGTAAAATAAACATTAATTACTATTTTGAAAGAGAGTAGAAGTCAGATACATTGAGAATTTAGTTTTGAAAAGCGATTATATTTAAATTTCAAGTAATTTTTGTATTTAAAAAGAAAAAACTTTAATTAAATAAAATTAGGAGAGGCAGACATTACTTATGGACAACAATAGTTGTGTTTAATATTTATTTTACGAATTTAAACATTTTCGAAAAAATAAGGCTCGCTATAGTTTTTGGCTTTAATAAAACTTGATTGAAAATTATTTACTTTTTTATGTTAGTTACAAACCAAAAAAACAATGAAGTTTATTTTTTAAAGATTGAATAAAAAGTTATCTTCTATAAGATGGCCGAAAAATATTCCTAGGTCGATAATATATACACACAAATACATACACACATACAGACAGCTGCCCTTTAGGGTTATACTGAGTCTGTATATTTATTTTGTAGCTCTCTCTCTCTCTCACACACACACACTTGAATATTTGAATAAATATTAAACCTTTTGTCAAATAATTGTATTTAATAGTCTTCTTTTAAATTTACTTTGTTGTTTTAATATTCATTTTTATAAAGTTACACTTTTATTTACTACAGATGTAAAAATAAATTCAAGAGAATAGAAATTTTAAAAATACATGTATAGCGTTTTGAAAGTATCAACAGAATAAAAAGGTAAAAATGAATGGTAACCATAATCAAGTATAAGAATTATTACCATTCGTTTTTAATTCTATGAATTTCAAATGCATTTGAATTTTAAAATATCTTTGTAAACACAAATGATGATTTTTTTTTTTTTTTTACAAAAAGCTGACTTGTGTGATAATGAGTCTGTGTGTGTGTATATATATATATATATATATTTACTTTATGAATTATTGTATTTTTTTAGTTTTAGTTGGACACACATACAAACATACTGCCCTTTATATATGTATAGCTGTCATTGTATATATTATCAGATTTTATACAAGTCAACCTTTTCAAAATAAAATTGGTATTAATTTATTATCACAGCTTTTCTATCTTTATTAAACAAATTGCTGACTTGTTTTTGGACTGACATTTTATTATTGACACAAACTGACTGCAGTATAAATCTTTATAAATAAATCTGAAAGTCCAGCATTTGATTAACACAATATACCATAAACCTGAATAAAATGTACAAATGTAATGGAAAAAGACCCTCCCATGAAAAACTATCCTGATTTGAAAAGATTGTTACTAGAAATAAATAAACAAAAGAGGAAGAAATTATGGAAGTGTGAATACTATGCAATTAACAAAATAAAAAAGCTTAGTTAATGCTCTTAGAAGCAAATATCTCTGGAAGAGTGAAAACTAAATTAATAAACATTGTTTTGAAATGTGGGAAAAAAAGTGAAAAATCATGATTACATCCTATAATTGAAACCAAAACAGAAGAGATGTTCTGATCTGAAGAAATCCTTTGAGTTACACTTCAACCCCTGATGATACTGAGCTGAAGATGCATTTGGAAGTAGAACATACAGCAGTATAGGTCTGAGCATTACAGTGTCTGTCTCTAAAGAAACAATAATGAAGCTAATTATTAGGAAGTTATAAAAAAGCTAAAGTATAATGAAGTATTACTTAACACTGAGGCTGAACTTTAGAAAATAGTGTACAGTCTGTCTGAAGTTTCTAAATTTCATGAAGTAGGGAATCAAATGCATCCCCAGACTATATCACATATTAATGTAATTTTTTAATCCTTTCACTCAAAGCAAGGTGATAATGTCACTAGGACACAGGGAGTGAAAGAGAATGAGGAGAAGTAAGGAAAAGGACAATAAATGAATAGGGTTCAGGAAGACAAGATGATGATGATTGATATTGAACATTGTAAGTGGTCTAGAAGCGAGAAGTGTTTGAAAAGAAATTATTAGCAGAGAACTGACAGTTGCATCTACCAAGTTCAACAGTAAAAACTTTTTTTTTTTTTCATCCCAAGCAAGGCAGGAATACCACTAGTATGCAAGAGAGAAGAGACTGGGTATAGTGGGGACCAAGGAAAGAAAAGCTGAACAGGGTTCAAGAAGATCAAAAATGGTGATTGACATTGCATTTAAATTTTTGAAGATTTTAGTTATCAGGGAAGCAAGAAAATGGAATGGAGTTCTACAGGTGGGATGTGCGGAGAAAAAAAACTTGGAGTAGAAGTGGCGGCTACATTTAACTAATTCAACAATAAAAGAGTGGGATCTAGATGCAAATTCAGTCGCACGCTTAAACTCACATAGTTTGGGCACCAGGGAAAAGAAAACTTGTCATAACACTCGACATGAAAATATTTGTAGAAAAGAAATGTTGGTGAGAAAGTGACTGAAGCTGTGATGCCAGGTCAGCATCGATTTACATTACAGATCTTTCTTTTGATTTTGTTAAGAAGCTTGAGATATACAAGATCACCACACAAGATATGACAGCAGTATTTGATTCAATATGTAAATAAAAAGGTAGTCCTCAAGACCCCCTCATATACAGAGGTATCTCAATTGGATCCATCATGGTGAAAGTGTTAATGAACAGTGTATTAATTAGGCTCTTGTCGTTTTATGGAAGTCAACTCAACCCAATATGGCTTTTATCCAGGTGTAATAATAGCATATATGTCCTCAAATAATTCCAATAGAAAATGCATACCTCCTATGAGGGTTGTTCAATTTAAATCAAATGATTTGTTTTAAATGACTGATTTAAATCAATTTTACAAAAATGTTTATTTAAAGTAAAAGATTTAGAAATAAAACAATCTTTGTTTTCATGAAAGAAGAAAAGTGTTAAATTCATCAACTGAATATGAAAGTGTATCAACACACTTTCAAATTTCAAAGTTAAAAACAACACAGAAAGGAATTGGAAATCCAAGATCTAAGTTTTAAAAAACAACCTTAGATGGCAGTGTTGCTAGCAAACTACACAAACAAATTACAAGATTATTAAATTGCAAATCAATCATATGTAACTGATGATCACCATGTCAATCTGTTTAGTTATTTTAAAATGCTGTAAAAAATATGTGTATAAATTTATCTGGAAAAAAAAAGACTAAATTGAATGTAGATTCATTAAAAAATGGTAAAAATTAATTGTAGATTTTATTGGTTAAATTGGGAAAAAGTCAACCAGATATAACCAAAACTTGTTAATTTAGCAACCCTAAATGGTGAGGACTCCAAACCTCATCAGGAGTACAAGATCTTCCTAGATAATACTGTACACATATACAAACTGATTGTTTAAGCATTCCATACCATATCCTAAATGAATATGCTATTACATGACCATTCTTATTTCCCCTCATGGGGCCAATGTACACATAGTAGGAAATATGCTGTACAATTATACAAATTTATTTTTTAGTTGTAAATTTTTGTCATAAATTTTAAAGAAATTTTTTAGGTTATTTAATTTATAATATTTGTTTCACACTATTTATCTATGGTAATTGGCTAACTAATTAACCATAGCAATTCAGACAAGAAATACTGAGAACAGAAAGAAGATATCTCGAAAGATATACCGTTCAGTATTAAAAAGATTTTATTTTATTTCCGAAAAAGTTACTTTTTCACAAAGACCCATAAATTGGCGTAGACAGTAGACCCGTAGAAAAGGCATATGTGAGAATTTGACAAATTGATTAATGTTGTTTGTAAAAATTTTGCTTGCCGAGAGAAACAAGAGATACAGAAAAAGCATTGAGATATCGGGCAGACCATATGGCGGTCATAAAAATTTCGTCCTGAGATGATTGCCGATACGGGGTAAAGAGAATCAATATTAATTATCTTCCCAAGATATCATTTTTTTTCTTGAGTGCCGGCAAGACAAAGCCATATGGTGTTTGTAGGAATTTTGGCACGGGGAAAAATTTATCCCGATACGGGGTGGAGAGAATTGTTATTATTTACTTTTCCAAAGTGTCGTCTTCAGGCGCCGACACGTTGAGTAGCAATATGGTGATTATAAAATTTTGGGCATGAGAAAAGATATGGAAGAATCGTGATTTGGGAGATGAGGAATTTAATTTCTCAAGAAGCCAAGGGTTCCAGTAAAGGCTAACTTCAGGAAGGGACCAGATGGCAGACTTTGACTGTTATTCATGGAATTTATAAAGGGTGCTGGTTAAGAAGACTCTTGGTAACCAAAAGATCTAAGAGATTTTAAGTGGGATTCGTAAAAATTTTGGCCGATGGGGAAAAAAAAGGAATTTTGTAAACAAAAATTCTGGGTTATAATTTTAAGGAGGCCAGCTTAACCACACCCACACGGCCGGAATGCCATTGGTCGAGTGGTAGCAATGGTAATAGGCGGGGGTAATTTGATGAGAAGGACGGGGAAGTTATTAACGCCCACTGAAGGGATTGGTACGAGGTATCAATGTGAGAGAGGAAGAGTTTAGGAGGATAGCTCTCCTCGCGGACAAGGAGACCCCCCCCCAAAAAAATGGAAAGTGATTAATTTTCCAAAAATGGGAAGTAATCAATTTTCCTGGCCTGACAACAAAGAGATTTCTTGTTGGAACTCGAGATTTACCGAAAACTCCAAACTGCGTCTAGCCCCACACCGGTCGGCAGTCAATGACAGTTCAGCCAGAGTTGAGTAGCAGGAACCAGAGTGTTGCCTCGCAGAAGCTGACCGAGAGATTCCACGAACTCCGACTTCGCCTATCCTACCAATAGCAAGTTATACTGACGAACGAAGCCAAGCCAGCACCTAAAACTAAACCAATTGACTTAAGATACCAAAACTTGCTTAAGAAACGTAGAAGTGTCACATTCCGTAGAAAACGGGCTGGGAGAAAAGCACACTCCTGTATATAACAAACGGATAAAGTTAATTTGTTATTTTTTAACATCCTTGAACCTCTTGGTTTTTTTATTTGATTTTTTTTTCTTTACGCTTGTGCGTTATTACCCCCAGTCTAGACTCATCTTACACTACGGCCCGACGCCTGATTGACCTTGTCTACCTAAGATCAAAATCACAACATGGGTAACCAGACGTTGGAAGTGAGCTGGTGTCGAACCGGTGTGAAGCCGTTAGCATCGACCGACCATCCCACTCGGTACCATGACCAAAGGATTCCGCCGTGTAGCGACGACCAGGATTCGAACCGGGACGGGCCAGTGTCACATATTGGTACCCTAACCAAGGCATTCCGCCGGGTAGCGACAACCACCGATCGACCAGGACACAGGCTGGTGGCAGCGACTAAGAGTCAACCCCGGTGGAAAAAAACATTACACTTTCGCGCCGCGACTGAGAGTTGAACACGGGCCGACAGCTCAGTGTCACATTTGTAGTAGTTTCATTATACAGCTATTTTTTGTATTTTTAATAAGTATTTGTCAGATTCTTTGTTGTTATTTACACTACATTCTTTGGACTGTTGTCCTCAACTTTTTTGCCATATTCACAATATTTTGACCATTGCACACTCCAGCCTTCTTCAGGTGATTGGAATATCAAACTGAACTATTTATTTTGTCCAGTTTGCGGTAGATTGTTCTAGTTACACACCTCTTCCACATGTCTCGGCTATCTCTCTTTAACTCAGTTCCCCAAGTTTTTGTTCATTACTTCAGTAGCCAGGGATTTTAACTCACAATTTTTTAGGTCAAGTCACTGGATCCAACCAATACTTTTATCCACTGGGCCATGTGACCTTGAGGACATTAGTGTAGAAATTTTTGGAAGTCATGAACTTAGTGTCTTAGTAACCATTTTTTTTTAACAAAGCTCATATTGCAATTTTTTGTTGTTGTTATTGCTTCTCTCTGGTACTCCTTATTACTGGTTCCCATATTGTATACATTTCTAGGCTTGGCCAGCTTAGGAAGTTTTCGTGGCCTAGCATATGTGCTTGATTCCTTAAGTTTTCATATTTTCTTGTGATGTTTTCTGTCTATTATTTCAACCTCATCCCCCAGGGGTCAGTAATCTCCCTTTTCCCTCTATATTTCCCCTCGAGTTATGGTTTTACGATGTTCTTGCAGCCTTATCTTAAGGGGGCAGCCTGTGTCTCCTTCATACTTCTTACCACAGCTGCACGGAATGGCGGACACACAGTTCTTAGTCATGTTCTCCTCTATGGGGGAGGGTAGCTGTTTCTATGCTTGTTACCCTAGAATATGCAGTGTTTAGAAAACAGTAATTGTCATTCCTGTCACATTATGCTGGTTATAATTTGGGGGCTCATCGGAGTATATATATATAAAATTAATAAAAAATAAAATCCAAAATTACCTCATTGAGCTCTTTTTGTGAATCACTTTTAATACTTTATATTACCTGGATCCACTTGGATTATATACCAATGGATTTGTTACCTTTACTATATATATATATATATATATATATATATATATATATATATATATATATTGTAGTGGAGTAAAGAGTAAACCCCCAGTTCATTAACTCATCTAATACTATAAAGTGTACCATGGTATGAGGGTGGAGTCAGTCTTAATACTAACTATATAAGCGTTACGGCAAGAGTCTAAGCATTTCATATAGAGAATACTATATCTAATTACGTTATACCAAGTACGAATGTGTGTTAATACAATAACCCTACCATAGGAAGTTATAATAGTTGGCGACAAGGAAACTCAAACACAAGCGCGAGATAAAAATAAAAGACCAGATTTTTTAAACTTATACGTGTGCAACAGGAGTTACAAGAATTTCAAACACGTTGATTTAAAAAAAGAAAATTGTTGCAGATATGAAGAAAATTTTGGCTTCAGTATTTGAAATTCAACAACAAAATAACCAACAGTTCCAAAAACAACAAAAATTGTTGAATGTGGTTTTGAAGAAAAATGCGTTTCTTACGCCAGACGCGGTGCAATACACCCTATCAGAATTGGTATACAATCCTGATGATGGACTAACTTTTGCTGCGCATTTTCGCAGACATGAAGAAATATTCAACCAGGAATATAGTGACTGGGAAGAAGATAAAAAAAAACAGGTTGTTAAGAAAAGTAGCTCGAATAGAGTACAAAAAGTACTGAGATTAGATTTTACCAAGAAAACCAAGTGAAATAGGGTTTGAAGACACAGTACTCATTCTGACGAAAATTTTTAGTGACAAGTGCTCTCTGTTCGATGCTCTTTGGAGGTGCATTAATTTAACAAAAAAAGAAGATGAAGATTTTGTCACGTATGCAGGTACCGTCAACGGAGAATGTGAGCAATTTAAACGAAAGAAAATGACTTTGGATATGTTCAAGGGATTAATTTTCGTGCAGGGCCTAACAGCGGCAAAAGATGCTGAAGTATGAACGAAAATTTTAGCAATGATTGAACATAATAATAGCGTAACACTAGTGGACAGTTGCCAAACAAAGCATGAGGCTTAAAAACTTCGGGATAAAATGTGCATTGGAAAATGCACAAAAAGAAACCTAAAACCATGTTTCAGATTATGAAAATTACATCTTACGAAAGACTCTCCATGTAAAAATACAGAATTTTTTATGGTAAAAAAGACATATCAAATCAAGCTGTAGAGCTAAACCAGGATAAAATTTTTCGAAGGAAGAAATTTATACACAATATTGCAACAGAAAAAATAGGTACACGAAACAAAAGAAAATTTGTTAAAGTGAAAATCAAGAACGTTGGAGTAAAAATGTTACTAGATACTGGTAGTGACATTTCAATTTTAAATGAAACCACATGGAAAGGAATTAGAAAATCTTTATTAAAAGGTACTAACCAAGTCGCAACTTCAGTTTCGGGCGAGAAATTATTGGGGGCGGTGGAATTAACATGCGATGTTTATTTTCAAAATAAGCAGGCAAAAACAAAAGCTTATATTCTAAGAAATGCGACGAATCTATTCGGTACAGACTGGATGTAACTATTGGAACTGTGGGATTTGCTGTTAAAGGCTTATTATAAAAACGTAAGTGGACAAGGGACAAAGTTAAGAAGTGAGAGCGAAAAACTGAAGGAAGAATTTAAAAAATGTTTTCCAGATGTTCTATCTAAAGAACTGGGTTGGTGTTCAAAATTCAAGGTGACTCATACTTCACGCTCGCTTCTACCGGCAGAGAGAAATTACAGACAGATAGAGAAAAAAGCTCTAGTAATCATATTCGCTATGAAAAAATTCCATTAATTTATTCATGAAAGAAGTTTCACATTGTAAACAGACCATAAACCATTATTAGTGATATATGGTTCAAAGCAAGGTCTACCTACAGATACAGCTAACAGATTACAGCACTGGGGTACCATCCTGTTAAATTATAATTTTACGATGGAGTACCAACCATCTAAAATATTAGGACATGCGGATGGATTATCTAGGTTAATGTGAAACCATTAGAGGACACGGTCATAACAGCGCTAAAAAGCGAGATGGAAATTAAAAACATTCTGTGCAACGTAGTACGGGAATTAAACTGGATTAAATTAAAGAAAAGCAGAAAAGGACGCGTCTTTATTACCAAGTCGAAAATCACGAACGGTTAAAGCGCCACTAATTCTTTCAAAGTATTCTTTAGAGCATACAAGGATGGAAAAATTCATGGGAAGACGGCATAATAGCAGCTAGAATCGGAAAATTGGTCTAGATAGTGAAAGGAAAAAATCCAGAATAAAAAGCATTAAAATCAACTGATGAAAAGATTAACCGATGAAAGACCCAAAGAACAGGCTAAAATGCTGTACGATATTTTTGATGTGCCAGTACCAAAACAAATCGTGAAGCCAACAAGAACAAGTTCACGTACAAGAGAACTAGAAGAATATCCGAGATGAAAACGCTACAAAGTAAGTTGGTGAACTCTACAGAAAGAGGAGGGCGAGATACTAATACGAAACAGAAGATATCTGTGTGTATCGATCTGGACGATCCCAGCGTGCGGCACCTTTAAAAAGTGCCTGAAAACCATACCATGAGTTGACCCAAGCCTTGACAGTGAAATTGGGTAGACGGAATACTTGGGTCCGTCGATAGCTGTGCTAGCACGAAGTCACAAGTCATTCTAGACAACACGCACTCTCCCAGAAACTGTAACTAAGGTCTGCTTAGCAGATTGGCTCTGTGGATGTTGAACAAACACAAATGAGCCTGAGCGAGTGTCTGCAATAGGGTATCCTCGAATACGAGTGGACCGCTATTATATATATATATATATATATATAATAAACTGGATAAGGCTGGTACGAAACCGGTTGTTCTTTTTTAGCTTTTTAAAATGCCATATAATTTTTTTCCCCTAACTATTGTTAAATTTTGTACCATAAAAAACTTATTTAAATACACATTTATATTTATATATATATATATATATATATATATATATATTGATAATATTAGTGGTCAGTATACATATATATATATATATATATATATATATATATATGTATATAAAATATACATGTATGTATGTATGTATGTATATAAATACATTCCCAAGAGGATAGAATCCAGGTAGAACTCAATGTCCAGGACAGAGTAAGAATATAATAAAAAAAGATATATATATATAATAAAGAAAAAGAACAGTAAGAGAAAATGTGGTATAGTAGTTTGATCTGTTTAGAGTTATTTGAGGATGTATTATGTTCTTTTTTATTTATGTTAATATTTTTTATAGCTCATCTAATTTGTTCATCAACGATGTAATTAGGCAAGTCATTATTAATGAGGGTTTGTTTGATATTTTTTAATTCAGTATAGAAAATCTTTTTTTCGTATGATAGCTATTTTGTAATAGGACATTCACTTTCATAGCCGACAGTGTACGCGCTAGTAGGTTTTTTACATGGGGAAGTAGTGAATATATTGTTGTTGGTATCTATCAATTTAAACAGGAGTTGAGATTTGGGATATGATAGGACAGAGAGGAAAGTTAGGTTTATGTATTTTTATAGTTTCATACATGTGTCCTGTTTGTATTCACCAATTATTTTAGGAAGTTTTAAGTTATCTCGCCCTGTGTTATTGGCTGTGATAAGTTTGTTCATTTTCGATTTTATTTG
Source organism: Acanthosepion esculentum (assembly GCA_964036315.1). Classification (NCBI taxonomy): domain Eukaryota; kingdom Metazoa; phylum Mollusca; class Cephalopoda; order Sepiida; family Sepiidae; genus Acanthosepion; species Acanthosepion esculentum. The sequence continues at coordinate 74,042,070 of OZ038495.1, forward strand.
GATGATGGTATTTTGCTAACTTTTTAAAATTTGGTGTGATCGTCCAGTATTTGTTGCATAATAATCAGATTTGTTTAAATATCACGAAGATATTGGGTTTATCCGCTTTCTTAACTGTCATATTGGTGTGGTTGCGTAGTTCCTTGGTCGCAAATTTAATTGTTTTGATAAAAGCACAGAGGTGTTTTTCCTTCTATCATGCCTATTTTTATTGCTTCAGCTTTAAGTAGGTCCCGGATTTCTGGTTTTGTTTTTATTAGCTGCTGTTCTTCAAGTTTTTCTTTATGTTTTAATACAACATTTCTATTTCATTTTTTTTATCCGATCTATTATATTGTCTGCAAAGATGACAATTGGATCCCAGGTTGAGATCCAATTGTCATCCCTTTTGGTGATTTGTTAGTTCATAGAGATGTTTATAAGCTTGTCATTATTATTTGGAAGTTGTACAATGTATTAAGTTTTTTGGATGTTGCATCTCCGACTTGTTAGCAATTTCTGTAAGTCTATAATAGAATTTCGTTGAGTTGTTCAGGAGTGGTAGTCGATTTTAGCTTGCTGTGGATCTCTTGTGCTTTCTTATTAAAGAATTTTTACGTTGTCTTCCGCTATCTCAGTTTGTCTTCTAACAAGGTTACGTTTGAATTGCCAAGTGTTGGTACTGCGATGAGCTGCTGCGTCATGTAGTTTAGAGTATATTTAGGCAGTAGAAAATACAAGTCTAATAAAACCTCATTCACATGTAAAAATAAAGATTAAAAATAATGGATGCACTAATAATAAAAACGTAAAAGGCAACACTCAGTAGCATTAGCTACTGACATGTCCACAATGTGCTGATCGTGTTTGGAAAATAAAACATCCCTATAACTTTAGATACATACATAAAACAGCCCCTACATTCAGTTAAAAGCAAAATAAAATTATCCTTGATAATGGCTAAAAGTATAGCCGAAAGCGCTCGAAAGTGCAGAACATTTGAACTGTTTTTATACATTTGTATCCAGAAAAGCAAGAACACACACACTCACACATACATATATATATACTTCTTATCTCATGACCGAGCCGATCGTAGATTTTATATATATATATATATATATATATATATATATATATATATATATATATAAAGCCACAATGTGCTAACCGTATTCGGAAATTAAAAACATCTCTACAACACACTAAAACATACACATAATGCACACACTCAATTAAGCTGAAAAATTGAATCATCCTTGATAATGGCTAATGTTATAGCCGAAAGCGCTCGGAAGTATAAAACATTTGGACAGCTTTTACACACTCTTTGTCCAGAAAAGAAAGCTCGTGTTCGAACACAAGAAAAATTATATATATATATATATATATATATATATATATATATATATATATATATATATATATATATATATACAGTTTATCTCTCTCTCTCCATATATATAAGCTTTTCACCCCAGGCAAGGCTGGAAGCCACTAGCACCCAAGGGGTTACAGAGGATTTGGAGCAAGAGCAGATAGGAGTGATAGAGGAAGAGATGTGGAGAAGGATAGTGGATAGATCAATGCAACTGGAGATGTCGATTGACGTTACATTTGAATAGTTGGAGATTATATTTGTCAGGGAAACAGGAATAAGGAAGGGCGTTCCACAGGCGTGAGGTGCGAGATATGAAGCTATTGGAGTAGAAGAGACGTTTACATTTAAAAGTTTCAACAGTGAAAGGGTGAGAACGGGATGCCAGCCTCGTACGACGCTTGAATTCATGGAGCCTGGGAACCAGCGATAGCAGCTCATCGAACCAATTAGCATGGAAGTATTTGTAAAAGAGACAGAGAGGCGACGGCGCGTCTGTGAGAGAGAGAGACTGCAAACGAGAAGCCAGATCAGGGCCAATTACATTACATACCTGTCTCTGGATCTTCTCAAGAACCCCGAGGCAAACAGAAGGGGCTGCAGACCATATATGGCAGCAGTACTCGATGCAAGGGCGGACGGTTGATTTGTAAATTTGGAGGATCGATTCCGGGGTGAAAAATTTCCTGGCCCGGCACAAGGAAGCCAACTTTCCTTGCGGTGGATGAAGCAATTGACTCAATACATTGAGTATTTTGTTCCATCTCAGGTCAGCAGACAGCGTGAGACCGAGCAGCTGCAGAGAGGAGCATTCTAATGGGATGCAGGGAAGGATCCCTGTGGTGATTAATAGAAAGCAGTTTTGTTTTGGAGGCATTAAAGTTAACCAGCCAAATACCTAAACAAGCCTTCCAAAAATCACCCAAACCTCCAACATCCGTGGCATCAGAACCAACTTCTGCAGCGTTGAGTCCTTCCTCATTGCTAATTGCCCGGATATACTGGCCCTGTGTGAGACCAATCTTGACTCCGCTATCCCTTCCTCTGATCTCTCGATCCCTGGATACCTTCCTCTCCTCAGAAAAGACTCTCTAACCCACATGCATGGCCTGGGGGCCTACGTCAAGGACCATCTCCCTCTGGCTAGAGAATCCTCTCCCGAATCGCCGGATCATTCGTTCTTATGTCTCCGGCTATCTCTTCTCAATGCCGTTAGCTATCTTATCTTTCTTATCTACCGCTCTCCATCCTCTCAGGACTGTGGGATACTCGATGTCATTTCTGACAGCATAGATAGGGCCCTCTCTGCCCACCCGTACGCTCACATATTTGTATTTGGCGATTTTAACGCCCATCACAACCAGTGGCTTAAGAACGCTACTACCGACCTCGCAGGCATTCATACTTTCAACTTTTCAGTCTCTCAATCCCTCACTCAAATAATCGATTTCCCCACGCGTTTTGCCTACAACCGTGACAGTAAGGCCTCACTCCTCGACCTGTGTTTTACCTCCATCCCTGAGTCTTGTAGTGCCACGCAGCTCTGTCCTATCGGTAATTCCGATCATGCTGTAGTGTCTGTTAGCATCTCCTTCAGCCCCACCCCCTGCAAAGAGCCTCCTACCACCAGAACCACATTCTGCTACCAACGGGCTGACTGGGACGCGTTTCGTGACTTCCTCCGCGATGTCCCCTGGGATGCTGTATTTAAGCTCCCCACTCATGATTGTGCTTCTGAGTTCTCTTCCTGGATTAAAGCCAGTATCGAAGCTTTCATTCCCTCCAGGAAATTCAAGGTCAAACCGCGCTCCTCCCCCTGGTTCACAGCTGCTTACTCAGCCGCCATTGCCCATAGGAACCACTTCTTCCACCGTTTTCGAAGTGATATGTCCGACTCCAATAGACGTCTATTTACCTCTGCCCGCAACGAGTGTAAGCGTATCCTCGACGATGCCAAGTCACTATTTGCTGCTCGGATGAAGGAACGTATTGCATCCCGCAAATTTGGCTCCAAAGATTATTGGCGCCTCTGCAAGAGCGTCCTGAACAATAAAAAAACCCTCCATTCCTCCCATGTTCAATCAGTTTGAGGTCCTGACCACCTCTGCTGACAAGGCCGAATGCTTCGCTCGGAAGTTTTCTTCCAATTCTACGCTAGATTCTTCCGGGGTGCCCTTGCCCGATTTCCCTCCCAGAACTGAGGCCCTCCTGGACGGATTGCACATAACCCCGTCGTCGGTATTGGGCATTATTTCTAACTTAGATCACCACAAGGCTACTGGTGGTGACGGAATACCAGCCATTGTCCTGAAGAAATGAGCACCTGAACTGGCGCCTGCCCTCTCTAAATTGTACAACCGCTGCCTCAAGGAGTCCTGTTTTCCTGACTGCTGGAAGTCCTCAACCATTGTTCCTGTCTTTAAGAACTCTGGTGACCCCTCCGACCCTTCCAATTACCGTCCTATCAGTCTCCTACCCCTCTTCGGCAAAGTCTTCGAGGCCATTATCAACACCGAAGTGATTAATCACCTGATATCCCACGATCTGCTCTCCGACAAGCAGTATGGTTTCCGCTTTGCCCGATCTACTGCCGATGTGCTTATGGCCATCACTGAATTTGTCTACCAAACTATCCATAACAACGGTGAAGCTCGTGCCGTGGCCCTTGATATCTCCAAAGCATTCGATAGAGTTTGGCATGGCGGCCTTCTTCGCAAGCTCCAGGGTTATGGTATCACAGGTCGATTGTTTGACCTAATACAATCATTCCTGTCAAACCGGGATTTGAAGGTTGTTCTTAGTGGATTCATCTCCAGCTCCTATCCCGCTAACGCAGGTGTTCCTCAAGGCTCCATCCTAGGCCCTACTCTGTTCCTCATATTTATAAACGACCTTCCTGACGCCATAGACTCCCAAGTCGGCATCTACGCTGACGACACCACTATTTACTCCTGCCTCAAACACAAATCTAGTTAGGCGGACAAAGGTAACCTGGCAGCTCAAATTGAAAAGGACCTCCAATCGGTTGTGAACTGGGGTGAGAAATGGATGGTTAACTTTAACGCCTCTAAAACAAAACTGCTCTCTATTAACCACCACAAGGATCCATCCCTGCATCCCATTAGAATGTCTGATGACCAACTTCTCGAGAGCTCCTCCCTGCGGCTGCTCGGTCTCACACTGTCTGCTGATCTGAGATGGAACAAATACATCGAGTCAGTTGCATCAGCCACCACAAGGAAAGTTGGTTCTCTGTGCCGAGCCAGGAAATTTTTCTCCCCGGAATCGATCCTTCAAGTCTATAAATCGACCATTCGCCCTTGCATGGAGTATTGCTGCCATATATGGCCTGGGGCCCCTGCTGTTTGCCTCAGGGTTCTTGATAAGATCCAGAGACGGATAGGCAACGTGATTGGCCCTGATCTGTCATCTCGTCTACAGTCGCTCTCTCACAGACGCGATGTTGCCTCGCTCTGCCTTTTTTACAAGTACTTCCACGGTAATTGCTCTGAGGAGTTGCGTTCGCTTGTCCCCAGGCCTCGTGAATTTAAACGCCCCACGAGGCTGGCATCCTGCTCCCACCCCTACACCGTGGAAACTGTTAGATGTAGACGTCTCTTCTACTCCAATAGCTTCATGTCTCGCACATCTCGCCTATGGAACTCCCTTCCCTATTACTGTTTCTGTGACAAATACAATCTCCAACGGTTTAAGTGTAGCGTCAATCGACATCTCTAATTTTCTTGCAATCTTATTTCAAATGGTTGATACATTCCAGAAACTATTGGAAGCTGAATGAGATAAAAATCTTTTTTGTTGCCTTGATCTATCCACTTCCCTTCTCCACATCCTTTCATTTTTCATTCCTATCTGCTCTCGCTCCGGATCTTCTGTGGCCCCCTTTCCTTGATCGACCCACTGTCTTTCTCTTTCACCACATCCCCTCCCTTGCCACTCCTATCTGCTCTTCCTCCAACCCTTCTTTAACCCCTTGCGTGATAGTGGCCTCCGGCCTTGCTTTGGGTGATACGATTTAAAAAAAAAAAAAAAATTCCTGCCCCAGTTCACAACCGATTGAAAGTCCTTTTCGAGACGAACGGCCAGGTTAATTTTGTCAGCGACACTAGATTTGTTTCTGAGGCAGGAGTAAATGTTGGTGTCATCCGCGTAGATGCCAACTTGGGGATCTATGGCGTCAGGAAGGTCATTTATGAATATAAGGATCAGGGTAGGGCCTAGGATGGAGCCTTGCGGAACACCTGCGTTCGTGGGATAGGAGCTGGAGGAGAATCCGTTGAGAACGACCTTCAATTCATGGTTTGACAGGAATTATTGTATTAGGTCAAACAATCGACCTGTAATACCATAGCTCTGAAGCTTGCGAAGAAGGCCGGCATGCCAAACCCTATCAAACGCCACGGCGCGAGCTTCTCCGTTATTATGAAGAGACAAATTCAGTGATGGCCGTAAGCACATCAGCTGTAGATCGGGCAAAGCGGAATCCATATTGCTTGTCTGAGAGCAGATCATGTGATGTAAGGTGGTTAACCACTTCGGTGTTGATAAGGGCTTCGAAGACTTTGCCAAAGAGGGGTAGGAGACTGATAGGACGGTAATTAGAAGGGTCGGAGGGGTCGCCAGAGTTCTTAAAGACAGGAACAATGGATGAGGACTCCCAGCAGTCAGGAAAACAAGATTCCTTGAGGCAGTAGTTGTATAATTTAGAGAGGGCGGGCGACAATTCAGGCGCGCATTTCTTCAAGACAATGACTGGTATCCCATCTCCACCACTAGCCTTGTGGGGGTCTAGATTAGAGATAATGACCAATACCAATGACGGGGATATGTGTAACCCGCTCAAAAGGGCTTTAGTTCTGAGAGAAAAATCGGGTATAGGTACACCGGAAGAGTCAAAGAGTTGTTTTGAAAGAAAATTTCCGAGCAAAGCATTCAGCCTTGTCGGCAGAGGAGGCCAGGACCTCAAACTGGTTGAACAGAGGAGGTATAGAGGGTTTGCAATTGTTCAGTCGAATTTGCGAGACTTAGCTTCGTTGAGGACACGCTTACACTCGTTACGGGCGAAGGCAAAGAGGCGTCTATTGCAGTCGGACATATCGCTACGAAATAGGTGGAAGAAGTGGTTCCTATGGGCAATGACGGCTGAGCAATCAGCGGAGAACGACGGGGAGGAGCGCGATTTGACTTTGAATTTTCTTGAGGGGATGAAAGCGTCAATTCCAGCTTTAACCCAGGATGAGACCTCTGAAGCACATTCTTGAACGGGGAGCTTAAATACAACATCCCAAGGGACATCGCGGAGGAAATCACGGAACGAGTCCCAGTCAGCTCATTGGTAGCAGAACGAGGTTCGGGTGGTAGCATGCTCTTTGCAGGGGGTGGGGTTGAAGGAGATGTTAATAGACACTACCACATGATCAGAGTTACCAAGAGAGCAGAGCTGCGTGGCACTACAAGACTCGGGGATGGAGGTAAAACACAGATCGAGAAGAGAGGCCTTACCGTCTTGGTTGTAGGCAAAACGCGTGGGGAAGTCAACTATCTGCGTGAGGGATTGAGAAACTGAAAAGTTAATTGTGTGTATGCCTGCGAGGTCAGTAGTAGCATTCTGAAGCCACTTGTTATGGTGGGCGTTAAAATCGCCAAACACAAATATGTGAGCGTACGGGTAGAGAGAAAGAGCCTTGTCTATGCTGTCAGAAACGACATCAAGTATTCCACAGTCCTGAGAGGATGGAGAGCAATAGAAGAACAAGAGATAGCTTACAGCATTGAGAAGAGATAGCCGGAGACACATGTACGAATGGTCCGGAGATTCGAGAGAGAACTCTCTAGCCAGAGGGAGTTGGTCCTTAACGTAGATACCAAGGCCATGCATGTTGGTTAGAGAGTCTTTTCTGAGGAGAGGAAGGTAGCCAGGGATCGAGAGTTCAGAGGAGGGGATAGATGAGTCAAGATTGGTCTCACACAGAGCCAGCATGTCCGGGCAGTTTGCAGTGAGGAAAGATTCCACACTGTATAAATTGGTTCTAATGCCATGGATGTTGGAGAATGAGATGTTGAGGGGTTTAGGTGATTTTTGAAGGGCTGGTTTAAGGTTTACTTTTTCGATCTTTGTAAGTCATCATGTGGAATTATGGTTGGAAGATGAGAAGGCCTGAGTTAAAAGAAGCCGACGGTTATCGGCCGTGACGTGGGCAGAGGGAATTGGGCACAGCTTGCATCTTAATGTGGCCTCAGGGTTGCCCACCGGAGGTGACTGCAGGGACACATTTCCATGCGCGACATGGCACTACAGACACCCCGATATTATACAACTGTTGATCAGAGCAGCCGCTCAAGACGCTACGCAAGAGTTAGGGCTCCTAAGTACCAGTCGGAAACAGCAACCAGGGAACTGTCAACCGTGTACCCTCAGAATGAAGAGGTATATGTATGCACACCTTGTTTCTTGTTTAGGAAGGGGTTCCCGGAATGCATGGGTGGGCCCGTAGTATAAATATGGTGCTCAGCATGTGACGAACGGTTTCTGTATACCGGAATGGTGTTGTAATTTGAGAATATCTTTGTAACAGATCCTGCATTCCGTTGGCTTCAGGTAGAGTTGCGCTGATACATGTGCTCGAAAAGATAGATGCAATTCCTTTCCTGGTAATGTTGGTCGTTTTATCCTCCAAGGAAAGGGAAGACATATTAACGCACAAGTTAAATTGGGCGAGGAAATCCGCTCCTAGGATCGATGTTCGAACTTGGGCTATCGTGAATTCCCACGGAAAAGATCGCCTAAATCCCAGATTTAGGGTTAACGAGGTTTCACCATATGTCTGGATTGAAGATCCATTCGCCGCTTGTAACGTATAATCCGTCTTTCTAGTCAACATATTAGGCTTGGCTGGTATTACACTAATTTGTGCCCCAGTGTCCACTAAAAACAAGTAGCTGGAGTTCTCACCTCGGATGTAAAAAGAGACGATTTTTGGCATCCCTCCGGCAGCAAGCGTCTCTACTTGTTGCCGGGATAGTCGTTTCCCGACTGCTGTGTGTTGTTATCCTTAGCTGCGTTCATGTCGAAGTTACACGGTTTTGTACAATGCGTGTTGTCCGTATTTAAAATGATACCAACAGGTATTAAATATAGGCCTGCTTCTGGATGTGGAACGTGATCTTCGCCTAGTATGATGTGATGGACGTGATCGTCTAGTGAAATTGTTGGGTGTGCGATTTTGCTGATGCATAGCGGTTTGTAGAGCTTGTAACTGTGAGGTCAGCTCGGCTATACAATCTTTAATTTTCGATAACTCTTGTGAGTCACCGACCGAAGAGACAAGAGGTTGTAAAGGTGTCGCAGAAGCAGTTCCCGGAGGTTTATTCTCATATATTTTGTCCGCGATTTCTGCCAATCGCTGTGACACTAATATTTGCGACGTTTGTGGGCTCAGTTTATCCATCCATAGTTTACGGAGGACTGTGTCAGACATGGTATTGTCACCTAGTAAGACTTTCATCTTTCTAAGCAATTGGGAAGGTTTATAGTGTCCTAAATGAAGATTATTAAACAAGTCGTGCAACCGACGTTCCTCTGATTCGCCCGTGCGGTATAGTATAGCATCTTTCAAAGTATCATACGGTTTCTCCGCCGGCACTTCGCTGAGGAGGTCTGCTACCTCTAATGCTACATCTGAAGGAATTTTCTCAACTACAAAAGCGTAATGGACATGTTGGGACATGATCTTTCTTGCATTAAAAATTGTGTTTAATTGCGCAAACCACACTTGAACGTTGGTGTGGTTGTACGTCGCTTCAATGTGTTCGATGGTAGAATGTTCCATTGTTTTCGTTTAAAACGTGACAAAGTATTTCTCTGATAAAATGCTGTTTTTAAAATATTGCTTTGCACATTTGAACTTCGGGGTCACCAATTTATAGTAGGTCGGCCAATCTGTATTGGTTATAAATACAAATAAAACTGATCCTCTATTATTTTTACAATATCAAATGTAACAAAGACAACAACAGGAGAAATAATCAAGTAGAAGAAATTGTGAATTTGTTCAACAATAAATATTTTTTATAAACACAACGAATACATAATATATTGTGCAAAAGTTGTTAAACACATTAGAGTTCTTTGGTGTGTGATACTGAAAGAATTTAAGTTGCTGTACTGTATGTGTGAAAATGAGAAGGTGTAGTTAACTATATTTGTTGTTATAGGAAAATTAAACAGTTGTTTTTTGTATTAAATAGAAAAAAGTATTGTTCTTGACTCACTGATTGTTATAGAGTTATCGCTCTTTTACCGGAGATTCTTGTTGTGGAATAGAATATTTTGTGGGAGTGAGCGTTAAGCCTGGAATTGGTTGACAAGATTTGTTGTGTTGAAGAATTTAGTTCGTCTCCTTTGCTGTGTTGATTTCCAATGAAGTCAAGTGAATTGATTCAATATTTTAAGTGCCCACTGACCAAGTCGCGTCGAAGTTTCGTTTTTATTAGTTCTCTTGGTCACGTGTGTGTGTGTGTGTGTGTGTGGCGGGGGGGGGGGGGGGCTCGTGAACATGCTTACATTTTATGGCGTCAACTAGAGGTCAAAATTTGGGTCGGTACCTTCGGACGTAATTGACGACACCTAATTAATATTTTACAACCAATCAAAATGCATCAGTTGTTATACTTGGTTGGGAGCCTCTATGTGTTTAACAAAATTTAAGATTTTAAAAAAAATGTCGGAATCTGATTCTACAGATTAAACTTTTTAGTGGATCGGGCCGACCGAAACCCATACTGCTCGTCGCTGAAGAGTTTGTTCTTTTCTAGGTGCTAGACGACCTACTTATTCATTATGGAATCAAAAAGCTTACTGATGACTCTGAGGAGACTGACAGGTCTGTACTGGGAAAGCGAAGGGTTTTTGAAAACCGGGCATACGTTTGACAATGGGGCATGAGGCGTTGATACCGGTTTAAGAAAGTAGCATCAGGTCTGGTTTAGATCGGAAAAGATAATGTTCCACTTCTAGAAAGTTGGAACGCAGACCCCTCACGTTAGTGTAGGAGATGGTGTACGAGGGGTCTACTTTGTTTATTTTGAGTTTGTGTTTGTGGTGTGGTGTCCTCCTTCTAAAGAGTCTATGTTAGACTATAAGATTAGTCACATAGTAGGCTTCGGGAAACGGTGAATAGATTGAGCGCTAGTTTATTCGATACACTCGTGTAATACTCTTCTGGTGTACTTACTGTTTAATATACGATATATCTGCGAACCTGGTTTTTGTTATTACTTAACCATTTACTTGGTCACAAGATCTTGGCGACGAAGGATTCGAAGAAACGGACTTCACATTAAATCATACAATTTTTTTTTTGCCAGTACCTACAACAGTGGTGAAGAAAGGAATTTTAATCCAACTCTACGACAAAAGTGTTAATTACAACACTGACAATGAAAAAAAAGAAACTCTTCAAACAAGAGGGTTTCTCCAAGTTCAATTCAGTGGTTGGGAAGAAGGTTGGTGAACCTTGTTATTTTTTCCATTCCAACAAATCAGAAAAAGAATTGTACAAGTCAAACAGACTTATTGTTTTCGCTGATAGGGTAAAGTAAAAATTTACCCCCTCTTCCGATTTTAAATTTTTCAGTAAAAGAATCGTACAAGTCAAACAGACTTATTTAAAAGGGCAAAGAGAAAATTTTCCACCCTCTCATTTCTTAGTTTTACGCAATAAAATGCACGAATTTAAAAGTGTAATGCCAGAGTTGTTGAAACACCAACAAGAACAACAACTACTGTTGGAACATAAATATCAAGAAAGACAGAAACATCAACAGGAACAACATTTGCTGTTGGAACAGAAATATCAAGAAAGACAAGAGGAATTCCAACGAGAACAAGCAGAATACCAGAATGAGGAATTCAGGTGAGACAACAGAAACTGGAAGAAGTGTTCCTTCAAACACAGAATGAGCAAAAGCATTTGTATATGTCCATAAACAAAAACAAAATGAGGACAGCGATAACGCGTTCTCTCAAAACGCTATATGGAGTGCTATTAAAAACTTCACATTTGCACCTGAAGAAAAAATTACATTCGCTTCGTACTTTAAACGTTACGAGGACTTATACAATACGGATTGTGCAAATTGGGCTGGCCATTAAAAGGTTCGCCTACGCCTCAGGAAATTAGGCACAGCAGAATATACTAAGTTTGTTAACTATATTTTGCCCAAGAAAACCGGCGACTTGAAATTTAAAGAGGTGGTTTAATCATTAACAGAACTCTTCAGTCCAATAACATCACTGTTCCACAAGCGTTTGAAATGTATGAATCTCACTCGCAAAGAAGACGAAGATTATACTACTTTTGCGAGTGTAGTCAATAAACACTGCGACGAATTCAAATTGGCAGAGTTAAGTGCCAATAATTTTAAATGTTTAATTTTCGTCCAGGGTTTGATTTCAGCGAAAGACGCCGAAATACGTCTTTGGGTACTCAACAAACTTGAAAACAAGCCCGACGTTACTTTACAGCAAATTGCCGAAGATTGTCAACGTTTCGTGAGCGTCAGAGAGGATTCGAAAAACTTCGAACAGAGTAGCGTGGCTCTGATTAAAAAAATACACCGAAGAAAAATTTTTAAAATACGCCAACCAAAGAATAGTTACTTTGCCTTCAAGACGATGTTTCGGGTGTGGTCATTTACAGTGGTATAGAGATTGTCCTTCTAAACATAAAAAATGTTTTAATTTCGATAAAATGGGACATAAAATTTCCCACTGCAAGATTAAGAACAAGACAAAAAAAAGTGTTGTAAAAATTACCAAGTTTGATGAACCAGAAAGTCGTGACATCAGGAAATATATTGAAGTGCAAATATTTAACAAAAATATAAGGCTACAGCTTGATTCGGGTTCAAACTTATCCATAATAAATTATCAAACATGGAAAAAATTGGGTAAGCCGACTTTGTTAAGAACGAATCGAATAGCTAAAAGTGTAACTGGCGATCCTATTGAGTTTATGGGCGAACTTATAACGAACGTGTCATTTAAAGGTAAAACTAAAAGCGTATATTATGAAGAATACGAGTAATTTGTTCGGGACTCACTGGTTAGAACAGTTTCAACTTTGGGATATGCCTATTAACTCATTATGTCAAAAAGTCGAAAATTCGAATGACGAAGCAAAAAAGTTGAGAGGCGAACTTAAAAAAAATTTCCAGACGTTTTCAGTGGAGGACTAGGAAAATGCACAAAAATGTCTGCTAAGTTTGAGTTTTTTAAGAAAAAACGTAACGTTCCATTTGCCTCGTTAAATCAAATTGACGAAGAATTGAATTGACTTGAGGAAATGGGAGTTCTGGCAAAGGTTGAATATAGGGAATGGGCATCTGCCACAGTTTATATTAAAAAAAGAGCAAAGAAATCCATGTATGTGCTGACTTCTCTACGGGGATGAACAGCGCCCTTAAAGGATCACCATTATCCCCTTCCAAGTCCAGAGGAGATATTCGCTAAGCTCAGTGGAGGAAAATATTTCTCTCAGATCAGCTTAAGCGTCGCATATCTACAAATACCCGTGGACGAGGAATGCTCGAAGTTCTTTTGTATAAACACCTACAAGGGATTATACAATTTTTTAAAACTTCCGTTCGGGGTTAAGGTCGCTCCTTCCATTTTTCAACAGGTCATAGACACGATGTTAAATGATCTGGATTTTGCGGTGACCTATCTCGATGACGTCCTAATGAAAAGCGAGAGCATCGAGGAACTCAAATCGCACATTTGGTAGGCATTCAGGAGAATCCAGGATTACGAATTCAAATTAAAAGACGAGAAGTGTGATTTTTTCTTAGAGAGGATTAAGTACTTGGGGCAAATAATTGACAAAGACGGAAGACGTCCCGACCCAGATAGGCCAACGGAGATAAAGAATATGCCAGCACCAGAAAATGTTTTTTAGGTCTTGCCAATTATTACAACGTTTTTGTACCAAGAATGCAGTTTGAGAGCTCAAAAGGCAAAAAAAAAAATAGGAAATTGACGGAACTTTTAGAAATTAACCCGAAAAACAAAAGATATTGAACATCTTTCATGTCATACCATGTCAACAGAAAGAGGAAAAGAATGCGTAAAACCCATCTCCTCGCTTATGAACTTTGAATTGCCAGAAAAGCACAACACGCATTGGATTATTGGAAATTATTATCATTTAAAAAAAAATTGTAAACGTAATTTCTGTATATAGCTTTTTCAAAGTGGTTGTTTCTGTTTTTTTGTTTGTTTGTGGAAAAGGATTGAATAAAAAGTATTGTGTGGTAATTATAAAAAAACGACTGCATACGTAGTCAGGCTTGAAAAGTGGGGTGGTTGTGGTGTCCTCTCTCTAGAGAGTCTATGTCTGCCTACTATAAGATTAGTAGGACAGAAGGCTTCGCGGAACGGTGAATAGATTGAGCGGTAGTTCATTCGATACACTCTCACTAGTCGTGTAATACACTTCAGGTGTACTTACTGTTTAATATACGATATATCTGCGAACCTGACTTTTGTTATTTATTAACCATTTACTTGATCACAACAGTTTGATAGTTTTGTTCATTTGTATTTTTATTGTTTCATGTGTGGATTGGTTGGTGGAAGACTGGTAGACAGACACACCCACAGGATTCACATATATAGATAATCTGGTGAGAGTCGTCCAGAGATACAGCCGTGGCAGTACCCTTCATCATGGCATCAAGAGGCCCCACCAAAGACTACTGCACGGTCCAGAAACAATTCACAAAATGGCAATACAGAAAATCATGGAGAATTGTGTTTAAAAACAGCCATATCGACCTTGCGAACCGAACGCTCCTCTGTGTCCCAATCGGTTATGGCACGTCAGGCTATAGACGGTTCCGTATGGGATACAGGTCCGATTCCTGTCGGAGGACGCATATTTTCTATGAAAATTTCTCGGACATTCAGGCCGGTAAATGTTGTTAATACTGTTTATTATAAACAGAGCATTTACTTAAATATGTGTATCTATAAAAAGAACGTAAAAACATAAAAAATGTCTTAAATAATTGTCGGACTCGTCCATTTCATAATATATATATATATATATCCAAGTATAGGATTGGTGTATACGGAATAAAATCCAATAACCAACAATTGCTATTCTTAAAAGAGTGCTCAATACAGAGTAGAGCAAATATAATTATTTATTTAAAAATTATAACATAAATATGTTATAAAATCACTACAAAAATAGCCAATTTGTTTCAAAACCTCTGGTATCTTATCAAGTGATGATGTTGAATGTAGAATAAAGGGTTTTAAAAGGTTCAAATTAATTAACGCCCCTCATAAGGGGAAAACGCTGTTACATAAGCTGGAATGACCAATCAAAATACAAGTATACGGGAATTCAAAAAACTTGACAACGAAGTAAGGTTATCTATTAAATGCTTTAAAGTTGGGATTATACTAAAATAGTATTTATTCTAACCAATAAGAATTAAATTATATGATAAAATTTGAAATTAAAATTAAAAATTAAAAATTTCCCATTTTAAAATCTAAATATAATCTCTATTAAAAATTATTATGGACTTTTACTGTACTTTATCGTCAATAAGATAATATTGTTTGAATATGTGTAGGTTTATGTATGTATATACCTATTTTTATGTGCGTGTGTATATATGTGTGTGTGTGTGTGAATGGATATGTATGCGCGTATATATGTTTATATTGGTGTATGTTTAAATTTACGTTTGTATGTTTTATATATATATATATATATATATATATGCGTGTGTTTGTACATGTGTCTGTCTATATGTATGTTCTTATGTTTAGTTTATATACGTGTATGTATACATACATATATTTATGTATATATATATATATGTATGTATGTGTGTATTTGTATGTATGTGTATGTATGTATATATATTTATATTTGGTTTGTTTATTTTTTACGTTGCTGTGTGGGTTGATATATCTATGCTTGCTTCTGTATGTGCATATATGCATATGCGTATATGTATATGTGTAGATATATATATATGTCTATGTGTGTATGTGTATATATGTATATATGTGTGTATATATTTATCAATAGGTAGGCTTTTCTGTGCTTCTGTCTGTAGTAATGAATGTGTGTACACTGTACACATATATCTGTAGGTAGTTCTTATTTTCTTTCACCTAATGTACAATAAGACGTATATAGACATATATGAAAAATATATATTTTTATATATATTTGTGTGTTTGGAATTTTTGTTTTTTATATATTAGATGATGTTATTTTTATACGTATATATCTATTTTAATATCCCTTCTTTCCCTATTCTTTGTTTCTCTGTTCTATTTGACCATTTTTATCTATGTATATTTACCCGTATAAGTTATATTTTAATAAGTGGTTAGAATTCATTTAATAACACTTTCAGTCTTGAATATTTCTCGGTTGTTGTATCGGAATGTCTAGGTCAATGTATGTGGATGTATGTACATGTATTTATCGGTGTCTATGTGTATAGAAACTTGCATGCATATTTAATTGTGTATGTATGTGTGTGTTCTGTTTTTTTTAAGGGTCGTGATGATGTTTCCTGTCTCGTCACTTTTTTGTGTGTGTATATATCTAATATGTCTGGGTGCTTATGTATTATAATCTGAGTGTGTATGTATTGTCTTTCGCAAGATGTCATCATCCCACCCCTACACTTGGAATTAAAATGTATCCATGTTATCATAAAGTTAAGAGTAGTCGATCTTACCTCTATTCTAACGTAACTTCAACGAAAACAAAATAAATAGAATAACATATGTATTTTTCTGTTTTCCTCAGTAATTTTATAATTTTAAACTTAATAGAAATTAAATTTAGATTTTAAAATGGGTAATTTTTTTTTTGTTTTAATTTCAAATTTTATCATATAATTTAATTCTTATTGGTTAGAATAAATTCTATTTTAGTATAATCCCAACTTTAAAGCATTTAATAGCTATTATAACCTTACTTCGTTGTCAAGTTTTTTGAATTCCCGTATACTTGTATTTTGATTGGTCATTCCAGCTTATGTAACAGCGTTTTCCCCTTACGAGGGGTCGTTAATTAATTTGAACCTTTTAAAACCCTTTATTCTACATTCAACATCATCACTTGATAAGACACCAGTGGTGTTGAAACAAAATGGCTATTTTTGTAGTGATTTTATAACATATTTTTGTTATAATTTTTAAATAAATAATATATATATATATATATATATATATATATATATATATATATATATATATATATATATATATAATGATAGCTGGCCACTTGTATTCTAGGATACCCGTTATTAGGGCGGATAGCCAGTGCCTATTGCAGACGCTTGCTCAGGCACATTTGTGTTTGTTCAACACTCACAGAGCGAACATGTGGTTTATACTGCAACTATGCTAAGCAGACCTTACTTACAGTTTCTGGGAGAGAGCGTGTTATCGAGTATGATCAACAATCTGAACACGGTCAGCACGCTCGAACCCTCGGTCACGATTACATGTGACTTCTTATTAGGGTTCCGTCTACCCAAATACGAATACTTGAAAGTATTTACTGAATAGATGATTCCGTATTTAGTTTTAATAATTTGTGAAATTTTTAATTTTGAGCTATTATATTCATAATTATGGATTTTTCTAAAAATTGGTGCAGTCCAAAGTTTTTCGCCCCACCCCCTTAAAGAAATATGAAATAATAATGCTCTATGGCAATTGTAATGTTTTTCTTTTTCTTTTTTCTCAATTTAACATTTCATACAAACGTCCTTTGAAAATGAAATAGCATTGACCTGATTCAAGGTGATGGATATACAACACTTTCGAAGCTTTAAATGTTCCTAGATCGACAATTCGTAACATTAACAAGAAGTACAACGAGACTCATTGTATTGAGATTAAGGACTGATAGAAAACGGTTAATTTGAGAGAATGGAAATGAAAATTGTTACATATGTCTCGAAGGACGACAAAGAACATGTAAACACATCAGGGGTGAATGTATCGACGAAGGCAGTTACTAGATGCTTTCATCGAGCACGACTTCGATCTTGTCGCCCAAGGAAAACTCCCTTGCTTAAGGCTAAACTAAAATACAGATTAGCTTATGCATCTTGATATATGGGAGTAAATATTGTTTTATGATCAGATGAAACCAAACTAAAATTATTTGATGACATGAACTATCGTTATATATGGAGGAAAGCGAATGAAGCTCACAAACGAAAACAATAGCCACCTCTCTACAATTAAGCACGGTAGTGGGATGTTTCGTTGCTTTTGGCCCAGGACAACTAGTGAGAATACAGGGTATCATGGATAAAGAGCACTATTTGGCTATTCTTAAAAATTATATCAAATAAAGTGCACGAAAGCTGTCTTTGGAACGTCACTGGACGCTCCAATATGACAATGACCCGAAACACACGGCACAAATTGTTACAAAATACTTAGATGGTAACAAAATTAAGGTATTGGTGTACCCTACACAAAGTCCTCACCTAAATCTCATAGAAAATTGATGGGCATATTTGAAGAAAATGTAAGTCAAGTCCTTCAAATTTGGAAGAACTAGAAGCTATTGCCAAGGAAGAATAGAGCAAAATACGTCTCAGCGTGTGTAGGGATCTTGTAAGGAATTATCAAAAATGATTAAAGTATAAAGGTTACGCAATTGATTATTGAGGCAAGAAGACCAATAATTAAGTCCTATGTTTAATGTTTTTGGTGTTTTTTGTATTATTGTTTGACATTAAAATATAAATTTTGTTGTGGGGATGACTTCACATTCTTTCAAATCCACTATTTCATCATTTGTGGAAAAAATGCATATGAAGTTTCCATGAGAATTTTAGCTATTACAGCTTTATCTGTAATTATGGAAATGGGGTGAATAATTCTGTCCACAACTATATATATATATATATATATATATATATATATATATATATATATATATACATATATACGTGTGTGTGTGTGTGTGTGTGTGTGTGTATGTGTATGTGTGTGTGTGTGTGTGTGAAGAAATAAAATAATAAGTGATTTCTAAAAGGGTTTGTTTGGGGTCAAATCAGAAATATAGATTACCGTCATTTTGGTTACATCTTTTGGAAGTCCTTCAGGCATTTCACCGTCAATATTAATGCATTTCACGGCTGTCCCAATGCACTCGCAATTATCCACATGAAGACAATTGTGCATCCCACTACAAAGTGCCAGGTGAAGGGTTAAGAAAATGATTAAGCCATCAGATGTCAGCAATTTCTTTGAGAAAAATCTGAAATAGAAATGAGGCCAATGACATTAAATCAAATAATTGCTCCATTACCCACCATGTATCTGTTGTAAATTATGTTTGCAAAAATAGCACAAGAATAATTAAAATACATTGAAGCTTTTATTATATTTGGAAATTTTGCTGATCTGTAATTTTATTTGTTCTGTCAGAAAACATCTGTTTGCAAGTTGTGTCGTCCTGGAGTCTGCTGTATTTGAATTTATGCATTGCTTTGAGGTTCTTTAATTCCTGTATTTTAGTCTGAGTATCTGAGTTGGTTCTACACTCCTCAATCCTCTCCTTTATATAACGTGTCCTCTTAGGACGTAGGCGATCATGGCTCTCCACAATTTCCTGTCCTTTGTAGTTCTTAAAATGTTTGACTTTCTGCTATTTCTCTTAAACCCTGTTCCGCCATTCATTTACTCAATCTCATTATGTTAATCGTTGTTTTTCTCTGTTCCTCTTGTCTTTAATCTGTCATGTGAGTATCAGATTTTCCAAGCCCTCTTTCCCGATTCTGTGCTCTAAAGAATTCAACTATCTCTTCCTGGTGTTAAGTATTAGTTTCCTTTTTGTTTCCATTTTCTCTAAAACTTCATCGTTGCTCACATATTCAGTCCATGTTGTCCTCAGCATCTTTCCGTAGAACCACATTTCTGTTGCTTCAAGTCTCTTCTTCATCTTTGAGGAGATTGCCCAGTATTCACTGCCATATAGAAGGACAGATATCCCATAACAGTTCAGTACTCTTAAAAAGAAATTTCACTGGCAAACGACACCCATCAAGTTGAACGAGAGAAATTTATTCGCCTAGATTCTATTCTTTCTCCTCTCTCTCTCTCTCTCTCTCTCTCTCTCTCTCTCTCTCTCTCTCTCTCTCTCTTCGTGTTTCTCTTACTCTTAACTGCTTTTGTTTACATATATAGTATTACATTTCTTTTTATTTTACGATTCAGAGCAGATTTTCACCGCAAAAAGATGCTCAAATTTCTCATAGAAATTTATGGTGCCACTTTGACACCAGAAAAACAAACTTTTAATCAGAATTCGAAGGTTCTCAAAAGGATTTAAAAAAATAATTTTACATGAAAAAATTCTTTGGTCTTTCTTCTTAATAATAACACATATTTTGACGATAAACTTCGTTTTAGTAAGTATTCGTTTTTTTTTCATCATGTATGCTCATTTTTTAGCGAATCTTTGGAAGTAGCTACATTAACATATTCAGAAGCCTGACAATCCAAATTTATGCGTACAACTAAATAATTCTAAAAATACTCATACACACGTTCACGCTATAACTGCCACATGCAATCAAACATATCTCGATAATACTCATCATGATTGCATGACATGTACCAACTGATTCATAAGCATAAGAAAAGTATGATAATGATGATAATTTGTTCTATCAACAATAAGCTTTTATGGTGATGATGGCTATGGTAAATAGCCAGTCACAAAGTATTCTGGATAATTTCTATAAAATTTTTTGCATAGTTTAATAAAATCGCAAATATACACAAGGACTATTTATATTTTCCAAAAATCCCAAATTAGTCATCATCCTGACAGATTTTTTTTTCTTCTTAGCCCAGATGAAACACCTATGCTGTCTTCTTCCAAATATCAACAGTGAAGTAACTGGTTCAAAAAGACACTCCCTTGTTTCATTATTTTAAATTATTACAATTAGATTTTCATGACGTTATCCTTCCATCAACAACAGCGTGAGCAGATTTTTGCTTTGTATTAAGAAAATTTCCTTTATGTCCTGTCAAAATTCAGCTGGCGACAACGATGTTTTCATTTGTTCCATCATGGCAACGTCAATGTAGTGCATATTAACTGGAGTGCTGTGACAAGTCAGGCCTATACCCATGTTTCATATATTGCAAAAAAGGCATGTACAATAGGAAGAACTGCTTGAAATATCAGGAAAGCTGCATTTACACGGGAAAGACATTCGAGTAATTCATAACTTCTGCTAGAGAGTTTGCATACGGGTAGAGAACGAGTTTATTGAATACATAAAAATAAAAACAGGATTAAGACAAAGATGGGTTTTCACACTAAATTTATTTAACCTGTACAACGTGACAATGTTACGATAATTAGAAGATCTATCAAAATTTATTATGAGTGGACATAATCATAATAAGATCAAATACACAGATGACACTGTGTTCATGACAAATTCAGAAAGAAAACTGAAAGATTAAACAAAAGAAAATCAAGAAGAAAGGACTAATCATTACTTGTAAAAAGACTGAATGCATGTTTGTCAGCAAAAGAAACAGCTGAAGTTGCGATCTACGTATTGGGGGCGTTAAAATCAAGCAGAACTCGAAGGCGCATGCCAATAGCAGAAGTTGCTTTTCTAAAACTAAGCAAAGTATTAAGAGATAGAAAATGCCCTTAGAATCAAAGTAAAGTGTGCTGAGTTCCTATGTATTATCTAATATCTTATAGCGGTGAATGTTAGACAATTTCTTTACAGACGAAAAAGAGATCCGAAGGGGCGAAGATCTGCATGGGCAGAACATGTGAGTAACAAAGAGAATACAAAGACAATGCGGCTAACAAGAAAGATATAGTTGAAATGTTTGGTACACATAATGGAGGATCGGAGAATTTAAAAGTCACATGACACTGAAGTAAAATGGCGTGAAGTAGGGGGAAATAGCGTGTAACATACTTGACTGGTCTGAATGAATGGATGGTATAATATGAACAAAGAGAGACAAGATTTACTTAGAGCGAAAAAAAAAAAGACTGAATGTTGTGGACAGCGTTGATCCTCGTCTCAGCCTCCCCCTTAGCAAACCTTTTGAAGCTATAATCAACAAGAAGTTTGTTGACAATCTCAATAGGGAAAAACTCTTGAGTGACAAGCAGTATGGATTTCGATCTGCTTGGTCCACTGCTGACATCCTAACTGTGATTACTCACAGAATCAGTGCGGTACTAAACAACAAATACATCTCAAGGACAATCGCATTATCAAAGGCTTTTGACAAGGTGTAACATAGAAGGTTACTGCACAAGATCTCTAGCGATGGAATCACTGGAAGAGTTATCTCAATTATCAAGTCCTTCCTAACGGTAATGAAGGTAGTTGCTAACCGTCAGTCCTCCGAGGCCCAAGCGATCAACATAGGCTCGCTTCTCGGTTCAACCATTTTTCTACTTTACAGAAATGATCCTGCTAAGAGTATACTCCAATCATTTGTGAATACAGTAGTGCCTTGAGATACGAGCCTACCGACATACGAGTTTTTTTTAGTTTAAGTTAAGCATCCTCTAGTTGGCGCAAAGTGACACTATGGGTCCATAGAAAGAAAGTGGTGAAAAGCCGAAACGTATGATTTCGTTTGAGGTAAAGCGGGAAATTATAAAAAAAACATGATGAAGATGTACGAGTAATGGATTTGGTGAGGCAGCATGAGCGTTCTACATCGACGATAAATAAAAAAATTATAAAATTTAAAAAATTAAAAAATTAGTTATAGGAATGAATAAAATGTAAATGTTTTAAAAAATTTTTAAATTAAGTGATAAAGTTAGTCTTCGGTATCGTAGACTTGAATAGGTTAGCCGTTGCTAATCTAGCTGCTGTTGTCGCCCTCACTCTCTCCCTCTCTCCCTCCCTCACCTCTCTCTCTCTCTCCTCCGCCAGTTTGCCTATGACTCGTCTGAACTTCATAGTTTAGTACTGTCTATTTCTTTACAATTTGTTTTTCTCTTTTATTTTATTGTTTTTAAACTACATTTCTTGTTTATTCACACTTTTTTGCTTGTAAGAAACCCACAAATGCAAAAATAGGGGTGAGTTTTAGGATAATAAAGGAGATTTTTTGAGGCCTGGAACGGAAATATTCCTATTAATTTCAATGAGGAAAATTGATTTGAGATTCGAATTTTGTTAGTTACGACCACCGTCTTTGAAGGAACTAGACTCGTATCTTAAGGTATTACTGTAACTTCCAAAACTCTAGATGTACCAGGGCCTGGTAGCCGATCTCCTCTCTGACGTACAAGGGTCGGTTGAAAATTTCTTAGGCTGACCAAGATACTCATGAATTGTGGTAAAACGAAGTTTATTATTCAATATAGCCCCCTACACTTGCGGTCCACGCGTTTCTTCCGTTGGTGTTACAGTGCTTGCATCCTATTGATGAAGAAACTTTCATCCGTTTGGTAAAAAAGTCATCAACGGCAGATTTGATGTCATCATCAATGCGATACTAGTTTCCAGACAAGTGTTTTTTCATATAAACAGATGATAATCACATGGGGTTAAATCAGGAGAGCAGTTCAAAGCTGCAGTTACGCACATCAGCCATTGAAACCAAGAAGCATTGGAGCATTGTCCTGGTGAAACAAGACCCCTTTCGTCAGTTTTCCTGTGTATTTGTTTTTGATAGCCTTTCGTAACTGCCTCAGCAAGTTGGCATAGTACTTTCCTTTGATGGTGTGACCCTTTTGAAGATAGTCAATAAACACAATGCCTTTTATATCTCAAGAAATTGAGGTCATCATCTTCCCTTCTCGTTTCGACCATGACATTCTTCAATTGGATCTACCTCAAACACTGTCAGATTTTCCCGTAATGTACGCTTTTGATCAGATGTCAGAAAACGTCGAACCCATCGAGCAGAAACCTTCGTCATGCCAAGTTCATTGTGCAGAATATTCTCAACTCTATCATGGAATCTGCTAATAGCATTGGCTATTTGATTTATAGTCAATCGCCTGACATCAATCATCATGTGGTGAACAATCAATGTTTTCCTCGGTGGTGGCAGTTACAGGACATCCAGACCTTGGATCATCATCAAGATTCTCCCTTCCCCTCCTAAATCAACTGTCCATTTTTAAACTGTTGATAAAGCTGGAGTGTCATCTCCTAATGTAGCATCCATGTCAGCATGAATGTCCTTGGGAGCTAAACACCTTTTTGTAGGTGCCAAATTTTCTCCATTTTCAAGAAAAGTCACTACTAATTATTTTGAAGTATTCTTTGAACATGCAATGGAAAGAAACAATTTAGTTATAAAGAGTTGAAATTAATGCTCGAAAGATTTTACAGCTCTAGCATTACTCCTTCATAGTCAGCCTATGAACTCTTCAATCCATCCTCGTAGCTTTAACAGTTCGGTGGGAGACAAACTGGCTAATCACATTCAATGCCTCGAAAACCAAACTAGTCATTACCGAACCGACCTTGAATTTTCACCTATCGCGATGAACGAGTATTCTCTCAAGGAGGCCCCGTACATTGAGAGCCTATTGGTTCAACCCAAACCTCAAGTGCAACACGTACATAGATACTGAAAAATATCGGTTTTCTGTACCGCTCAAGTAAGTACCTTACTCCTCCTGTTATTCTCTACCATTACAAGAGCCAGATCAGGACGGAAATGGAATACTGGTGCCATATATGTGCGGTAGAGACTCAGTCTTCACTTTCCAGTCTAGATAGAGTTCAAAAGCGTCTCCACGTTCTTGTGGGTGATGAATTATTTTCCACTCTACAGACCCTTTCTCACAGACGAAACGTTGTAAGCCTCTCGCTGCTCTATCGCTATTTCTATGGAAAGTATTTAAACGAGCTACATTTCTTAGTTCCACCAGTTCTAACTTCCATGGCTAAGACTCGCCATGCTACGCACATTGTAACGAACCACTCCTATTCACTTTATATTCTATTAGTGAGATGTAAGTTCCACTCGAGCAGCTTCTTCCATGAACCGCTGCTTTGTGGTACCGACTCCCAAGAGGATGCTTCCCTGGTCACTACAATTTTAACCTGTTCAAGTCTAGAGTTAACCGTTATCTTCCCACATATCCCCATAAACTGTACTTCTTACTGTATATGTATCTACATCGAGTGGCTCTTAGGTTTTGTACAGAGTAAAAAAAAGTGCTAAAATCCATTTAGCATGTAAAAAAACAAACCCAAATAAATTCACTGTGGCTACATCTAACAAATACAATTCAGTTAAGGACAGCCCTGGAGATATATACGATACAATGATTCCTTGTAGACTTCATGCAACATTGTTATTAGGTGACTGTCTCTAATTTTTTGGCATTTCAATTTATACATTTTGGCGACAGACGTTTTGTGCCTAATATATCAATTGAAATAAATGTTCATCCATTTTTTATTAGTTTTTAAAGCTGAATTGTTGCCTTGGTTATAAATACTCGACAAAGCAATTGTGAATTGCGCCCCCACACCATCCGAGTGTAACGTGTTTTTATCATAACAACAAATCCATCAAGGATTTTTTCATTAAGCTCTTTCACTCTACTTCAGTCTGTGTGTGAGAGAGATAGAGGAACAGAAAGAGAGTGTACTCGCGCAACATCCGTTTTTCTCCTATCTCATCTGTCATCCGTTAGGAGTTTGACCAAGTACATTTGTGTCTGATATGATAGATGTTGTAGGAAATGCGCACGATGCATTCAAAGACCAATTACAAATGTTATATCGGGAGACACATTTACACTCTTACTCCCATATTTCTATAAAAGCACATACATCCAGATATACACACGAAAATAATGATACAGACTAACAAAGGTCCATAAATACGTTTTCTTTTTTGTGAGTTGTGGGGGAATCGAGTAGTAATTCTATTTTCTTATTGTCCTCATTGTTATTTGTGTATTTGTAAAATATGCGATAGCCACTATCTATAGAGATCCATTTGAGACTGTCCCTACTAAAGAAATATTTGATTCCTATTGATCCGTTTAAGTCTGTACCTGTTTCTATCGATAAGTAGAATACAGATCTTCATTATCTGCTAAGGAAACATTAAGTATTATATCCCACCACACACACATACGCATATGTAGTGGGATATAGTTTCTCGTTCCAGCATTACGTTAACATACCTCATTGGATTTGACACTCAATAATAGCATTCTTTACGAAAGGTTAATCGTCGTCAGCATCCACTCGCATCTGAGCATTGGGATCGTCATCCCCTCTCCTTATTCCATTTCTCCCTTATGGTGGTGATGGAGGAGATGGCTGTGAAGGCCTAGCCTACCCCTGAAGAGTAGTCAAAGAGAGTTTGACGAGGCGATTAGCGTGAATTTGATTTTGATGGACAACTCTGCGCGATGGAGAAGCCCATACACTTGGTTAGAAGCGCCTCCCTCGCGACTGAAAGGTCTAGCGAGATCTGGCAAACCTGGTTGCATCGAAATGTCGGATGTTTGATGTACAGGAGACGAACCTCCAAGCGGCATCGCTCTAAGGAATTACTGGGACACTTGTAGCGGACCGTGGGGGTGAAGATGTCAAGAGATATTAGAAGGTTAAAATTTCCTGCTATGAGAATGTCGGACTTTAATTAAGTCCAAAGAAGACAAAGAAAACAAACAAGACCGATATATATGGGTAAACAAATATATATTAATAACAAAACAAGTTAAACAAAGACATGAACAGTTACATATTGTTTGTATGGAGAAATTATATGTGTGTGTTGTAAGTGTTCGTACGTACGTGTATTTTTCTTAGCGCGTTCCCAGAATTTGGGAAACGCTGTATCTGTGAGAGGTCACATATTGGTGTAAGTGGAAAAAGAGAGATTTTACCTCGCCTCTGCGCGAGGTAGAGGCCCAAGGCCTGAGTCGAAAAAGAGAGAGAGAGAAGGGTCAGCCAGTATTTATACTCAGGGAAGAGAGACCCCTGTTGAAGGATTATATAACTGAGGAGGAGTTAACTCCGACATACTTCATCCCTCTACCATTTCAAGCCTTAACGTTACTTTCTTTTGTTTACATTTTTTTAAACTATTGTTGGTTCAGTAGTAAAATTCTTCCCTTATTATTTATCTTCCAAATATTTTTAACAACAACAATAATCAAAAATGTTCTCATATATTTAATTATAATTATATACTTTGAATCTTTTCTTATTTATTGATTTGTGCGGGGGGGGGATCTAATGAAAAATCCTTGGAGCTATGTTGTTTTTTATCTTCATCAACGACATTCCCGTTATGCTGATATGCTGATGATACAACTATTTACTTCTGTTTTGATAACAAGTCCCGACGGGTCTGACAAAATAAAACTGGTACAAAGTAAAACGACCTCCACTCGGTTAACTTGAGCAAGAAATGGCTTGTAAATTTTAAGCCCCTCTAAAACAAAACTGCCATCTTTCAATCATTAGAGAGAACTGTTTGCTCTCCATAAACATGGCTGATACTACATACGGAAATAGCCGACAAACATTCGGCGGTGTCCGTTGGCTACCAGAAATGAAAGGAAAGGATTTTATAGCCGACAAGAAAAAAGACAGTCGATGAATTGACTTGTATGCCCTCGGAGTAGAAAATTTTCATTTTCAACATATGATATGATATTTACTTAAGAGAATATTTTCTTACTTTGATACTGCCAAAAATTCACTAAAAAATGAGCATATATGATGATTAAATGCCCCCCCCCCAAACAAACAAAAAAAATTTTATCGTCAAAATATTATTAAAAGAAAAGACCAAGATATTTTTTTTATTATTAAATTATATTTTTAATCCTTTTTAGAACTTCAAAATTTTGGTTTAAAATGTTTAAAATGTCAGCGGGTGAGCATAAATTACTATCGGAAATTTTAGTGTTTTTTGTTTGAAAAACGCATTGATTTGGAAGTTCATGCAATAATCAGATAATTGTCGGATTTTAATGACACTTTCGGAAATGAATGAAATTATTTTTGAAACGGTTCTTTTTTAGAAATTATTTTTGAAACGCTTGGTATATTTTTTTTACATCTCTTACCCACCCCATCCACTTATTTAATTTTATAAAATTTTGAGAAATACATTTTTGTAGTCATAAGCACATGTCCTTGGGGAATTTAAATCATCATTTTTTTTTTCTAAAATAGTGTGGCGGACTTCACCACATTTATTTAATTTAGATTAGGAAACCAAACTGACGTGAAGCCAAAGACATCATTACACATAAAATTTGTATTTAACAAGATGTACAAACAAGGATGTGAAAGAAAAGCATGCATTGAGTAAAACAAGAGTTGTCTCTCTTTAACTATTAATTGTTCCAAAGTTCCATGAAAGAAATAAGGTTGTAATAGTTTCTGGAAATAAATGTTTTCAACAGTTTTGCTGTGTGAGAAAAAAGATTATGTGAGTATAGGGAATATTCAGCATGTGAGTGGTGGTGTGAGTGAGAAGATTGGCGCATGGTTTCAACTGTCGTGGATTTCTGTGGCAGCTGAGAACTCACTGGTTTACTAAGAATTTTCTTTGATTATATAGGTGATCATCGGCTTCGAAAGCGCTGCGTGGGAAGAATCACTCTTCACGTGCAGACAATCTGATTAATTGGCATTGACCAATCAGCGAGCCAGCTTTGGGGAGACTCACAAAAAGCTTCTGGGATCCGATTCTCCCAAAAGTGCACGAGCGATTATAAAATTGTCGCATTACCCAGTAGTGTTGATTTACTATCCAATGAATGCTTGTGGTTGTATAATTTTAATTTGCATAAGTATGTATATATGTATGTGTGTGATGATGATGATCGTCACAATAGGACCCCCAGCAAAAGCAATCTTCTCCAAATAGTAAAATAAAAGATGTAATAAAACTAAAACAATAAAACTAATTAGAAAAGTTTTTAATTGCATTTATGAATAAGGTATTATTGTTTTAGGAAAAACAATTTTTCGATGAATAATGAATTTTTACAAGAATTGTTTTTATTTTCTGAACATTTTGATTAAAATAATTTATAAAGTTTTAAATCTGTTAAAATTCTGTATTAATTTGTAGCGGTTAGGTGATATTGTTATCAAGTAAAAACAGTTATTTACTAATAAAAGGTTTACTACAATTCAGTGACCCCCCACTCCCCAAGAATTTTGAATTTTTGTGCTGATGTATGTGTATAAACGTGCTGATTTTTGTAAGTATGTTCATCCATACACGATATTATCAGAAAATACGAGTGGTAATATAGTAAATTTGCAATTTATTGGTAATTTACTAACATTTCGTTAACAAGTGTCGTCGTAAGACTATAAAGCCAAAGTATCCAAAATTCAATAAACTATTAAATTACTTAGAATATTTTCCTAAATTTTTTGATTACTGGTTATTAAAAAACATTATATAAAATAAAGGCACTCACATTATATTCGTCAATTATTTTTCACAATTGTGTCCTCCGTAGAAAAATTGTTAATATCTCATAAAAACACCCATCTCCGTATTAAAAAATGATTTTCTGTGATATTTTAAACTAAAAGTAAGTAATAATTGTTTCAAATCAGATTAATTAATGTATAAATCAGCTAATCTTCCTCAAATAATGTTTCAGAAACGTATGATTTATTTTTGTAAAAAATTAAAAAAAGAGAATAATGTGTTGACTGATTCGCTAATATGGCTGAATTTTAGCAATTTTAACGATTAAAAAATCATACCGATCAATTTAAATTCAGTTTGAAATACAGCAAAGTATTGGAAATACAGCTTATTGGAAATATTAAATTTAATCTATTAGCTTGAAATAAAAACTAAAATAAAAGCTTTATAGAATATTTTCCCTTTTTAAAAAGTGCTTTTTGAACCTTAGGTATCGCTTTTCTTTAGAGATACCTACTTTATATGATATTTAAATTTCGTCCTGACAAATAGCTATTGTGAATAATAATAATAATAATAATAATAATAATAATAATAATAATAATAATAATAATAATAATTACTCTTCACCATGCATGGCTCTCGTGGCTTCTGATATTAATTGACTGGAGATGTTAACATGTTCATGTTTTATCCTATCTTAAGATGGTCTAAAGTAAATATCCCGTTGAGTACTAGAGATTTGTTTGTCAGTTACATGACTAGTTGGCATGTCCCCTTGTGGCTCACGCACTCTGAATTTCTGTTCATGAGCGGAAGTAGTGGGGGAACATCATGGCCAGGTGTCGAGAGATTTGATTTTTAAATTTAAAGGATGAAAGTAGCCAAGGTAACTTTAAAGTCGCATTTCGATACTTGGGAACACTTTCACTCGGAGACTGTCTGATCGGACTGGGTTATCCGACATGAAGGACCTCACCTGCAAAGTTATGCGCTGCATTTATTAAAGCTTTCCACCATATCATGCATATTTGGCTGTTAGGTATGTTGTATACCCTTATCAGACTGGGTATATTGAACTTCGTATAGTACCTCAACATCACTTTGTTAGCATGCTACTCTCTCAATCAATATTATTATTATTATTAGAGATATTAGTGGAGTATAATTATGGAATATTCGATTGGACTTACTATCTATGGCTTGCTAGCTGAGCTTGTTAACACCATGTGAGTCGACTCATTATTGATTGATGTCTAACAAATTCTAAGTTTCATTGGTGATAAAGGTGTAAAAAGTTCACTATACATTTGTTTTAATTAGATGAACCTTACTTGCTTATTGAAGTGGCTGCTTTTAAATGAATATTTTAATATCATCTCATCAACTTTTTAAAGATATGTTTTATGCCTTTTGCCATTAAAATATGCGTAGTTTATTTTGATGCAAAACTTTTAAAATCAGGAAAATTACAGAAAAAATAATTTTTCGACTTCCAAAGGACACGATATTATTATTGTACAGATCTGATATTTTAATTTTGTAAAATTAAAATCTGTAAATATATAATAAGTTAGGTACTTACTGGAGCCGTACAGAGAGCCGACCATTTTACCTGCATCCTTAGCAATGGATCGTATGTGCGAGTTTCACTTGAGGTGGGGTGTAAATTTGAGGCCCGACAGTCTTTCAAAGCACAGTGCCTCCCCGAGAGGACTTCCGTTCACCTGATTGGTGGTAGTTCGGGGTCAGATTGGTGATGATGGAATGTAACTTGCTTGGTCTTCGAGGCATTGAATGTAACCAGCCAGTTTTTACCCCATCGGGTAGTTTTTGCGAGATCGGAAGAGAGATCAGCCGCCAATCTCTGACCATCGAGAGTTTCAGCTGTGAGCCTCTATATAGTCGTATCATCAGCATAGCTGTTTATATATGTTTGATTATATTCTTAAGCAGATCATTTATGTTGACCCGAAGAGTGACCCCTGGGTGGACGCCTGCATTGACCTCTAGGGCTCCAGAGGACTGGCCGTTGATAACTACCTTCAGGGTAGTTATCAATGTTGGGAAGGATTTTATGATAGAGAAGACCAATCTGGTAATTCCATAACTGGAGATCTTGTGTATTAAGCCTTTGTGCCACACCTTATCAAAGGCTTTGAAAATATCTAGTACTATGGTCCTCGTGGTGTGTTTGTCGTCAAGAGCCTCACTGATTCTGTGGGTGATAATAGTTAGGACGTCGGCAGTGGATCAGGCAGACCGTAACCTATACTACTCGTCGCTGAAGAGTGTGTTCTTTTCTAGGTGCTCGATGACCTTTTATTGATCATGGTGTCAAAAAGCTTGCTGATAATACTGAGGGAGCTGATGGGTCTGTTGGGTCTGTACTAGGAGGATCGCACGCTCGTGTTCTTGAAAGCCGGGCATACGTTTGACACTTTCCACAGGCTTGGGAAGGATTTCTATTTCAAGCAACGGTTGAATAATTTTGATAGGATTGGGGATAATTCAGGATTGATATTCTTAAGGATAACCACTGAAATTTTCTCTGGGCCAGTGGCTTTCATAGGATCAAGGCCTCTGATAAGTCTAGAGACTCCTCGTGCTGTTATGGTAATATTACTGAGATTGTGCTCAGTGAGACGTGGGAATTTGGAGAGGGGCTGGTCTTTGTCATCTAAAGTTGAGTTGAAGGCAAAGATGGAGGCGAAGAGGTTCGCTTTATCTGTGGAGAAATATATGATCTCTGGGCCATTTATAATTGTGGGCACAGCTGCTTTACCTTTGTTCATGATTTGGTTGGTGATCTAGAATTCACAGGATCCAATTTGTTTCTTTCAACCTTAGTCTGGACGGCTCGAGCGTAGCTGCACTTATTACAAGCATTTTAGAGTGTAGACTTCTATAGTTTCTAAGAAACCTAATGTAAGAATGCTCGTGGAAAACTTTAATCTCATTCTCTTAGCGTTCTTCCTTCAAAGTCATGTGAAGAGATTTTGCAAAGAACAAAAGTTTATTGTATTTTACATTATTTTACATATTTTACATTATTCCTTGACTGCTTTATATGACAAATATATATTTCTCTGTAGTTTTAAATCTTATATTTCCCAGATTAGTGTTTTCCTATACCAGTATTTCCTTTTAGTTTCATTTCTTTCTTCTGTAGTTTCCAGCTGGTTAATGGTAAGAGTGTGTTGAAGTATATTTCGGTATCAGAAATCAACTAGTACAAACGAATGTCGCCGGTACTTTGTTACGATAATTTCTTTTGAAGTACTAGTGGTTGTGATGATGCTAGTAGTAGTAGTAGTTGTAGTAGTAATAATAATAATAATAATAATATAGCTATTATGGAGTCAAGTAGAAGTGATCGTCTCAGATTAAATTATAACCTCCGGCAGCAAATATAGATAAATTTAGGCTGTGGGACGATTCAACGTCGTATATATGATGTACGGTGATTTTTTTAAAAAGACATTTTCATATGCCATCAAATACAGCACATACATTCATATTGATATAATTTAATACAAATTTTTGCATGTTTTATATATGTAATTTTGTGTGCACATGCATTCAATTGTTGCGGGACATTGTGCACGTATTCGCGTGGATGTTGGAATACTTTATATTAGAGAAACAGACAAAAAACAAGTGTCTATGTGAAGTTGTATGACCGTGAAAACCATTCAATTATCCTTTCTCTTTTCCGTGTATGTCTGTAATACTTGTGGCAAGGGCAATTTAAATAAATACAAGATGAAAAAGCAGACAAATTTTAGAAATAGAACAGTTTGAACATAGGAGGTTTAAAATAACTGTAACATTGATTATCTGCGGAAATACTAAAGGTAGCGCTGGAAATTTGAAGAAACTTGATGTCGTTCAATCTCCAGCACCTATTTTCAGACTCAAATAACACCGTGGTCGGAACAATCGAAATTTTAATTAATATATAATATCGCAACTCGTGTTTTGGGCACTTTTCCAAATACTCTGATTATTATAGGTACGATCATAGCCTTCATGTCCATACTTTCTTCAGTTCTCAGACAAGTTCCTGTTTTCATGTTTATTATTATTTTCAATTTTCCCGCTTTCTTTCCTTTTCACACTGTAATTCATGGCTTCGTCTACTATCAGATCCTCTTTTCCTTGTCTATGAAATCATGGTTATTTCACTTGGGTAGAGTGGTCAGTTTTGGTCTCAGATTCCTAGAGTATACTTTTTCCAGGACAACCTCTACTTTTTGCTGATACCATTTGTTTACATGGCCAACTCCACATCGATTGCGTATTCCCAATGGATGACTGTCTCTAGATAATAATAATAATTATTATTGTTAAAATTGTTCATCATTGCGAGTTCTGGAAAAAAAATTAATTTATTTGATCCTTTTAAATAGTAACTTATTTATAGAAACACGATAATTCCTTATGAAGAATTGTGTTCTTTTTTGTTTTTCTTCCATTATTCCTGCATTTACTTTAACTATTATATTTTATGCTATAGACGTGAAAAAACACTATGAGTTTTTTTATAGCTAAATACTGGTCGTGGTTCTAATATTTTTTACACAAGGGTAATTTTTTAGATTCATTGTTGTTTGTAATATTTAAGTTAGATATTTAAAAAATTATAATAAATGATAAGTCGTAGGTATTTAAGACTCATTAAGTGGTATGTACATACGAATTATATTTTAATTATTTTTAGAAATTTTCTTTTGTAGTTAGGATGACTCTTTTGTTATAACAGAATAAATTAATTATATTTTTGTTTATATAAGTATTATTGTTTATATCAAGATTTGTGTCATTTTTTCTAAAATATTTTAAAGCAAATTTTATTTGCTCATCACCGACATGGCTTAGAAAACTATTTAAATGTTTGATGTTATTCACTTTTTAAATAATGAGTGTGAAAAAGAAAAATTAGCCTCGTTGTTCAAGGGTTATTTTATATCTGAAGACATTCATTTTAATAATTAAGAAGACTTAATATATGCTTATGACATTTTCCGTGATATAGTAACATTGCGAATATTAAAACCATTGTGAATACTAAAACATTGAGGAGAGGGATTCTTAAGTTCATAAGTGAGGTGTAGAACCGATTTTCCTGAAATATTAGCGATAATCTAGTCGAATTTTTTTTTAAATTATAAAAATTTTATTTATTTTAAAAAAGATTTTATAAAAAAAGTCAAATTAAATGTAAAACCGTCTAGGTGTTGTTTTTTTTTTGTTTATTTACACGTCTTTTGAGAGAGGTGTATTTTTTGTAAGCCAGATGGTGTGTGTAAAAAAGAAAAAATCGTGCAATTTTTATGACCCTTTCGGATCAGGAATTTGCCGCCAGAATTGTTTGTCAAACTCTGATTTCTTCTGTGAAATCGTGCAATTTTTATGACCCTTTCGGATCAGGAATAGCCGTCAGAAGCAACATATTCGAAAGGCCTTTTTTTATATATTGACCAATGAAAATTAAGTTTTCGAGACCCATAGAAATTCCGGATGGCCCCAAGTGGAGCCGACTTTTTCAAATAAAAGCGACGGCTTTGAGAAACGAAAGGAACGAAAGGGAGCCGTAGCAGAGATCTGAGACGACACGCAGTTGGCAGACCACTTAACACCCTCTCTCTACTTTGACCAGCAAGTGGACCATAAATCAGCCTTCAACAAACCAACCATTTCCAAAACCAATCCGGCCTGCTGTCAACGAAAATTCTTCAAAGGAGGTGGGTGCCTTTTGTGAGTTCTGCTAATTGAGGGTCTCTTTAAAAAAAAACAAAAAACAAAACAAAACAAACTTTATCCCTTTCTTTTTGTATTTTGTAAAGGGTCTAAAAACTTTATCCTTTTTTTGTATTTTTGTAAAGGATTTAAAACTTTATCCTTTTGTATTTTTTAAAGGGTCTAATATTTTAAAAAACCAGAGTTTGACTAAACAATTTCATAGCTTGTTTCTGTGGGTATTTCCTTTTTAGAAACCCCAGGAAAATATTGTTATCCTGCCGTGTTAGGCGCACAGAAGGAAATTTTTGTGCAACCTTTCTTGTCTGTATCTTTTGTGATTATTGTAAAATAATTGTACAATAAATGTTTTTTCCTGTTTTTAAAATTTTACGCAGTGGTTTGTCTTGTATCGTTAACTCGCGCTTACTAACGGCAGCTATCGTTTCTTCTGCCAACTAAATTGTGTCTGGCACAAGGAGTTGGTAGGAGTGAAGAAGAAGAAGAAAAAAGAAAAAGAAACAAAATTTTTACAAAATAAAGAAATGTTTAAGGAAAAATTCTCTGCTCAACATTGGTTGACTAACTCAGTCAAAAGTTTATTATATCATTGAATTGACCTTGAGAAAAATATTGACTGGATTTGTAAACAAAAGCTGGCAAAATCTGAAAATCTACGAGAAGAATTGTTGGACATATGGTTGAATAACAAATGTTTTACGAGGAAGTAGGATATAGTTTTTTTTATCGATAGCTCAATTTCAGCAAATTTGTTAAAATTTTATACTATACATGAGAAATTGGAAATAAAATCATTCCAAAATCAGTGGTTACATTTGCTTCTGTGACGAAAAATCAACAAACCTTGGAGATATAACAAAGTATTGGAGTGGCACCATAATGTTTAGCTAATCAATCAATGAAGTAATGATGTTTAAACTGAAAACATGTTTTACTCAAAAGTCATCATCTGATGAAAGCTTTGTTAATGGTATTGCTGTTGTTTTCGCAACAGTAGATACACAGAATTACTTATTTATATAAACATTTTTAAATATAAATTCACTATCTTAAAATGTGAGATATGAAACTTTGAAGGCGTGTACAGGAGAAGATCGAAGAATATCGTTCCTGTTAATTATAAAGAAAAGCGAACAGATGTATACACACAATTTTATAAAGCTTACGGTACCGACTGTAGTACAGTGGTTTGCGAAATCGTTTTGTAGACCAAAGCATAAGTAACCGCTTTCTATTAAAGGCTCCAGAAGATTTTCCTTCAATATAATACTGAATTCAATATTGATAAAATAATCTTTGACTGTGTGGAAGATATATAAAATGAATCGATAATTATTTGAAGTATATGTTATTCACAAAACTACCAGTAAAAATTGAACACACTCTAGATTGCTAACTTCCACGCCGAGGCGGCCAAAAAGTGACTTTGTTACCAGATCACAAAAGTGGGTTAGCAAGTGAAGATAACAGCAATAACCTGTAAGACTATTTTCTAGCTAAAGTTCACGGTAAGATGCGAAACTGTGGTATATTTGTAATTAAACAGAAATGAAAGCTCGAGCCATTCAGCTAATATGATGGGTGAGTTAATCGGGGAGCTATACAAATTATACAGATAATGTGATTTCATTTTAAAGTTTTGAGAAATGTTATCAAAAAGCAACAATTTATAAGATACTACATTCAAAATAAAATATAGTTATTTACCTTATTGTACGCCACATTTTATAATTTCAATGATTTTAAATGCTGCCAAGTGATCAGTTCCAGGTATTTTTAGGCTAAAGATGCAAAGTGTTTGCTTTGTGTGCAAATTTTGCCGAAAATCTTTAACTTTTTACAAATAACTTAAACGTTTGTCTTTTTATTTGAGCGTATTTGGGCGCATGAAGGTTGAAGATATTGAGAGAGGGGGTGGTGGCTGAGATTATACAGGATGATTGGGAGAGGATGATTGGGATAGAGAGAAAAAGGATTATTTTGGTGACTGTTGTTTACCTGTTTACGAATTCATTTTTAAAGCCTGTGTATGCATATGTGTTTTATGTGTGTTTGTGTGAGCTCATCATATAGACTTATTTGGTATGTAAGATTTATGGGTAAGGAGACAGAAGACTTCACGTGGGAACATAGGAATGATTTAAATGATTATTTATGCCTTAGGTGTTACTTAAAAACTGACAACACATCAAACATCAAACTCTTTTTTAGTATGCAGTTCTAATAAAGAGTTTACATTTACACAGACACACAGAAGGCAGGTAAAAGGTACACGTGTCTCTTACGTAATAAAGAAATATGTATCTACATTCATGATACAATGTTTTTTCTTTTGATATATATGTATATATATATATAAACTTTGCTGTTACGTAGAAGTAAGCTAAATCAAAATTAGTTTATTTTTTAACATTTTAAAAACGAAAATTGTTTTAAAATACCAAGTTAAATGTAATATTTGAATTTCTAATATGATGCACTGTCCGTTAATAATTTTAATAGCCATTGTTTATATTTTATCTCTTATTTCTGTTGCTTTTCCATTTTTTATTGCAAATGACAGTGTTGCAGATCGCCATTTCTGATCGGTGCTGTTGACTAACGATTTCATAATGACAATCTAGGAGTAACGATAAAAATCGACAGAAATAAAGTGAAATAAATATCCTTAAAAATAAATTATAATACGGTTTAAATGTAATATTTTAGTTTGATAAAATAAAATAGTATCTGTTATAAAAGTTTATATAATAAAAAAGAAATGTAAAATTATATAAAAATAATTAAAAGTTAAATAAAAAATAAGACTCTATATTTCTGAGATGAGGTATTATGTACAGTATTTACATTAGTCGGACTATTGTCCTCATCTTTGTCGCCATATTTGTCACAACGTTTCGGCCGTTGTACGCTCCGGCCTTCTTCAGGTGGTTGGAATTTCGAACTGAACCCTTTATTTCGATCACTGGGGTAGACTGTTCTAGTTCCACGTGCCATGTTTGATGGATGTCAGTTATCGGTTATCTCCTGCTAATTTTCCCTCTGAAAGTTCTCCACTGCCTTAACCAGGTATTGAACTCATACTCTTT
Organism: Acanthosepion esculentum; assembly: GCA_964036315.1. NCBI lineage: Eukaryota > Metazoa > Mollusca > Cephalopoda > Sepiida > Sepiidae > Acanthosepion > Acanthosepion esculentum. The sequence continues at coordinate 74,079,769 of OZ038495.1, forward strand.
GGGTCTGTCACTGTGTGTGGGTTCAATACCCGGTTAAGGCAGTGGAGAACTTTCAGAGGGAAAATTAGCAGGAGATAACCGATAACTGACATCCATCAAACATGGCACGTGGAACTAGAACAGTCTACCCCAGTGATCGAAATAAAGGGTTCAGTTCGAAATTCCAACCACCTGAAGAAGGCCGGAGCGTACAATGGCCGAAACGTTGTGACAAATATGGCGACAAAGATGAGGACAATAGTCCGACTAATGTAAATACTGAAAAAACAAGACCTTAGACTGTTCATTACACTTTCCTTTGAGGAGAGTGTTTAAAAAACATTTATTAAAAGAAGAAAGTTAATAATGCGTATTCGTTAAATAAAAAATAATAAAATCAAGCTAAACGGTTATAAAATAAGGATTCAATAAAAATTGATGTGTAAAACTTCGTATATGTGAGGCTAAAATTGATGCTGTAAAAGAACCGCTAAAATGAAGCCTGGCGGTTTATAAAAAAAGATACATGTATAAAATTTGATTTTCAAAAATTGGTAAAAAAAAAGAGGCTCAAGTCTTATGGTCTCAAACCCCGCCTAAATAAAGTTTGCAAACAGGTGCAGTTTAAAGAGGCACATTTTATGATTTTTTTTAACCAATGGGGAAATTAAGTTAAGACCACATGGTAGACATCTTCTGATTGAATTCAGAGCCGATTTGTAACAATTTAAGAAGTCTGGCTTGTCAGACAGACAGAAGGGATTTGGCTTTCACATGTGAAAGTCGTTAGCAGTTGTTGTTGGGAGCTGAAATTAGAAGAAGAATGGTTTTGGCTTTCATCGGCGAATGACCTCGAGCAGCTTCTGGGATCGGAACAAAGAAAACCTAAAAGCTGCCATCAACGGCTTTGAAGACGACGACAAAAAGCATGTAACAGAAGAAAGAGAAAGGGAAATACCAAGGGGAAGAAGCAGAAAGAAAGAAAAGGAAAAGAAAACTGAAAGGAGGTGTTTATACAAATTTAGAGATATACGATTATCTTTCCATAGTTATTTGCGAAGGTTTGTTACAAAATTAGAGATATTAACCTTAATTTTGAACTTTTTATGAATATACGAGATTTATCTCATCTCGGTTTGTAAAAAGGAACTATTGTCAAAACAAACGCTTGTCCAGTGACGAATAGTCAACCTTCTCAGCACCTTTCGACAGTCGAATAAATCGTAGTGAACATTTTGTTGATAATAATATTAATGTTACAGCATAATTGTATTTAGAATTTGTTATCTTCCTTAATTGTGTGGAGCACAAAAGGAAAATTTTGTGCAAGATTGTTCTGTAAATGTGTTATTATTTATTAATAAATGTAAATTTATTTCAAATTTCACACTTGGGTAAGAGCCTTGTACTCTTTCGCTTGTCGCCTTTCATAACACTCAGGAAAGAGATTTGACGTTATCTCTTCTCTTTCTCTCTCTGTCCATATCCTTTTAAAGTCATGCGGATGCAAAACAGTGTTGTGAGCCGGTGTATGCGTTGAGAGATATTCGCGTGTCTCCTGAATTGCCCACAACAAGCATGACAGACTCGGGACGTGAGTCCACATAGAAAAATGAAAAAAAAAAAATGACAAGAACCAATATATATGTACAAACAAATGATAATGTATTAACAATAAAGGGTTACAAGGGAGATTGTATGTTGGCGAATAGGTGGATACGGTAAGAAGCGGGCGAGAAAAAATATCGCAGAATATCTATAGTCCTGAGAGCGTCTCCTAGGAGCAGTTTCGAAAATTAGGAGGAGGTAATCCGACAATACTCCCCTCCAGATGGGTAGACTTTTTCTGACCATATGTAAAGTTCGTGTAGTTGTTTCTTTCCTCGTGATCTGAAACGAAAAGGTGTCAGAAGTGTGGTTGAGATGCGTGATTAAATAATATCGACGAAATATACATGTGCTGTCTTCAGTTGTGCTGTATATATTCTATAGAGGGCCAGAGTCGGAGCACGCCCTGGAAGATGCGTCGGTAGTGTAAATTGTTCAGCGTTTGCTATTAAAATGTGTCTTTTTCCAATGCTCCACGTCGAATTGGTTTTGTTGTCCTTGTTATTAGAAGGTTTTGGCGCACAAAATTTGATAGAAGCAGCGTTGTGGCAAAGTTGAGCTGATGTAGAATTTCTACCGAGTGTCAAATGCATGTTTGAGAACTTTAAGAAAATTTGCTATTATTGTCGATTGCATATCGTACTTGCAAATTCTTAGTGTTGTTCAAGTGGCATCGTCGAAGAGTGAAAAAATGCACAGTGATTCGTCTTTTGAGATATGTCACACTTTATCTGATGATGATCCCAAAAGAAACAGTGTTGATTAAAGTTGAAATGGAGTTGTATTTTCGTTTTGTCGAAAAAAAAAAGATTTTTTGATGTCTGCCGTTTGAGGTCGAGTCGAGCGTAATGGCGCCTGGGAGAAGAAAAGGGTCAATCAAAAAAAAACAGTAGGGGTTAGGAGTGTGTATTGCTGCCTTCAGGTGGACCAATGTAGAAGTAATTGAAAAGCGATTAGCAATTTTTTATGGGGGTGGTGGTGGGGGGTCACATGTTGAAAAAAAAACCCAAAAAACAAACTATCTGCCGAGTCGGAGAACATCATGTGTTGCGTAAATATATTGCATTTGAAATTTGTGATTTTGCACTTTCATAGGGTCTAATCATAAATTTTACAGCTGAGTAAATGCTTTTTGCTAATAGTTTATAGTTGGCGCTTGCAACGCCTGGTCAGCCCGAAGCCGCAAACATAAAATTTATCATTTACTAGCAAAGGATAATGTATTAACAATAAAGGGTTACAAGTGACAAAGACAATCATGTGTGTAAGAAAAGAATGTGAAAACTTTTTGGGTGCAAAGTATGTGTAGTGAGTGAATGCGTGTACGTATGTGTGTTATGTATGTGTGGTTTGTTCATGCATTTCCCAAAAGGAACGCGTCTCCGCGAAAGATTGCATGTTGACGAATAGGCGGATAAGTTGAGAAGAGGGCGAGAAAAAGTATCGCAGAATATTTATAGTCCTGAGAGCGTCTCCTAGAAGCAGTTTCGAAAATTAAGAGGAGGTAATAAGTATTTGACTAGTCTGCAGCATTTACAGCACAAACATAAATAACTAGTGATATTCATCTTTTCCAATAGTTCAATGTTCAAATTTAATGTACGCGTGCACGTACGTGTGTGTGTGTGTGTGTGTGTGTGTGTGTGTGTGTGTGTGTGTGTGTGTGTATGTGTGTGTGTGTGTGTGTGTGTTAAAGAAACTTTTGGTTATTGATGCTTCAACATTTCTTATTAAAATTTTTGAAGTGATTATTTCGACTCATATTCAAAGCGATATTCTCAAATTATATTGATCTTCGTTTGTAAACATAAGTACTGTTATTAGATGTAGCTTAGTTGTGGCACAATGTCATATGTATGCGACCTCTCAAACGCGATATGGCATAAGGCTGAGTTTAAAGTGGGAATTTCACACGTACATTTTAAACCCGATGGAATTCTGGCACATATATATATATATATATATATATATATATATATATATATATATATATATATATATATATATATATAGTGTGTGTGTGTGAGAGAAAGAGAGAGAGAGAAAGAGAGAGAGACAGATACTGTGACCATAACGCTACTCTGATTTTAATTGATTGATTGACTCATTGTTTTTCTTAGGCTTATCAACCAGGTCATTTAAAGCCAGAAAGTATTTTTAGATTGTAAGAATTTTTTTGAGATAATAATGATTTAATGATAGAAGTTTTACTAATTAACCCATAGCTGGAGAAGAAGTGGTGGATTTATACCTTTCCTTAGTGTATTTGCGCGTAAGTTATTATAACGAAACCAACTAAAATTCCAAGCCATTACACCAATCGCACATCCAAGGTACTGTGATTGTGAATGCAAATCAGAGAACATATATATATATATATATATATATATATATATATATATATATATATATATATATATATATATATATATAAAATCGATATTCGGTTAACCGACATTCTATTATATATATATATATATATATATATATATATATATATATATATATATATATATATATATATTATATTTATATTTATATGTATATATTTTTATAATAGAATGTCGGTTAACCGAACATCGATTATCTGAATTTCGGATTATCTGAATCCTGTGAATATTTTTTTCATTTTACAATGTTGCCCCGGATACAAATGATGAAGTTTATTAGTTTATTGCTGTTCGTGTATCTGGAGAGAAAGAAATATGTCGGTTTGATAACACTCAACCGATTTAAACAATAATTTTAACTTCTAAGTAATAACGAAAGTCAGATACCGGCACCTGCAAACCCGTATTAACGAAGCTATTGATATTTAGCGACGCTGCTAAAGTAATCCATCTTTACAAAATATTATAATAAAGAAGAAATATAAAATTATATATAAATACTTAAAGACTGAATATAAAAGAATAATGATACAGGAGACTCAGTTTGTTTATTGCACTTTCTTTTGAGAAGATCGTTTAAAATTAATTCTAAAAAAAACAGACGGTTAGTCAAAAAAATGGCTTGAATAAATTCGATGTGCAAAACTTTGTATATTTGAATCTCATATTTGATGCTGTAAATACCGCCAAAATGAAGCCTGACGGTTTATAAAAAAGATACATTTGTAAAATTTGTTTTTCAAATTTGTAAAAAAGAGGCTCAGGACTCAAAACCCGCCTAAATAAAGTTTACAAAGAGGTGTGGTTTAAGAGATACATGCTATGTTGTTGTTTTTTAACCAATGGGGAAAGCAAATTTTTTATTCAACCGATTCGTGTCTATTTAAGAAGTCTGGCTTGCCATACCGACAGAAGGAATTTAGGTTTCACATGCAAAGGCTGGGTGCTGGGAGGCAGAAAGTAGAAAGATCTAGGCCTTCACAGGTGAAAGTCGTTGCTGCTAGCGGATCTTAGATGAAGGAGTAGAGAAAAACGCTAAATGGTTTCGGTATTCACAAGGACGACGAAAAGGAAAAACAACGAAAAACTAAATGCCGATAACAAAAAAGAAGCAGAAAGAAAACTAAAGAAATTAGAGGTATTAACCCTGATTTTGAACTTTTATAAAATTGTTGTGGATTCCGGGGGTGGAATCCTGCACAAATAAATAAACAATACCAGTAATTGAAATAGGAAAATAAGTGTATTGAACGTAAGAATACAAACTTGAAATGAAGATGAGTAGTCCAGGAACGCGGGTTATTAGAAAGTATATGTACAAGTCTCTGTAAGTGAAGCCGTAATTATCTCTCTCTCTACGTATCTCCACCCTGTCTCAACGTATCTCTCCACTGTCTCCAACTCTGTCAGTATAAGTATACTTTAGACGAGTACATCTTGTGTAAAAGGGGAGAGCCCCACAACAAAAATAAAAAATAAAAGCGAGATTTATCTCGATATTTAATTTCAGTTTAGAAACTTTGTTTAAATTAAATTGTGACACAGAGGCCATGAATGGTTAAATGTTAATTATGGGCTGGAAAAGCCTAAAATGAAATAAAAAAAATGAAAGATAAAGAGAGTTGGAGAGAGACATTTTTCTTGGTGATGTGAAAGTGTAAAGGGACCGTCTTAGCTTTTGGGTGTACCGTAGGGTACACCCAAAAATTTATTTTTTTATCTGTCGAGAATCTGGCATGCGAGTAAAACAAATTGAGAAATAATTTTATTTCTTCCTTGAGGAATTAAGAAAACACGTAACGAGAAGAGAGATACAGTGAAGAAAACGAACTGGGAAATTTAAATAAAGAACGAACTCTTTTTGAGGGTCGAAGTTATGAAAACAGGTTCTGTCATTGACGAACAGATGATCTGGTTTATATTTTCGCTAGACAAATATAAGTCCAGGAATTGAGAAATAATTTTATCTCTTCCTTGAGGAATCAAAAGAATTAAAATTAATGACTAGAATAAAACTCCAGCTTTCGCCCACGCGCTTTAAAAATTAGATTTATCAGAAAGACAATTACGCTTGCCCTGGGAAGTAGACTGAAGTTGAATGCTGAAAGGGAAGGAGAAGAAGGAAAATCTAGCACTACATGTATGGGGTGATGGTATGAAATGCAAAGTGAAGCAAGTTGGAGTTGACAGGAGGAGAAAACCAAAGATGGTGGATAATTCTCCAAATTTGGAAAGTTGATTAACAAAGCAGAAATAGGGAACAAAGAACTATTGTTGAGATTAATGTGAAAATTGGGGAATCTCCAGAACCATTCGGTCCACGCATATGAGCAGATAGCTTTGAGAGGTCTAGGGCTTGCACGGCAAATTTCAGCGTCAGTGCCTCTGGAATCCACGTCAACTGCTACCAGATCTCCTGACACCGAAGAACTTTGACTCCCGAATTTTAGACGAGGTATAGTGTCACTATAGAGATTGATGCGAGAAGGGTTAATTTTATATGTACTAAGAACCAATTGAATCTTTCGTTTTTCTTTTTCTTTGTGAAGATATTTCTTCTCTTAATATAGCGCGCGCCACAACTCGAACCAGCGTTACGATTACTACGATATTCGATCTTTCACAGCTCTGAGATCAAAAACACAACGTGGGCAGAGTTGATGTGAATCGGAGCGGCCAGCGACCAACAGCCAGCTGGGATCAGCGTCAGTATTGACCAGATACAGAGTTAGCCCTGTGATTAAAACGTCGTCCTAAAACCCTGAGTACCGGACCACTAAAAGTGGTTACAACATCACCCGGCGGTAAAATGGTTTAAAACAAAATTATTTGAGGGAAAATAATATAATTGTTTTTACCTTTTATGATCCTAACATATTGTAATTTTAGAACTTGTGTAAGGCGCACAGAGTAACATTTTGTGCAAAATTGTATTGTAAATTTGTATTCTGTTTTATCGTTTTTTGTACCATTTAATAAATGTATTTTTTTCAAATTTCACGTCGAAGTAGGGGTCTTGTTTTATTCTCGTTTGGGCCTTTCACAATAATTGGGATACGAGACGTGCCGTTCTCTCTTCGCCTGCTCGCTCATAAAAAGTATTTTAACTTAGTCAAATGCTATAGCTGGCAAAAACAAAGGAAACAAGAACCACGTGTAACAGCAATTTTCTTCACAAACTTTATTTACATAAACTTTGTATCTTCAACGAACTCTTGCGTATATACATAAATGTATTTTTATAATTACCATGCGATTCCTTAAGTTTTCAGCTCCATACTCTCATTAATTAAACAACAGTGATTTTATTTTTAAAATAAAATATCACTTATTTTCAAGCAGCCTGTGTTTTTATTTTATCGCTTAAATGAAAGCAAACACTTTAAATCTGCCTTTTTTGCGCGTTCAGTATGGTTTCTTCCTCATGATTGGCTGAGTTATCCGATCTAAATGTTACTTACCTGTTTCGTTTACATAACTGACGTTCCACTGAGCAACAGAGAAATGATAATTTTTAAATACAGGCCACAAGAGATTTTACAGTATTCGTATTGCTCCCCCATGTTAAACCAGATGTTGGAGAAAACAATGTGAAAGAGATAGAAGCAGAGGGGGATTTAAGAGAGAGAGAGAAAAAAAGAGACAAATGAACATATGGAGAATAATCTTATGCATGTCAACTAATAACGTTGATCTTGTGAATCTTGTGAAATAAACGATTTTGCAGTTTGTTTGTTAGTATATGAAAAGCTCACAAATAAATATAAAAAAATGTATATGATGTTTCTCACTTTTCTATTATTTATAAAGAATCTATTTCTATTATTTATAAGGAATGTATTATAAGATTAAATTAAAATCACTACAGGGTATGATAATGTGGAGCAGAAATAATACGAAATTCTGAGTGAACAATGAAATTGAATTTTCGGGCAAGGAAGGTGAGATACCGGGAAAGCATGCAATAAGAAAGAAAAGACAAACAGCAAAATGGGTTTGGCTAAGAGGCTGGGGTGAAATTTTTTAAGAAGTTTACTTGAACAATGAGGATAATCGTATTCATTTAAAAAAAAGGTTACTTAAAAACGAGGAACGTTATTTAATCCTCTCTAACACTCACTAACTAGGAGTGACAAAATAATCTTGCAAGAAGCGGGACTTTTTAAAAATAAATCCGATATATTGAAAATAACAAAAGCATAAGGGAAACCTGGGGATAATAAAGAAGATAATAATCAAATGAATATGTTTATCAAAATTTTAGTCTGAGATAACAATCGATTTAATAATGAAGAAATTATATATTTATATATTATTATTGTGTTTACGTTTACAGTAGAAAAATAAAGTTAGCAGAGTGGTCACAATGAGTATTATGTTGCTAATTGAATCTCGCTTCATGGTTTTCCGTAGCCTAATTGATAGGGCACAATTTGATTTCACTGATGGAAAAAAATATAAGCTCGATTCCTGTCAGGAAGCACATTTTCCTATAGTAAGATTACTCTTTCACTAAACCAGTGATCACTAAACTATGATAATATATATATATATATATATATATATATATATATATATATATATATATATATATGAACATATGGAATTACCCCCACTTGGTTTTCCAAGACGTCGTTAGGTACGCTGTTAAACAGCTATAAAAACGCTGTTTCTTCTACGTTTTCCTTTTTTCTTTTCTGCGTGTGGTAGCACGGGGCTTGCATGTGGTAGCAGTTCCACAACAAACATAATTTTCGTTTCCAATATCCTTATTTTACATACTTTCAAGAAATCCCCGTCTTCTTCGATACAGATTGAACCGCCCGACGAGTTACCCGCGGCAATGCGATACTGCATTAGTAGATTATTATTCCTGAGTGCTAAGCGCCACACCACATGTCTGTCTCTTGAAATTTAAACCACCGAGGCTTTCGATGTAGGAAGACATAGGACTCAGCCGTCTCAACAGGTTTTGTTCATGGGTCAGGAGCCAGAAAGCTCTAAATTTGTGTTATTATTTCTTTTCTTTGTTGTAACCGTACACATTGCTTCTTAGGGGAAGGTTATCCCATCGAGAAAGTATGCTGCGCTCTTGGCCACTAAGAACGAATTCCAGAGTATTACAGACTCACACCACAGAGAGGTGAGACGGTACGGAGAAAGGGAGAATCCTGAAAAGTACCTGCCTCAAGGACGAACAGCACCGATAAAAATTTCGCCTCGTATGGAGATTAACAGCCAACCTTAAGAAGATGCTGTTAACATAGGTCTATTTTTTCTCTATTTGTAACGCGCGGATGGATAAGAACTTCAGTCTTGTGTGAGCTAACAGATAGAAAAAGACTAACCAATCAGAAAAAAGTGTTTCTTTTTTCTTTTTGTTTCTCTTATTTCTAAGGCTAACCGGAGAACTGGTGTAATTTCATGCTTGTCAGTATAATAGAAATTTTACATAATGTACGTCTACTTCATAAGAGCAGGACAAGTTCGACCTCTGTATCATTCAGTAAAGTTGAGATTTGCAATGAAAAACAACTTTTTTTTCTAACTTGCAGTTTATAATTTCAGGGCAGAAATTCAGCTTTTGCTCGATATTTTTATTAGATATATAATAAACGAAAAATCTTACAGTTCATAGAAATGCAATCTTTTTCTTAATTTTCCCGATATCAAGAGGAAGAACGATCACAGTCATGTTTCTTTGGGATAAAGCTTCCATCTAATAATACAATTTAAATCTGAAAATATTAAAATTGTGAAATATGTTAACCATAATAATGTTACGTTGACATGTCACTTAACAAAAAGTGATATTGGTTATTATAGAAATAATAAGTTGTGTCGAATATTCATGGAAAAGATGGAGGTAACAGGTGGACTAAATCAGGCGGACAGATAGAGAACTGAAAGGGGTCCTAATTACAGGAGAATGAGACAAGGAGTCGAGTAGAAGTAATCAATGAAGTTGACGAGAGTACAAAGCCTATCACGGTTGGTCTGGGTCTGTAGACTAAGCATTGTCAAAAATGTATTTAGGAGACTTAAGGTACATGAACACGAGGTTCCTAGGATTTCGCACTGGAAAGACTCACTCAGGGTATGCTGAACGCATTTTTCGTTTTCCTTTAAGTTCATAATTCTTTCGACTCTACTTGTTGCTTCTTTTTTTGCGAGAGAAAGATTTGTTTTTGTGCTTCCAAGCACAAAAACAAATCTTTCTCTCCCGCTAAGCAGACTTTAATGCTTGGTCAATTTTTGGCATAGAATCATATTATAATTTGTTATATAGGAATAAAGTGTCGCTGCCGACACTGGAGTTTGAACGCAAACACAGGCGATTCCATTTTGAATAAGTAGATCACATGATCATAAAGAAAACCAATAAATAGGAATTAGCGTGGCGTCTAATTGATCACTATTTCTCTTCTATCCTCTCTTACTATACGGATCACCATTTCTATTCTATCCTCTATACTATTCACTATACTATTTCTCTGTACTGATCTCTATACGACGAATTACTTTCCGAGCGAGTATTATCGAGCAAGTACTTTTAGTGCAAGTGTTATTCGAAGACGTCTGACACCAATATTATTCAACGGCGTTACTATAGTTGATAAGCGATTACAAAGTCCCTACTACAACAAGCATTACGAAAGTGACAACGAGTATTTATTAACATTACAAGAGTGGCAACTAGTGTTTGTTGACATCACAAAATAATTATACTTTTTATACATAAATAATGAACTATTTCGGTTTGATTGCGAGGAAAGAAGAAGATATATCATAGATTCTGTTTACTATTAGTGAGAAAAGGAAAGTAACATAATAATAATAATAATAATAATAATAATAATAATAAAGAAATAAAAAATAGAGGAGGGGACAGTACTCTCACTACTTCAGTGAAATGAAAAACTATTAGTTTTGAATTTTTTCTCTCTCACTTCTTTAAATAATAACCTGCATTCATACTTATGATTATTATTGCAATATTTTGTTAAAGTTGTTAAGCACAAATATTTAATGATGCTATAGGGGGATTTCTACGGTTATTCTAGTCGTGCTTCTGACAAAGAGCTTATGCAATCATTAAATTGAAAATTATAAGTCACTAAAAAATGAAAATAGGAAAATCGTAAAATTTTCACGGACACTGCTAGTAAATTTGAATATTTGCTATGAACTCATTAAAAAGGAGTGGCTTTTAGTATTCATCTTTAAAAAGTGATTAAGAAAAAATACCTAATTTACTTATGTACGTTTTCTTTCGTCTTTTTTTTTATAATATCACTTTATGCTCTTTAACTGAACACGAAAAACAGTTTGGAAGACGCCATTACTACTAAAGTTTACTCTTGGGTCCATGAGTTTGTGTGTTAACCTGGCGACTTGAGCCCTCTAGTGTCGTAAATTTTTAAATATAAATTTTTTTAATCAGATTAAAATCGTTCTTAAAGATAATTGACATTTGTGCTTTAAGAAGAGTTATAGACCTTAAACAATTATGGAAAAATTAACTAACTCTTGCGAGAATAATTTCAATGAAGTATTAAAAAGTTGCATATAAATTAGATTAGTGTTTTTAAACTATATAAATATTCATTTTATTATTTACAAACATTTTCAATCAATTATACTCGTCTTCGTGTCTTATTAAGCGTGTGCTTCATTTTAACAAGATAGGCAATGTGCGGTTAAAAAAGGTTTTCATGGAGAAATGTGGCACAACTGGGTTTTAATTTCCTTTACAAACTGTAAATCAATGTATCCTCCTTTTAATTATTTTAACTCTAAAAAGGCTTCTAGAATCTTATTACCTCTAACTACATAAAACTCTTGTTTCAAATGTTCCCCAGCCACCAGAGGAACAGGTGGAGTCACCTCCACCCGACAAAACTGCTTAGGCCTCCAACAGGCAAAAAGAAGGACGCGCGGTTACAGGAGGTGCAGTACCAAAAATTTGAAAGTGGAAATGAATTGCTTACCATTCCTGAAATACTGAACGCGGTGACCACCAGAACCATCTCCCTGCTGTCCACAGACAGGTGAAGGGAAAGCGGTCGAGCTCATTTATGCAGCCACCATCGGTTCGTCTGGGTTGTTCGCTGTCGCTTCTACTTTACGCTTTGGCGCTAGAACCTCTCCCACCCTCGCCTCTATTGACTGAGCTGATTGATTCTGCTTATCGACAGAATACAGTGGCCACTCTTATGAACGAGTCGTACTAACATATTTTATTTGTTTGAATGTTTTGTTATATTTTATTTTTCGTTATTGGGTTCAATCCCTCCCCCTCATTTCATGACATATTTTTTTATATATTTTTGTAAGAAAAAAGGAAAAAAATAAAAGACGATTTGTACATTATCAAATTTTTCATAACATAGGTTTTTGTGTAGGATCCTGGTAAATACATAGTATTTTGGTAAAGGTCGGATTAGGTGTGAAAGCATGTGTTCTTGTGAGTATTGAAAGAGTTAATTTTTAAAATGACTTGGATTAGCTAGTAACGACCAGAAGTAACGATCAGCCTTTCCTCACCCCCTCCTTAGCCTTACAGTACATTTAAATAAACCATACACGGACATGATCAAAGTGTAGTATCTGTTCCAGCAGTAGACAACCTGGCCCACGGCCCCAGCCATCATCATCAATTCCAACCAGCCATCATCAGCCGCAGCTCCAGCTCCAGCTCCAGTCAGCCATCCACGCCAGCAACAATGATATGCGATAAACTGTCAGGACAACACATTTCACCGGCTTTTCAAGACAATTCTCAATGGCTACAAAATTGTCCTTCTCAGGACAACACTTTTCAACGACTACAAAACAGACCTTCTCACGACAATGCTCTTCTCAGCCTGTACACGAAAATGCAGAGATATTTTTCCTAATACACTCTAACCTTATTTTTGTCGATGTACTTTCCTTAACGAAAATAAACTTGGCCATATATTTTTTACCCAAGTTTTCGTTTTGTTTGTTGTTGTCTCCCGTCATTCAATATATGTTTGTGGGCCAAATGCCACCCGCAACAGATAGACTAGGGCGACTAACCATTAGGAGTGAGTTAAGAAGTGCGGACTCCACTGCACAGGTGTGGAAAAAGGAGGCATGTCAGATTATAGTGTCCTTAGGGACATCAAAATTGGGAAAAGGGAGACACGAATAAGGAGAGCTAGTCATTGTGGGATAGAAGGTACATTTGTAGCCCACACCCCAGCGTTGCTCCTAAAGTTTCTTCAGACCACTGTGGTTACCATCTAGCTGACTCCTCACTTGTTAACGTGTTGCTGGTATCGTGATGACGGGCACAGCTCCACTCGACTTAGCTGGCGTCTGTCTGTTCACGACCATTTACTCCTCTGCCACGTTGTGTTTTGTTTTTTTAATCTCAGAGGATAAGAAGATCGCTGATGAAGGAAACTGTGAAGACAGGTCGACAGCTGGTAGCTAAACACACAAAAAAGGATTCTTTGGAATAAAAAATTAACTCGGGCTAAAAATGTAACAACAATTTGGTTTATATATGATTTGTTGTATACAGAGGTTTTAGCTTTTCCACTACTGTTATAAACAAATGGTACTGGGATTCACTGTTGGAGTTTGTAGATTGTGTCCAAATTTAAATTTATAAGTTCTAGTCTTCAAAGCTGGAACAAGGTCTTGGTCAGGAGGTCTCGGGGAACGATGTGGATTCCCGTAGCAGTAGTGTGGGAACTCTCCAAGTTGCCCAAACCACCAGTTTATATGAAATGCTGCGTCCGGCAGGGTTGGAGTTGACCAGGGTCAAGGTTCGGTTATCTTCCACCCTTCGCATCAACCTTTTCCTTAAAGTCCATATTCTCAGAATATTTTTACTCGAGTGATTTTCCAAATTTGGTGTTGTCTAGCTCCCTTTTGAGAGTCGTCAGACGAATCAAGTCGCCCCTTAACTCCAACTCTTCACGTTTCATCTCGCATCATCGCTCTATGCAAGTGGCGCCAATCTCTCTCTCTCTCTTCTCCCACTTTCTCAGCATCTAACCTCAGGCCACTCCAAGGGCTGATACGGTTTCTGTGAGGAATTCAAATTTTCAGAATTCAATCTTTTTTTCATCAGCTTGTCTCACGCTGTGATTTATTAAAGCCAGGAACTTGTTCGGAGATACCCCCACCACTGCCAGCCAATCGTAAGAATTGTCATGGGTAGGAGAAAAAAGGAAAGAAAAATATTCAAAATCTCTTTAGTGATAAAAAGTCATATTTCCTCTGTTTATGCGTTTTCTCAGTCAACAAGACCACACAGCATTTTTGCCCACGGTCACTCCAAATTAGTAATTAACTTTTCATCTGATAAACTCACAGCTTGTGGCAGCATCTCCAGTCATCACCTCTGCCTGGCAATATCCTTTCACTGGTTCCATCTCCCCTCTAAACAACCCCAATATGTATAACCTTTTCTCACATAACTTGTATCTAAAGGAATCCGAATTAATGTCGGATATAAAATTTTTCTTGATGAATGTCACAGAAGTTAAAATGAACGAACCCGTCAGGTTAATCTTTATCTTTGCAGAGAGACTTTTCTTCTGAGTGGCCAATTTAAATCAAATGGTTTTTCCTGGCTTTTTGTCCAGAACGATCTTTAAATGTTATTCAGGTAATCACTCTGGTTTCCTTATCGACAATATATGTTTTTCCATTAGACATCTTCGATAATACATTAATGGTCTCTTCTCATCGGCGGTTTTGGTTTTGCTCAATCTTATTGAATCTAGTTAAATTTGGGTTCGATTCTCTTTGGAACTCTTCGGGACTTCACTTGTTACTTTGAAACATGATTTTTCAACGCATTTCGTTTTTGAATTTCTTCTCAAATTTTCATTCCATCTTCTTGCGGATTTCAACAATTATAATCCAGTTAGTAGACTCTTTCCTCGTTCTTCTTTCTTTCGTTTTTTCCCTTTTTGTTTGATCAACCCCCGGAAATCCCAGTGTCACACATCTCCACCCCGAGAAGTTACGGATTAGGGTGTTTTCTTTGTAACAGAGATGAATATGTCCCACCAATCGAGGTTATTTAAAGCCAGAAATATTTTTAAATTGTAAGATTTTTCAAAATAATGATGATTTAATAATACAAGTCTTACTAATTAACCCATAGCTGGTGGAGATGAGGTGGATTTATACCTTTCCCAAGGCTATTTGCGTGTAAGTGAATATAAAGAACCCAACTGGAATTGGAACTCGGATGTCTGATTAACAATTCCGAGCAATTATTCATTTACACCGCTCGCACATCCAAGCTTACAGCACCTGGTATCCTAAGCGGTCACCAATCTAGATACTGACTAGGATCGACGTTGCTTAAATTCGGTGATTGTACGGGGACCAGTGTTTCAACGTGATGTGGTCGTAAGCCCCGAGTCTACAAAGTGTGCGGAAGATTAGTGTCTATGAGATAATGACGAAATGTCTAGTGTCTATGAGATAATGTCGAAAGCAGAACTGGCATGTGAATTAAAGCTACTAAGACGTAGAATGAAAGCAATAATTGATACAGAGACCTCTATGTCGATTATGAATTCGGCAGAACTAAAACAGCTGGATATAGCGAGATACAGTGAGTCGATTTAACATTTATTCAGACAGACGATAGTGAAGTGAGATTAGTGGGGATGGTTGTTTTTCCTGTGCAAATGAGTAATTAACAGGCGCCTGCGGAAATAACTTTTGAAGTATTTGCAACAGTAAACCTACCCATTCCTTATCCAGAGATAGATTGGTAGGGAGGAGTAGTGATTAGGTATCAGTTACAGAGCGAGAACGTAACTTTCAATTTAGCTAGAATTAGATTCATATTATTATCACCTGTAGAAGGTAGGAATTGTGAAGCAAATGGCCTAGGAGCTTGTCCATCTAGAAGTCCAATTTATGTGAGAAAAGGCCATAAGTTATACATATTGGGGTTGTTTAGAGGGGAGATGGAACCAGTGAAAGGATATTGCCAGGCAGAGGTGATGACTGGAGATGCTGCCACAAGCTGTGAGTTTATCAGATGGAATATGAACAATAGCACTGGTGAAGAAAATGAAATTATCTAGGGTGTGCGAAGGGCAACCGACAGGTACAATTAAGGTATAACCACTCTTAACCTACCTATGGGATGTTCCGTTTTTTAGCGAGTCATTAGCCTTACTGTCATATTACCAAACAGAGGAGAAATATGAGATGAGGGACACTTTTCTATCCCTATAGGAGGGGTGTCGACTAATAATTGGACTGGCTTGTGAATAAATTAGGAACTATATCAGAAGGTCCCCCACCAGTGCAGACTGAGAACTGACACGGTGGCATGGTTATCCTTGTCTGGAACTATTATCATGGGAGTTGTAATAGCTTTGGTAGTTTTGATGATTAAATTAAGAACAATGAAAAATCGAAACCGGATAGAGAAGGACCTTGGTGGTACATTATGTCGGGTGGGGGAGAAGTCGAGGATTATGAAGACTATCCTACATGTTGAAGAAGGTTGAGAGTCAATTATGGACACACTGTTGAATTACGAGTAGAACGATGACCTACAGTCAAGAAGACCACAGCAACTATGCTGTGCATGTGCATAGCTTTTTAAAACAACAACAAAAACATGAACGTATATACTAAGTTGAGAGAATTAAACTTTTAATAGAATTACATAAACTAATTTTTTATCAATAATAAAGAATGGAATTTTTTTCTTTTATTACCTATTTTGATATATTGCTATTTGTTATAAACAATTCAAAGGCGGGCTAGAGACAGAAATCCTGAAAATCTCTAACACTTAAGTTGACTCAAAGATGAACTGGAGATGAATTTCCTAAGAAACCCAGATAATTAAGTGAACTTAAAAGGAAAATAAATTTATCTACTTATCTCCTAAGGATGTGTGAGAAATCGTATTTTTACACTTCGCCGTCAAGATTTTGGGATATCCGAATCTCCCCTATAGAGATGGCACAGCGGTCTCAAGCAAGAAGGGAAAAAACACGAATGAAGCGTAAGCTCGATGTTACTCAACATAACAGATCTCTCGACTGAAGAAGAAGAAAAAAAGACTGTAGAGAGTAAAGAAGGCGTTGGTGAGCCTAAAAATCTATATTAAGAAAAATGTATGACTTGATGGAGAATCCGAAGATCTCCAGTTGAAAATGAAAAACCGTGCGGGAGAAGATAATACTAATAACAATAATAATAAATCAGTCTGTCACCGATGCACAAAATTAGAGCAAAATAACAGAGCTGAAATCACTGAAGCCAAAAAACAGAACAACACATCATTCAAATAATCAGTGCATGAGTGCTTGAAACAAACTAGCTTCCAAAATTCCACATGACGAAGTTCAATAAACATACTGTGCAAATATATAACGTTGCATTGCAAACAGTTGGAAGACATTACAGAAGTAATATTGTTGTATTGATTTTCTAAGCGTAGCTTAGACGTGGCACAAGGTCGAAGGTATGGGACACCCAATCAGGATCGAACACACTACTCAGTCGTAATTGTTCTAGCGAGACAAGATTGCTAACCATTACGCCACGCCGGAGTGCCCAAGTAATATTGTTGTATATAGGTTTAGCAGCTACTGGAAAATTTGATATCAACACAAAGAAAAGATTAAACACCAGACATAAAGAACCAACTTGAAAGGCAAACATTAAGGCAAAAAATTGAGGAAATCAGATGTGAATTACTGATATTGGATGAGATTTCAAGAAATTCAAATATTTCTACACAGTTTTCCATGAGAGAGACCCCTTGCTGACTTCCATCATCATGGCAGATTCTATCCTCAAGGAAAGTAACTTTGCGTCTTCCCGGGATCACGATCTCGGCTGATATGAAGTGGAAAGACTATACTGAATCTATTCAGTATAGTCTAAGAAAGTCGGGTCACTATGTCGGGCGAGACAATTTTTACTTCCAGAATCACTCCAAAAGAAATGCAACAGAAGTCCAGAGGCACCGGTCATATTACAAAAAAGAAAATTAAACCTCCATACTTAGCTAGGGAAGATGTCTGTATCCCAGAAACAGGCGAAAAAGGGTTTTTTTTTTTTTGCAAACCCGAAACACAAAGGACTTTTAAGTTTTGTGGAATTTCCGACAAAATAATGGAAACGACATAGAAGAGCCGCAAAACTTTAAGAACGCCAAAAGAGTATTGACTGTGGTACGATCCGGCCTGGATACGTGGGGGATTTGGGGCATGATAGACGAGGCCAACATGTCTCTGAAATTGGTGCCCCCAGCGACCTATCTGTTCGATGCTCATATGACTGAAATGAAAAAATTGGGGACATTGGCGACCTCTTTCTTGATGACACCATCAAAAGTGAGATGAGCACTGGATCAATGGAACGGGTCATGGGTATTCTTACCCCGGCCTTGTTCAATGCAGAAGAGCAACTCTAATCGGTCTGATAATGTCTCTCTGGTTAGCTGCTGTAAATGCCCGGGGCCTGAGGTCGGAGACTCGCAGGGCGAGGCCCTCTTGTGACCTTCGGCGTCTCAGGGTGAATATATGTTGTATGCAGGAGACCCGGTTTTTTTTTCTCGCGATTATGAAGGCATTCTATCTAGGCGTTTTCCCTATATTCAGCATGTTTTGATGGACGCACAAAAGTTGGCTAGTGAACTTTGAAGGCTGCATGTTCTTGCCTTCGCAGATCCGGCGGGCAGGCTTTGCGTGCTGGATGTTACCATAAAGGATAAAGCTGTTTGTCTCATTGGGGTTTATGCGCCTTTTATTATGTTTGAGTGGCCTGATTTGTTTCGGCGGATCGAGCCGTTTTCGTCGAGTAGTAATAGGGACGGCTCGGCTAAAGAGGTGCGTTCTCGCTACCTCGACAGAGTCTTAGTCAGGAGCGTCGATGTAGGGCTCTTAGACTGTCCAAGTTTCCATTATATAGTTTATTCTGATCATAGGATCGTCTGGGTCCGTGTAAACTTAGATAAGCCTAAGGTTAGGATGACTGGCTACTGGAAATTGAACTCGTCTTTGTTTGTTGGACCAGCTGCTACTAATGTTACAGCAGGAACTAATGGTGGCTGTGATTAGGAATGCCTGGTGAGTAAATTTAAAATCTAAAATTAGAACGTTTGCTGCTGATTATAGTTGTCGGCTCAATCGAGATGTATTAAGGGCGCAAACGGCTTGGCTGAAAAACGTCGATCGGGCGATTAAATCTCGTGATAGTGGGGACGTAGCTTTAGCTAGGTCAGAGTTGGCTTCCTTGCTTATCAAGAAGGATGAAGCTCTGGTACTTTGGGCTAAGTTAAAAAGAATGCCCTCGGTGGCAACGAATATGCCCGCTGAATTGAAGTTCAAAATGCATCTCAGCGACATATCGCGTGCGTCACATTGCCGTGACTGCAAGCGCGAGCATATGCGAGGCTTTTCGTGAATACTTTCAGGATCTCTTCACTAGGGAGCCTGATCTGAGCACTGCTCAGTTCGACGCCTATTTAGCCGACTTTACCTGCCTTGAGGCAGCTGAAGCGGGTAGGTGCAAGAGTACCGTCACTGAGTTGGAAATCTAGGAAGCGTTGAAGCAGGTTGGCCGGGACAAATCTCAGGGATTAGATGGTTTACACTACGAACTGTACTTGAGGCAGTCGCCCGGTTTATTCCTTTGCTAGCGCTGATTTACAACAATTGGTTGAAGTCGGTGTCTATACCTCAACGCCACGAAAGGACATCAACGGTGGATATGGGATAGGTAATTTTCAGACTTTAACGATGTAAAATACAGAGTTAAAGATTTTGGCCAAGGTCTTAGTGTACCGTTTGCAGGCTGTCCTCTCTAGTCTGATTGGCTCCGAACAGACTTGTGCTGTGAAGGGCAGGACTATTCAGGAAAACCTTTATATGGAACGCTTGATCATCGAGCAAGTCGACAGTCGCGCTGATCAATTCAGATCAGTCCAAGGCCTTCAATAGGGTGGATCATCGATTTCTGGAGGCTGTCCTTTCGGCAGCCTGTTTCGGGCCGTATTTTCGCACCTGGATCCAACTCATGTATGCGACACCTGGTGCGCTGGCGGAAGTGAATGGTGTACGATCGGAGCCTTTCTTATTGTCTCTCTACATTCGTCAAGGTTGTCCGCTTTCGCCTTTGCTTTACGTTTACTTCTTTCCTTAAAGACGAATCCGGTCCTACGCGGAATTTCCCTACCTGGTGCTACCACTTTGGCCAGGTATTCTGCCTATGCTAACGACGTTTCGGTTCTTGTGTCGAGCAGAGCCGAAATTGACGAAGTCAGAAAAGAAATCATAGGGTAAGAGACGGTGACGGGGGCCAAAATCAACCGAGGTAAGTCTGTTAGCTTGCGATTGGGTTCATGGAGAGGTGTTTCTCTTCCAGGACTTTTTCTCTGGACGGACGGTCCGGTCAAGATATTCGGCGTCTGGTTCGGTCCCGAACTCCAGTTGGAAATGAATTGGTTGGAGGTACAAGAGAAGGCCGAGGTCGCAGTTCGTCTGTGGTCTCAGAGGAATCTTTCCTTAAAGGGGAAGGCGGAAGTATGTGCCTCGCACATCTACCCGATTCTCCTTTACCGACTCTCTGTGCTTCCACTTCCGTTTATCACACTAATGTCATTAATAAGGCTCTTGTTCTCTTTCTTTTGGGGAGGCAAGGCGGCTAAAGTACTTCGGGAGGTTTGTTACCTCCACACTTCTGAAGGCGGTCTAGGTATGCCTAGCATTGAGATTCGTCAATATACGCTTCGCATCGCGTTCCTAGATCGAATGTGTCGCAATTCGGATGAGGAGGTCGCCTTCTGGAAGGAAGACGCCCGTAAGAACATTCCACCCTGAGAAATGTGCACACGTGTGCGGAGGAGGCCCCACGTTTACTCCGAGGAGAGTGCCTCTTCTATCGTGAATGTCAGATTGTTCTAAAACACCTCTTACGGGTGTTGGATGGCCTTCCATCTTTAAGGATTGTGGGAGTTTTTATTACTAACATTATTTTGCTTGGTTTCTTGTAAATAGTTTTGTTTTCATATTGTAAATACTCATTGGGGTTAGTTTTTAAATTGTTGTTTTATTCCCCTCCCCCCTCACAGACAATGAATTGTACATATGGAGATATCCCCATATGTACAATGTACAATGTATATATGTTCTGCATTCTGTTGAGGTTTCTTCTAGACTCGATGAATTACTTAATTATAATTATTTCAAATCCTCCTAATTTCTATCATGTATATCCTTGCTTGAACCGGCTTCTAATGCTTCTAATGCTCTGAATGGAGCGGCTTGGTGATAGTAGTCGTGGCATGTGGGGTCACAGTCCTACGGGTGAAAGAGAAACTTGGATGAGTTCCACCACAGAATATGTGATCGAGCGGCGCTATATCGAGTCTGATTCGCTACCTCTTCGTCACCGTTGGAACAGTTGGTACGACGTTTACCTGAACGTAACGGTCCGGGTTTCAATTCTCTGTAGTGGATGCGCACTGTAATGTATCCCAAATAAAGTACAAAACGGCCGTCCAGTGCTTCCTGCATTCTGTTGAGGTTTCTTCTAGACTCGATGAATTACTTAATTATAATTATTTCAAATTCTCCTAATTTCTATCACTTATATATATTAATCTTCAAAAATTAAAATATTTTAAGCATTCTAATATTTTTGGCTTTGTAATCTTACTTACGAAGACTCTCGTTGAGAAAATGTTAGAAAATTACCAATAAATTTTAAATTTACTATAGTTATCGCTCTTATTTTCTGACAATGTCGTGTATGGACGTCCTCCGTATTTATTAACATAGGTACCTTCATGAGATCGCTAAAAATAGAGCATATCTTGATTAAAAAGACGCCAAATTTGACGAAAACAAAATTTTAGCGTCTAAATGTTTATGTTATTATTAAGAGGAAAGATCAAAGTATTTTTTAATTATTTTTAAAAAATTTCCTTCTTTTTAGAACATTCTAAATTTTGATTAAAAAAAACTTTTTTCTCTTTGTATCACCGGAACTAGTAAAATAACATAAAATTTTAGCGTGTTTTTTTCTGTATGACAGACATTAATTTTGAAAATCTTGCAAAAATAAAAATAATTGTCGGATTTTAATGAAACTTTCAGAAACTATACACAAATTATGGAACTTATTATAAATATATTTGCCTTTTTTAAAGTCATGGCAAAATTTTTTTTTCATATGTATTACCCCCCGCCCCCCGTAACTAATTGTACGAAAACTCTATAATTTCAATTTTGGGAAGATTAGTGATTATATTAGTTAAAAGCACAAGGCTTTGAGGAAACCAAATCATGTTTTTTTTTTTTTTTTCTTTTTAGTTGGACCACTTCTACCTGAAAATCATCCTTGAATTGTAACATACAAAACTCAATAAAACAAAAATATTATTTAATTTCAAAAGCTTTTAATTGCTTTTATTTATTTTAATGAACATGTCTGAAAGCAAAAAGATATTTCGATAAAAAATGAATTTTTAAAACAATTATTTGTTATTTCTGAAATATTTTATTTTTACATTAT
The DNA here is from genome assembly GCA_964036315.1 of Acanthosepion esculentum. Classification (NCBI taxonomy): domain Eukaryota; kingdom Metazoa; phylum Mollusca; class Cephalopoda; order Sepiida; family Sepiidae; genus Acanthosepion; species Acanthosepion esculentum. The sequence continues at coordinate 74,102,298 of OZ038495.1, forward strand.
GTTGTTAATTCTTCTAAAATTAGGGAAAAGTTTGTAGAATTTAACGAATGTTGTTATTAAGTAGATATATATTTACAGATTATAATTTTCAAAGCTTCTTACAAACTAACGAACAACAGTATATAAAAAAATATAATTTGTGTCAATAATAACCCTGTAAATCAAATCTACGGAAGACCGGAAGTATCATGCGTGCAATAAAAAAAAACGTCACGTCGAGTGAGTTTCTGTCTAGTATTTAACTTAAATACTGAATTTTTAATACAATTATTTGTTATTTCTTTAATTATAATAGATTTTTACATTTAAGTTGTTAAAAATTATAAAATTAGTTAAAAGCCGCATTCAGTTTCATAAATGACCTTTGGAAATAGATTTATTTTTGCAAAACACGTGTGGAGAAGTTAATTTGATTTTTCAATTTCAACTGAGAAGGGTACCTACAAGTATCAGTATCATCTTATGAAATTTAAATTTCTATTTTATGTACACTTCTGATAAAATTTAATAAGAAAGGTGCCTATAAATTAGTTAGATACCTTTCTTATGAAATTTAATCTCACTCTCAAGTCCTATTTTAATTTCTTTATAATATATTTTCCATAAAGCATCGTAAACGTAAAGGTGAAAGCTAAGTACAAAAAAAAAAATTTTAAATTAGAGCGCTGAAAGTTTTCCTTAAAAATAACGAGGTTAATAATTTGTTCACTTAAATATAAATAAGTACACTTCTCTCCTTCCGTAGAAGGAATTATCCTCACGTAAGCTATCAAAACGTCATGAATATCTTTCATCACCTGTCAAGTGACGCGAAAGGTTATGACCTGCTTTCCAAACTACGTATTTTCGGTGCAGAAACTAAGTTAAGCTTGGTTCAAAATATTTTAAATAAACATAATTTCTGATTTTCTTAAAATAAGTTTTGAAAAAATTATAATTGATTTTTAAAAGAATTTCAAACTGAGATTTTCATTTTTTTTATAAATTAGAAAAAAAATGGTTGACATGATCGATTATCTATCAATTTTGCTGACTAAAAAAACAAGATTTTTAACAAAAATTTTGGACGTGCTAGAACCATTAAAAAATGTAAAAAAAAAAAATACCCCCAAAATACTTTGATCTTTCCTCTTAATAATAACATATAATGTTAGATGTAACATTTAGATGATAAGGTTTTGTTTTCGTCAAGTTTGGCATCTTTTTCGTCATGCTATACTCTTTTTAGCGATCTCATAAAGGTACCTATATTAACATTTACACACATAAAATAAATTCAAAATTCCTTTTAAAATACTAAGGTCACTGAATTGCAATGAGTTTTTCCATTAGTAGATACAGTTTTAATTTAATAACATTATCACTTGACCCATACAAATTAATACAGAATTTTAAAGTTTATAAATTATTCTAATTAAAATGTTAAAAATATGAAAACAATTCTTGTAAAAATTCATTATTCATAATTTTTTTCTTCAGACAATATTGACCATAACATATTTTATCCATAAAAGCAAGGAAAAACCTTTCTAATTCAATAATGTCTTAGTGTTATTGCATTTTTTTATATATTTTTTACGATTTAGGGGATATTTTGTAACTGAGGATTTAAATTATCCGAGGACTTGTCCTTATGACTAATATAAACATTGCGTGTAGGGAAGTTCTATGCTAACAGTTTCTTTTCTCGCACTTCTTGTTTGTGGAACTCTCTTCCGACTTCATGCTTTCCGGCCAAATTTGACCTTCAAAAATTTAAATTCAATGTTAATCGTTATCTACTGTCTTCTTGATTACTCTTCTATTATTCTCGCTCATTCATAATGTTTTCTAATTCTTTCACACCCAGTAACACGTTGTATCTTAGTGGCATTAATACCTTGCTTGGAGTAAAATCAATTTAAAAAAAAAAAATTAATTTGTATTTTACGTAAATAATTGAATTATCGCCAGTTTTTTATTTCTGTTTACACAAAACTGAAATTTTCAAACCCTGACAATTGAATTAAATTTCCTAAACAACCAGAAAATTAATATTATGCTCCAACACATAACCGCACTAAGAAATTTAATGAGTGCTGATGAAAAGCTTTATTAAATACGTAAAATTAATTTTCCTTTTTTACAGAACTTTAGATTGTTATATAACAAATAAAACCAAAATGTAACTTAAAATTAGTAGAATTAATATTTTTTTAAATATTACATTAGGAATATAAAAACAAAATTAATTAGATGATTTCTAGTTTAATTCATAGCTAGTATTTTTTTTCTTACCTGTATGAGATTGTCGCGGCCGCCATTAGCCGGTTCCTCGTAAAACGACCTTGACCTACACAACCCCTGATCTCACTGATTTAAGTCATGCAGCATGCAAAAAACTGGACAACTGGCCAATATAGTTAAGTCCAAACCGTACCTAGTAAGCATCGGATTAGACAGCGCCCTTTTCAAACATCGAACAAGGGATTAATTTAATATCTACGGTTTTCTACTCCCTCTAGAGTACTTGAATAACTCGTTTCACATATCATTAGCCCCTTTTTTCGTCCAAATCCGAGCTGCTCGGCCTGGAGGCCAGGATCAAAGCGTACTATCTGTTCTTATCATCTCGGACATCTTGGACCTTTACCTTTGGATTACCTTACTTGGATTTACCTTGGATTATTCTTTGGATTTTTTACCACTTTTGGACATGTCTGACACAAGGTCAGTAAAAAATGATCCACCGGAAAAAACTGGTAACTCACGGAAAAGGAGGCATACGCCCACTCAAGATTCTGGATTATCTCTTTCTGAACCGACCACCTTGTCTCCTGAAAAGGAGAAAAATGACCAATTGCCTCCCCCAGAGGCATCTATCACCGACCAAAGGCTGCTTATTAATGAGGCAACCAAAACAGACCCCTTGCTTTCCAATGAGAAGGCATCCGAACCAGACGTGCTGTCTACAAAAGATGCAGTGACCGAAGATTTACCCTGTGGCTGGAAGACCCCACCCACATGTATCTTTAATTTAAAAGAATTCCTGGAGAGGACCGAAAGTTTATTAAAGATGGCGGCTTGTTGGTAGAACCCCAGGAAGTCGAAAAATACAAGGAAAGAACAGTGTTTGTGGTGGATAAGCGGTTACGTAAGGTTTGCCGATCCACAAAGGAAAACGTGTTCAAGGCTCTGACTTCCTTTAGCTTTATGCCTCAACAAATTATCCGAGGTGTTAAACCCTTTATGTGGGACGTACTGCTGCCCACGTCCGATGACTGTATTTCGATGGTGAACAAGGAGTTGATCACAAAAAAACAGATCCTCCGCACCGAATACAGGGGCATGAGAAAGACCAGGGTGGCAGTGTTCGAAATCCCAGCTCACGTCAAGGGAGAGGCGCTTCCAGCAGTTTGGCCAGATAATAAGTGTGTCCTCGGACCGCAAGTTAGGCGAATGGAGCTTCAACATCATGCTCTCGGAGAAGGCCTTCGGCTCCATTCACTATTGTTTAGATATTGATCGAAGGGCCTTACCCGTCATTGTGACTGGTAGAAAACCGACCTGCTGGAAGTGTGGCAAGCCTGGTCATCTGGCGCCTTCCTGTCCTAACAAAGCGACCTCTGCGGACACCCCCCCCCTCAGCAATCCACCGCAAAGCCAGCAATTGAGACCAGTGTCCCTCTCTCTAAGGAAAAGAAAGGGGATTGGCAGGTAGTCGGCAAGAATAGAGGGAAGAGGCAAACATCATCCACTACTTCACCTAGGGCTTGCGCGTCCACAGACATGGACACTCCCACTCCTCGCAGCCGTACGGATGATACTTCGGTCACTGAACCATGGTCTGTAAACGATCCGTCGTTTGATAAAATACAGCAGATTAAGAAGCTAAAGGCTCAGTTGAAGGAGTCAACAGCTGCAGCAACAACATCATCTTCGACTCCGGCTTAACCAGCGCGAAAATCATCATCGCCATCCTGATTGACAGAGTCTTTAAGCCCCTCATCCTCTGCCCCATCTTCCCCGTCCAAGGTGAAAAAACACCGATTGCACGAGAGCTCTCTCTTTCTCTCCGAAAAAGAGGACTGAAAATCCCTTGATTGAGAGCAAAACGCCTGGGCCGACCCCTGTTAAAAAAGAAAGCGTTACGCCCGGGAAGAGACAGAGGAGTCCATCAGAAGAAGCCGGCGGGAAAAAGAGGAAAGCAAAGCTGGCGTATAACTCGGGGAAGAATGTGTGCCGTGTAACAGCAGAAAGCGAGGAGAAGGCAAAGGACTTTGCCAAGAGGACTAGCAAATTGAAAGCCTATCGCACCCGGCCGGAAGTTACTGCCGGCTACTCAAACGGCTGAAAGCGTCACCACGGAAAACTGAACGAACGCCATTAAGTTCCGGTGACTCAGCGTTTTCAGACATCAAAACACAAAAATACAAAAACAAAACGAAACATAACATACACAACTAAAATAATGACCAGAAACTAATTCATATACACATGGGACCTAAATGAAACCCATGTGTACATTCAAAAGTAGAAGGTAATTTTTAGTCAATAACCAAAAGACATCGTTAACCAAGCTACGATGCTGACCCCGGCCGACATAAACACTGCCGATTTTTTTTTTTTCCCACCAAACATCTCGGATCCAGGTTTCAGAGCTCCCCACGCCGCCGCCCACAAGCAGCCAGGTCGAGCCCAGCAGCACACATACATTCTTATGTGATAGCCCTTTTCAGGGCTAACAAGCTACATGTTTATGCAATAGTCCTTTTTAGGACTACCAACCACATGTTTATGCAATAGTCCTTCTGGATACTACCAAGCTGCATCCCTGGTGACCGTCACCTAAGGACGAACAGGTTGCCCGAACAGGTTGCCTCTGCACTACCTTGTCTGCCTGGTCTGCTGCCCTGAAACAAGACGATCTTTCGATTGGAACTCCTCGATTTCATATCGATTACTCAAACACAATACCTGTACATTCTTTTGCCAAATTGTTGAATAAAATTTGGCTTTGATTTAAGACCCTCGCTTTTGCTATCCTTGCTTCGATCGTATTATCCAATATAAATTTTTCTGTTTGCGGGGTTGATAGCACCTGCTTGACCGCCCCGCAATAAGCTCTCTTGGCCATGAAGAAATGCGGCGACAGGGAGTTGGACGATCCCACAAACTTTCCGAAGGCAAAAATGGTCCTAACTTTCGTCCGCATCGGGACCGGAACATGACACGTTTGGGGTATGATCGAGGAGGCGAGAAAGAGCTTCCCGGCCTCATCTCAAGTCGTCATCACCAACAACGATGAACTTAACAAACTGAAACATTACTGTTGTGGGAGGGTCCAGTTTTGGTTCACCCCTCCCTATACAGTGCAGTAAAATTAACTTTTCCTTGGGATGTCGGTGGCTTGTCCCAAGACGGTACCATCAAGACTGCAATGGGCACTGGCTCGATGGGTGAAGCTGTTGGCATTCTCACCCCGACTATGTTTCAGGGCGACGCCCAACCTTAAGGTGAGTGTCTCGCAATGGCTTTATGGTTAGCAACTTTGAATGACCAGCGGCCTGGGTGAAAACACTCGGGTCCCCACGTTAAAAACCGACCTTGTGTCACAACCTGACTCAGTTGGGGGTCAAGTAAATACCAAGTGTAGTACGCTACCTTTGTGAGCTTCCGGTGCTTTGTCGAGAGAATACTCTTCGGCGTGATCCCGTCTCCACGGTCGATCCGCCCTGGAAAGCGTATCTGCTCTCTGACTCCAGATTCAACTGTTACACTTCGGCGCGATCCCGTCACCGCGGTGATCCGCCCTGGAAGTCGTAACACCTCACTGTTTAGGGACTCCGCCTTCGTCTACTGTTACACTTCGGCGCGATCCCGTCACCGCGGTTGATCCGCCTGGGAAGTCGTAACACGTTCTGACTCGGCCCTGTTTAGGGATTTCGTCCTAACCGATTCAACGAATCTACGTGCGATTTCGACCAACCAGCTTTTGTCAACTATCCGATCCGGCAGTCGACCTGCTATCGTCGCCGACCAAACCCTACACTCGTCTCAACCGAATCAACTTCCCCTGAAGGAAACCGGTCATATTGGACCCGACACTGAATCCAATACATTTCTCCAGAGTACATTCTTGTACACTTTGAACGAAATAAATTCGACGTTTATTGTTTATTATACAATTGTTTATTATGCCTTTGTCCTCTCATTGTCTTGGCTGTTTCTCACCTTATCGGCCCCGCAACAAGATCATAAAATATTTAAGGTTTTTTTTTAAATTAATCAATCTGATTTTAAAATTTGTTAAAATAAAGTGCTACAAAAAATGGAAACAATTGATAAAGAAAGACATTAACTTACTAGAGTTACAGAATTATTTCGTTTTGGAACTTCCTCACAAAAAATTTAAAATCTTTTAAAAAATATTCGCACTCGAAAATAGAATTAATTAAACTTTACATTTTATGATTCTTCAATCATGTCTTTACTTAAGAAAAAAAACTTCTGAACAGAACTGGATAAATTTTAAAATTTCTTAGTGAAAAATTGACATGTATTTTTAATACGATTTTAAAACTCTTTTATATCTTGGTTGTTTCTTGATTTAAAGTAAAGTAAAGATGTGTTTGTTTGAAGAATGTAAAATTTAATGCCATGTTTAAGGAGTGTAAACATTTTTTAAATAAATAATTTTTGTTTCATTTTACAACTGTTTGAAAATCAAAAATTGTCGAAAACATTTCACATCACGAAAAGATAAAGTATGTTAATAAAAGTGTAATTAAAACTGCGCTTTGATAAAATAAATAAGTAATTTATTAAAACAAAGTTGAAAACGATTTCTTCTTTTTTCGTAAAAAAATTAAAAAAAACAAAATAAAAAATCGAAAAAAGTATTTTACATAATTTTAAAATGTCTTCTTTAAAGTTAAGATTTGTTTTTATTTGAAAGAAAAAAAATTACTTCTGTAAATAAAGTTTTTAACCATTTTTAAAACATTAGTACAGTCACTTCACTCATCATTCATTGCAATGAACCTCCATTATAGACGAAAAATAAAAACAATTTTTTTAAAAATCCAATATCTGTCTGAGAGATGTGTTCCAAAGTAAATTTATTTAGAGATTTAAAAATAATGTTTACTTTTTACGTAAAATTAAATGAAAATAACGTTTATTTACGCACAGTACCCTGCTGAGTCAAAAGTCAAAAATTTTAAAATGTAGGAAAAAAGTGCTCGAAAAATTGAAAATAAAAATTAAAGAAATACAGAATAATTACGATATTGGTATTTATGTTTAAAAACAAATTATCTTTAACGTTATATAACCAATAGTTTAAGTTTTTTCTATGCGATTTTATGAATCTTAGTACAATGAATAATTTAATTTTTATACTACATTATTAAAAGTATTTTTTTTAGTTAAATGATACTTTTGAGTTTAGTATATCGCTTTTATTTTTTGATTATTTTCATACCTTGTTGTCATAAAATAACTAACTGCACCCAGTGTGTTCTTTAATTTTTCTGAATTTAACTGTTATTGAATTACTGTATCATATTACTTGGAAGAGTAATATGATATATAATCATTAATAGTCAAAAAAGGCGATAATTGAGAATTATTACCTTTTTGAACATCCATAGCAAAATAATCTCACAGTTGCTAAAATGAAAAAAATTTAAAAAATTCTTTTAAATAAGGTTCACTCTCGAAAATGACATTAAACTTGTAACGGACCGAGGGTTTACGTGTTGTTACGTGCGTTTATTCCTGCTAGAAGAAGGTCCACTACAAAAACATGGCGGACTCAGAGATTGAATCCACCATAAAGAAGTGTAAAGAAAACCAACAAGACCTCTCTCTCTCTCTCTCTCTCTCTCTCTATATATATATATATATATATATATATATATATATATATGTATATGAAAACAAGTATATGTATTAAACAACAAAATTTACATCATTAACATTTGTGTTTGTGTGTGTACGTAAAGAGTTTGTATTTTGGTGAATGTTCGTACGTACGTGTATGTGTGTATAATGTTCCCACAAATGGGAAGACGCAATCTTCTGCGAGAGCTTACATTGTTAATGTGTTCGCTGAAAATGAAGAAATGAAAAAGACTATTTATTTCTGTACTATAACAGAAAATGTGACATATCAGTCTTAACTTCTAAACTTAGCTAGCCACAAACACTGACCCAATCATACTAACAATATTTCTTGCACCAAAACAAGACATTCTTACTTACCTTTCTTACCACACCCACCATAATACCTCAATGACTCAATGAAAATACTAACTAGACCCCATATGTATAATTTATCGTCTGTGGTGGGGAGGGTAATAAAATAACAATTTAAAATTTTAAAAAGTAACCCCAATGAGGAATTACAATATGAAACAAATAACTATTTACAAGAAACTAAACAAAATCGTGTTAGTAATAAAAACACCACAATCACTAAATGTGGCAGAAACATCAGTTAACTAGACGAAATTAATGTGGAACTATAAAAAATTAAAAACATTCATTCATCCCAAGCACTCACACAGACATGCACTCATTCAGACACAACAGATACAAAAAATCACACCAGAAACGAAAGAAAACGCCCCGCATCCACCAGAGAACTGACGTCACTGACCACCTAACGTGGGAAGGGATGGGAATTAAACTTAACGAAAAATAGGGACAGAAATAAAAGGGGCCAATGAGCATACATACCCTAGCTAAGTTTACTGAAAAAGGAAACTAAAGAATCCAAAACAAAACCTAAGCTAACCTAATTTTGGGATGGGTTTCCCGTGTTCAACCCAGCTAAAGCAATATTCTGATGCCTAACCGGCATCAAAGTGCCACTCCAGGTCAGCTCCTTTCACCCGACACAAGCGCGCAAGATTCACTTACCTTTTGCCGAATTCAGGTGAAGTGAGTCGCTGCCTATCCGACCTAATCTTGACTTTAAGCTGATGCTTAAAGTACAAGATCAGTTGGGAAGAGGTAAACTTCTCGCCTTCATAGAATCCCTTCTGACGTGTCGTCCAAATCACGACTCTCATAACACCAAGCAAGCATAAGAACACATAGTGTTGAATAATCAAGCTTATTTTGTGTCATTAAATTTAGCTGCTCATATATAAATTTGATTGCATTAATGTTTGATTCTTCTTGCACCAATAGTAGAAATGACATTACCAGTTTTAATATAAAACTCATATTTTGAGGTTCAAGTTGCTGTTGTTCTGTGTCCATTTTTTCTATCAGAATTTCAAGAGTATTTTGATCAGTTACGTGTTTAGAAATCTTATAATCCCCTATTGAATGTATTTCCACATCTCTACAAAAAAAACATGTACTGCAAAATCAGATTCAATTACAAGAGACAGATAGATTTTTGGATATGGGGATTTGTTGATGCTGAATATAATAAGTGTCTTTTGCTGTCTAACAAAACTCCAGTAATTTCTATCAAGGAAATTTAATTTCCCTTCTAGATCATTATTATTATGGAATTTCTTCTGCATTTTATGCTAAGTCATCATTAATACTTTGATTTAAAGCACTTTTAAGAGCAGAATTCTCTAGTCACATTCTCCTGGATTCTCTAGAAGTATTCAATGAAGATAAATATGAGGGACAGTTTGGGAAAATTCTAGGAATAGCACCATCATGAAGATATATTTTTTTAGGTTAACTGCAATTGTGACACCTGTTTTTTCGTCAAAAGCTGACGATTCACTCCTTATGTCCTCCGGTCGAAAATGTACTTCACATAAAAACTCAAAAAGATTTTAAAAACCAAACTTATTTTAAATTCTTGTGAAAATCTAAGGAAATCAATCAGCAAAAATCTAAAAAAAAATATGAAGCAATAACAATTTTAGGAAAAGTGGAGAGAATTCAAGAAAAGATTATTAGTGACGAAGCTATGTAGAAATAAGAGAATTTTAAACGTTTATTCATTTCTTTAATTTAAAATGATGAATGCAAAACATTTTTATGAATAAAACAATTCTAAAAAATTGTTAAATTATTAGAATTATTTTTATGCCTAAAAAAATTCCTTTATTAATTTATATCGAAAATTTCTTAAAGTTTATTTTTATAAAAATTAGATTTCAGCGTTTAATAACTTTCGCAAATTTCTTTTTAATGTGTTTTGTGAATTATAAAGATATAAAATTATTTTAATCCTCAAAGTTTCAATTGAGTTTAATAACTTTTTAAAACAAGTTACAAAGCTGTTTTAAAATGTGTTGTGAATTACAGACATAAAATTCAATTCAATTAGTTTCATTTAGTCACGAATAAAACAATTCTAAAAAATCGATAAAATTATTTTTTATGTATATAAAATATTCCTTTCGAAAATTTCTTTAAAGTTTATTTCTTAAAAAAATGAGATTTTAGATTTTAAAAACAACACGTACGAGAATGAATGTCTCTCTCTCTAAACTTTCTCGCTAGATTTATGTCTTATTAACTTTATGTTATGAATTACAAAGACATGGTATTAATTTTATCATTAAAGTTTCAATAAAATTTACTTATTTTTTAATACAAAAAATACTCACTCTGCTGAATTTAGTAGATGAAAATGATCTCTTCTGATTGTACGAATCCAAACATCAGATAATTCTTTATCTTTAGTTAAAGAAAATACATGTATTTTAGGGCCGTTTTTATAATTCCCTTTGCAATTTGGTACAATGCATCTATAAGGCATTGTTTTTGTTTAAAATTAATTCAATATTTAAAAGAAAATATTAATAAGTAATTTAAAAATGCCACCGTAAAAAATCTGCTACACAAAACAAACGACACGCTTCTTGCAAGTCGGACTCAATATGATGACGTCACATTTGTCAACAACGAAATGAAACAGGCCTTGTCTATCGGTGGTCACGGTTCAGCGTTTGCTATCAAAATTTGTCTTTTTCCAATGCTCCACGTTGAATTAGCTTTGTCGTCCCGTCGTACTGTTTCCCGACCGTAGTTTTACTTGAAAAAGAGTTCGTTTGTTTGCTATGCGTGGATAAAGTTGGCGCACAAAATTTAATAGAAGCAGCGTTGTGGCAAAGTTGAGCTGATGTAGAATTTCTACCGAGTGTCGAATGCATGTTTGAGAGAAGTTGCTATTATTGTCGATTGAATATCGTACTTGCAAATTTCTTAGTGTGTTCGAGTTGCATCGTTACAGAATGAAGATAAAGTACGGTGAGTCACCTTTTGAGATGTGGTGTCACACTTTATCTATTTCAGTCCAAAAGTAGAGAGTGTTAATTAGTTGAAAATGGCGTTGCGTATTCCGTTTGGTAAGAACGTCAGCATGCCTGCCGGGTGAAATTGGGTCAAACATCACCGAGAGAAAGAAAGGGTCAAGAAAATAGTGCCCGGCGTGCGTAGTAGGAGATTTTTCAATGTTTTTCCTGACTGGAAAGTGTGTGTAAATGTGAGTTTGTACATATATACAGTCTTGTGTTTCTGTTAGCAGAAGTTAAAAAAATAAATAACGTCGGAAAGTCACCAATCTGTAGCGGACCGGGGGTTTACGTGTTGTTAAATTAGGAACACGTGCGTTTATTCCCGCTAGAAGAAGGTCCACTACAAGAATATGGCGGACTCAGAGATTGAATCCACCATACAGAAGTGTAAAGAAAACCAACAAGACCGATATATACAAACAAGTACATGTATTAAACAACAAAATTTACAATGGACATAGACATTAACATTTGTGTTTGTGTGTGAACGTAAAGAGTTTGTATTTTGGTGAATGTTCGTACGTATGTGTATGTGTGTATAATGTTCATGGCTTTTACCACAAATGGGAAGACGCAATCTTCTGCAAGAGCTTACATTATAGATGTGTTCGCTGAAAATGAAAAAATGAAAAAGAGCACGAGGCAAGAAATCGCACAGTATTTATAGTGTAGGGAGAGCGTGCCCTAGTGAACAATTACGAAATTAAGGAGGAGTTAACTCCGACAAACTTTACATTTTTCGATTCTTCAATAATGTCTTTATTTGATAAAAAATATCTGACGCACAGCAAATTTCAAAGTCGAACTGAAAAATTACAAGTATTTTTTAAAAATAAATATTAAATGTACATTTATTCTTTTCTGTCTAATCTGAAAGAAAATAACGTATTTTGATGAAAACCACCACCCCCAATATTGAAAGGAGGTGAGAAAAAGGCACCACAAAAATATTTCCATAAAGTTTTCTAATAAAATAACCAATTCAGTATACAATTATTAAATGAATAAGTATTGAGAATTCCGTTTGTGACGGATAATTCCTTGATTTTTGATTGGCAAATAATTTTAAAACGGGGTAGTGATTTTTTTACTTTCATTTTGGGGAAAAATGCATTTTGGTGGCACCGTCAGTTAGTCAGTCAGGGCCAGCTCAAGGTAATGACAACTCGGACAGTCGCCCGTGGGCGCCATCATATCATGTGTTTGAGATCTTCCAAACAAAAAGGAAAATTGTGAAGATAATAAATAAAATGAAATAAAAAAAAATATATTAAATTTCTTCAGTGATGTAAAATTTTTGAGAATTTAGTTATTAATTCTTTCTGTTATGGAGTGGTGATCAAACACCATATCAGAAAAATGAATACCGGGCGTTATTCTACATTTTCAGTTTTTCTCCTTGACAAAAGTTTAAAAAATTATACTTGTAAGGGCGCCGATGGTCAGCTTGCCCGAGGCGCCAGCAAGCCTAGAGCCGGCCCTGTGACGTAATAGCTAACACTGTAAAATATTTAGGTGATAATTATTTTAAAAGTCTATCAAAAATCAACTAATTATCTGATTTCAATAAAATGCATAAATTTATGAAAAGTATTTTGCAAGGATTTGAGGAAATAATTGAAACATCCTTTATTTCATTTTAGAAAATCCCAATATAATTAATTAGATATAGCTATCGTGTCATGGGTCTTAGGAATTAAAATGAACATTTGATTTTTACCAATACCAAGAAGATTAATGAAAGATGATAATGACAAGGAAACACTCGGGTAATTTTAACAAAACAAGTTAAGGAATTTATTCGCGAATTTACATGCTTGAAGTAGTGCCAATAGCTTGTTTCAGGAATATAAATCAGAATTCTTAAAGTCCGTAATTTTAACGTATTGTCATGAAGAGGAAATATTCATACAATAGATTAAATGATCTGAGACAAAATAACATTAAAATGTTTAAGACAAAGATAAGAAAGTTCGTTGCTCACTGAAGGGATATATGGTTTCCATACATTCAAAAGTCAACGAAGAGAGATAGGTTTCTTGGATTGTTGAGAGAAAAGTCAATGAAGTGTCGCGTGTTGGTTAAAGACCGATAATATAATTGGCGATTAATTTTACACTGGCGTGTACATCAATACTGGTTGCGATGAACTGAAATGAAACCTTTCATATGAATTCAGACACTTTTCTCATTAAATTATTTTTCTCCTCATTTTATATCAAAAAGATTTTTGCGTCGGCTCACTACTTTCTTTCCTTCTTCTTCTTGGCTGACCGGCCAGTATCTGTGAAGGCAGGTTTTTCATTGGTTCAAAAACAATTTCACATAGGCTCGCGAATTTCTTTCTTCTCGGCTTACCGGTTAATTTCTCTTTAAAATCCAATATTTGTTCTAGAGATGGGTTTCGAAGTTTATTAGTAAACTAGCTTAAAAGCCCCCCCCCCCTATCAGACAATATTTAAGCTAGCTCCTGCGCAGGGATTTTGATTGAGCCTTTAACCCAACAAAGATACTTCATGCATTGAGTACATATTACATTTTATTAAACTTAATATTTTTCAAACAATTAACAGTTTTCATCAAAACAATGTCTATTTGGAACTTATTGCAAAGCTGCATGATAAACAACATTTTTGGTTTTCTCATTCGTGGTCAGTATATATAGCTTGTTTCCATTCCCAACCCTTGAACAACCAACATAGAGCTGGCCACGAGAAAAGCAGGGAAACTCAATTACTTTCAATGATTGTCCTTGGGACACATTGATTGACATTGCATAGCTCTTTCTCACTGGAAACCGAAGTCTTTTGAACTCAAAAGCAAGATCTGGGGGAATTAAGGGTATTTTTGGAATTTAGACTCTTTCTTCCTTTCCTGGACCAGCAAGGATCTCTGCTCTCAACAGATGAGAAAGCATCTTCTAGACAACCTTATTCCATTATAAAGCTTTGGAGGATCCATATTTCTCAATAGCATAACTGGCATAATTTATTTATGTTCCAGCTTGTGCGATTGCATTCAGGAACTCTATTGAATAATTCACTGCCAGCTCTTGTTCAACCACAGTGTCAATGGAAAAGAACTTCATGCTTTCTTTTGGAATTTCTTGGAGAAATTTCCAGTTGATGCTATCGACAGTTTGATTCTTAGGAGCTAAGATGGCGATCTCATAAAGTCAGTTTGAATCCATGAAATGGTGTTTAATTTGTGGATAATCATGGTTAATCAAGTCTTGGATCCTTGAGACTGTAACTCCACAAACATTTGGGAGTGAAATATCTCCATTTTTGATCCATTTTGATGGTTCCATTGCCAAGCTGCAACAGCAAATCTTCCTGCTTCAAGGTCACCTGTGATTCTAACTTTCAAGTTTCTTTTCAGGCTGAGTCTTCGAACAGGGCTCCAGATGTAAGGATTTTTCAGGCAAGCATTGATTTAATCAGCTGGAGTTTCTCTTGAAATGACTGGTAATGTTTGTATAACGTCTACCCTGGCGGTTCAGTATTCAAGCTCGTTCCCCTCGGCTGATCGTAGAGTTGATCGCTTCGGCCCAAGTTTTGTCTCGCTCCACGATTGGCTTGGTCCGAATGGTCGACTGGAATCGATGACTTGGTTTGGTCCGGTCAGAGTAAAGTCACACAAAAGAAAAAAATGTACAGAACAAAAAATATTTATATACAATTCCTTGATACAAAGTTGATAGTACAGTTATTAATGGCTTAAGGAAGCCTAAGTTCTCCTTGCGATAACTATCGAGCCTTCGTGATTATTGTGACATACGTTATGATTTTGAATGAGACTTCTGGAACAAGGCTTTAAGTCGGAGGCTTTTTCTTCAGGGTGGCAAATCACATGAGATCAGGCGAAGTGGTGGTCCGTCTTCCTCTTCATTACTCAATAATCGTAAAAATATTATCTCTTTCTTTTCAGGAAGTCCTTGGAACTCCAAGAATATCATATCACTTAATCTCAGTTCTAACTGAAACCAGATGGTCTCTTTGTTTTACCTCTCCGGCGGATGAGAAATTTAATTGCCTTCTTCTAATTTTTTTCGATAAAAAACAAATATCCTTTCCTTTGATTTTCCCTCGTATGGTATATCTTCAGTCTATCGGAAATTAGTGTTTTCCTGTCCTTTATTTTTTTTCTCAATTAAAAATAATTATCCTTTTCTTTCATTTTCCTTTGTCTGGTCATCGGTATATCTTCAGTCTATTGGAAATTAGTGTTTTTCTTTCTTCTATTTCTTTGTTTCAATTTACTAGCGCCTTTCCAATAGTGTCATATTTCTTCCTTACCCTTCCTGTCATTTACTCGTAAATTACAAAAAAAAAAAAGGAAATTCAAATCCCATTACTGACTACCAATCTACTTAGCAAGCATTTTTTCTTTTCTTTTCATGCAACATTTCCGAAAGTTCTCTTGCTCCGTATATCATGCAACGTTTTAAATGTCTTTCTTCTTCTGTTTACATCATGCATCGTTTTAATATATGGGGGTTCGCAGCACCCCTTAAAGTTCCATTTTTCTGTCTTTGTTTTTTTTTTATTATCATGCATTGTGTGTATATGGGGTTCGCAGTACCTCTTAAAGTCTTTCTTTGTTTTTTCATTTTTTTTTTCATATGGTCTACTCTGTTTGGTCACCTTCCTCTGTCTCTCATCAATAGGTGTTGGCTCTGGACCCACCTTCTTCTTCGAATCCAGCCTGGATTCTTTTTAGTCTTGTTCAATCTATTTGGGTAAAGAACACTGCATGGTACTCCCTCCTCGAGCCGTTGCGAATTCGCCAGAACATCATCAGCCGATTTCCCACCATACCTTTTTTTAGTTTCCATATTGCCATCTCTAGAGCAGCAATAATTATCAAACTACCTATCAATTCTGACTAGTTTATTATTATCCTTTTATTATCCTCCCAAATTATACCCTGTCGGCTAGGATCAACCATTGACTTCCATGGAGATCGAACAAGTCTGTGCCAACTATGTCCCATGGCTTTGTTGGGATGTCGTGTTGCATAAGTAGTTCTTCCATTTAGGATGGCTGATGCTGTTGGCAGATGCGGCATGACTTTGTGAACTGTTCGATGTCTCTATTTATATTTATCCAGTTGACAGTGTCCTTGGCGAGGAATTTTGTTTTCTCCTGTTCTAAGTGAGCGGTATGAAGCTGTTTTAGAGTGTCTGGGGAATGACAATTTGTTGTCCTTTGAGGATGACCATCATCAATTGAGAGCTGATCTCCTAGACTCCAGAAAACTCTGTTGTCAGTAGGCAGCTGCTTGATTGTCTCTGGCTATCCCGTGATGATGGTATCTCTCAGCTGGTTGAGCAAAGGATCTGCTGTTGTACAGTTTCTCAGTTGTTCAATGCGATCAGTGGAGAAACTATCAACCCGGACATCAAGCTCCATAGGGTCCAAATTACCAGGTGATGGTAGGCGTCACAGCCCATCACCCAAGACGTTGTCAGATCCCTTGTTATAGGGAAGCTTGAAGTTGTACCCTTGGAGTAGTATGAGCATTTGTTGTAGGCGTGCCGGGGCTGAGGTGAGCGATTTGTCAATAATCATTGTAAGGAGTTTATGGTCGGTGACGACTTGGAAATTGTGGACATATAGGTATGTGTGGAATCTCTGTGCCAAATACGATGGCCAGTAGCTCGTGTTCGATACATGTGTATCTTCGTCCCATTTGTGTTAAGCTCTTGCTAGCATATGCGACAGGCGATAGATTGCCAGCTGAATCCGGTTGTAACAGAGCTGCACCTATTCCATGTATACTCGCGTCACAGTGCATGCAAATTTGGGGTCAAAATAATGAAGCAGGGACATTTCAGATACTTCATTCACTCTTTAGATCTTTGAATACTTTCTGGTTCCCATTGGAAATCAGAGCCCTTGTGTAAGAGGTCACGCAACACAACAGTTTTGGGGCTGAAGTCTTTGATGAAGCGAGATAGATGTTGTCATCACACCCAAGAACTGTTGCACTTCTGTTTTATTACATGGTTCTGACATCTCATGTAGGTCACGTACCTTTGCTGGGTCGGGTTTCAACCCGGTATGTGTGTACAGGTTTCCAAAGAAGGCGATTTCCCGGCGTTTCATCTTAGATTTTTCTGAGTTCATGGTAAGGTCCTCCTGGGTAGCGACCTCCATAAAATGTTTTAGGTTTTCATCGTACTCATGTTCTGTTGACCAATATATGGTGATATTGTAAGCTATACCACATGCCCCAGTGCACTTCTCGAGTATCCTGTCCATCTCAAGTTGGTAGATATCCTGACTTACACTCAGACCAAATGAAAGTCGCTCAAAACAGTACCTCCCAAATGGCGTTTGGAAGGTTGTTAGTGGCTGGCTTTCACGATCGAGCTTTATGGACCAGTATCCCGATTTAGCATCCAACTTTGAGAAGAATTTTGCTCCTGAAAATCGATGATTGATCTCTTCGACGGCCGGGATTTGGTGGTATGGCCGTATGAGAGCTTTGTTCAGTGCTTGTGGGTCTAGGCAGACTCTTATTGTGTTGTCACCCAGTTTGTAGGTTCTTCGATACGGCGAATGACTCCTTGTGATTCCATATTGTCAAGCTCAGCTCTGATTTTTTCGTGCATGGCTATACGTGTTCTTCTCGGTGGATCTATGTGGCATGGCACATTGGGGTTAACAGCAAGCTTGTGAATCCTCCGGAATTCACCAATATGGTCGAATCTGTCAGGGTAGAGGTGCATTAAGTCAGCTACACTGTTGATGGGTTGTTGCTGGACTGATATAGCACAGTTCATTGTCACTACTTTAAGTGCTACCGATGTTGACAGGCCCAGATTCTGGAACACCAACCATGTAGAATTGGGTATCCAGCCATGGGGAGTTCTTGCATTTGCACCTAATATTTGTGGTCCCGTAACAGTTTATCTTTGTGTTGTTGTAGGGTGTTAGTAGGTATTGTGTTGAGATGATTGATCCGGGTATTGGATTTCCAGCTTTGTCTATACTGGTGGGAAACATCTTGCGGAATATGTGGATAGGCACTGTTTACTTGTATCCTTGTATCTACCTTCAGGATGAAAGTATGAGTGCCTGGGTGGTCTATCAACTTGATATTTAAATCAACAAATACCTCGTTTTGAGGGCCTTTCATGATTTTCCACTATTGGTTTCGATGAAGCTAAAAGTGAGGCTTTCCATACCTGCGTCTATGTTGGCAATGGATTGTTCATCATGTTTGGCGACGCTGTCAACTTTCCTGCCAAACTCCTGTTGTTGGTGTTTCGACAAGTCACGACCTGGGTTTCCCGTGACATGTCTTGGTTTTGTTTCCCCGAGATGCAGACTATAGCCCAGTGGCCTACTTTGCCACACGTGTTGCATGTTTCGTTCTTGGCAGGACAATGTTCTTTGCCAAAACGGTGTTCGCGTCCACAGTTTTTGCAAGCCTGTCCGTATCTTCTATCACACCTTTGCCATTGGTGAGTATATGTGATGATCCCTGTAGCTGGTGAAGTTGGCTAACATATAGTGCTGATGATTCATGTGAACAGGCTAATTTAACAGCCTCTTCGATTTTATAGCCCTTTGGTTCATTCAACAGTTCTTTTTGTAGTTCAGGTATGGGCGTGCT
Organism: Acanthosepion esculentum; assembly: GCA_964036315.1. Lineage (NCBI taxonomy): Eukaryota > Metazoa > Mollusca > Cephalopoda > Sepiida > Sepiidae > Acanthosepion > Acanthosepion esculentum. The sequence continues at coordinate 74,121,188 of OZ038495.1, forward strand.
GGCGTTCGTTTACTTCGTTGGCAGTGAAGTTGCATTTCTTTGCTAGTGCACATCTGTTAACGAAGATTTCCGTTGATTCTGTTGGCTTTTGTTGGTATTTGCTAAGTTCAAGCCTACAGGCACGGTGGTTGGTTGCCGGTTCGAGCTGCTCCATGAAGGCAGAGAATATTTTTGCGAGTCCTTGCGGTCATCGACCAACTGTTCTATCGGCGTAGGCCTTCTTCGCCAGCTTCGAGGACACCTTGTCTTCATGTTTTGTTGCCTTGACAGTGAAGTAGATCTCTATACGTTGCCGAAATAATTTAAACGACGGTAATGTACTTGTACCAACACTGTAGCCATGATATCGGTTATGTTGTGAGCCCGGCGTGGTGTAAGCGAGCGAGAATTTGTGTAAATGTGAACGGTTAAAAAATAATGTACTGCTGTTTGTACTCACTGTTTTATTTTGGTACTGTGATTTCGTAGGGTTGCTTATTGTATTATCCAGTCTCGCTGCCACTATGTCATGCCGTGTTGTGCATGGATGGGTGTGTATTGATAGATAATGATAACCAGAACACGTGATAGTTATGAATAATGGACCTTCACGGCGTATATTTATTGATAATGCGCATGCGTGTTAGTACATAGAAAAAGCAGATTGACGTTCCGCGAATCCAGAATAAAATAGTAGGCAATATAATTACAAGTGATACCTACCATGATTTGTGAATTCTGTCTAATGTCTGAGTGTTTTGTCCAGGGCCTCAAATGTTTACTTGTGTGCCATGGTACATTCATCCCAGACAATGAAGCTTGTCTCCTCCGGTAGCTTAGCCAAGTTGATTCCTCACTTGATGTTGCAAATAGGGGTTTCATTGTAGTTCAAATCCAATGGAACTTTGAAGGTGCTCCAGACATAATAGCAGAAATTCCAGATGATGCTAGCGTTCCTTTTCTTTGGAGTCTCACAGCAGATAAAAAAAGTTTAGTTACAAAAGTTTTACCAGTACCTCCAAGAAGAAAATCCCTACATTGTTGTTGCTGATATCATCAAAGACCTTCTGATGCACTTGCTTTTGGTCTTGGTTCAACACATTTTGAACACATTGCTGCTGTTCTTCCATGTTGTATAATGTTTCTCTCAACATTTCTTTATTGATTTGTTCATTTTCTCTGTTTGGCTTTGCTAGACCAAAATTGCTGAGGTCTCTTTGAGCCAAGTTGATCAATGTTTTCAATTTCACAGAGAGCTAATTTTGCAATCTGAGGATTCAATTCCAATCCTGGATGAGCAAGTCTCATTTGAAGAAGATGAAATATTTAAAAGTTAGAGAGTTGTGCTACTTTTGTAGAAGACCGTGCGGGGTGAATGTGTGAGAGATGAGAAGATATCTCTGGGTTAAGATTTCCTGCTGGCCGGTCCAGCTACATAAGAATGTTGGACTATAATGGAGTCCAAAGAAGATAAAGAAACAAACCAGACCGATATACATGTATGCAAACAAATATATATTAATAACAAATTACAATGACATGAAGGGTTACAGAGTGTTGTATGGAGAAGTTATGGTGAGTGTGTTGAGTGTCCGTACGAAAGCGTATATTGTTTTTGGCGTGTTCCCAGAATATGGGTAACGCTGTATGTGTGAGAGGTCACATATTGGAATAAGTAAAAAAAAAGAGAAAGTTTTTTTACCTCTTTTAGGTTGCGGCCCGAAGCCTGAGTTGAGACAGCTGGCCGCACGTGTGCGTAAGCCGTAAAAAGACGAAGAGGCGAAAGGTCAGCCAGTATTTATACTCGTGGGAGAGAGACCCCTGTTGAAGGATTAAGGAAATGAGGAGGAGCTAACTGCGACACTTTAATTGAAAAAGTGTGAAACAGAGATTTTCGTTTTTATTTTATAGACTTAAGGATTAATTAACTGGATTTTCTTAAAGTAATGTTTACCTTTTACTTAAAACAGAATGAAAATAACGGTAACCTGTGAGGTCAAAGGGTAAATTAAAATTGTGTAATTCTACTTCTGTCCTAAAAAGCGCACGAAAAAGTAAAAATAAAGCCTCAAAAAATACAGATCATCAGTGAAATAACCAAGAATCTGTGCTATTTTAAAATAAATTTTTCTTTAACCTTATTATAACCAATAGTTCAAGATTATATTTTTTTATTGTTCGCTTTTATTACATTTTTGAAGGCATTTGAAGTCACTATCAAAACAAAAATAAATGCAATTTAATGTGAAAAGAAAAACATTTATTTATTTTAGTAAGTTACAGATAAAAAAGTATTTTTATATGCGAATGAAATAGTTTCGTCGTAATTCTGAAAATTTTCTTGCGAGGAACAAATGTAGAAAAAAATAAGAGAAAAATTTGTTTAAAAACTTAAACGAACTTACGTTACTTACCTTTAATTACTGAAGTAAATTGGTTCTTTTTGTATACAAGAATCTATAAATTATGGAAAACAGAGAGATGCGAAAAAACATGCGCGCGTGCGCTCACACACACACACACACACACACACACACACACACACACACACACACACACACACACACACACACACACACACACACACACACACACACACCGTGCCAATGGAACAGAAGTCAGTGCTTTCAAAACACAAAAAACTGACTAAACGGGAAGTATGAAATTATAATACTCTTCCGATACAAAATAAAATTCTTTTCAGTTTTTAAAAAGGTTCACAATCGAAAATGGCATTTAAAATTAAAACTCTACATTTATTGAATCTTCAAAAAATTACAAAAAAAAAAACAAAAAAAACGGTAAATTTGCTTTTTAACACCCAAACGCCCGCGCGCTAAATATCTCTTAAAATTTTCCCAAATCGTCATAATTCCGTGTAAATGTTCATGCTGAACTCGAATTAACAATTAAATTATCAAGAAACCTACCGTTTTTGAATTTATCGACAAGAAAAAATCGGATTTTTGTTAGTCATTCGTCCCCCATTACTGCCATAATGTTCATTGGTTCACTGCCGAGTACATCCGGTGGCGCAACTTTAAATTTTAGCCTATTTACTTCCTTTACATAAGTTCGTTTCCGAAATCAATACGCACTACCGTAAAGCAATGTTATTTTTCTATTTTTAAAAATTTTTTTTGGATAAGTGTAGTTTTACTTAAAATTAAAACAAACAAAAATTACAATGTAAAGAAAAGGATAGAAAGGAATTTTTTTTTAAATAAAAAAAGAAAGTTAACTTTCAAATATATGCAAATATTGACAAATTAAAAAATAAAAATAAGAACAAATTAAGTAGTACAGTAAAACATTTTTTTTTAAATTGAAAATAAAACAAAGTTTGTAAAGAGAGCAAGGTAAAAGTTTCAAATATATGAAAATAATGACAAATTAAAAAATGCGCAAACTTTGTGAAGAGATAGTTAATTTCGAAAATAAAATTACAATTTAAAAAATGCTAGAAACGAGATACTAGCAGTCAAATATGAATATAATGACAAATTAAAAAATGCGCAAACTTTGTAAAGAGACTGTTAATTTCGAAAATAAAATTACAATTTAAAAACGAGGCTTTGCGGTTATTTTTTTTATTTGTCAATTTTGTTTCATTTGTTTGTTTTAATTTTAAGTAAAACTACACTTATCCAAAAAAAGAAAAAGAAAAATTACATTGCTTAACGGTAGTGCGTATTGATTTCGGAAACGAACTTATGTAAAGGAAGTAAATAGGCCAAAATTTAAGGTTGCGCCGCCGGATGTACTCGGCAGTGAATCAATGAACATTATGGCAGTAATGGGGGACAAACGATCAACAAGAAGTCCGGTTTTTTCTTGTTGATAACTCCAAAAACGGTAGGTTTATTCATAATTTAATTGTTAATTCGAGTTTAGCATGAACATTTACACAGAATTATGACGATTTTGGAAAATTTTAAGAGATATTTAGCGCGCGGGCGTTTGGGCGTTAAAAAGCAAATTTACCCACCAAAAAAAAAACATATCTTACTTTTTAAAAAAAAAAATTGTGACGAATTGAAAAATTAAATTTTCTTTTACATTTTTTTATTTTTAGTTCAAACTGAAAGAAGGTGTTTTAATAAATTATGCAAGTAAATACCAAGAAATAGTTTTTGAGTTTTATTGAATTATTTTTGGTAAAATACCAGACGAATTTTCTGACGAATATTCACACTTGATATTGCGTATTTTTTTTACTGAAAGAACCAGAGATTTTTCTTTATATAATTCAATTGTAAAGGTTTCACGAAATAAATTTTAAAAAGTATACATGAGATATCGAAAAGGGTCGGCGGCAAAAAATGTATCTCCAAAGTTTTGTTGGTTTTTTTTTCTTAAAATAAACCGATTCAAAAAATGTTAATAATTCTTTAATGAATAAGTACTGGAAATTTCGTTTGAATCGGATAATTCTCTCATTTTTGGCAAATATTTTAAAATGCTATCTTTCTTTCGTTTCGGAAAAAAAACTAAAAAAAGTGAATCATGTTTTTTTTTTTTTTTGGTGGTACCTAAGTTTTAAAAGATTACTTTAAAAAAAATGATTTATTATATGTAATTCTCATTACATTACTGAATGTTGATTCAGCTTGCTTAGTTTTTAAAATAGAATCATGAATCATGGAATAAAAAATATGAAAAGAAGAAAAAAAGTATAATGTATTGCACCCGCCTGACGAATTATTCCTAAATTAGATATTTCCGAAAGTCGATGACGTCATTGTCCGTCGACAGCGTGAAGCGTTGCAGTTCCTGTCACTGTCACTTCATATTGAGATTCTCTCTCAAACAGGTGGGTAAAAAAACATTTTTTTTTTTTGCACTTACATTTAGATAACTGCGGAACAAAGCATACTGGGCCAGCAATCAATTGATCCCGGGGAAAAAATAGCTAAGGAAATAATAAATTAAGATTAAGAATAAGATTGCGCTATTTAAAGCTACTGACTCGCATTTTTGTTGAGTGTTACTAGTGTTACTGAAGCATTACCACATTTTTATAGAATTTGTTTTCTATTGATTTGTTGTTAATCACCGCGTTTCGCTACTAACTGTAATTAAGTATAAAATTAATTACGTTTCAATATGCAACAAAGAAATAATATAATTTCCTTCACTGTTTGTGTTTGACACTCGGGATTGCAAAACAAAAATCAAATTTAAAATCTTAATAAAAACTATTTCAGTAAAAAATAGACATTTTGAAAATGCTTACTTACAATTTATGAATTAAAAACATATTTCCCTTTATTGTGCGTGTAGCGGGTGTATTTGGGGGTTAAACTCAAGGTCAATTTAAATTTAAAAATTAAATACAAAAACTAAAAATAAATAGAAACCAAATAGTTTTATTTGGAGACTAACCGGTGCCACCCTAAAATGTCACCTGTTTTATTCTTTTTCAACTTTTCACACACAAATTGTTTTTTAAAATAAAAATAAATTCATCATTTTTTTCCTCAAATTATTTTTCAGTCAATCTCAAAAAGTAAAAACACTTTTACATGTAAATAAGGATAAACGGGATTTTACATATAAAATGCGGGTTTTTTCGCTCATGCAAATCACGTCACCACACTTGTAAACAAGTTTTCAAGCGCAAACATTTCCGATCCTCGTATCGGGTCGGTCAAAACTTGAATCGCAGCTGGTTAACACTGACACTGAATGATTCCTTAGTCATGAAAAATAGTAGCACATAACTTCAGAGGCGAAACAAAAGTTTTATTGTCATTTTTTTAAAAAGTATGTTTTTGTTATTTATTTTCGTCGTGGTTCATCCTACTAATCGTTTTTTTGGGTAGAGACGATTTCTGAAGAAAAGCAAAATAGATTCCATGTTTCCCATATTTTCGTTAAATCTTTCCCCGGGGTTACACATACCAAAATTGAGGCTTGTCTGTGTATATAGTGAATAATAATCTCTTCTTTCGATTTATCCGAAAGGGTGCTGAAAAGTTCTCGGTCTGATTAAGAAGTTTTTTCGAAAGAAAAAACTATTTGGTTGGACATTTGGGGAAGTCGGCCGTACCGAGAACTTCTCAGCATCTCGTACAGCTATCTTTTTTCTTTTCTTTTTTTTTTTTTCGGGGAAAGTACTTGGTGTTGAAATAAAACATTTTTGAATATCGAAGTTTAACATACCGTTTACGTAGTTAAAAAAATATTTAAGTTTTTAAATTTTTCGGTGCCCTGCTGTTATTTTTTAAAGCATATTTTAGTGCCCTGGTATCAATTTATTAGTAACAGTGAAATAACTACAGTTTGGTCTTTTAAATATCAATTTTTTGGAGTATATTCTATTTTGTAAAGCTCTCTAAAAACTTTCTTGGAATACTACAATTCAATTTCCTTGAACAATAATAATTTGTGGAACAAAAATAGTTAAAATAAAAAGCTTGCAAGAAAAGTTTGAAATGCAATTTATTTCATTTAACATTAATGGTATTGGGAGGAGTGTAGTGATAGAAAAATAAATAATAACATGGAGACTAAAATTTCAACATCTAAAAATAGATAAAAATTCAGAATTGCTAGCATCATATTTCCATGAAGCAATGAGAAAAAATTTCAAGAAGGATATAATTGGAGACAAGATATGTTCTCAACAGAAGATCTGGTTTTATGGTTTGTGGACCAATCTGAAGCCAAACAGCAGTTTCAAAATCAGTTTTGCTAGCATATATATATATATATATATAAGGAGATTGACAGTTGAACTAAATGAAAACTGATGAAATAATTATATCAATTCTCCAATACTGCAGTTCTTATACCCAAAACCTAAATACAACACTTATGCACAACCCACGCAGTCTTATGGAATGTAAAATTTGTAGGTCTGGTGTCTATATTAGGTGCATGCATGTTCATATGTAAACAATTAAGGTAGATACATACAAAACCTTAAGTTTCTACTACAGACCATTTCTCTTTTTTATATATAAACTGTAGTGAAACAAAGTTCTCATTGTCTCTTAGTTATGTCCATTTCTTTTGGGGCTCAGAAGTTAGAGTAAATAAGTATAAGCTAGAGTCAGCCTTGCACAGTTGAAACAAGCAAAAAAAAAGTTTGTACTTTATCACTGGAAGGTGTAGACATGGTTATGGTATGTCTGTTTCCTTTTTCTTGGCCCAGAAGTTAGGATAGAAGTTAGCATTGTCATAATGGTCAAGCTCAAGTCACCCTTGTGTTGAACAACCAAAGAAAAGGTTGATTTACTTAATAGGTGCATGTTTTGGAAGATGTGTGAATGCCATGTATTAAAAAGTGAAAAGAGAGTTCAGTCGTCAGTGAGCCAGGGAAACAAATTTTCTCAGCATTTTCAACAGCATCACCTAACAGTGATGGATGAAGTCAAGGGCAGTAATCCTATTTCCAGTTTCTTTACTGCTAGCATTATGTGAAAACATATTTCTTTCTTTCTTTATTATTCATTATTTTATTTATTGATTTTATATCATTTTCCAACAGTGTCTTATAAACACATACATAACCCCACTTCCTTCTACCATTTACACAGGCAGCTATATCATCCAGCCAGTCTTACATTGACACATACCTGTACATACTTCCTTCTACTACACGAATCACTACTACATCTGAATACATACATACATATATATATATATATATATATATATATTCAAAAATTATAACATAAACATGTTATAACATCACAACAAAAATGATGATGTAGTGATGATATAACATGTTTATGTCATAATTTTTGAATAAATAATATTTGTATTGAGCACTCTTTTAAGGATAGTACTTTTGGTAATTGGAATTTATTCTGTCTACACCAATTCTATACTTGTGTGTGTGTGTGTGTGTGTGTATATATATATATATATATATATATATATATATATATATATATATATATATATATATATATATATATATATATATATATGAGAGGCATGGTGGAGTAATGGATAACAGCTTGGATTGAGGAATCGGAGAGCCGAGTTCGAATTCCAGTCGAATCCATTACATTCACTTACGTGCTAATACCCTTGGGAAAGGTGTGATTCCTCTTCTTCTCCCTCCAACTATGGGTAAATAGCAGGACAGACTGGGTTCTATAGCCTTGGATGTCAACTGGTTTAGGAGAAGGACAACTCTGAATTCAAAACCTGTGGAGAGTTGTTTGGGGACATTGTGGCACTTAGTGCACCATGTCTCTGTATTCGTCCCTTCAAAAAGTGTGGATGGTCCTGCACAAAACCTTCACCACTATAATCAAATCCCATGTGCCAGCTTTGGGCTCTCAGTTTCTAGGTACTGATCTGCTTGATCCTCATACATCAAATTCGACGGGAGAGTCGATGATATATATGATATAACAGTATATAATTTCGTACAAATTTTATATATCAACAAATAGTATTTAGAAAAATATGACAAACTGAAAATTTTTTCATGACACATTTCATCTGACTGGGCTTTGTTGATGTTGCTACGTCTACACATGTGCACAAAATAAGAGATGCAGGTAGTTTCAAAATTTTTTGACAATATTTTTTGTTTCAATCTAGCCAAATTCATCTGTATTCTTTTTCTTTTCATCACCTTTTTTCCTGACTATCTCACACTGTGACAACATAGAATTTACTAAGAATGGTGATATATTGTAATAGCCTGGATGCAAATTTTCTGTGGTTAAACTAGTGATCATGGCACTTTCCAAACATTTTCGTCTCAGTGGATTATTTTCTCTTTTAATCAAAGTGGCATTCCCTATGTGAAAATTGTGGTCCATTAATAAACTTCTGTTCCCATCATAACAACAAAATAAAATCTGTAATGATAATTGGATTCTATTTAAGAGCACTCAGAATTTGAAGCCCTCAATATTTACATGAAGCGGAGAAATATTTTGAAAATACATTCAAGACCCTTCAATAGCCTAAATGTTCTTTCAAAAATGTGTTGAAACTATCTGCATCTCTTGTTCTGTGCACATGTGTAGACATGGCAACATCAACAAAGCCCAGTCTGATGAAACTCTCTCTCTTGTATACACCAGGACATTTACATTTGGACTCTTGAAACTAACTTATCACTCTATCCATTTGTATATTGTATTACATATAAAAAAATTATTGTGTTTATGAATTCTCTGTGCATTTTCTTCCAATCATTACATAAAAGCCATATAGATATATGGTGGGAAACGACATTGCAATACGATAACTTTCCACTACTACTATAGGATGAGTAACATCATCAGAGTCACAAAACAGTAAAAACAGTTATGTAAGTTCAATTTAAAGCTGACTCATTACATGGATGTGTGTCTGGGTGCAAAAATTGTAATTAAACTGATTTATGATTCCAAGAAACATAGTATCATTCCATCTTCTGCTAATCTCATGGCCTCATTAATTCCTGATTACCATCCACTTTTTATTTATTTTTTTATGTCATCCTTATTTTCAAGCCAATGGGGATAATGAAAGTTGTTTATCTTTTTTAGCTGTTTTTAGTCAATCTTCTTCCTGTCACCACATCATTTTCTCAGTAATTCATGGGCCAAAAACCCTTACTGCTGCTATATTCCCATACTCCTTTGTATAGTTTATCAGCTGTAGTTTATAGCAAATGGTATTGCTTAATCTCTTAACTCTTGCAGCCATATTCTTTAGGATAAAATTCTATAAACTCAAGCACCATCATCAGTGATGTTTCTACTAATATCAAGCAGGCCTGCGTAATGTACTCCCTATTCTTAAGTCAGTCCTTCCTCAGTTGCTGCATATGAAAGGTATATTTCTCTTTGACCGTAATATTGTTTCCCAGGTTAATGTTTTACTGTTACTGATATTTACTTTCAGTTGTATCTCTTTCATCTGTCATTTCCAGCTGGTTAATGATAGGAGTGTATTGAGGCATATTTATTTAGGATGAATCAGCTGGTGCAGCCAAATGTCACCAGTACTTTGCTATGATAATTAATTTTATAGTAGTGGTGATGATAGTATTGGTAGTAGTAATGTCATTTGAGTCAATAATATTATCTAGTTGGGTTAGTTAAGTGTCTAAATTAAAATTATAGCCTACAGTAGTAAATTTGGGCTTCAATTTCACATGTGCATGACATAGGTTGATTTTTTTAAACTTTATTAAATGTGCATTTTAAATACTATCAAATACAACGAATGTTTTTGAGGCTCCAAAACAGTAAAATTGATTTGAATCCTTTTCTTGGCATTTTTTTTAATTATCTCATTTGAATTTATTATTTTTTATAATTTGAATTATAGTGTCTTTTTTTTTTTTTTTGTACTAATTTTCAAATTTTTTTTTTTTTGAGCATATAAATCAATTTGTGTTTCTGTCATTCTAATTTGGAAGTCCTTTTTGAATTGAGAGAAGAAAATAACAGATTTTTGTAATTTGCTCTCATTCACTAGAGAGTTTTTGTTGCAACTAAGAAAGACTTTTTTTAAAGTGCTGATACAAATTTATCTGGATTGGCACAGATCAGCAGCTTTTGCTGAACTACTACTACTGTAAACAAAAAGAAAAATGAAATTGGAACAAAAAGAAAAGAATAAAAAGAACAAAATGGAACAGAACATGACCAAGAAACATCAATGGAGTCAAGAACAACAAATAGAGGATCTCTTCAAAATACTTGGAATACTCCACCTTAATATTTAATCTGTAATACAGAATTCATGCAACAGGCCAAACAGTAAAAGAAGGCCAGTTGCTGGCTGATCTACCGAAATTAAGGGTCATTGATAAAAAAATTGTCTTTTTAGTAGACAGGAAGTTTGAAAAAAAATTATCAAGTTCATAAAAGACTACATGATTAAATCACTGTCAAGTTGGGAGATAAAAAATATGACCTTTCCTACATGGGATATACTACTCACAACTGAAGACTATTTGGCCCTAACCAACAAAGATCTCCAACATAAAGTATACTGAGTGAAGTATCAAGACCATTAGACAAGGTTCCAAGCTATGTGTTGAATACTCGTTTGGCTTCATAATTCACTCCAAGTGGGGAAATTGTAACAATGAGTCCCAGCCCTATCAAATTTTGACTCTGTGATAGATGATAATGCATTCAAATCAATTTCTAATTGCGTTAACATTGAGTTGGAGTTGGTAATTTTCTCTGACAGAAGACCAGCATATTGATATTAAAAAAGGGAGATAACATAATTGTGTTATGTGAGATGGGTTAACTTAGACTGGTATCTTGAGATAACTGGTTATGACAGAAATGAAGGAAAAGGGTTTGTACTTATGAGAAATACATGAGAAGAGAAAATAGTATTGTTTTTCTTTTGCTAAATTAGTTTAACTTAGCTGTCATATAGGAATAAAGTGTTGCTGCCGACACTTGGGCTTAAACACAGATCACCAGGGAGGAAGCACGGTCGAGCCTCATCTTGAAATAATTAGATCATGTGATGGGTAAAGGAAAATATATATATGGGAATTAGCAGCGTCTGACCATGTGTTGTTTGAAGGCATTACTATTATTGTATCTGAGATTTACAAAGTCTCTCCTACAAACGGACATTACAAAAGTGGCGATGAGTATTTGTTGAGCTTACACAAGGAAAAAATAAAATATATGTATCCTACACGTAATAGGATATTCAGTAATATTTACCATTTTACCAAAGAGACACCATATTTGCAGGACTACAGAGAAATAACCAGGCAAAGTTATGCAAAAATTAATCTACAAAATATTCAGCAGAGTACAGAAAAATGGAAGAACTAAAAGCTATAATGATTCAAATGTTCAGAAGTTTTTTGAATTATTTACTAAAACTACGGAAGAAAAGACTTCAGATTCATTCACTCAAGATGCTGTTGCTAATTCAATCAGCGAATTTGTATACAATCCAGACGAAGGGATAACTTTTCCAGCTTATTATAGAAGATACGAAAGGATCTTCAAAAGGGATTGTTTGCATTGGAATGATGAAAAGAAAGTTCAGTTATTATTAAGGAAATTGTCCTCTGCTGAACTATATTATTATATTTTGCCGAAAAAACAGGTGAGATAAATTTTGATGAAACTGTTCTAACACTATCAAAATTTTTTGGTGATAGGAGCTCATTATTTAATGCATGATCGCAATGTCTTAACTTAGTAAAGTGCGACGATGAAGATTTTGTCACTTATGCAGGAGTCATGAATCAAGAATGTGAGAAGTTCAAGTTAAATGAATTAACTCCAGATTTATTAAAATCCCTGATATACATACATGGTTTAACTTCTAATAAGGACGCGGAGATAAGATCCAGGGTACTTGCTAATTAGAAATGGACCCCAAATTAACTCTCTAGAAAGTAGCAGAAGAGTGTCAATGTATTGTAAATCTAAAACTTGATACTACAAGGATTGAAGAAAGAGACATTTCTCAAGTACATTGCATATGACCATCTAAGAGAAAAGACTGTAAACATTTTTCAACTCCTAACAGAACACTAAAAAAAGATGATAACCCCCCTCATTACCTAATACTTGCCACAGTTGTGGAGGTAAGCATTTCAAAAGTAATTGTTTTTTTAAGAACAAAAAATGTTATGAATGTGGGAGGGTAGGACACAAAAGTACTTGTTGCAAATACAAAAAAATGGAGGAAAAATAAAATGTGTGTGAACATGATAAATACATGGAGTAACGATAAGAAGCATAAAAAGAAAATTAACAAGACTTCAAACGTTTTTAACTGAGTTAAATTTCCTCTTTTGAGATGTTTCTGTTTTTGTGGAAATTAATAATGTAAAAATAAAATTACAACTGGATATCACTATCTGGATATCTGATATCACTATCATAAATGAAGACATGAAGGAAAATGGGTAAACCCAATTTATTGACTTCTAATAAGGTTGCCCATGGAGTTTCAGGAAAGAGATTGAACTTTTTGGATGAATTCAATAGTGACATTTCTTTTATTGGAAAAACAAGAAAGTGGTGGTGTTTGTATTAAAGAATACTGCTGATTTATTTGGAACAGGCTGGATTGCATTATTTGATCCTTGGGGTTTTCCAATTAACTATTTTTGCAACAAAATAAATACTGTTACCTTCAGTGCTAATACGGCAACTGAAAAATTAAAGAATGAATTGAAAAAGAGTTTTCCAGAAGTTTTCTCAGAATGTCTAGGAACATGCACAAAAACTAAAGCTAAATTTGAATTAAAAGAGAATGTAACACCAACATTTAAGCCAAAAAGGAGTGTACCTTTTGCAGCTTTAAAACCAATTAATAAGGAATACAGACTAGAAAACTTAGGTGTAATCTCAAAAGTAGACTATCCCAAATGGGTATCACCAACAGTTTATGTTAAAAAAAGGAATAATAAAATCTGCATATGTGCTGATTTTTCAACGGGATTAAATGAAAGTTTATAACAATGTAACTACCCATTACTAAGTCTAGAGGAAATTTTTGTCAAATTAAATGGTGGTAAATTTTTTGTTTATGTCTAAACTTAAATATCTAGGATAAATTATCGATGAAAACTGTAGATGACTGGATCCTTCAAGGATGAGTGCAATAAAAGACATGCCCACTCTAACAAATGTAGCAAAGATACAAGCATTTTTAGGATTTGCTAATTACTATCATATATATATATATATATATATATAAGCAAATATGTGGATGTAGATCCGACAGTATGATGAAAATCATATATATATATGTACCAAACATGCATGAATTAAGAACACCTTTGAATAACTGCTAAAGAAAGATGTGAAATGGAATTGGTCATATAAATGTCAAAGTGCTTTCAAAGAGATCAAGAAAGTCTTAACATTGGATTTGTCACTAGCTTACTAGTCCCTAAGATTGTGGTTGCTTCAGGTGCAAGTGATTCGGGTATTGGAACAGTGATACTACACAAATATGAGGACAGAAAAACTAAACCAATAGCTCATGCTTCAAGATCATTAATTGCAGCTGAAGAAAGCTACAGCCAGATAGAAAAGAAAGCATTGGTAATCATATTTGCTATGAAAAAATTTCATAAATTCATACATGGTAGAGAATTTATATTATAGGCAGACCATCATCTGTCACTGTCCACATATACAGCAAATAGACTGCAGGAATTATCCTATTGAACTATAATTATAAAATGGAGTTTCTACCATCCAGAAAATTAAGTCATGCAGATGGATTATCTAGACTAATACCAAAATTCTGCAAACCACTTGTGGATGCAGTAATTGCAGTGATAAGGGCCGAAAATGAAATTAATAATGTATTATACAATACTGTAATTAACAGTATTGTATAATACATTATTAATTTCATTTCCTGTAACATTAAGAATTAAGTTGGAAAAAGATGACTTTATAATGAAAATGAAGAAGCAATTAAGATTTAAAGAAAAAAACATTACTGGAAATGATACATTTTCATTATGTAATAATGTACTTATGTACACAGAAAGAATTGTGATACCAGCATCGTTGCAAAAACGTATGTTAAAAGAATTTTATGTAGGACATCCAGGAATTTCTAGAATGAAATCCTTAATGAGGTGTTATACGTACTGGCCAAAAACGGATCAAGATATTAAAAATTTAGTGAAATCATGCAGAGGTTGTGCTCTGGCAGCGAAGTCACTGCCTATCAAGATAAAACCTTGGCCAAATATGCCATGCTCCAGACTACATATAGACTTCACAGGACCATTAAATAGAGCATACTATCTAGTGGTAGTTACACTAAATGGCCAGAAATATTAAAATGTAGAAGACCAACTACCACAGTAACAATAAATTTCCTACATGAGATTTTTGCAAGGTTCGGTGTTTCTGACTCTATTGTTTCAGATAACAGAGTGAATTTAAGGTTTTTTGTAAATCATTAGCGATAGAACATATTAGAACTCCCCCTTTTCACCTGAGATCAAATGGACAAGCAGAATGGTTTGTCGATATGTTTAAAAGGGCACTAAAAAGTTGGAGGGAGAGGAGTCAGATGAAGTAATGCTACAACAATTTCTGAGTGTTTTCAGAATAACACCAAACCTGAACACTGTGTCCGGAATGTCACCTGCAGAGTTGATGTTCGCCGGGAAGATTAAATTTGTTTTTAATAAATTATTACTTGAACGTAAGGCAAGAGCATCAAGAAATAACAATATAAGTAAATACTTGAACCTGGAGATAAGGTATTTTTTAAAATGTATCAACATGGAAAAGAATAGCGTTATAAAAAAATGGATCAGCAAAATGACATACATGGTACAGGGACAAAGGTGGGAACATAAGCGACACCGTAATCGGTTAAAATGCAGATTCACTGATTTAAAAAGTCTCCAAAAAGAGGTACCTATAGAAATTTTGTATGACACGTTTGATGTACCCACGCCATCAGAAATTGTTGAACCAAGGTTTTATGGTAAGAGAAAAAGAATAGCAACAGAACTTCTAAATATTGAACTGAAGCTGAAGAAAATATAGACTTGAGTGGAAGTCATCTCAAAGGGGCAGGGGGTATCATATAGGAATAAAGAGTTGCCGCCAACACTTGGGTTTGAACATGGATCACCAGAGAGCAATCACAGTTGACCTCATCTTAAAATAGAACATGTGATGGGTAAAGGAAAAATATATATATGGGAATGAGCAGTGTCTGTGTATTGTTCGAAGGTGTTACTATTATTTTATCTGTGATTTACAAAGTCTCTCCTACAAACGGACATTACAAAACTAGGGTATGCATGCTCATTAGTCATTTTTCTTTTTTAACTTCCCTGCATTTCATTTCTCCCACCTCCTCATTAGATGACACAAGGTAAAGTTCTCCAGTTCTGTTTACTCTTACTTTTTTCTTTTTTTTTTAATCAGTTCACCCCAAGCAAGGCAATAATGCCACTAAGATGCAAGGGGCTACTGGGAGTAAAAAAGAATGAAAAGACTTTAGACTAGAAACTCAGTCCTTTTAATATTCTTTTTCTTTTATATTTTCTATGCCATTTTTTTCATCAGGTTTACTTACTTTTTGCTATTTTATACTATGTGAATGGATGGTGGGTAACACGTGCTAACACATTCCTTAAATATTTTGTTTTATTAAAATCACCAGAAGAAATGTTTAAAATTGTAGTATATGAATCAATTGTTTTTATTCCCCTCCACATGAAATTGTAAATATTAGATTTTTTTTTTAGAGAGACAATGCATGAAAGATTCCATAATAAATGCAGTGTTATTGTGAAAGGAGCAAAAAGAAGAATTGGGTCACTAAGTACGTCTTGCTAAGTTAACAATTAGCAAAGACCAACATCTTCCCTTGCCTCAATTTTTGACATTCTGCCATATTTTGTGTATCAAAATATTTTTTAGTTTTTAGAAACAACCCCGAATAGTTCCACAATGGGTATCAGCACTTTTAATATCTTAAATAATTTTTGCATTGTAAATATTGAATTATTTTCCAATTATTTATTTACCTAACCTCATATTCTGATCATAGTGTTTTAAGTGTCTAGTTGTGCATCTTAGTTTTCCAAAATCTAGACATGCTTTGTTACCAAATCATTGAGCTCACTAGTTTTTATAATATAAATGAAATCATATTGCATTTTAGAGACTGTCTTTTATTTTATTTCTGATGCAATATGGCAAGTTCAGCCTTTTTTCATGATTTTATTTTATTGGTCAGAAATCTTGAATTATATTACATTATTTATCCGTGGAAGGGAATATGAGCAGGGAGTTGGGGAGAAATCTAAGGTGGAAGTAACTCAGGATTATAAAAATTTGCTTTTTAGTGTCATCCTGAAAATTTCATTGGATCCAAATTTTACTTTGTCAGAGTTCACAAAAGTAATCAGTGTCAAACTGGGGTGTGATGCTTGTAGGTTTCATAAAAGCGAAAGAGAGTAAACAAAGAAAAATGTGTTTTTATTTTCAAAATTTACATATAATGCCATTTTGTTTTAAAAATTAAATCAGTTAAGTGGGTGCTATTATTTTCCACACATGGTTAAAGGCATTCACGAAAGTTGTCCATAACTTGATGACTCACTTCATCTGGAATGGTAACAATTTCTTGATGAATGGCATCTTATAATTGTTCAATAGATCGAGGGCGATGAGTATATACCTTTGATTTCAAATAGCTCCATACACAAAAAAAAACGTATAAGTTCAAATCAGGTGTTCAGGAATGTCTTCGCTCTTTGTGTTGCATTGTTCTTGATAAACATTTCCACAATGAAAGCGTGATGTTTAGCCATCCAATTCATGTTGGCAGCTGAAAACTTATATGTACATTTCCTAAATAAAAACATTTTTTTTTGTTCTTTACTCTATATCACTTTTATTAAACCTACAAACATGTCAGATCATTTTGGCACACTCTGTAGACTTAACCAGCTCCACCTAACAGCATTTGACAAAATCAAGTGGGATAATCATTTTTCTGGTTCATCTATTTTTAGCATCATGGGAAATTTTTTTTTTTTTTCATTAATCTATTTATCAATTTTATTTCATTTTCCCACAAGTATTTTCATTTTTCTTTTCCCTAATACGTTATGGGTGGTGTAATGGATAGCAACTCAAAATGAGCTTAGAAAACAGAGTTCAAATTCTGGTCAGGTTTTGAGATGTTACCACAATAATAATTTTAATGGCCCTAGTATTTAACTAAATGTCAAGGCATCAAATATGCATTTAATAGCCTAAAACAAGTGTCAAAAGTATCCAAATTAACTCTAATTACGAAGAGAGAAACTGGGTCCATTGACTTCTTAAATCAGTCCTGTACACAAATTTAGATGCTGTTCTGAATTTTAACCTTCATTTCATCATATTCACCCTTCCTTCAATTGATACAATATGAATAAATTCTTTGGTTATATGGTTAATTGTAAGTCCAGTCACATTGGCTCTTTATAAACCCATTCTGATCTGTGAAGAGGATTTTTTTCAACTATTGGAGATGTTACTGGATGGCCATCCTAACTCAATTTCTCTGTCTGCTGTTTCTGGGATATAAGGCTGCAGGTGCAATAAGATTTTCTGAAAGACTATTGCCAGCTGGCGAAAGTTGTTTAGTCAATGCTGTTGTTTGTCTGCCATCTGGAAGACGAACATGTGCATATAGTATGTTAGCCTCAATTAGATCTACCTCCTCAACAATTGGTTCATATTAATTTGACACATATTTCTTTTCATTGAAATAGGACCAAAATGGTATTGACTGCCTTGATGTTGATTTCCGCTGAAAGTTACAGTTAGTAGAGGTGCACAGTAGAGACTGAATTGAATGTAGTACATCTGGAAGAACACTTTCTCATGATTCTATAGGTAAATGCCATGATTTAAAAGCTAACATTAGTGACCTTCGAATGATATCATTGTATCTTTTGACATGTCCATTGTGGGATTGTAAGGTGTAGTTTTACTAGTGCCTATGCACTTTTTCATCACCCTTGAGATAAGTGATGTGCTTCTCTCTGAATACACATATGATAGCATTCCAAAAACAGAAATCACAGTTTTGACAGTTGCAGATATTATATCTTTTACTGGGAAAGCAAATAGAGATCTTGAGTATTTGTTATTCCTCATAAGCTGAACTGTTTCAGGTTTATAAATTTCTCAAATTCACAGAATTTGCTAGCTTCTCTTAATCTGTGAAAATATTGTATAATTGATTCATCTTGTTTCTGTTTAATGGACAGAAATTTGATTCTTTCCACTATGACAAGTTTCTTTTTATGTCATAAAGTTCTTTTTATATTTTCTGAAATTTCAATGAAAATCAAATTCTCCAATTGTTTGCCATAATAGAAATTCATAGCTTCACACCCTGCTGAAGCTAGAAAGAGGTCAGTTATTTAATTTTCTCTCTCTCTCTTGCATAGTTGTCTTTAAATTTTTTAACCCTAGACTGGGCTCCAAAACACCAGATGAAAGTCTCAACAAATTCAGGTTCATCCAAGTGACTTAAATATCCTATTTGTGATGCTATATTGTTGTATTGTGCTATACGACACATGATCAGTAGTCAACTTCCTCCTGTCTCTTACTTTGCTGAACACTTGATATCTCTTCTACATAACATATGCAAATAGTTAACAAACCACTACACTGACAAACATGAAAAGGAAAATCACTGTGAGTAGACAGAGTACTGTTGTGTATTGTCACAGGAAAAGAATCATTATTCTTACCAGTATCAAGAACTGCAGTTGATGTTGAAGACTTACAAAGTTTTCCAAAATGTCCTTTTTTCTTTTATGACTCTCAACAGCTCTTTCTAGATACCAACTTCTTGGATGGCAATTATTTTCACAAAATTAGCAAGTCTGTTTTGGTTTTGCAGTAACAGACATAGTTGTTTCAGCAGAATTTGATAATGTCTATGAATAACACCTCAAGAGTATCTTTACTGTATCACTGAAAGTCAATAATTCTGGAATACTTTGATTATAAAGATTAGAACTCTTTGGGGCCAATCTCAGTTAAATGTATCATCCAGACTTAATGATTTGATTTCAAGCAATCTTTGTTTGATGGTGTGTGAACTTATTCTGTTAATGAAGGTATCTTGAATAGACTTAATTTTATATTAAGACTGAGTCTATTTAGAATATCTTCATAAAGGACTAAGATAACTCTAATTGCAAACAGCAGCAACTCAATCTAGTGATGTCTTAAATCATTTTTGTACATAAAGTCATCACAGGTTTGTTACATTTACTTTTATACAAATATCCTTGGAAAACATATGAATCAATCTTCTCCCCTCTAAAAGGATTCATTGGGAGAAATAGAGAAGAGACAATGTCAAATCTCTTATCCTGAATATTTTGAATGGAGCAAAAAAAAAAAACCCACAAAACTCTTACACTGGTGTGAATTTGCAGATAAACAAACATTTATTATAATGACAAAATATTTTTCATAATATACAAATTGTACAAATTACAATACAGGCATTACCCAAAATTTCAATTTGTATACCACAAATTATCAAGCCATGTCAACAGTTCTTTCAAATACAAATCATTTTTCTCTCAGAAGACTACAGTTTGTGTAAATCAAATGTTTTCAACAATGGGATTTTAACAACATTCTTTTAGAGTTGTCTATATTTCTGAGATGAGGTATTCTGATTACTTGCATTATTTAAATTATTTGGAAAGTTATCCTCATCTTCATTGCCATATTCACATTTCAGCCTTCTAATTGAATGTGATTGGAATTTTGAACTGAACCCTTTATTTCGTCTACCGGGGTAGATTGTTCTAATTCCACATACCATGCCTCTTCCAGATGTATCGGTTATTTCCCTTTAAATCAACTCTCCTGGTATTGAACTCACAACTCTTTGTGTCTAGTCACTGTATCTAACCAATGTCTTTATCCACTGGGCCATGTATCCTTGAGGACATCTGTGTATGAATTTTTGGGACTTATAAACCTAATGTCTCAGCAATCATTTTTATTACCAGAGCTTATATTGCAATTTTTGTTGTTATTCTTTGCTTTTCGCTAGCACTCCTTATTACTGGTTCCCATATTGTATTAATTTCTATGCTTGGTCGGCTCAGGAGATTTTTGTGGCCTAGCATTATGTTCTGATTCCTTAGGTTTTTTGTATGTTCTAGTGATGCTCTTTGCCTATTATTTAAACCTCATCCCACAGGGAACAGTGATCTCTCTTTCCCTCCATATGCAGTTAGATATGCTTGATTTTTCTATTTCTCCTCATGTTACTGCTTTATGATGTTCTTATAGTTTTACCTTAAGAGGGAGGTGTGTTTCTCCTTTGTATTTCTTATCACAGCTGCATGAGATGATGTACACACAATCCTAAGTCATGTTCGCCTCTATGGGGGGGTCTTACTCAGAAGAGGTGTCTGCAAAGTGTTGAACCACTTTTGAAGGTTGTTCTGATGTTATGTGGACCACAGATCTTTTGTATTTTCTCCAATAATCCCTTTACATAGGGTAGGCAGACTGAAGCTGTTTTCTGAGTGCTGTTATCCTCTTGTATCCTTCCATCCCAGTTTGTTGGAGCTGCTGCCATGTACTCAGGGTAGTTGTTACATTGTAGGGTACTGCTTATACTGACCATTTCTTGTTCGTATGTTTCTGGGTTGCCATGTTGTTTCATTGTTAATCTTTCCATGGTTGAAATTGCCAAAGATTTAAGTTGTTAAATCTGAAAGAAAAAAAAAATCCTTCAACACTTAAAATTAATTCACATTTAAAATTGGTCCAAGTTATTGGAACAGCCTTTAGATATAATATTTGTGTGTCTTCATATGAGCTTCAAAGTTTGCATTTCACATATTTTCTAATCAATCTTAAAAGAAATCTCAATATTGTAAAATATTGTCTTTCATTCACAACAACTCCTTGCATATAAGTGGTTTTATCACACTGCTTGGGGTGAAATTATTAAAATAAAAAAGATTTTACAATAAATTTCTTAGCAAAAGAGATTGAATTGCATTGTTTTTTTTTTTGTTTTCATTTTTAAACAAACCAACAAAAATTAGTCTGAATCTTGGAGAATCACTCCTAGACATTTAGAAAAAATAGAAATAAGTAAAATGTTAACTGTGAAATGGGCATAGTTTAAGGACATTCATATCTTTTCTATTTGGTTAAAAAAAAATTCAAAATTATAGTTTGTAAAAAATGTTTAAATTAAAAGTGTTAAAAGTTTTAGTACCTGTCATACTTTTATATAAATTGTTCAACAATATTATTCACTTCTAACAAATACATTGTTTTTCACAACAAATTTGAATGAGATCATTTGTGAACAGAACAATTTAGAACAATTCAGTTATTTTTATAATCCTTATTATAAAAGAATAGATGATTCTGTACTCATGCTTTGTCTGTATTTGACTTTGCATGTGCACGTATGTAATGTGTATATCTGTGTTGTGTGTGAATGACTTACATGTGCTTATGCTATTTAATGTACACATAATTTGACTGACTTTAATAAAACATTAGGATAATATATTCACCTGCCACTCAGTCTGGACAACCCCAAGAAAATGTAGTGACATAGACAAAATGGACTTGCCCTATTTTGCATCGAGTCCAGCAACTACTAATAAATCAATCTCACTTGGCACAAAGGTAGAACTTCTAAGTCACAAACTAGACAACACAAGAATATGGCATTGCCAATAGGATCTGTAATACTGTTGAATGAGCTGTACTTTATGGAAACATGGATTCATTGTTTTGCTGCCAATGTGTGGGGCAAGAAGTTAAAACACAACTAAGTTGCAGGAGGGGAGAACAAGATTACAAATCTCTTTTTGGCTTTGGAAGGATGGGAGGCCATCAGAAAGATCTGTCATAGCATATACTTTTCACAAATTTTGGGCATTATAAAGAGAAATTTGTGGCCAAAAAAGAAGTTTATCATGGAGAGGACAAAGTTTCTATCCACTATCCTTCTCATCCTTTCCTCTATCACTCCTATCTGCTCTCGCTCCAAATCTTCTGTAACCCCTTGCATGCTAGTGGCTTCCTGCCTTGATTGGGGTGAAATGCTTAAAAAAAAAAAAAGTAAACAAGAGCAGAATGAAACAATAATACAGTATATACACAAGCGATGAGAGGCTTCCAGATTCTGTGAATTTGAAAAATTTGGCACTGGAGAAATTGAAGGTATGTACACATTTTAGAACAATTACAATTGACTAAAATCATCCTTAGATGCCTCTATAGAGTTTCTGCAACAATTAAAGCTAACTGAGAAATTTAATACACCAAGAGTAAAGCCAAAACAGTATATCATGTTACCTTGTGCGATGCAAATACTGCAATAAAAAGTATGAAAGGGACACAAAAAAATGTCCAGCTTTAGGACGAGTATGCTGGAATTATAAAAAAAAAAAAACATTTCCCGTTTGTGCGCAAGTCTAAAAGGAAAATATAAAGGGTAGAAAATTTAACCTCTCCTAAGGAAAATACAGCTGTATTTGTGATACAAAAACATAAAGAGGAAAATGCCAGAAAAAAATTAAATTGAATGGTATAACTTTTCCTATTCAAGCAAATACTGAGAGTGGTGTCACTCTAATCCCAATAAATTTCTGGGAACAAATTGGCAAACCCAAATTAAAGAAAAATTGGCTTAAATTAAGAGTTTGATGGTTCTTTCTTCAAAATGTTAGGCTGTTTTGAAGGAACTTTTCAAAATTATTCCCATCATGATAGGGAAATGTGAAAAAAGGTTATGAACTCATGGGAATAGATATTTTGAAACTCGATACAACCAAATTAATTAACAGTGAAGTTTGAAAGCACTGACATGGGGTATTAAAAAGAAACAAAGTGAAAATAGTCACCCCTCTTACTTTGAATCTAGCAGACTGCTCATTCATATACTACCTTTAGTAGTTGCTAAACTAAAAACAATGGTGGATCAAGGAATTTTGAAACGTTCCCCTTGGTGGTAGTAATTGGGCTTCGCCCATTGTTTCATGAAAATCAGGTAGAGATTTAAGGATATATGGGGATTACAAAATAGGAGTAAACTACAAAAAATGCTCTGATTTGTTCCTTATTTCTAACATTGAACCTGCTATTTTCAGAGAGCCATTGAAAATGTACTAACTGGTGATGTTAAGAATATCTATCAAGACATTATATATATATATATATATATATATATATATATATATATATATATAACTAGAGAAGTAGAGAAAACCAAAAACAAAAAATGGATTATGTTTTAAACAAATTAAAAGATGCTGAGATGACCACAAACAAAGATGTGTTAAATTGCAACACAATAACATATCTGGGATACCAGATTTCCAAAGACGGAATTTCACCAGACATCAATTTGGTAAAGATGATAACACCTACAAATAAAAGGATTGGAATCTTTTTTTAGGGTTAGCCAATTTTTATAGCAGATATTTGCCAAAATCTAATGAATTGATAGAACCCCTTGCAGAGTTGAAAAAAAAAACAGCAAATTTAAATGGACTGAATGGCAGAATACAGCATTTGAAAATTTTAAAAATGAACTTATAAAAAAAACTTGTAAAATTTTTTAAGCCTAAACAGGAAATGACTTTAACTATAGATGCAACTGAGTGTGCCATATCAGTGATTTTCTCTCAAGAAGGTCATCCTATAATGTGCCTTTCTGTCAGCTGACATTTCAGATATTGAAAAAAGAAAGTTAGCTATGATATGAAACACAGATAGAGCTCACCAATTTTTATTAGGAAGTTCCTGCTTAAATCTGACCATGAACCTTTAGAGTTTATTTTAACCCCAAGAAGGAGTTACCTAAAGTCACATCTAGAATTTTAAGATGGGCCATAAATTTCATGGCCTTTGACTTCAACATTGAATATGTGAAAGGAAACACTATTCTACATATAGATGCTCTATCAAGACCAAAGTTCAACAGAGAACCATTAGAAATATCAGACAATTCAGAAGATAAAATATTGTACTGGATTGAAATAGATGTATTACCTTTAGATTGTCTTGCATTTGAAACCTTACAGAATCCATTATTAAGCAAGATTGCATGTAGAATAAAAAGAAACAAATGGCATGATTTTTCTAGGGTGGAGAACTCAATAAAAAGATAGGGCACAGGTTAACTATAGAGAAGGGCATTATATGCAATGGAGCTGTTTTAATACCACCAAAGACATTAAGAAAAGGTGTAATAAAAAGTGTAGATTAAAATTGGAAGCATGATGACCTGGGTATTCACACAATGAATAAAAATACTTGCAAAAATGCCCAGAATGTATAGGAATAAAAAAAACTTTTGACAAACTAAGATACATTCATGGCCTAAAGAAAAAGAGCGATGGGCCTGCATTCATATGGATCATGTGCAGGTTAAAGGCATAGGACTACTTTTAATTTTCTTTGATTCATTCTCTGGATGGCCTGAAGTGGTTAGAGTTCAGGATAGGAAGGCAGCCATGGTAAAGCAAATATTACAAGTAATATTTTTCAGAAATGGAGTGCTAAAAACTTTAGTCTTTGACAATGCACCAGAATTTTGTGATGAAACTTTGTGTTCATGGTTAAAGCAAGTTGGATCCCTCTCTTATAAAATGCACCATACCACCTTCAATCGAATGGAATTGCAGAAAGAATGGTGTGAAAATGGGGTTGAAGGCATTTTCCTCAGAGACACTATAGATAGTTATCTACCAAGAATATTACTGAGTTATAGAACTATTAAACATGCAGGTAGAATGCAAAGTCCCTCTGCACTGATGGGAAGACAAATTAGATCTGTAGCAGAAGTGAAAGGGAGGATGAACTGCTGGCTACTTTTGATGAGACTACCCATCCCCGTCGATCAACAAGACAATGCTTGGTGTGCTGCATATGCAGGTGATGATGGCTGGCACAAACCCAATGACATCTGCTTGCAAAAAATATGGTCATGGTAGGCTGAGTAGTGCCTAGAATTTGTTTATGCAAATGATACGTGTCGTGCATAATGAGATTACTGATGTTTCTGGGTTTAATATAAACAGATGGATTTCTGCTTCATCAGAGGAAGTGAGTCTCCAGTATTACTCTTGTACAGAACATCATGATTCTGATTTCCTTTTTGTTTGTCATCACTTTCTGTGTCCTGGTTACATTCAACCTTTGTGTGTGGAATTCTTGCCCCTGCTGTGGATGTGTCTCTGTTTCATTTGCTTTTTTTGTTTGTCTCCAGTGCTGCTGTTCATTTCGTCCCTCCTCATTTGTGGCAGCAGAAAAACAACTTCAAGATCACCTATAACAATTATCCTATTCAACAAATGAAAAAAATGTGGTAAAAAAAGGACAGACAATTAAACCCTGGAAAGGTTAACTTTATTATACAAAAGGGACATAGTATGGCTATAATAGCAACAAATGGACATCATTTATTGGCTCATTCTGAACAAATAACTGATGACAAAGAAGTTGAGATGGAAGTGGAGGAGTTACCTGAAAGGGAGGAAAGCATGCGTGCTTCTGATGGAGAAAGCGAACATAGTTGTAAAGAAAGTATGGAGGATAGTTTACATGACTCTGACAGAGAATGAAGATGAAACCAGATCTAGATCCCCGATAAAAAGAACCAGATACATGCCAAGAGAGAGAGAGATAAAATCCCATGCTATCTTTTGGAGAAGTCACAGATCAACAAAGGGCATAAAAAATGGACTTGCCGAGTGACTGTAGTGTAAAATAACCACAGCAGCAATGATAGTAGTAATTCTGAATTACTTTATTCTTGTACCGACAAAATACAAATACAAAGATATACTTGGTCACTCAGCTGTTTATATAATTACGGAGGAGGTAACTTATGTCTTCCAGTATCTACTTGTGGAAGTCTCCCATTCTCTAATGCGACCTCCCATTTCTACTCTCATTGACTACTAATAAGTCAGTTGTCACAGACTAAAAAAACAACACCATAGATAAATTTATCAACAGCCTAATTTTTATCAAACTGCCTCTTTGCTTACATATGTGTATGTCTGTGGAATAAAATTAAAAAATAAGTAAAAATAATCATCTTTTCTTTCTCTTACTTATAGTGAGAACATTAGTATCTTATTGATAATTATTCTACAGTTTTCTATTTATTGATATCAGTATATTCATATCAATCATATATCAGTATCAGTCTATTCATATCTATTTATTGGTACCTATAACATGATAGCATAGAAATGACCATAAAGTAAATGTCTAGTTGATTACTTATAAAGTGAATTTTGGTTAAATTTAGGAAAAAAACATTAATAGTTGCAAAAAGTGAATTCAGATAAAAATGGCACAAGTGGAATGAGGGTGGGATGTAACAACTAATTTCTTGGTGAAAAATGTGTTAAATTTTAAACCTTAAAAAATCAGATAATCAAAAGATTTTATTGAATTTTTGGAAATTATTTGGTAATAAATTATCTTTTTAAGTTTTTTTTTTTTTTTTTAATTTTGTAGAAATATTTTTAGGGCTGTCATTAATTTAAAATATACATAAACATACATAATATGGAAATCAATCCATATAGGAAAAAAATTATGTGCACAAAAAGAATGACTCTTACTCACTGTGGAATTTAACAGAAAGAATATGATTATTTACAATATATTTAAGTGGAAAGGAAAAAAGGGTATAATAAATATTCTTTTGAACACTTAATAAAAAATTAAGCTGGGTAGAGAAAAAAAATATTCATATGAAAGTGGGACTTACACAATTGATAAAGTTAAAAAATATCCTTGGTAATGTTCTGACCTGTCAGGAATCAGAGTCAGTCTTAGTAGTAGAGAATAATGTTAAATGAAAAATAACGGTAGCAGTGTTGTGACTTTGGGGGAAGGCTTATCTGTGATGCTTGAGTGTAGTTTCAGAAGAACAAATTTTCAGTTTTGGTTATGTTAACCATGTTTTTTGGTTGACCTTTCAGTATTTAAAGTTCTTTTTAATTTCTTTGATATGATTGTTCCCATGTCTGAATATCCATCCTGACAAGGCGTGAATGCGTAGAGATTTTCATTATTGACCTTGTTTACCAATTCTGTTCTTAGTTATTTTTTTTTTCAAGAACATTTGATTTTTATTGCCCTTATACACCATCACCAGGCCCCAAATCAAGGCTTATCAAGAAAAATACCTGATTAGTTTATAAAGTCTTTTAGGTAGTGGTAAGGGGCATTTTTTCACATAAAATTTTATAACATATTCACAATTTGAATGAAATTAAACTTCTCTGTCTCAAGGAATAACCTCTAGGTAACAGGAAAAGAATATAAACCAAAATATCTAGCCCTTTGATGTCATTTTTATGACTCCTCCTGTGTTTAAATAGAATATATTTTTAATTAATGTTTGTTTATTTAAAATACTACAATTTAGATTTGAAAGGGAGTTAAAAACTATTTGTATGTAAAAAAACAATTCTATGTCAAATTCTTCAACAAATAAAAAAAATAATTTGAAAGAGACTAGAAAAAAGTCAAATTAAAATTTGCATTTATTTTTATTAGAATAGTACCCCACCCACCCCCAATAAACAAAAAACTCCAGTATGTATTTATATTTTTAAAGTAAACATGGAGGAATTTATTTTATATTTTATATGAAATTTAATAATAAATTTAATTTTTTTTAATGCTGAAATTTCTCATGATTCTAATATCAAATAATAGAAGAAATGTGTTAGGCAATTTTAATTATGGCTGAAATGTACTTTGAATTTTAGATTATTCTCGGAAGAATGTTTTCCTGGTTGGTGAAATTAAAACCTGGTGGATCTTATTTTAACTCTGACCCCTCTACTGCACCTGAACACCGAGATAGTGACCGTGAGGAAGACGGTTTTCTGTTGGTTGGTGAGACACTCAGTGAAAGAACAACTGTTCTTGGTAACCAAAAGTGTACCATTGATCAGCCACCTGCATACTCACAGGTAAAAATATTTATTACTATGTTTAATTATATATTTTAAACTTTGTCATTCATAATAACTTAAGATCCAAGTATTTCATTGTTTTGTTTTGAAAATCTGAGAAAAAGTTTCAAATTATACCTCATCCTGTTGACATAATTGTTACAGGCAAGAGACACAATGAAAAAATTCTGTATTAAAATTAATAAAAGAAATTTATAAAATTAGAGATCTTAAAAGCAAATCAAATTTTAAGTTTGGTATAAAATATACATTTTTGTATGTGTGTTTTAAATTATATATCAAATCTCATTTTCCTTGATTGATAGTTATTATCTACTCATTTATACTTGCATATAGTTCTGGTCTGGTAGTTAATATCAGGGTACAAAGTGGAAAGCCCCATTTAAAAAAAGATTTTTATTGCTTTTTAAATTACTTAGGAATGTGGATAAAAACATTAAGTAAAATTTTCTATCCATATACTTAGTGATATAACATTTACTATCCTGGAAAATAAAATTAACAAACTGAATTTAAATTTTGATCAAGGTAACTTATGTTTATTTTTTTTTTTCTTTGAAAAAGCATAAATCCTCTTCTTCTTGCACTCTGCTCCATTGCTAGATATTTTGATTAAATCATTTGACCATAGCATGATGGGTGACAGAAAAGAGGGACAGTGAGTGAGCACTTGAACAAACACACTCTCAATCAATAGCAACAAAAATCCTCTATTGTCAATTTTGAAAAGGGCTATTATATATATGCACATGCACACACACACACACACACACACACACACATCATATCACATATAGCATTATTAATTGATCAAGAGTTGTCCATCTTAGACTACAATTATTCCTTTAATCCCTAAATCTTTTGTTTATATAATTAATCCTATTGTGTTACTATATAGTTAGCTCCCTTACTGGAATTCTTCAGTTACTGAAGAGTCTAGTCAAGTAATATTTGTTAAATAAAACATTGCTAAGGTGTTTACCTTGTCCCACTAATTCATTTCAGAGCAATTTAAAAAAAGTGATACACTATGTTAATTGTATTAAGAATTATGTAAATTTAAAATTGCTTACATTTTAAGCTCAATTTTCTTTCTTAAAACATTTTAGTAAATTGAAGGCTTTTAAAATCATGAGCAGATATTTTCAGAAAAGTCTATGGCTGTACTGAGAAAAAGAATTTGTAATTTTTCACATAGAATATTGTTCAAAAACTGATGTAGCATTATGTAAAACTATAGGCCCTCTAAAAAAGAGATGTTTTTCTTGTCAACTGCTTTGAATTTAGTTTTTCTTTAGTTTCTAGCTTTGTCATACAAGCAGATTTTTAACTTGCTTAGACACCATCAATATTTTGGTAATGTTTAACCTTTGTGCTCGAAAAAAAAAATAGTGTGTCAAAAGCATGGTTTTTCCCTTGATGTCTCTATTATTTTTATTACATTCGCTCCTCAGCAATACTGTTTTAAAAAACAATGATTAGAATTTTAATAAAACCTAAACATAGAAGTGAATTTAATAAAAAAAATTTTCTTTCATCATGTTGCCAATGTTTCTTTGAAATCTTGTAAGTTGACATCATAATCTTAATAGTATAGCCTGCCATAAAATTAAAATAATTTTTTTTCCCATAGAATTGTCTGTGTTTCATGATAATATTTTGGCTTAAATGGATTCATTCTTAATAGACTAAGAATATTTAGAATTGAGTTAAAATATCTTTTATAGAAATAAACCTATTTACTCTTTAAAAAAAAAAAGAAGAAAAATACTATACATAATGTTCAAAAAGTGTAACCAATGATCATATCTTCTTTGGAACCAGAGATCTTTGGCTGGCATTGAAATTTTAAAAATTCCAGTCTGTATAGCAAGGAAAGAAAAAGTTAAGTAAATTAATTACATGATCTTAGACTTAGAATGACTTACTATTAGGGAAATGAATATTTTGTGAATGGGCAGTAAAATTAAGAGAATAATATATCTAAAAATAAAAAAAAGAAGTGAATTTACACAAGAAAACAATATTTTATTAACTTACATAATTCAAATTTAATTACAAAAAATGAAAACAATAGTTTTTAATGAAGGGGCATATGAAAAAAATTAAAATATCACAGAATGATGATACTATGAAAATTGATGTTTTAGCAAATATTATTTAACATTGTAAATCTAGATGCTACCATTTTTTCCTTTGTATCCTCTTTAACAATATAACTTTTAAGAGGAAACTCAAAACCAAAACATGCACAAGTTCCACAAGTTAATCATTTTATTTTTGGGGATTGATAAGTGTGCGCCAAATAAAGGCATTCTTCTTTAGCTAAAAGTTTATATTATTGTTATATACCATACCTATGAACACTAATGGGTATGTCCCAATCCTCATAAATATGTTGGACACTATTGTAAGTGGGGGGTAATATGCTAAGTAGTACACCACTAGCAGTGGTTTACCTACTTCATGCCACTGGCGAGTATTGTATTTTGTTGATGTTATAAAGATTACCATTTTATTTCCAACCTCCGTTTTGGTTATTCCTCATTCAGTAACCTTTTCTAGGTTACAACATTTTGGCGACAAAGATTTGGCCGAACTCAAGTAAACATTAACCAGTACAACGTTTGGTGAACAAAGATTTTGACAGAAAAGAACTCACGTAAACATTCACAAATACAATGTTCTATGATGTTCTTTTAACAGTAAAACTCACGTAAAAATTCACCAAGGCTACATTTGCGAAGGAAGATCAAGAAATTACCAAAGCTACAAAACATTTTTGGCTACAAGGATTTTCTAAGGCTTATGTAGATTATGTTGTATTTTGAACAACTTTTTTGTTCGAAATACAACATTCAGAAAAATATGGGATATTATTCCAACTACAATGAACTAGAAGCATAATGAAAGGTACATGAAATTGAAAAATTGTATTTTTCAATTTGCAAAAATCATGTATTGTTGAGATGGTTTCTTGGTGTAAAGGTGTTATGTTGGAAGTTAATTAGTAGGAAGATTAACATAACTGTCTCTCAAAAACACTTAAGTTTTTTTCAGAGACAGTTATGTAAAAGAAAATATACTGTTGTGCAAAGTTAGTTCACATAACAGTACAAAATGAAGGATTTAAAAACTGCTTTACTGGAAATATTGAAACAAGACAAACAATGGAGACATTACGAACAAAGACTTGAAAAATTAGAGGAATTGTTTGTAATGCAACAACAGAAAATGTCAACAAGTAACAAGAACGAAGATTCAGGTGTTTTTTCACAGGATGCTATTGTAAATGCAATTACTGAATTCAATCATATGCCAGAAGAAAAGATTTTTGTTGTATTTCCGTAGATATGAAGACCTTTACAAAACGAACTATGCAAATTGATCCAACCACAAAAAGGTCAGACTAGTGCTAAGGAAACTAGGCACTGTTGAACACACAAAGTTCATAAATTACATATTACCAAGAAAAACTAGTGACCTAACATTTAAAGAAATGGTTACTTTGCTTTCTGAAGTGTTCAGCCCAAAGACGTTGTTGTTCCATAAAAGATTTCACAACGTTCACTAGCATTGTGAACGATCAGTGTGAGAGATTCAAACTGGCAGAATTAAGCCTTGACAATTTTAAATGCCTGATATTTGTTCAAGGGTTGGCGTCAACAAAAGATGCTGAAATCAGAAGGGTTTTAAATAAACTTGAAAACAAACCCAATCTGACTTTACAAAACCTAGCAGAAGATTGTCAGAGGTTTATAAATATTTGACAAGATGCCAAAGATATCGAAGTAAGCAGTGTGTGTGTTAAAGAGAAAATAAAGAAAAAAAACATTACTTCTAACCCCTGTTATGCATGTGGAGAACTATATTTTTATAATGACTGTCCATACAGAAATAAAGAATGTTTTTGTTGCAAAAGAAAAGGATATAAGAAAACTCACTGTAAAATAAAAGTAAAAAAAATGAGTGAATAATTACATTAAAGTTACTTATGTGGATGAATTTGCTCGTCGGAATATAAGGAAATTTGTGCAGGTAAAAATCCTTAACAAAAATATTAAATTACATTTGGATAGTGGATTTAAGCATAATAAATGTATATACTTGGAAAAAAATAGGAAAACCAATGTTAATGGTTACCAAGAAAATCGTTCGTAGTGTTTACAGGAGAGAAAATAAAATTCAAAAAGGAATTCATAACAAACGTGATGTTGAACGGGAAGACTGTAATAAAAAATACAAATAACCTTTTTGGAATGGACTGGATGGAGCAGCTTAAGTTATGGAATAGTCCAATCAGTTTGTTTTGTCAAGAAATTAAAAGTTTTACCAATGAAGCAGAAAGTTTAAAAATTAAATTCCCAGAGGTATTTTCTGGTGGGTTATAAAATGAAAGCTAAATTCAAACTAAAGGGAAATGTACAAACTGTTTTCAAAAAGAAAAGGAATGTACCCTTTGCATCATTAAAACAGATCAATGACAAACTTGACAGACTCAAAAAAATAGGTGTTTTATTTAAAGTTGACTATAGCGATTGGGCTTCACCAATGGTATATATAAAGAAGAAGATACATGTTTGTGCGGATTTCTCCATGGACTTAAACAATGCCCTCAAGTTATCATTACCCACTTCTGAAGCCAGAAGAGCTTTTTGTGCAACTTAGTGGGGATTGGATATTTTCAAAAATTGACCTAAGCAATGCGTATCTTCAGATTGAAGTGGACAACAAATGTTCCAATTTACTTATGATAAACGCACGTCAAGGAATGTATAAATTCAGTCATTTGGCTTTCGGAATAAAGGTTGCCCCATCTATTTTTCAGCAAGTAATGGATATGATGCTTAGTGAACTTGACTTTGCAGTCATTTATCTAGACAATATTTTGCTGAAAAGTGGAAACCCAGAAGAACACAAGAAAAACGTTTTTGAGGTTTTCAAAAGGATTCAGGACTATGTATTCAAGCTGAAAGATGAAAAATGCGAATTTCTTATGAATAAAATGAAATATTTGGAACAAATAATTAACAAAAATGGCAGGAGACAAGATCCAGCATGAGCCAGTGCTATAAAAGACATACCTGCTCCTGAAAATGTCAGCTTCCTACAAAGTTTCCTGGGTTTGGCAAATTATTACAACGTATTTGTGCCAAACATTCATTGTTTGTGAGCTTCATTAAATGGACTATTAAAAAAGACTTTAAATGGGTTTGGACGGCAGATTGCCAGGAAGCATTTGAAAAAATTAAAGGAATGCTAATATCAGACTTGTTTTTGACACATTACAATCCAAAAAAGAAATAATCGTAGCAAATGACACGAGTTCATAGAGAATAAGAGTCTGCATTATGCATAAACTTGAAGACGGCTCGATTAAACCTATTGCACACTCATCCAAGATTCTTCTTCCAGCTGAAAAGAATTATTCCATGATAGAAAAGGAGAGTTTGGGGATTGTGTTTGCCCTTACAAAATTTTATAGAGTCATCCATGGAAAAAGGTTTACCTTACAAATTGATCACAGACCATTGCTAGCTATTTATGGGTTCAAAAAAGGCCTACCGAACCATACAGCTAATAGGTTACAATGATGAGGAACCATCTTATTGAATTATGATTTCAGGATGGAATTCTTGCCATCAAGTATATTTGAGTCACGCGGATGGTTGTCCAGACTCATCCCAAAAATAGTGAACCTTTGGAAGGCACAGTCAATGCTTCTCAACAAGCGGAAGTAGAGATAAAAAATGTTCTATGCAATACTGTGCAGGAACTACCTGTGACTTCAGAAGAAATAAAAAAAAGCATTGGATGACAATTTTATTGTGAAAATGAAAAAAAAACTAAAAGACAGGAGTAAAACAGAATCCGAGGTACATTCAATTTGCAATGATGTTCTCATGTACAGCAAAAGAGAGATGGTACATTTATCACTACAGAAATGAATCCTGAAAGAATTCCACACAGGACACCCTGGTATATCCAGAATGAAAAGCTTAATGAGAAGCTATGTGTACTGGTGTAGCATGGATAGAGACATCGAATGTTTGGTAAAGTCATGCAAAGGCTGTGCTTTGGCAGCTAAAGCACCACCAATAAAGTTCAACCCATGGTCATGTCTGCATATTGACTTTGCTGGTCCACTTAATGGTTCATACTATTTGATTGTTGTAGACAGTTTTTCCAAGTGGCCTGAGATATTGAGATGTAAGAAACTAAAGAAGTAGTAATTGGGTTTCTACATAAATTGTTCATAAGGTTTGGGGTAACAGATTCTATTGTTTTGCAAAATGGCACCCAATTTATATCAAAAGAATTCAAAGGATTTTGTAAAATGTTTGTGGTAAAGCACATAACAATTGCCCCTTACCATCCTAGAAGCAACGGCCAGTCAAAGTGTTTTGTGGATTCCTTTAAGACGGCCCTAAAAAATCCAACAGTGGATGCAGCATTGAAACAGTTTCTACATGTATATCAGCTTACACCAAATGAAAATGCACCTTTGGACATGACTCTGGCAGAAATTATGTTTGCAAGGAAAATAAGATTGGTCTTTCTCAAGTTGATACTGAATAAGAAAAATGTTGAACATACGGTACAAAAAACTGGAAATAAATTTTGTGGGTGAAAAGGTTTTTTACCGAATGTATCAGATGGGGAAGTTGGAACTATCATCAAAATAATTGTAGGATGATATATTTAGTCAAAGGACCAAAAATGGTGCACAAAAGGCACATGAATCAAACAAAAAGTAGGCATATAGAGGAAGAGGATGATACTCAAGTGGATGTTGAGCCTATGGAAGTTCTTTTCAAGACATTTAATGTGCCCATTCCTTGGAAAGCTCATGAGACAAAAGTCCAAAAAAGACAAAGTAAGAGGAAAAGAAGGGATTCAGAGAGAATTGACATTAACCCCAAAAGGAGAAGATATTGATGCTGTGCAGAGTAAATCTAAAAAGGGACATGTTCTATACTATGCCTATGAACACTAATGGTTATGTCCCAATCATCATAAATACGTTGGACACTCTGTCTAAGTAGTCCACCATTAGCAGCGGTTTACCTACTTCACACCGCTGGCGAGTATTGTATTTTGTTGATGTTATAAAGATTACCATTTCATTTCCAACTTTTATTTTGGTTATTCCTCATTCAATAACCTTTTCTAGGTTACAACAATTATTGAATTCAGTATGTTTATCAGAGTGTAAATTGGTATTCCATTAATATTAAACCTAAAAGAGTGATTCAGTAGCAGCTGAGTAATGAAGCAATCACCAATTATTTTAAAATATACTACCAAAATGTCAAGTATTCTGTGTTCAGTATATAGTACTTTAAATCTCAGTTTATAGTCAACCCAATAGACAGCAGCTTGTGTATGATTTTTTTAAAGTAAAGCCACTAAGACACAAGGGGTTACAGGGTGTGGAAGTATTAGGAACAGAAACATTAATAATGAGCAGGAAGAGAAAAGAATAATCAGGAGGACAGTAGATAGCAATTGACATTGCATTTAAATTTTTGTAGATTAAAGTTGGCTGGAAAGGATGGAACTGGAATGGAGTTTCACAAGCAAGAAGTGTGAGAAAAGAAACTGCTTGCAAATTGATGAGATCTCAACACCAGTCTGGTACTGCACTTAAATTCAAAAGGTCTAGGTACCATATCGAAGAGCTCATGTGAACCATTACCATGAAAGTATTTATAGAAAAGGCATAGAGTGGCAACCTTACGGTGGTGGAAAAGTGATATCTTACATATTTATAAGTCTCCCATTCATCCAAGCTTAGAATATTGCGGATACATATGGTCTAGTGCCCCTGCTATTTACCTTGAGCTCCTTGATAAAATCCAAAGAATAATAAACAATATTAATGATCCTGATCTGGTGGCTCTGCTTCAGTCACTTTCCCACCACCATAAGATTACCTCTCTGTGCTTTTACTATAAATACTTTCATGGTAATGAATTCAGAAGAGCTCTTCAATATGGTACCTAGACTTTTTGAATTTAAGTGCAGTACTAGACTGGTGTTGAGATCTCATCAATTTATAGTTGAGCTGGCTGTAAGTTCTATGCAAACAGTTTCTTTTTTCACACTTCTCAATTGTGAAACTCCATTCTGGCCCCATACTTTCCAGCCAATTTTAATCTGCAAAAATGTAAATGCAATGTCAATCACTATCTACTGTCCTCCTGATTATTCTTTTCTCTCTTTAACTCAACTCTCCAAGTTTTTGTTCACCACTGCAGTAGCCAGGTATTGAACTCACAACTCTTTGGGTCAAGTCACTGGATCCAACCAACACTTTTATCCACTGGGCCATGTGTCCTTGAGTGACTTGACCCAAAGAGTTGTGAATTTAATACCAGGTTACTGCAGTGGTGAACAAAAACTTGGAGAGTTGAGTTAAAGTGAGATAACTGAGACATCTAGAAGAGGCATGGCATATGGAACTAGAATAATCTATCCCAGTGGATGAAATAAAGGGTTCAGTTTGAAATTCCAATCACCTGAAGAAGGCCAGAGTGTATAACTGCCAAAACGTTGTGACCATGAAAATAAATATGAGGACAACAGTCTAAACAATGTAAATGAGTACTATACCTCATCTCAGAAATATAGATATAAGAATATAAGAAAAAGAAAAGATATTTAAAATATAAAAAACAAAAATTCTGTTATGTATGCAAATTATATGTAAATATTTTCATGTAATTTTGTTTAAATTTATTGACCTCATAGAAAGGGAGGATTAAGGGGAGGTAAATATGAGTGTACTCATCCATTAAATAGTGGGGAGAAATGTTGATTTCATTAATGGGGGAAATGCTGGGATATTTTTCTTAGCTAATAAAATAGGTTGGTTTACAATTTGACTTGACTCAGTCCAGACCTGCCTCATCTCTAAGACAGACCACTGCATTTATCTTGCCTGACCTTGCTTTTGTGTGTAGATACCAATTCATAGTTTGTAAACATTTTGCCTTCTTACCTGTGAATTTGCTTTCGCATATATTGTTTACTTGCTTGATATTACTTCATTTTTGCCCTTTTTTCTTTTTATTACAAATTTTGTCAATTCTGTTTGTTGGACAGTTCTGTTATTTCTTTTGGCATTTAACCATGGCTACTAACTCAATAAGCTTGTCTCCAAAAGTATGTCAGCCATAAAAACTTTGACAAATGTCACAGAAATTAAAATGAACGAACCCATCCCCAATCTTAGGTGCTAATCTTTATTTTTGTTGAGATATTTTTCTTCTGGGTGGCCAATTCAAACCAGATGTTTTTCCTGGTTCTTTGTCCAGAACCATTTAGATGTTATTTCAGTGACCACCCATTTTCCTTATCGACATGTTTTCTATTTTCCAGGACTGACATCTTCAATGATACATTAACTGTCTCTTTCTTATTGATAGGAAATGGAGAAGGACTGATAGTCTTGGTTTTGCTCAATCTTACTGAATTCCATTTAGTTCAATTTGGGTTCAATTCTCTTTGGAACTGTTCATGATTTCATTTTATTATTTTGAAACAATTTTTTCAACACATTTCATTTTTAATTTTCTTCTGAACTTTTCAGTCCACTTTCCTGTGAACAATTATCATGCAGTTAGTAGTCTCTTTCCTTTTCTTTCTTTCTTTCCTTTTTTTTTGTTTGAATAACTCCCTGAGGTCCCAGTGTCACATCGTTAGCTGAGGATATTGGCTCGAGATAGTGCAGCACTTTCCTGGAGGTTAGCATGCAGAGATGGGTCTCTCATGATTAACGGAAAGAAGTTTTGGAAGTGTTAAAATTAACAAGCCATCTTCTGCCCCAGTTAACGGCGGACTTGAAGTCGTTTTGGACATCAGCTGCCATATTGACCTTGTCAGACTGATCAGACTTACTATCAAGGGAGGAGTAAGTGATTCATTGTCATCAGCATAAATACCAAATTGAGAGCTGATGTCATCGGGGAGGTCATTAATGAAAATTAAAAACAAAGTAGAGCCAAGGATGGAACCCTGGGGGACACCTGCATTACTACAAAAGGATCTAGATGAGTGGCTGTTCAGGATAACTTTCATTTCAGGATTTGAGACTGGATCAATTCAAAAATGTCCTGGAGACACTAACTTTTCAGCTTGTAGAGAAGACAGACCTGTATGCCAAACCCTGTCAAAGGCTTTTGAGATGTCCAATGCTACAGTCCGAGCATCACTGTTTTTATCTAGAACATGAATCTTTCTGCAATTATTGTCAGTATATCAGCAGTTGACCTGGAGAAATGAAAGCCATATTGCTTGTCTAAAAAAAGCCCTGTGATGAGAGTTTCCCAAAAGGAAAGGAAGGCTAGTAGGCTGATAGTTAGAAGGGTCAGATGATCCACCAGAGTTCTTCAATACTGGAACAACAAATGATTTTGAGGAGGCAGGAAAGCAGGAAGCAGTAAGGCATTTATTATACAGTTTAGAGAGGACAGGAGCCAGTTCAGGAGCATACTTCTTAATGACTATTACAGGCATGCCATTGGATCTACATGCTTCATGGGGATCTATGTTAAAGATGATAGCAGAAATCATGGAAGGGGTTATATGCATATCAGTCAACAGAGACTCAGTTGTAAGTGGGAAGTTAGGCAGGGATATTCCATATGAGTCAAGAGTAGAGTTTAAAGAGAATTTATAGGCAAAGCATTCAGCTTTATCAGCAGAGGATGATAACACCTCATATTGTTTGAAGAGGGGAGGAATAGAGACCTCACGCTTATTTAATGCCTATTACAGAGCTGCCAGTAATCATGAGAGCCAAAGTTGTTACATGCTATGTGGTGCTTCATTCTCTCAGCAAACAGGGACTAAGCTGCTTTAAGGACTCATTTACTTTTATTACAAGCAGCAATGAATAGATGTCTGTTGGGACAAGAACTGTCATGCTGGTATAGCCCAAAGTAATGGTTCGTGTGTGTTTCAGTGGCTGAGCATGCTGGTGTCAACCATGGAGAGGATTAAGGTTTCACCTGGTATTTCTGAGAAGAGATGAAAGTGTCCATGCCAGCTTTCACCCAAGAGGATTTAAGGTTTTTAAAATCCACATTATCTAATTAATTCCTTGGTTCGCTAAAAAATCAATATTTATATCCCTGACTTTTAGCTCAACCCAAATATTCACAACTGACATCAGAAGCAAACTCATAAGTACCTAGGTCAACTTATATTGTCACACATGACTATATGCCTTTATAAAGAAAATACAAAATACAACAAAAAACCTATTGTACAATGTTATGTTCTTGGTAAATTCCTTTAGTTCGTGACACATCAAGATAATAAACAAAGAACAACAGTGGAGAATAAAATACTGAAAGTATCACCACACATTACATTCTGACAACATTCACAATAAATCTGGTATAAAAATGAACACTATCTTAGAGCCTCTGATTAAGAAAGGACATTAGGTTTAAAGCTCCAAAGATTATACTACTGGACTGACCAAGAGAGACATGGTGTAGTGGATTAAAGTGTCGGTTAAATTATTAAAATATAACTGGTTCACTGAAAATTGGGAGTTCAATTATTGAGCTGAGTAGTGTAGAAAAGTCATATCACTGTGGATTGAAGGATTGGTTTAAATTTTCAAGAAGGTTACTGAGTACAATAGACACCTGAAGAAGGCTAAAGAGTACAATGACTGGAATGTTATGAATATCACAACCAAAATGAGCAGGCTAGTCTGAATAGAGAGGCCTACAATAATGATAATACTTTCTCTTAAAAATTCTAAAACTACTTTTTTATTTTTTATTTCATGCTCTAAAGGCCAAAGAGTACATTGATCCAGAAAAATAAATAAAATGAAACTAATAAAATATTAGATGATTGCAAAAATTTGTGTCCAATTAGAAAATTTAAAACAAAATTTTAAATACAAAAAAAACTTTAGTCATGTATATAGTCACCATTGTTTTTAACTACTGTTTCCCATTGTTCAACAAGCTTGGTGATGCCATTTTTGTAGAAACCTCATGTTTTTTATTAGAAGAAAGTTGAGAGGTAGTTTTTTTGACTGATTGTACAGTCAAATTTTTTTGTTATTTAAATTGTTCTGTAGTGACCTGAACAAATGAAAATCTGAAGGAGGCAAGTAAGGAAAATATGGAGGGTTTCCCATTTCAACTCTTTAAGCTTTTGCAACATGTGGTCTTGCATTGTCATGGTGGAAAATGACACCTTTTTGGTGAGTTGGTTGCAATACTTCTTTGCAGTTATTGTTTCACTGGCTGGAAGAAACTCAAAGTGACTTATCACTCTGCAACCCCATCAAATGCACAGCGCAATAATTTCT
This sequence comes from Acanthosepion esculentum, assembly GCA_964036315.1. Classification (NCBI taxonomy): domain Eukaryota; kingdom Metazoa; phylum Mollusca; class Cephalopoda; order Sepiida; family Sepiidae; genus Acanthosepion; species Acanthosepion esculentum. The sequence continues at coordinate 74,161,990 of OZ038495.1, forward strand.
TTAGCCACAGATTCTGCACATTCATAAGCTCATTTCCAGCTCTGTTTGCATCGAACATTATCATAAATGATCCATTTTTCATCATCTATGAAAATTCTGTCTAAGAACAGTTCCTTTTCATAGTGTAACAGCAAAGAAATCTCTGCAGAAACACAACTGAGTTTGTTCTGTTCCAGATTAAACTAAGTTCAGTCTCCTAATGAAATGCACAACTATCTAGGAGAGATTAACTTCTGACAAGTTAGCAGATAAATGATTTTGTCAGGTTTTAAACTAGATGTAGTAAATCATACCTCATAATAACATTAACACTTATGTCTTTCATTTAAATATTGTGTGTGCTGTTAAATTATTAGATTTTCTTAAGAAAAAAAAAGATTTGATGCATTCATCTTTTGTATTAAAGCCTTTAAAAATTATTAACCTGGTCTTCAATGTTTTCACTTTTCACTGTAGGTTTGAATTAATATACCACAACTGATCTCCATGTTCAAAAAATTATTGGATGAAAGATCTTTTTAAACTATCATTTTATGAATCTTGCAGTATTTTATATCTAGGCATCCTGTGTCATTATTTTGTACAAAATTATTAAAAAAGAAACCTCTCGATAAAATTGTGTAAAAAGAAACTGCTATTAAATTTGATTTCTGTTTTTATTGTCTGTTAAAATTAAGGTCAATTATATTTGTTTATGATCATATTACAAAAAGTTACTAACATCAATATCATACTTATAAACTAGGACCCTCCAAAAACATGATACCAAAAAAAGTACTATGGATTTCGTTAATCGGACTGACTTCCTCATCTTGGTTGCTTTCCTCACAACGTTTCGGCCGTCTGATCCTCCTTCTTCAGGTGCATCTCGAACTTGGGAACCGTCGGTCTGGAATTTCGAACCCAACCCTTTATTGTTACGGGGGTACCATGTTCTCGTTCCATTAAGGCCATCGCTGCTGCTACTACTGCTTGACGCCATCATTGCTGCTGCTGTGGCTTCTATTATCGTTGTCACCGCTCTTGTTTGTTTTTGAACTCAGAACATCGGGAGAACTTGCAATCACTGTTCCAACGTCCTAGTCGCCTCGGCCATGTGTCACTGGGACGATCGTGTATGAATTTTTGGTATATTTAAACCTAAGTTGTTATTCTAGGTTCTCTCTTACGATTAGGGGTGCCCAAATCGTGTTCAGTTCTATACTTGGTCTGCTCAGGAGGTTGGTATGTCCTAGCATGTGAGCTGTTTCTCTGGGATGAAGTTAAAATAATAAACAGTGAGCCCCACTGGAAAGTGAGAAAACTCAAAGAAACAGCTCACATGCTAGGACATACCAACCTCCTGAGCAGACCAAGTATAGAACTGAACACGATTTGGGCACCCCTAATCGTAAGAGAGAACCTAGAATAACAACTTAGGTTTAAATATACCAAAAATTCATACACGATCGTCCCAGTGACACATGGCCGAGGCGACTAGGACGTTGGAACAGTGATTGCAAGTTCTCCCGATGTTCTGAGTTCAATCCCGAGCAAAGGCAGTGGCAGCGACAAACAAGAGCGGTGACAACGATAATAGAAGCAACAGCAGCAGCAACGATGGCGTCAAGCAGTAGTAGCAGCAGCGATGGCCTTAATGGAACGAGAACATGGTACCCCCGTAACAATAAAGGGTTGGGTTCGAAATTCCAGACCGACGGTTCCCGAGTTCGAGATGCACCTGAAGAAGGCCGGAGGATCAGACGGCCGAAACGTTGTGAGGAAAGCAACCAAGATGAGGAAGTCAGTCCGATTAACGAAATCCATAGTGAAAACCCCTCATCCCAAAAATATAGACAATTACTACCAAAAAAAGTAATTGAGAAATATAACACAAACACCTTTTAAGTACTTGGTAATCTTAAAACTTTAAGAACATATTCACAGTAATCTAATGTTTTATTGAATTTAGAGAATTTTGGCTCTGAATTTACTATAGTTGTCATTCTTATTTTCTGATAGTGCCGTGTATGGGCAACCATATCTATAAAATTTGGCACGTTTTTACACATACAAAAACAATTCAAAATTCTTTTAAAAATATTATAATAAGCTTAACAATATATGATTAGTAAATATAGTTTTACTTTTACTTTAACTCTTTCCTAAGAGTTACACCATTGCAAATTATTCTAATAAAATTTAAAAATAAATGAAAACAAATCTTGTAAAAATTCATTTTTCATTGAAAATTTTTTTTTCTGAAGACAATATTGTCCTTAATATATATTATTCATAAAAGCCATTAAAAGCTTCTCTAATTAAATAATGTCTTAGTTTTATTGTTTTTTTTTATTTTTCATTTCAGAACAGATTTATAGTAAGACATTCTAATTTTGAATTCTCCAAAGAATTTTGCTTTTAACTAATATAGTCACAAAAAATTATCATGTTGAATTTCTTAAGTTTGCATAAAATTAAGTAAGCGGATGAAACACGTAAAAACATATTTTTACCAAGATTTTGTAATAAAAAAACATTTCTAAAATAATTTCATTCATTTGTGAATAAGTTCTGAAAATTTGATTAAAATTTGACAATTGATTTTTGCAAGAATTTCCAAATTAATGTGTCTGTCATTGCAAAAATGATGCTAAAATATAGTACATCCACTGACACAAGAAAACAAAATTTTTAATGTTCTAAAAAGGAGTAAAAAATTTAATTAAATATCCAAAAATACTTTGATCCTTCTTCTTAATAATAATGTTTTTACTGATAAAACTGTTTTCATTACGGCATGCTGATTTTTTAATAATTTCATGGAGGTACCTAAATAAAGCATAACCAAAATCATTAAAATATTAAGGATTATAATATCTCATTATCAAAATTGGGATAAAACATACACTAGTTAAAAATTGCAATAGCATAAAACAAAAAAATTGCTAATAATTTCCATGTTAAAAAGATGGAGGCTTCATGCTTAATCTGACAGTGTTATCATTTTTTGCCTAAAGATTTACAGTTATTAAAAAGAAAATACAAATGAAATTTTTGTTCTTAAGAATGCTGAGTTATTAATTATTGAGAATCACTTTCACAAAATAAATATGAAAGCCAACCAGTTTTACTTGGTTTAAAATAAATTTTTCAGTTGTTTTTTAATCTCTTTTTAATAATGTCATCAAAAAAAATCTCTCACTGTACAGTACTTTTTATTGTATTCCCCACTATTCTTTTCAGATCATAATGTCAAATCCTGTTTGGTCATCAGATACAGCAAGCTCTAACCAACTCACTCCATCAACCAGAAATAATATTTTTGAAAGAAATGTGAGCCATATTTCTCCACTGAGTGATGTCCCATTTAAATTCTCAGCAGATTTAGAAATCATTGCCAAATGCTTAGATCTACAACTGGACTTTAACTTGCCTAGTAGAGACATTTTTCAGGACTACAATTATGATTTCAATTTTGAGAAATCACTTCTGCGTGATTTGGACTATAGCAACAATGGCCTCATTGAAGACAGCACTGAGTCAGTTCCAGACTTGATCTCTTTTTAAAAAAAAAGAGAAGATAGCTTATTTGCAAAGTCAAATGATGAATTTAAAATGTAACCAAAGCAAGTTTGTATATTTTTCTTGGGGTCAAATGTGTGTGTATTTGCATAAAACAGTGTATGTATGTCTATAGATGAAGAAGAAATAATAATTAATAATTTAATAAATAATCGCATGAAGAATTTTTTCTTTTTTCTTTCTTCTATCTGGTCAAATTTATATAAGCAGTGATTACTGTTGCTATTTGGAGAATATTTGCAAAAAGGAATGGATAAATACTGTAATAACACGGTAAGAAAAGACAAATGGTTGTTTATTTTAATTATGAGATTAAAATAGATTTCAAAACATCTATTTTGACATTTAATGTCCTAAATAATACCACACACATGTATACACACACACACACACACACACACATATATTTGCATACACACTAAGCTTAGTTTACTAAAGGAAGACTTGCCTTTGAAATCCTAACCTTTTCTTACTTGGATTTGAATATTGTCTAATTTGTTAAGTACATGTATACACACACACACACACACACACACACACACACACTTCATGTTTTATTTGAAAATCTCTGCAAGTTGATGTACAACTTTTATAAACAGCATACAAGTAATTACTCTGCTAACTTTCTAACTTAGATTAAAGCTCAAAATGAAAAATGTATTAATATTAACTTAAATATATATTCTGTATTGAAGTATTTTTACCCTTTTAGCTGGTTCACTTATTTAAGCAAATTTTCATGTCAGAGGCAGAAAGATAGAATTATATAAAGTATTATGTGCGATAAATCCTTTCTTTTATGCCTTTCCCAGTTTTATTTTGGGAAAAAAATTAATGCTTAACAGAATAATTCATAAATTTATATTACAGTTGTTCATGTTCTACTGTCCATATGAAGGGGGATATCTTTTTAGTGCTGATCTCTAGCATTTCAGTTCAAAACAGATTTGGTATCAGAATCTCAATAGATAACCTGATTGAAATGGTGACATACTATGTACAGACAACATTTTTTTCAATTAGGATCTGACATATCCCAGCAGGATGAAGGCTTTTTTATGGGTTTGCTGTTAAAACCAATAATACCAAATATGTACTGCTTTGAGAACCTGGCTTAAGAAATAGCATCACTCAAAACAACCATATAGCTGAAATAAGTAGATGGCACCTTAATACTCTGGCCTCAACAGAAAGTTATGCTAATATTGCTGGACCAGTTCACAAATGGAAGAGTAATCCAAACATTTTTCCTGAATATACAAATAACTCACACAGTAAATTGGTTTAAGACAAGATATTAGACTCAGTAGAGCAATAAGTGAGCAGTACTAGACAAGTTATCCCTTGATATGGTCAGTGGAATGAGAACAATCTACCCCCATAGATTAAATAAAAGGTTCAGTTTGAAATTCTCTAAAGTTTATCCAGATTGACAAGCACCTGATGAAAGCCAAGAAGCCACAATGTCTGGAATGTGATAACAACAACAAGGATAAGGACAATAGTCCATATGTAAATAATGATAACTCCTCATCCCAAAAATTCAGATAGAAATTACCTCAACTTCAATTCCCACCATCCGTATAGCATAAAGAAAAGGATTGTTCAATATTTACAACAGATCATAAGTGGTGATCTAGACATATACCAACAAGAGATAATCAGCATAACAATCTGCATCATTTTATATAAGAAATTCATTTAAAGAAATCCTTTTGGTCAAAGAGTTAAAAATGCAAAATCTTCTTGAAATTTGTGTAGCCATCATGAACTAAACTAAAACACATATATACTTTTTTAATATTTAATAAAAAATGTCTATCATTTTTAAGAAATTATTGTTCAGACACATACACATATATGAGATGTTTCTTGAATTTGATAGGTGCAGGACAAAATAACCAAAATAAAAAAAATAACCAAATAAAACTACTTTATTAAGGGTTAAAACCTTATTGAGTGAATGTATTTACTTTATTAAAAAATAAATTTATTTATGATTTATTTCATTAAAAAAATATTCACTAATTAAGGTTTTAATCCTTAATAAATTAACTTTTTTACAACCAAATAAAAGTATGTTTTTCTTGTGTTCAGTTGGCACTGTTGAGTTGTCCCTTCCCAGGATTTGATACCATATTTTTCAATATTATATTTACTGGTTTGAGGTTGTGTATTGATCTTTTTATATTAATGACACCTTAATCATTCTGTAAAGTTGCTTTTATTAAAATTTTACCAACTGTTTAATACTGAAGTAATGTGGATGTGATTTGTTCCAACAAACTGCATTTTTTCTAATATATTTTGTTTTTGACAAAAATTACCATAAACCGTTGATTCAGTTTTATAATAATTACAATAAACTGCCTATGAAATGAAAGTTTATGCTGCATTTGAATTTATACATCAAATCCATTTTTTTAAACTAATACTGTGAGGAGGCACAGTGTAGTAATGGATAGCAGCTCGGATTGAGGAATTGGAAAGCCGAGTTTGAATTCCAGTCAAATCCATTACATTCACTTACATGCTAATACCCTTGGGAAAGGTATGAATCCTCTTCTTCTCCCACCATAGCAAGACAGACCAGGTTCTATAGCCTTAGATAGCAACTGGACTACCACAGAAAGAAATGGCAACCTACTGTGGGAAAAATCTGCCTCGTTAGTCATGTTTCAAAAGATACATGATCGCCTATGCATATATCATGCATGGCACATAACTGACTAACTGAATACTGTGAAATGGCCTGATACCTTAAAATTTTATATCACTTAGACAGGCTGAGGATTGAATTCTTCCAACTTATTATGGAAAGAAATTCCTTTTATTGACTATGTTGTGTTGTTAAAAGCATGAGAAGATGAAATTAATACACACTAATCATCAAAACATAATGCCTGTTTACAGAGTATTGCTAAATTGTTCTAATTTTATGAAGATATTTGAGAGAATATAAAGAAATATATGAGATTTGCATATATTTTTGGGATATATATGTATATATATATATATAGTTTTAAGGTATGCTATATTTATGGGTTAAAAGGCTCAATATCAGGTATAGTGTGTATATAAATATAAAAGTGGACACTGAAAACATCCAGCAATGACAGTCTGTTTCATGCTTAAATGTAATCATTAGGCCATGTGTGTTGTATTTTTGCATGACTATTATGATGCATTATGGGTAGGCTTATTGTATTATTCTAATGCTTATTTGGATGGGTGGTAATGATTGTTTCAAACTATTTTAGAGGCTATTGACTGGAAATGATTGTGGATCTAGGTACAGTTTTGTGGCGATTTTATAGTGTTATTTTGTTTGTTTATTTTTTATTATTATTGTACTTATGTTTATGTGTGCATTTGTGGTTTGTTAATTTGTTTATTATTTGCTTAATTTATTTACTTATTTATTGGTTTGGATTAATTTATTTTACTTATTTTTTATTTATTCTTGTTTGTTTTTAGTTTTTCAATCTTAAATAACATAGTAAAATTTGTTTTCATGATTGCATTATGAGCTGAGTTCTGATCATTTATTTTGTAGTTTGTGTTAGTCTGGGAAGATAATTATAGCTATTTTCTCCTCGAGACAGAGTTTACAGTTTTGGGATTTATTGTTGTAGGCTGATGCTGTTTTCCTTATTTTCCATGATATATTTAGTGTGCTTTGGTTTTTGTTTTTAATCTCCCAGATGTGTTTAGAAAACATTATACTATTCGTGTATTTATTATTTGTAAAGGATGTTTTTTGTGTGTAATTTCTTTGTTTCCAAAATCCTTCAGTTACTCCTATGCATATTTTTTCTTCAGTAACTGCTGCTTTTACAGTGGCTTGCTTTATAAGCAATTACCATTTAAGGGACATTCGTCTTTTGTTCTACAGTTACATATGGGTTTGATTTGTGTGGGTGATTTGTTGGTTGTTTTCTTGTTATGTTTTTTTATTACTTGTGTCATGTTCTCGGTGCAACTGTTGCTGATTTTTATTGGGTTTTTGTTGAATATCTTGTGGAGGGTGCTTGATGGGGTGGAAGTGTTTGTGTATGAGTTTAATGAATATTTTTCCTACATTTGTTTTAATGTTTTTGTGGGTTGAATCATATGATTTTACTTTTCCTGTTGGCTTTTTTGTACTGGGTATATGAGTGTTGCTGGAAATCCACAATCTTTTAGGCTTGTTTCATAGTCTTTCTTGGCTTTGTTGAAGATGGTTTCAATGAAAGAATTGTCAGATAGCTTGTGGTTAATTGATTGTGGGATCTGTTTAATTAATGATGGCAGATGGTTGGAAGATGTGTGTATATACAGTGGTTTGTTTGCTGGATAAAGCCATCTTCTTAGCTCAAGAAGAAATAAAAATAAAAACAAACAAAATAAAAATCATTAAACACTCCCAAAAATCACTATTATTTGACAACGATTATGTGTGGAGAAAGAAAAGAAAGGACCTTTGATGGTTCAGAGACCTGTGAGCTCATAGGCATACATTTACTATACAAACTAAGTAAAATAATCAATAAAAATGATACAGGCCTCTACAGGGACAGGGTTTCATAATCTTAACTGTAACAATCATAAAAACTTAAAAAATATGTGATTTGACATAGACATAAAAACTAACCTAAAAGAAGGAAATATTTTTCAGATCAGTAACAACTTCTTAATTAAGTAATTTCTTTATCTTTACTGTAATTCTAATATTATTATAATGACAATAAAAACTTTATGAAACTGATAAAACTACTATCAGCATGAGTAGATTCATCAAAACTTCAATAATTTTTGGTGGCCTTGAAAAGGGTTGTTAATTTTTTTTATGCCAAGTAATATGGTTCAAAATGTTATTTTTGATCATCTGTGGAATAAAAAAGATCTAACAGTTGTAAAATAGAAAAAAAAAATATTTAAAAACTGTTCACACTCCAAAATGACATTATACTTTACATTTTTTGATTCTTTAAATACATCTTTATTTTATATAAACTTTATCAGCAATGATCAAGATCTAGAAGCATAGTAAAATCACACTTTATATTTGTTTTGTGAAAAATTGACAACAATCTTTTACAAAACAAATATTCACTACAATTTTACAATGCCTTCAGATTTTGGTCATTGCTGATAAAGTTGATCCATTAAACAAATATACATATGAGATTTTTTCCCGTAGAAGCAAAACATACAGTATTTATTAAAATTAGGTATCAACAACTCTACACAAAACATTTCTTGAATTTTTTTCTTAGATGACAGACCATATTTTCAATGTGATCACACTGATAGAAAAAAAATGTTAATGATATATATTTAGCTTTATAAAAATGTTAAATTATTTACATTCAGACTATTGTCTTCATCTTTGTTGTTATCACAGCATATCAGCCATTGTGCTCTCTGGCTTTCATAAAGTGTATGTCAATTCAAGTAAGCTACAGGAAATTTTGAACTGAACTCATTATTTAATCATACTACCAGCTAAAAAAGGAAATGCTATGCTGACGATAGACAAGTTGGAATACTCTGAAAATTTGGCAGGCATAGTTGAAGATGTTAGCTATAGCAAAGTGAAAAAGGATCTGACTCTAAAAACTGAGAGGAAGCTGTCACAGATCCTAAATAAAATCAAGGACTACTTCACACTGAATAAGTATAGACAGTTGACTCAATGTTACACCAAACTGCCGTATATGTATGGTCTCCCAAAGATTCACAAAGTTGGTATTCCATTCAGACCTTGAGCCAGCTGCAGTATATTCCTAGTGGTTATAGTCAACCCGCTAGTCGTTGTCATATGTTAGAAATTCAGAAACCTTTGGGGAATTGATCCAAGGGTTTCCCATCTATAGCAAATAATTAAGAGTTATTAAATTATCTCATTCAGTTATTAAATCGATAACTGAGATAATATAATTTTATTAATTATAATTTAATAATTGAGAGTGAGATGGTTATTAAAGTATTATCTTACTCTCAGTTATTAAATTGATAACAAATAATATAATAATTTTATTAGTTATATTATCTGTTATCAGTTTCAAAATTTAATAACTGAGAGTGAGATAATTTATTAATATAATAATTAATAATTTTATTAATTTTCTCAGTTATTAAATTAAAAATGTAGTAACTGATAATATAATAATCAATAAAATTATTTATCATATTATATTAGTTATTAAATAATGAAATACCATTATAGAGGTAACTCAAAAATTTAAAATATTTTATAGTATTTTAAATTATTATATAAGAAAGCATTTTCAAAATTACCTACAAAAAAAAAAAAAATCAGTAAAATATTAGGTAATTGCTTAAAATATTTTGTTAATTTTTAAACATTATCTGATAGTTAAAAAACAAAAACAAACTGTTCTTACTTAGAATTTATGCCAATTCTGGTCCACCATACTAAACCTGTCAACACCTTCGACCATCAAATTGTTGATGGAAACGTGAGAATAACAAGACCTGTGGTCAAGAAATGCTTATCTAGAATATTTAATGCTATAAGTAAGTAATATTTATTTCAGAACAGATTAATTTAACTTTAAATTTGCTAATTTTACAAAAATAACATTTCAGAAATGTATATTTTATTTTTGCGGGATTTTTGGAACTGAGAAAAAAAATGGACGTTTTGATTGGTTTTTCTTAAGAATTAACTGAAAATCATAATTTCTATTTGAAATGCACCACAGTATTTTGTTTTCTGGAATTAGACAATTTAATCCTTTAGCTTTTCAATTGAAGCTGGGAGAAAACTCCAAAAAGGATTTTTCATTTATGGAAAATACATTTAAACCTTAGGTATACTGAATTTCTGAAGGTGTGGCAGGGGTGATGTCACCCCTGAAATATTAATAATGATAATAAAGGAGAATATGCTGTAAAACAGAAAACACCAAGTGGAGAGAGGCATTTTCAAATAACCAAGATGTTAAAATGCTGTAAAGACTTTGAAATGTAAATGTTACAAAGTTAATCTAGAACATGAAATACAATCTTTTTGTAAGTGTACAAAGGATATCAGATTACTAATAGAAAATTAATGGAACAATGATAATTTGGAACTTTTAGAAAAAAAATGGATTTTGACACTATAAGAATTAAAGTTAAAGGATGTTTTGATTTAGAATTTATTTTTGAAACAAGACTTCATTTTCCAGTTTCAATAGAGTTCAAAAGTGTCTCTGTGTCCTTATGGGTGATAAATTATTTTCCACTTTGCAGCCCCTTTCTCATATATGAAACATTGCAAGCATCTTGCTGCTCTATAACTATTTCCATGGAAAGGGTTCAGACAAACTACATTCCTTAGTTCTACCAGTTCGAACCTTCACAGCTAAGACATGCCATGCTATGCACATTGTAGTGAACCACTCTCATTCCCTTTGTATTCTAGTGATGAGATTTAAGTTCCACTGAAGCAGTTTCTTCCTACAAACTACTGTTTTGTGGGACTAACTCCCAAGATGATGCTTCCCCAATCACTACAATCTTAACCTGTTCAAATCTAGGGCCAACCATTATCTTCTCCACATATCTGCAAAAACTGTGCCCCTTATTCTGTAATCCTCTACTTCAAGTGGCTCTCAGGCCTTGTACAGAGTGAACATCATTGTAAAAAAAAGAAAAAAGTCAGATGGTACATGCAGACCTGTAGGTGACTACAGGCAACTAAATGCAATAACAAGAGTAGATTGGTACCAAGTACTAAATATTTTATAATCTAAGCTGCATGGTGAGAAAATCTTTTCAAAAATTGATTTATCATCAGCTTATCAAGTGCCAATCCACCCTGATGATGTACATAAAACAGACAACCCTTTTTTATTTGTTTGAGTACAATTACATGCCTTTCAGACTATAGAATGTATCAAGTACATTTCATTGGTTGATGGTCAATATCTGTGACTTCAGTTGTATATTTATATACATCAATGACATCATCATCTTCCTGGATGACAAAGAAACTCATTCCAAGCACCTTGACAGAGTTCTACAAAAGCCCAACAACTTTGATCTTACAATTTCTCTTTTGAAATGTCTGTTCAGTGCTCACAAACTTAAATTTTTGTGTTTCAGCATTTCTAGTGATGGTATTAAACCCATTGCTAAGAAAGTTGCTGAGTTAAATGACTTTCCTCTGTCAAACAATTCTAAGTTATTGTGTCAATTTTTTGAAATGGCAACAGAAAGCTTGTTTCCTGTTTTAGCAATATGGTTTTTCTGCTCACTGAATGTATATATGTGAACACAAGGCAAAAGACTTAACCCTAAATTAAATTTTTTGAAACCATAAAAAAAGACTTTATCAAGTGTAACTGCTCTTGCCTACCCCAACTCAAATGTTAATAATAATCAGTTTGTGAAAGATAGGGAATTACTAAATGCCTACCTGGCAGTTTTGCATTTTAAACACTAGATAGAAAGCAGGTATATGTTGTTATTAATAGAAAGCAGGTATATGTTGTTATTAATGAACTACAAACCTCTTCATAATGCTTTCAAAAGTTAAACTTCACTAAAATCTGACAATGTCATCTTTGTCTTATAATTGACTATGCTAGTGATATTTCACAATCAAAAAATAGTCAGAATTGCCTATCCCGACCAGCAAAAGCAGTTACTATAAACATATATGATTTGCAGGAAATGCTGAAACATCAAGTTACTAAATGTAGAAATTAATTCACTTTCATGATCAGCTGAAGCCATATCCTATAAATGAATATCAAACTATACTCTGCAATGTGTCATTATCCTTTTCACAACTCAGAAAATAAGTATTTAATAGTCTGCATAATCTATCACACACTGGAATACCAGCTTCAATAAAAATGATAAGATCAAAGGTCCTATTGGCCAAAAATGAGCATATCAATAAAGACATGGCACAAGGAATGTCAGCATTGCCAGAAAGCAAAAATAACCAAACATACAAAGAGTTAAATTCAGTCATTTGATTTATTTTTAACTATTTCCAAACAGTGTACCTGGATATAGTGAGTCCTTTAACGCCAGTGAAAAATTTTACTGATCACTATTTCTCACTTTATCAATATTTACTAACATGCATTGATATATGTACTTGATGGATGGAAGCATGTCTTTTGACAGAGACTTCAGTACAATCTATTTCTACAGCTTTCATTGACACATGGATATCCAGATTTAGAGTTACCCTAAAGATAGTAGTCAATTCAAATCAGAATTGTTTTCAGAGCTGCCAAAGATAATAGGTTTCTACAGACTGCAAACAACATCCTATCATCCTCAACCAAATGGATTAATTGAACACACACATCAAACTCTAAAATGGCAATCATTGCCAGGAAAAAAATTGTGGTTGTCAGCTCTACCTGTTGTCTTTCTCAGACTCAGACCTAATCCAATTTGTATTCATTTCCCAATTTATATGTCCAAAAAAATTTAAATGAATATATTTGGTTATGAACAGACAGTTTGGAAATCCTTGAAAGCATTGTGCACAGGTTCATTTGAGATATTATGCCATAATTAAAAATACTTTACAATAAGAATTTCTGAAAAGCTAAACAATACCATCTGAATTGGAAGTGTGTGGTGATAGATAAAAAAAATAAGAAGAGCAAAATTTCAATACATGGATAATAACAATCACCAGGCAAAGCCATAGTTCAACCATCCAGTCAGAAATCTTTCACAAACAGGATGTAAGAAATAAATAATAAAAAGGAGACCAAAATTTCGCTATTTTTCATATATATATATATATATATATACACAAACATACATTCAATTCACTAGCAAACAAATATAATCCTATTCTTTCTCTTGGACACTGAAACACTGGTGCTTAAAGGAAATTTAATGTTGCCCTAGTAGGCACTTGATATCCATTAATTAAAAGTAGAAAAATATTTGAATAATTATGATGCAAACAGTATATACAGGGTGTGAAGAATAAAGTGTTGTCTAAATTACACACAAATGAAAATAACACTGACATCTCAACATATATTTTCAAAAATTACACAAAAATATCTTGAAATAAGTTTAAATTGGTGAATGCTGCCATAGTCCTTGCCTTCAGTTCATCTGAGTTACAAGGAGTTTTGTTGGTCCCTTGCTCAACTGTGGGGGTTGCAGTCTGGTCAGATGTAAGGGTCTGACATGACTGGGTTTTCCTGCTTGTGTGGCATAATGCAGAGTCATGTTGCCAGACATAGGGTCTTCCATCAGCCACCCTCTTGACCCATTGAAGCACTACCTCCTTAAGGCATTTGGTGTAATTCTCCATGTTGAGTTTTAGGCCCTCACCAACAAATTGGGGAGTTCTTTTCTTATCAGAACAACCAGTGAGTTTTCTAAGCTGCCATACCTTTGTAATCACCATTAGACTCATCCAACACTTTCCAAATCCTCTGCACTGTCCTCATATTGACACCCAAACACCCTGAAATGCTTGTGTGGAGCTTCTGGCATGAATGCCAAGCAGTACAGCATACCGTTTCCAAATTTCTGGTGATGTGAATTGCATCATGTGCTCTTTTTCTCACAGATGGTGCCCAATTAACTCTACTGTACTGTGCAGTCAACAAAATCAAAAACAATGTGCATGTGCAAAATTAAAAATATAAAATGGCGGCAATTTACCCATCACACCCTGTAATGCAAACAGCAATTTAGTGTCAAAATGTTAATATCTATAAAACATGAACATTTATTTAACATATGTACAAAAACTTGTTCCATGTCAAATCAACAAGGGTCTGACCATCACTGACACAGATTTTTTTTTCAAATTTGGTGCACTTATAGATCTTCATAATAGAAAGTGAATAGTACTAATAGTGAATAGTACATCTCTAGGTCAAAGGGTTCCTTTGGCCGTTCCCAAAAGATACACTTTGGAAAATAGTCATGGATTTAAATATCAATATCTCAGTTGATTTTTATTCATCTACAAAGCTAAATTATAATTTAGCTTTGTAGATGAAAAAATGACTGAGACATTGATATTTTAAAGTACTTGGATAGATCTAAAACAAATTTGTCTGCTTTATGGCAAAATATGTATAAAATTTTGTGATGATATTTGACTGTGGTCTTAGTTACAAGGGCTTTACTGAGTTGGGTCAAATTCAAAATGGTGGAATTTGGTATTTGCCACTATATTCTAACATTTTCATATCTCCCAAAATGGTGAAGTTGTATATTTTTAGAAAGCTCTTTGAATGCTAACTAATATTCACATAAGAACTATGATCATAAAATCAACAAAATTTGTGGTTGTATTCAATTTGTTTGGTTGTATTCCAATTCAGTGGAAAAGTTGTTTTTTGGAGAATTAGCATGAGCAAAACAAATTCATGAATGTGGACAAACAAATTACATAATTTGTAACATATAAAAGTAGGCAGAAAAAGTGAAAAGGTAACAAGGTTCACATAGTACTGTTCAGGGCCTGCAATAAGTCCTGCCCCCCAACCCATCCATGATCAGGGAGACAGGGTGGAGTTTTACCGGCAGATAGATTCTAGAATGGTCAGCTGATTCTTTACTAGCATATTGTGGAATTTACCTATTTGCCATTTCATATTGCTTTGGGTGGAATCTTCAGAAGCATATATATATCTACTTGTTCTAATATTGTTTGATATGAAGTTATCTCTATGTGTGAATAGCTATGTTATTTCTGTATAATGTTAGCATATGTTTGGTATGTTGCCAAACTTATCCCAGGAGAATTGTTTTACATATGGATTCCCATGACAGCTATCGTTTTCATTAGCTGTGAATGTTTTGGTTTTCATGTTAACAAATATTTGTCAATATGGCATGAGCCAAGAAATCTGCACCTAGGATTGATGTTTTCACATGAGTATGTGTAAAAATGTAAAGTCTCTTTATATATAAAACATTTTATATATAAAGACACAATAGTAATACCTTTGAGTGCTGCATCTAGTTCAGCCAGATTGATATGTCTGGCATCATTGGTCAGATTCAACCAAGAAGTATCTTCAACGATGCTTCCATTTGCTTTTAATGCCACTCCCATGGCTAAAGAACTTGCATCTACCCAGACCTTCATCTCATTGCCATCCATACACCAGTCTCCCCCAACAGGATCCATTTTATGTACTCTGGTCATTGTTTCTGCCAGCATGCAACGTAGTCCCAACTTTTAGTCACCGTGCTGGTACTTGATGAATGCAGTTGCCACCCTAAACCAGCCACACACAGGTAAATAACCCTCAAGTTTCCCACAAAGAGAAAATATACATTGACGAGTTACCACATTTGAAACTTCTGGGACCTGGCATTCCATCGGAGGTTGCCGTTCTTTCCCCAGACCTGCAGGCCGAGGACTCTAGTTCCATCTTTCAACTGTTCTGGGTCTTTACAGACTAGGCTGTAATTTAAAAAATGGTGTCACGCATGTGCTGCAGAAACCAGGCTCTCATTGATGAAAATGTTATCAATATAGTCCAGTATGGCACTCTTAATTTGCACGATCTTGGGACGTTATTGTGTTGTATTTCATGATGAGTGGCGCCACATTTAGGCCAAACCCCAATCGTGTAAGGCAGACCCACTTGTCCTTGAAAATGACCGTTTGAAATGGCCACAGCACCTTGTCAATGTGGATTTGCAGGTAAACATTTCACAGATCCAAGAGTGACACATCAGCTCTTTGTTGCTACCACTCTCTAAGCTTTTGCGTGCACACTTTCACATTGGCAGTGAATGCCTCCAGAAATTTGTAGCTCTCAGTAGTTGAGTACCTGTGGAACCTTATGCTTGTACTTCCACATGACTGCCATCAAGGTAATCATACCCTTGGGTGGGCCAAGTTCCTCCTCGGGGTATGGCAACAACCACCCGTTATGCTGCCATAGTAAGAGTCGTATGCATCCTGGGCATGGTTGGGCAGGGTGTACACTATTTGTCAGCTCACTGGGCGAGTGACCACTTGCCCATTTCCATGATGCAGTCCATACTTTTTGGCCCTGATTGAATGTCACACTGAAGTCAGGCTCATCAATTGAAATGGCGGCACATCCGTCCAAGTCTCCAAAGTGTGCTTCACCCAATTTAGTTAGGTGAATGCCTCCTAGCTCTTTGATTGCGTCAATCCTAAGAAGTAGGTCAAAACCCAACAATCATCCATCCATAACTAAGACCTCAACATTCATGGACTGAACCTGCCCAACTCTCAACCTGATTTTGCCATACCCCTGGCACTTCAAAGTCCTATCGTTGGCTGTCAGTACTCCCACTTCTCTTTGTCTCCAATAGTGACACACAGCTTTGCTCACCAGCATCTGTGAGCACCCAGAATCTATTAAAGCTGTGCACTCTCATCCATCCACAAATACTTTTACAGCAGGCAATTTCTTGGTTTTCACTTGCTCAGGCAGGAGACTATTGCTGATGGGTGTTTCTCTGGCACTCTGATGACATGTTCCCAAGTTTATTGCACCTAAAGCATTGTATTTCGTGGTGAAACTTCCACACTTGACCATCTGACCTCTCTTGGCATCCTTGCATACAATCCTTTGCCATATGGTTGGGCCCAGAGCACTTGTAGAAAATGAATGCCTTTCTGTTTGAATCAACAGGGAGCGCCTTTGAATCCAAAAGTGTTTTCCGGTAGATGCAGTGACCGATTCCCTGCATCTTTCCACATCAGTCATGATGACCTGTGCTTGGGTCAGAAGCTGCTCCACAGTCATGGTGTCCGTCTGGGATGAGGCATAAAGAAATTGCCTCACATGTTGTGGCAACCCTGAAACAAATGCATACATCATCCATCTTTCTGGCAGTGATCCCTCAACCAGCTGAGCTAAGTGATGCAGTTCAACCAGAAACTTGTCCACCATCTCATCTGGGCAAAGTCACCGAGTCATGAATTGATCGTATGCATTGAATATGTCTGTTGAGTACGTGGTCATGAGGGCCCATTTAATCTGCTCCATGTCTGCTTTCTTTTCCTTACTGATCTGCCTGTATACAGAAAGAGCACCACCTCAGAGTTGCAAAGGTAGGACACACTTGATCTTAGTGCAGAATTTGCAGACCAACTACACATTTTCTATCCACTCAACAATTGGCATATCAGTTGCAGCGTCACTAAATTCTGGAATTAGGCAGACATCAAAGGCCTTGCCATCCATCATGAGAAGTGTGCTATGTGCTGAAATAGCTTGTGAGATTTAAACGAAAATTAGTTGGTAGGAAAATAAATTTCCACTCAAATCTGTTCCCGCTGACAACTAATGTGGAAACCGGAACAATGTTTTGCTCGGGACTCTGTTTCCTGCACACCGGAAACAACAAAACTATTGCTCTTTCTCTAGAACCTTCACCAGTCTCAAAGAACAAACTGCTCTGAAACAAAAAGTCAGCTCTTTTTATCCTTCCTTGGTCTCAAGCAAGAAATCGATATCTTTCACTTTTGTTAGCCTTGTTCTCACTGATGATGCATGCACTGTGTCACTTCAACATTGATTTGCTGAATTTCACCTCGCAGGTCTATGATGTCTACAAGCACATGTACAGACAATTTGCCTTCTCTTGGTTCGTCTCCACCACAATATGTATGTATCAATTGAATAAAATGGAAAAGATCAAATAAAATATTCCTTTCTTTTTTATTTTTTAATAAAGTTTGTGGAATTAAGAAAATATGTTGTAGCAGTATTAGAAGCACATGCCTCAACAGACAATTAATTAATAACTAAAACTCATCTTTTATGCTTGATGTATACTTCCATTAGGTATAAAAATAGGCACCTCAAAAAAAATTAGCAATACCTAAGTTTAAAATGCATTTAAAAAATGAAAAATCTTACTTCACTTTTAGTTTTAATTCCAAGATCATAGATTAAATTTAATATTCCCAATAATCAAAATACTTTGGTGCATTTCAGACTGAATTTAAGTTTGGGGTGATACAATTAAAAAAAAAAAAACTACTAACAACAGCTTTATATCTTGTATTTTGGGCTCAACTTGGGATTCTGTTTTTGTACTTATTTAGGTGGCAATGCCAGTAATTAGAGGATTATTTAAATTGTATTTTTTGTTTTGTGAATCAGAAATGGTGTGTGCATCCATGTGCAGAAGATAAATTTTTATTTGTAATTTTGCCATTGTGGTGTTTACATCCAGTTGGTGGTGAGTTTAACATTAGAGAGAGATTTATTGGATTTGAAGCCAAGAAAAGACAACATGATGTTACAGTTAACTTCACATATTTTCTTTAATAAGATGTTTTGAATATTCAGGCTAGTAGATGAAAATAAATATACCAAATAAATAAATGTTCCTTCCTAAACATATTTGTATCGGGCTCATGGTTGTATGTGATTCTTCCATGTTTACTTATGCTTCAGTATTATTGTTGGTTTCATCAGGTAGAGTACAGACTTCCTTCATGAAGTTTCAATTATCAGCTGCTGGCCAAAGACTAGGAAATGAGTTGGTGGATGGAGTGGTTTGTCACAAAATGTGTATGTTGCACGTATAAGTTTTGCTATGTCTTGTCTCCACTTCGTAGGATCAGCTTGATAATTGCTGGGTAACCTCTGCCTCTTCCCATTCTCTTGAATTTAGTTTGGACTTAGACAGTATAACCCATTTGGAGGTTTTTAAGTTCACTACCCGAGACATTTTCCTTGCTTTGTTTGCTGCTTCCTCAGCAGAGTATGCGTAGTGTGGCCATAATTTGATTTCTGTTGCCAGGAACAGTGCCTTGGTTCACCTGCCAAATAGTCTCTGCGCTGGACTTGTCTTTAGTCGCTCAGTTTGCAAGTTCCTTAGATTCTACAATCCTATGAGGGTATCTTCTGCAGAGGCTCTGCACTTATGCCATAAGTGCTTGAGTAATGACATCTGCTTCTGTTGCTCCATTATCTTGGTTGTTAAATGGTGAGATTTCATATCCAAACATCCATTCCTAAGAAAATTTCCTGAAAAGGTAGGATTTGCATTGAGACTAAACTGTCCGGTATGCCACAATGTATAAAATGGGTCTAAAGACACTATCACTGCACCTGATGTCAGTGCAGTAAGTCATTCAACTTCAATGACAATATTCTTTGCCATTCCACATCATGGGGTAAGCTGCAATTTTCTGCCACGGTCTTTCTGGCACCACCATGACTATTTGGAATTCTGCTTGCTGACGGTCTGAAAATGTGTGTATGTAGCACAAGCCACCACATATTGCCTAATTTCAGCTCTCATGCCTGGCCAGAATATCAAATCTCTTGCCCTCTGCAAAAATGTATTAATACCCAGATGGCCATTTCATCCTCATTTTTGGTCACATATCACTCAGAATGACAATCCTTTGTCCATACAATATTAACCCATCATTTACCATTAGCTTATCCTGATAATTGATGAATGGCTTTGTTTTCACATATCTGTTTCCTTTCATTAGGTCACTCTTTGGCAATAACTGTGACAAGTACTATAATTGTTGCATTCTCTGTTGTGTGTCTGCAAATTTGTGCTAGCCTGTGGTCTTGTATTGGATGTAGTGTTATGTTATTTACCACCAGCAGTTCTTCATGTACTGGACTACTTGTTGGCACATAAGATAAGACATCAGGCAGTGAAATCTCTTTTCCTGGTTTAAACTGCAGTGAGAAATTGTATTGCTGTGCTCGCATCAGGAAGTTTTGCACTGTTTTTGGCGCTCTTGGTAATGGTTTTGCACAAATCAACTCTAGTGGTTTGTGATTCATCAGAGTTTCATGTGTCTTCCATATGTGTAGTGATGGAGTTTTTCCAGGTCATACACCATTGCCAACATTTTCTATTTGTCTATAGTGTCATTCTGCTTCTGACAATGAACAGCTTGCATATGCAACAAGTCTCCCTTTTTGCATCAGGGCAGCTTCTAAACTATATTCACAGACATCATTTTCCAGTATCAGGTTCTCCTGTGGATTGTAGTATGTGAGGACTGGTCTTTCACAGAGTTGAATGCCACTTGTGATTCTTACCACATTCATATAGTATGCTTTTTTTGCGAGGGCCTGAAGGGTCAAGTTGGGAATAAACGTACCCACATAATTATCCATCCCGAGAAATCTGTGCAAACTTCCTACATCTTCTGAGGTAGCCATGTTTTGAATGACATGCACTTTCTTCTGGTCTACCTCAATGCCTTTGCTGGTAATCCAATTACCCATGAAGGTGATAGTATTCAAACCCATTTGAAATTTTGCAGGGTTGAGCTTGATCTCAGTTGTATAGCATCTTTCAAAGAGCACACGTACCTGTTTGTTATGTTCTTTCTGAGTTCAACTGAATACCACCAGATCATCTACAATGATAGCTGTTCCTTCCATGTCTTGAAAAAGTTCAAGCATTCTCTTCTGAAATCTTTCAGAAGTAGAATTCAAACCAAATGGCGACCTCAACCATCAAAATTGCTCAAAACATGTCTGAAAAGTAGTTAAGTTGTTGGATGCATCACCAAGTTTAACATGGCAGTATCCTGAAGATAAATTTGCTTTAGTGAATATTTTTGCATCTTTCAAATCACATAAAAAAATATTCTAGGATAGGCATAGAGGAGAGCTTTGTTAAGTTCATTGGGGTTCAAACATATTCTCAGTGCACTATCTTTCTTGTTAGTGATGACCAACTGATTAACCCATGGTGTTGGCTCCTCCATGGGTTCAATGACACCCATTTTAGTTAGTCTCTTCAGTTCTGCCGTTAGTTGTGGCCAAATTGAAATGGGCGCTCTTCTATTTACCATCACTGCTGGGACAGCATCTGGCTTCAGCTGCAATGTTGTTACTCCGGTTAATTCGCCAAGTTTGTCATCAAAAATATCTTTGAAATACTGTACAGTGATGTGTTGGAAATTCTTGTCTCTTATGGAACAAGGCCCATATGTACATATGCTTGGAGACATAACAAGGGCTGATATTTAATCTTCATCTTTGAAAATCATGAATTTGACAGAGTACCTTTTTTGCTTTGCCTATTTTACAGGGAGAATGTTGACTACTCTCTCCTTTTCCAAAAACATCATGCATCTTGCATCATTGCTCTTCTTGCCTGCACACAGAGCACTTAGCTAATGTGGATGCACATCCTCATCAGCATTCTTCTCTGAAGTGAAGTCCATATTGTGCACATGAAACTGGTACAAATTTTTCTTGTTTCTCTTTCAATGTGATTCACAATTTTTCTTTTTGTGCATTTTTCATTCTTGGTTATGTCACTTGGATTGAAAATGGTTCTTCTCATTACAGGCCTTGCCATAGTTAGTGCCAAATCTAGGCATATGATAGAAACCATAAATTGGCATTCCTTATGAGTGGTGTTTTACTTTGTTTCAGACACCTTCATCACATGAGCATGAGAAAACTCGGTCCTCATATCTTGGCTCTGTATTGCTGCATTTTCAGTTGCTCTGCAAGTATCTATTGCTTTTTGAAGAAAGAGGGTTTGAATTTTCTGTAAGTCCTGCAGTGTATCCTGACCCCTCATGCAAGTAACAATTTGGTCTCTCATCAGAGAATCCTGACATTTATTACAAAAATTTCAAGTTTTTGACAGAATTCACAAAAAAAACTGTCAAAAAACTCGCTCTCATCTTGTTTTCTCTGTTGAAATACAAAGCGTTCATAGGTCATGTTAGTGACACCAATCACATACATATGCTGAGCACCTATAATTTCCTGAACATTTTGTTCAGGCTGAATTGTTGCAAATTACATGCTTTAATGGGCTCATCACCAAGGCAATTCTCAAATATGGCCACTCGTATTCCTCTGGACCTTCTACTCAGTTCTGTCAAAAGAGAATAGTTTGTATATTATTTATGAAACGGCTTCCATGTCTAGACCTTGTTTGACCCCTCCAAAAAATGTTCTAGTTCTAATATGCAAGCCCCAACAGATGTGTCATCAGTCGTCACTTCATTGCTCGCCATTACAAAAGGCAAGACAGAGAAATCAAAACAAGAAAAGTTTGGTGAGCACACCTGCAAACATGGAAATCAATTCACTACTTAAGATAAAATGCATTTCATGTGAGAGTACTAAGCAGGAATACTAACCATAAAGATCAAATGCAAGGTCCGGCAATCATCCGCCACTATGTTGAGTCAAAAGATTAAGTATATAAGCAATCCTTTATTCACTTAATAATGGTTAGACATATGTAAAAGCCCACAAGCATGTTGTTTTCTTCTTTACACCTCTTCTAAAATTACATCATTAAGTGATACCATAATAAGGGAATTTTTCATACTCATTTAATGTTGCGTTATTTATGCAACATCAATTTCTACATTATGGATGTCTCAGGGTAGGTTAAAAGCAAGACAATCTAGTAAAAAAATAAAAACTAAGTAGTGATTTCAATTCTCAATAAGTGCCTCAAACCTGTGGCCTTGTGATAGATCAAACTAAATCTTAGTAAATAACCACATTTTTTTTACATTAAAGCAGATGTCAAACCTTTTCACTAGATATGCATGCATTGAAAGCTCTGTCAGCAGCAACTCCCTTTTCAGCTTTTGGGAATGTAAAAAAAAATCCCGAGAGGCTAGATCTCCTTGTCACTTAGTGCTGAGATCAATGTAGCACACACTCCCTTAATAGATGTAGACAATACATCACACTCACTCTTTAACTCACCAACAGAATAAGTTCAATTTTTTTTTTTTTTTACAAAGACTCTCTTAATGTGAGACTACCCACCTCTGCAACTCGCTGCACAAAGATATAGACCCCACGTCGTAGAATTTCTGTGCGGTGGATCGAGCGAGAGGTAGGCTCACAGGTAAAAGAAAAACACAACTACAAACTTGGGTAGGACGAAAAGAGGAGAGAAGGTGTGTGACCTTTTTGTGGATGATAACTCTTGGTTGATTCTTGGCTGGCGGAAAAAATATATCCTAACTAACAATGTCCGGCTGCTAATGGGTCGCTCTTCGATGTTACGTGCTCCGGCCTAAATCAACCTTCCTCGAACCTAAACTAAGTCTAACTACCCGTGGCCCAAAGCGCTCCGTATATATGGAGAATCCTCTTTCATCATTTCCGGACAAGGGACACCCACAAATAAACCCATAACTTTTTCATGACCATTTCTCTCTTTGAAGAAAGTGGACATAAAAATATTTCTTAGCCTAGCTAAATCCGATTCAGGGACATTAAATTCAAACCCTTTTAAGTTTTGACCAGAGCCGGTCTTTTTCGTATCTTAGTATTTTGACAAGTACTTAACACTTATCTACCCTTTTCGCCATATGTTTTTATCTAGATTCCTAATCTAATCATTTGGTCTTGAAGTTTGATGCCCAGGTCAAATCTAACTAATCTCCTCGCACATATGCGTGCGCGCGCACGCACACACAGATGTGGGGGTGTATATATACACACACACAGATGTGCGGGCGCACACACACACACGCGTGCGCATATATCCGACTCATAGTGTCACATTAAGAACATTCCTTGAATTTGCACTATATTTCAGGAACTATCCTTGAACTCTTCTTACGACATGGAACTTTCTTAACAAGTAGAAAAAATGAATTCATGTCTTTCTCAAGGGCATCAGTATGAAAACAGTAGACCAGGTTGGAATTTGAGATGAGGCCACTGATTCCACCTTACATGCCAACAACAATCCATAAAAAGGAAAATATTGTTAATAATTGGTAAAATTGCAGATTAAGCCCTGGAAAGCAACTGTAATGAAAATTTCTATTCTGGTGTAAATTTGCATGCTTATTTTGAAAGTAACAATAAAAGTTTGCGGAATAAAACCGTTTAGGTGTTATCAACAATATAAGTTCGATCTTATACATGTCTAGCCTGGCCGTCATTACTGGTGTTGTTTACATATGTATGTCTTGAGTAGTAATTCACGGAAACTTAGTTAATGGCCTTTTTACTGATCTTCTTCATCTTGATTACTGCATGCATTTAAAGTTCATGCATTGCACAGTAATCAAAACAAGTGAAGCTTCTGCACATGAATACTTGAGGTAAATGTATGTAAACAAAGCAATGTAATGGCCAAAATTATATTGTTGATAACCCCTAAACAATTTTCATCCCTAAACTTTTATTGTTATTTTCAAAATAAACATACAAATTTACACCTGAATGGAAAATTTTCATTACAATTATTTTTCGGGACTTAATCTGCATTTTTATTAAGAGAAAATATCTAGTAAACATTACAACCATTGGATAAAACAGAAAATACAATTGATATCTCCCAGAGTCTCGAATCCTTCTTCAACAGAATTACTGATGAAAAAGACCATAAGAGGATCCAGCACGGTCTGGATAAATCCTTCAGACATGAATTTGATACTGTCAAGGCCTGCCAAGTACAAAAATTAAGTAGATTGAAAGATCAGAAGGTGACACACAAGGTCCATCACCCTCCAGTGAAAGCAGTAATCATCATCAGTCAACATCAACTGAGTGCCTCTGAGGAGTTAGTACTAAACAAGAGTCTCAACTTCATCACAGCCATCAGGTGGATACCATACTTGGATATCATTGCTCAAATCGAGGAAATGTCGGAATTTTATTGACTTTAGGTCCGTACCTAAAGAATAAAACCTACTACCGGTATATTAACCGGGGTCCAACGTGAGAAAAAAAAAATGTAAACTTCGAAATACAACTACGCACACTACTGTAGGTCTAAATATATTTTTATTAGAGGGGTAAAAAAAGTAACCTTTTCTTGCAAGATATTCCCCTTGCTAGGGAGTTGGAAATTCCCTGTTGTAACAATAAAAAAAAAAATGGCACAACAAAACAAAAGTAGAGTACAAAAAACAAATAAAAATAAAAAAAGAATTACCCACTTTTTCCTTTGCCAAAAAATAAATGGCCACTATAACACGTGGTCAATATAATTCTAGGTCTCCCTCATGGGAGTAAAAACAAAGTTCTTGTTAAAATGGCTTCATTAACACACGGCCTATATAATTCTAGTATTCCCTCGTGGGAGTACAAAATAAAGTTCTAGGAGTCGAAGAAGGACTAGGAGCTTCTTTGAAAATTTCTTCCTCAGGACTTCTATCACGACTGGGTCTTCCCGGAAATTTCTTCTTTCAACCGCCTCTCGCCGACTCGTCAGAGATCTTCTTTCTAAGGAACAATTCCTAAAAGTTCTTTTTCGGATATAGAACCCTACTCAGGAAATAAACTGACTCGCTTATTCCTTGGTTCTAAAATTACTGCTCCCTCGGCTAATGGCACTATCTGTCAGGAACTCGCCACCTCACCGGACCCCCGTAACTTGTTAAGCAGTCACTGCCTAAAACGAAGGTCTGACTCCCAACAGGAGGTATCAAAAAGAGGCGGAAGTCGCTTAGATCAGCGTTTATATACACCTTCCTCCCCTACCATTCGCTGCTGCTGCTGCTATCAGTGACAGGCCCGGAAATCCCCAAAGGGCAATAACCTCCCAGTCCTTCTTCATTATAAATTTTCACAGAAATAGCCTTGAACTTCTCTCAGGCTCAAGTGGATAAACTAAGATGTAAAGTGAGACAGACACTGGAGAAAGCTAAGTCACCCAAATCAAACTCCACAAAACTGGAGAGGTTGGCAATCAGAGGAATGAAAGCATCATCATACTACCAGCTGACAAAGGCAATGCAACTGTAGTGTTGGACAAATTGGAATATACAGAAAAACTGGAAGACCTCATTGTGAATAGTAGCTACAGTAAAGAAAGATCCTACAATGAAAAGAATGCAAACAGTTACAGGTCCTAATCAAGAACAAGGACCACTTTGCACCTAAGACACACAGGCAGTTGTCACACCAAGCTACCTCACATATACTGTTTCACAAAGATGGTATTCCACTCAGGCCAATTGTTAGCTGCCAGGAATCTGTGTGCCATCCTCTAAGTTGCTTCCTAGTAGATATAACTGACCTATTAATCAGAAAGTCACTACCATATGTCTGGAACTCTGCCCACTTGTGGAAATAATCAAAGATGCTCCCATCCAATCTAACCAGATGGTGAGCCTGGATGTGGTGAGTTTGTTCACCAAGGTACCCATGGCGGAGGCACTCTTGATAGTCAGGGACAGACTGGCCTTGGATTCCTCCCTAGGAGAAGGGACCATTATACCAATAGATAACCTAATGGAGATGCTGACTTTCTGTACACAAACAACATACTTTGGAATGGGATCAGACATATATTGACAGGATGAGCAATAGGCTTGCTATTATCACCAGCAATGGCAAACCTATATATGGAAATGGCATTAGAATCTACACTACTAAAGCCAACCCTATGGCTGAGATATGTAGATGACACCTTCATACTCTGGCCACACCAGGAAGATGTCCAGTTACTACTGAACCTTGTGAACTCAATAAGATCATTGATACAGTTCACAATGGAGTGAGAAAATGACAACAAACTCGCCTTCCTGGATGTGTTAATATCTTGAACAGAGCTTGGTTTCAAGACATCTGTATACTGCAAGCCAACATTCACCAGACTATACCTCAACTTCAACAGCCACCATCCATACAATGTAAAGAAAGGGATTGTCCACTGCTTACAGAATCGAGCAAAAGACAAAAGTGTTGACTCAGAAACATACTATCAAGAAATGGTCAGTATAAGCAGTACCCTATAATGTAACAACTACCCTGGGTACATGGCAACAGATCCAGCAAACTGAGATAGAAGGGTACAAGAGGATAACAGCACTCCGAAAACAGCTTCAGTCTGCCTATCCTATGTGAAGGGATTATTGGAGAAAATAAAAAATATCTGTGGTCCACATAACATCAGGACAACCTTCAAAAGTGGTTCAACACTTTGCAGACATCCCTTCTGAGTAAGATCCACCATATAGGAGAACATGACTAAGGAATATGTGTACGCCAACCCATGCAGCTGTGATAAGAAATACAAAAGAGAAACAAGCAAAAGGCTTAAGGTAAAACTACAAGAACATTGTAAATTGGTAACACAAAGAGAAATAGAAAAATCAGACATAGCTGACCACATATGGAGGGAAAAGGGAGAACACCATCCCACATCACATCACAGGAATCAGCACATATGCTAAGCCAAGTATAGAAATGAATATAATATGGGAACCAGTAATAAGGAGTACTAGAGAAAAGCAATGAATAACAACAAAAATTGCAATATAAGCTCTGGTAAAAAATGCAATGATAATAATAATAACAGAAAAATTGCAGTATGAGCACTGGTAAAAATATGTGGCTGAGACATTAGGGTTATAAGTCCCCAAAATCCATACACAGATGTCCTCAGGGACAAAGATGTTGGTTAAATCCAGTGACTAAACTCAAAGAGTTGTACATTCAATACCAAAAAACTTGATAAAGGTTTTGGTTTGAAATTCTGAAATGTTGTGAATATGGCAATGAAGATGAGGATAACAATCTGAATAATGTAATTAATCATAATACCTCATCTCAGATATATAGACAGATACTGTCACCATGTACTGTAGGTACCTTGATAAAATTTTTCTAAAAATGAGCATAGCATGATGAAAGAGGGCCTGAAACTTGATGAAAATAGTTTTTTTTACTGATAATAACATAAACCTGTATTTTTTTACATTTTCTAATCATTCCTAGCATGTCTGAAATTTTTGTTAAAAATCTTGTTATTTTTTGAGTCAGCAAAATTGACAGAAAATCGATCATGTCAAACATTTTTTCCATTTTATAAAAAAATGAAAATCGTTTCAAATTCATTTAAAAATCAATTATAATTTTTTCAAAATTTATTTTAAGAAAATTAGAAAATATAAAGTTTAAAATATTTTGAAACAAACATTACTTATTTTCTGTGCTGAAAAAAATGTAGTTTAAAAATATGACAAAGCAGGTTTTAACATTTGGTGTCACTTGACGAGTGATGATTTCATCACTTATTGACAGCTAGTGTGAGGGAAAGTTATCATACAGAAGTGACATAATTATTTAGATTTAAGTGAACCAATTATTTACCTCATTATTTTTAAGGAAAACTTTCCGCACTTTAATTTTTTTGTTTTTCTTTTTTTGTACTTAGCTTTCAACTTTACATTTACGATGCTTTATGGAAAATATATTATAAAAAAAAACTAAAATAATACTGTTGAGAGTGAGATAAAATTTCATAAGAAAGATATCTAATTAATTTATAGGTACCTTTCTTATGAAATTTTATCAGAAGTGTACATAAAATACTATAATTTTATGTACATTTGTTACATTTTACTGTGTTATTTGAATTTCCATTCATTTTATTATTAATTTTGATATTTCATTTATGGAAAAATGTCATAACTGAGATTATATAAAAATAAGATCATATAAATTTTATACTAATACTTGTCGGTACCATTCTCAGTTGAAATTGAAAAATCAAATTAACTTCTCCATGCGTGTTTTGCACGAACAATTCGCAAAAATAAAGGCCATAACAGAGGGGAACAATGCTTAACGTGATGTTTTCATGTAAGGTTTTCCGTACATTTGAATTACAGCTGTTTTATGGACACAAAAGCCATGCAAAATTGAACTTTTAATACACTGGTGATCCATCGATTTTAATAAACTTTACAATTTATAATCTGTAAAGATAGATCTACTTAATACCACTGTTGACTAAACTGTACACCATTTTCACTAATTTTTTAGAATATTTAACAACTTGTAGAGGACCGGCGGGTGAATGTGAGGATGAAATCTCTGGACTAAGACTTCCTGCTGGCCGGTCCCGCTACATAGTAATGTTGGACTTAGATGGAGTCCAAAGAAGATGAATAAACAAACAAGACCGATATATATGTACAAAACAAATAGGTTAAAACACGAGTTACAATACATTAAAGACATGAATAAAATGTTACAGTGTCTGTATGGAAAGTTGTTTGTGTGTGTGCTGTGTTGAATGTCCGTACGGAGTGTATTTTGTTTTAGCGTGTTCCCAGAATATGGGAAACGCTGTATGTATGAGAGTTCACATTTTGTTGTAAGTGGAAAAGAGAAAGTTTTATATACCTCGCCTCACGTGCGAGTTTTCGGCCCGCGGCCTAAGTCGTTATGGTTGCTCACACGTGCACGTAAGCAGAGAAAAGAGAAAGAGAGAAGAGTGAACAAGTATTTATACACGTGGGAGAGAGACCCCTGTTGAAGGGTTAGGAAATTAGGAGGAGATAACCCGATAAACTTTAATTTAAAAATAATAAAATAATTTAAGAAATAACAAATAATTGTTTTAAAAATTAATTTTTCATTAAAAATGTTTTTGCTTTCAGACATTATTCATAAAAACAAAAAGCATTTTAAATTAAATAATATTTTTGTTTTATTGAGTTTTACTTTTGTATGTTACAATTCAGAGCTGATTTTCAGGTAGTGGTGGTCCAATAAAAACAAAAAAAAATGATTTGCTTTCCTCAAAGCCTTGTGCTTTTAATCACTAATTGTATGGTAATGAATTTCTAGTTTTCATAAAATTATTTGGGGAGGGAGAGGTAATAAATATAAAAAAATATTTTTGCCATGACTTTAAAAAAGGAAAATATATTTAATAATGTCCATCATTTGTGAATAGTTTCATAAATTAATAATGCGGAACGCCTGTCATACAAAAAAAAAAAAGACGCGCTAAAATTTTATATTGTATCATCGTTTTTTTTTAATCAAAAGTTAGAATGTTCTAAAAAGACAGAATTAAAAAAAAATATTTTGTTCTTTTCTCTTAATAATAAACATTTTGACGATAAAATTTTATTTTCATCAAGTTCGGCTCTTTAGCGATCTCATCGAGGCACGTAAGTACCGGTAATCTACCGGTTGATAGAGTTAATTCAACCAATCAGTTCCATGTACTTGTGTCACGTGATGGAAGCATTGCCAATGCATACATTTTTGGGTTTTTTTAAAGTTTATTGTTCTTTTGAAAAGAAAATGAAGTAAAAAAAGGATGACTTATTTTCTTTAGGTTTTGATAAATCGCTCATATTTCGTTCAATTTTTTTTTTGAAAAGGTTAAAGAAAAAGGTTTTGTGTGGACCCAACTAATTTTTATTAAAAGAATTACACTTTTTTGTTAGTACACGACATAGAAGCCAGAAATCGTTGAAACTTGGTTATTAAAATTTAAAAATAAGGCGTATTTTGTTTGTTTTGTCCAGTACCTTCACCATCAAATTGAATATCTACTAATTTGGGTTTGTTGTTTTATTCTTTAGAAAAAAGCAGATAAAAAATGAAAATTGTAAAATTAAAAAAATTTAAACTGATTTTATTTTTTATTACATTATTTTTTTTTAGTTACAAAAAATAAGTAAACTAGAATGTAAATTTGTAAACCATCCAAATTTTTTTCAACAAATCTGCTCCGAATAAAAACTACAAAAAAAATTGTATTAAAAAAAAAAAGCAATGTAACAATACAACTGCAATAAAATAAATATTAAAAAAATTATATAATTAAATAATGATTTAATTAGAAATTTTTAATTGCTTTTAAGGACATTAGTCTGAAGAAAAAAAATTGTCGATGAATAATGTATTTTTACAAGAATTGTTTTCATCAAAATTTGTTAAACTTAAATATTGAGATGCTTTTTTTACGAAGATAACTGTTTCAGTTCTCTTAAACACGAGGACCGAATAGTTCAACAAGGAAGTTTTCGCATTTTTTTAGTATTATATATAATTGTCAATTAAAGTGTTTCGTTAAGCTTCATAATACGAATTATTTCGAAAATTTTTTACAGTTTTTAACTCAGTTCCATCATTGTCATTTTTTTTTTGTTTCAAAACAGAAGAGAATAGAATTGTTAGCAGAGAATAACAGCAGAAAATTGACAAACAATATATTGTTTCCTTCAATTACTTTTAATTACTATTTGTTTATGACGTTTTTTTTTTTTTAATTTTATGCTACCGGAGATAAAAAGTCAATGTGGCTGAATTTTTATGAAGAACGCTATTATTGTTTTTTTCTTGTCAATTTATGACGATTTTGGAAAATTTTAAGGGATATTTAACGATTTAGCGCTCGGGGAATGAAAAAACCAACATTTACCATGATTTAATGATTTGTTCTTGAATTATCTTCTTTTTTTCTACCTTTTTAGTTGAAAGTGGGTTTTTTTTTTTAATTAAAAATCAAAAGTAAAAACACATCGACTAAAAAATAATTTCAAGAAGAATTTATAAATTTAAAAAAATAAGTATTAAATTTGTTGGATAAGTTAATTTTAATTATTGTTCTTGAAATCATGTTCATATTGATATTTTTTTTACAGACTTTTTTTATTTTAAAAATGTTTAAAATCTCTATTTTAAAGGCGTAAAAAATAATTTTTAGATTTTTGATTCATTTTTTAGAATCAGATTAATCTTTCAAATAAAAAAAACAAAATTTAACTTGAAAGATGTTTGAAATTATTTAAAAAGCGTTTTTCTTTTGTTATCTCTAAGTAAATGTTTCTTGTAATACAGGTTCGAACTGTTTTCACGCAGTTTGAATAATCTTGTTGATATTTGAATGCAAATTTGAAAACAAGGAAAGATTGTATTTTTTAATATTGACTTTGAAATCGAAGTGTGCAACGCAATAGTTTACACTACAGTACACACTGTGCATAAAAATAATGAATGTATAACTTTTTCAAGAATAAAAAATACCATGAAATTTTAATTATGCCTGTTTCAGCTGTCATATGTCTGTGTGTAAATGTTTATTTCCTAAGCTTGACTTTTTTGTTTTTTTTTTAGCATGAGGTTTTCCCAGTTATTTCGACTAGAAAATTGTAGTAATAAAAGTTAATGGAGATGTATTGTTACTACTTTGATTATCTGATGAAGAAAAAAATAAATATTCTTTTAGTTTTAATCCTATCTTGCTTTTTAATTTTTTTTTGTACTACTCTTTAATTATGAACTGCAATAACGCAGTATCAATGTCCATGTTTATTGTTGAATACCCGGCCAGGTTTAACCGGAAGTGTAGATCACGTGCTTACTCCACACATTATTACTGTATCAGTATGCATTTGTTTTGTCAAGTGTAACGATCAAAAGTGGAACGTTAGATCGTTGTATATTTATTTATGTATTTTACAGACAAAAAAGTCGATTATAAATATTAATATCACACTTTAGAGAAAATAGGACGTATTTTAAAAGTTTCCAGTGCCTAAAAAAGACATCTTGAACTCGTGGAATAGTGGGGGAGGGCATCTACAACACGTCATTCACGTTTGTTACTGTTAAAAAAGATATTTGAAACTTTTATGAATAAAATACGGGCTTTTTTATGTTTAAGTTCAATTTACTGGCACCTAACTGAAACAATTTCAACTTTTGTCAAATGTATCAGAGAGATAAGTTCTGTTAACTAAGACCAAGAATAATTGACTGATGCTGCTGAAGTGAGAGAAAAAAATAAAATCTCTCTCTATTCTGTCCAAATGGTTGCAAGAACTTAAGTTAACTATTAAGTAAATAAAAGTACGTAAACTTGAATACCAGACAGCTGCAAAAATCAAAAACTTGTATTGAGCTTTTTGTTTTTGTAAAATTTCGTCTACATCAACTAGATGGAAAAACTTTCTACACCACAATCAACTTTAAATAATGCAATTCCATCACATTCCCAAAGAGTCCGACGGATCCCTTCTCCGTCAACAACAAAAAAACAAGGTCCTATAAAAGCTGTTAAGCAATTTCCATATTTAACACAAAACAATCCAACACGAAACAATGGGCGAAAGAAAGAAACTCCTGTATCCTCTCCAACATCGTCCGATTCTGGTCACCGAATTTGGACTGGGTGGTCATCCACAGATCACTGGGAGAGAAAAAGTCCTAATTCACCCTGCAAAGGTAAGCGCCCATAAGGGTTGCCACTACGAGCAATATACTTTGTGTGCGTGTGTCTTTTTTTTTTTTTTTAGCAACATTTTACTTTATCTTTCTGGATATTAGCGGAATTCGTAAGACAGACTTGACTAGAGCTCATTCTATTTTCTTTTACTTCATATCAACACATTACGACGACGATACTTAATTAAGTAAGTACTTATTTACTTCGAGTTAAAAACGACTTTTAAATTTTATTTTTGTTTCTTTCGGAATTAGTTCTATCTGTCAAAGTACATTTCTTCGTTTTGTTTTTTTTTATTTGGAAAGTTGTCAAATTCCGGTTGTTAAATCTGAGTTTTTTTTTGATAAGCAAAACAAATACAACAAAAAAATTGTCATGGATATGCGCTGTTTTTATGGAGAAAGTGTTTTCAAAAAGTTATGCAGGCTCGTAGCTTTTGTTGAGGGACTTATAATTAATTAATAATAATAATGATGGTTAAAAGTAATAATTCGTTCAGTACAACTTTAGTTCTCATGATTTTGGTATTATTTTTGCAATCTAATAGTAGTTACAATCCTTCATAACTTCCTTTTGGAAAGGAAAATCCATCAACAAACTCTAAAGAAATACAAACTAAAAAATCATTGTCATTTTCAAATAAAAATTCGTTTTCTTTTTGGGAAAATCAAGACTTAAGTAAGTTTTTAAGCCTAGATTTTGACAATTTTAGGTTCAAAGTTTTATGTTTTTTTTCCGTTTTGCGAATGGGATGATACAGACAAGCAAAGAAGGACAATCTTATTCGGTTTAAAATTAAATAATTTTCATTTCACTATCACGGTAGGGTAAGTGCTTACAACTCTGACCCCCACTCCCCTGTTGATATCAATTACTTACAATATCGTACTCGGTACTTAATAGCGTAAAAAAGACTTTGTAATTTAGTGTTAGCAACCTAAAAAAAACGTAAACATTTTTTACTAGGGTTTCTTAATTCACTGCTATGCATATAAAGAATATGTGCCTAATTACTTCTTTCTTTGCTTAAAGAAATACTTCCCAAACGAATATTGGATAGAACAAGAACTTATTAATTTATTCTTAATGGCAGAAACAAACTTTAAAAAAAAAAAGTAAGACATAATTTTAAAAAAGTACTCTTTTCAGTTCATTTGGAAATTTTAAAACACGGATTTCCATGCTTTTTAACCATATTTGATTTTGTTAGGTAGAAATTAACCATCACGAGAAACTGACTTTTGTAGCGGTACTGTTACTGTTATGATTTTTTTTTTCATTTTACAATGTGTCAGTTTCAGTTAGAATTTTTTTTTTTTTAAAGTAATGACAATTGTTTGCAACCCGTTGTAATTTGTTTTTTTTTTGTATTGAATGAAGGAGGGAAAAATATGTTGATAGTCGATCTGTTAAATCTCGGAATCCAGGATTTTGTTTGACAGACTCTACCAGAAAAAACAAAGATTAAACTTTCAAACTAAAGAAAGAATAAAAAGACATTCACTGTTTCAGAACAACGGTTTGATAAACCAAGTCATTGTTTTATTTTCTGCTAATAAAAAGTAAACTTTTTTTAAAGAATAATAATACTCTTCGACACACTTTTTTTTTTTAGGTGACGACATTTATTAACAATGTAATTACTGTAAATTTAAAATTGTCCCCGAGTTGAGTGTAACTTTTTTTGTTCTCCTCTCCAGACAAAATTACATACATCTCTATATGTTGTGTGCTTTTGAATTTCTTTACACCGATTTTATCGATCCTTAAGTTAAATAAATATACTTTTTATCAGCTTTAATCTTCGAATTTCTTTAATATTTTTTGACAAGACGTGTGGTGTACTTACTGTCTGTATACTGGCCCACTCGTTAAAAAAAAAAAAAAATTAGAGAAACTTTTTTTTTTTTTTGTAAATTTTAGCTTTCTTAGGCCACGACAAAATCGAAAAATATTGTAATTTTCAGAAGAGGTCCTCTGAATAGTGTCCAATAATTCTGTAAAAGTCAGTTTTACTGTTAAAAAAAAAAAGAAGACTTACAGAATTATTGGGCTAAATACAGAGTTATTGGCTTTTCTTTTTTTTTTAAAAACAAAAAAAAGTAAAAACCCATTGTTTTTTGCGTCTGAGAATTTCCAAGTTCTTTAACTGGTAGTGGTAAACCGTATTAGAATATTGGGTAAGAACAAAAATAAAATTAAATTTTAGTCTCAAACTCAACTCAAGAATGCTTACCATTGTCATCAAAAACAAAGCTATTTTCTTTCTTTTTATCTGCAAAATCACAACTTATTCGTTTTATTTGCCATGTAGAAAATGTTTTTATAGGGACTTGTTGAAATTCATTGTATTTTTTTTCCTAATGAGTAATTTTAAAACTTAAAAGTAGTCTGTGATCCTTCCAGGACATGGACAATCATAGTTCTTCACAATTTCCTCTTTTTTACCATCCCTATTTTGACAAATAGGAATAGTAAAAGAGTACAATGACAAATAGTATTTGTGACATTTGTCTTGTCATTGTTCTACCATCTATGCACACAAACTTGTTAAAAACAGATTCCCTGTTGCCCCATACTTTAGTTTTTTTGTTTTCAATATGTCCTGTGAGTTATTTTATTCACCAAGCCTTATTTCCTCGTGTATCCCAGACATTCTGTTTCTTTGAATGTTACTGATGAATCTTCTTCACTGCTTCAGCTTTGTGTGTAATTTTCAGTGATTAAATTTTAATGACTGTTTCGCATCAAGCAGTAAAATTACAGTGCACAGTTTTGTAGTGAAAGAGATAATCAGTTACCCCGAAAAAAAGTGCAATCTGCCGAAGAAAAATTACCAAAAAGTAGTTAGTAAAAATCTACTTCAACGACTAGAATCTATGCTAATGTTCTCCCCTACCCTGAATGGCGTAACCAATCAGAAAGATCTCTCGATGAACCGTTGTTTTTCGCTTATAAAGGCAGAAGATTTTCTGAGCTGGGGTACGGAACACACATTTTTGCTGGTTAGAAGTGAAGGTTGGACGTGTGACCCCATTTTGTCGTCTCTACGTTGCTTGTTGGACTGTTACGACGGGCTATCGTTTGAACTGTGATTTGGCTACAAGTGTTGCGATCGAGAAACTGAAGAAATCTATTGCAGACGTTTGTTGCTACTATAAGTTGACAGTCTTTTCTTTACTACAAGTTTACTTTATTGTAGTGAAGTGAGACCAAATGGGCAGTCATGGTCGCCATTTGATCATCAAACAATTTGCCTTTTCTAATTTAAAATACTACTTTAAATTAACTACAAGCTATTTCAGCTAATTGAATTTCTTTCACTTTGTTGCTTTTTATTTATTATGGATAAGATGTTCAATTATTGATTAATTCTGGAATTTGGTGGTGCCACTACAGATGACCCAGTTATACAGTGGATTCAGCACATCGAGATGATGTGACCTTTGTAAGAGAATGGATGTCAAGCTGATACTATCATTGCGTTTGCGAAATGGCACTCTCGCTGTATACCAGCAACTAAACAAAAAGGAGAAAGCAAGTTTGCAACACATCAAACAGGCACTCATAGCAGCGTACACTCCCAATTTGTTCAATACATATGATGAATTTGTGGTGCGGTGACTTTGTCTAGATGAGACGGCAAAAGAATATCTGGCGGATTTGCAATGACTTGATCTGCTTGTCAGAGATCAATGGATGGCCTGCACATTCGTTTCAGGACTGCCATAGCATGTACGATGGCTACTCTGGGCATCATCACGAATGGATGCTATGACATTGGAACAAATGGAGTATGGGCGATCATGGCCAACACTGAGGAACCCGAAGAGATCGCTGCTGCCGCTCAGTCAGTTCGCGCTCAGACTGGGATATGAAGGCGTGAGATTATCTGTTATAGGTGTTCCGGGCCCAATCACTTGGCAAGGAACTGCTTACAGGGATGCTCAACAGTGGCTACTGATCGATCACAACAGTCGCACCGAACAATGTGATGTTTTCGATGTAATGAAACCAGCATGTTGCATCAGTGTCAGGGAAACGACTCGGTGGGGGAAAAACCATCAGCGCCAGCTTACTCCCCAAGGAAGTGAAGAACGAGGCATTGCCAACAATTGACATATTTGTGAATGGAAGAAGATGCACAGCCTTAGTGGACACTGGATGTACGCAGATACTGGTCAGTAGATTTGTGTGCAACTCCTGGAGGCCTGAAGAGACAAGCATGTTGACAGCTGATGGAAGAACACTAAGATGCTATAGGTGAGGTTGACTCTAGTTGGGTATAAATGGTGCAGAGCCACTATACGTTGAGGCTCTGGTTGTAACTTTGTACTTGGGATTGACACTATAAGAGTGGCAGGTGGCGTTACCATCATGTTAGCAGGAGTAGTGAGCTTTGCTGGGAAAAAAAGCGACCGTGTGCGCAGCGATCTATCTTGAGCCAGATTTCCATGTAGAGTTCAACCAAGCACAGTATCGATGGACTGCTAAGTGGAAATGGTCTGGAGGATGGGCACTAGAGCCTCTGCACAATAAGATACTGGAGTACCAAGTTCCCACTTGTCAGAAGGAGCTACGAAGCTGAACTTCAGAGTTGGATACAGAATGGCTGGCTGTTGCCCTACCCCGAAAAAAGGCTCGGACCACCTAAGGGACTGGTTCCATTAATGGCCGTGATCCAATGCAACAAGCAAAAAAAGTCCAGTTATGGACTACAGGAAGCTCAATGAGCATGTTGATGCATTTACTGCTAATGCTGATGTCTGTGCAGCCAATTTGAGGGAATGGCGCAAGGAAGGCGCGAATGTATCGCTACTGGATTTGAGGAAAGCATATCTTCAGATTTGCGTTGATGAATCATTGTGGCCATATCAGGCTGTGGTATTTAAGGGCCAAAGATATTGCCTCACACGGCTTGGTTTCGGTCTGAATGTGGTGCCACTCATCATGAAATCTATCGTTAACGCAGTAATGTCTGAAGACCAGACAATCAAGTGTGCCATGTCAGCATAAGTCGATAACATTTACATCAACGAAAATCTAGTATCAGCAGCACGTGTATGGAAGCATTTATCCGATTATGGAGTTGTTTGTAAGGATCCAGAACGTTTGCAAGACAGTGTCAGGGTCCTTGGCCTGCAGGTCTGGGGGGAGAACGGAACCATCCAATGGAAGCAGGGAAATGATGTCCCAGACATTTCCCATGTTGTTACCCGTCAAAGTGTGTTCTCCCTGTGCGGTAAATTTGTGGGTCATTTTCTCATCTGTGGTTGGCTCAGGGTGGCCACGGGATTCATCAAGCGCCGAGCAAATTCAATATCCAACAGTGAAATGTTGTGCTCACTGATGCCCATTTAGGGACGATGATGCAAGAAACAGTTGCCAGAGTGAAGCGGAGTGATCCCATGAAGGGAGAGTGGTACACTACTGGCTGGGAGGTGGATTTATGGGTTTACGCAAGCTTCTTTGCTACAGGGTGTTGTTGGAAGATACCGGAGCAGTGATTGAGGATGCATGCTGGTTGCGTCCAGATAATGACTCTCAGCACATCAATTTGGCTGAGCTCAGTGCGGTGGTGAAGAGCGTCAACCTTGCTCTTCAATGGCAAGCCAAAGTGCTCCATCTGAAAACTGACTCATTGTGCACATATCATTGGCTCAAGAACAGTTTTGACAGGGAAGGCAAAGGTGCACACAAAGGCGGCGGCAGAGATGCTGGTTTGGAGGAGGCTTTAAACACTGTTACAGTTAATTGAAGAATATAGGCTAGACATTGACGTAACATTAGTGAGGTCGGAACAACAGAATTGACAAGAGTGCCACAAAAATGGTTCAAGACTATGAAACAGGAAAGAGGGATGACACCAGATGTTTGCACTGCTGTTCTGAGTGAGTGCCAGATATTGGACGTTCACCAGCATAGCGGGCACCCTGGGGTGAGGTGAACAGTCTACTTTGCCTGACGAGTTAGTCCATCCACGATCAAGTTAGCTGTGAAATCAATGGTAAGATCGTGTGTGGAGTGTCAATCGACCGATTCAGCACCAGTGCACTGGAGGGAACGGACATTACTCACTACAATGGCGGATACTTCTTGACTCTTGTCAATTGCGAACCCTCCAGATTTGCTATATGATGACCCATTTGATACCAGGATTCGACTACTGTGGTTCGTCAATTGGAAGCTGTTTTTTGTGAACGTGGTCCACCGATTGAAATTTTAACTGATAACAACACTGACATACTTTTTGAAAGATTGGGGAGTGCACCTGCGTTCCAGATGTTCCTAAGCCCAGTCTGGAAACAGAATTGTGGAAAGGTGCCACAGAACCATTAAAACCATTGCAGGTAGGAAGCAGTGCACGGTACAGGAAGCCATGTATACGATGTCAAGAGTCAAGGTGATTGATGACATCCTCCCACATGAACTGCATATTGACCATGTCTGGATCAAGGACCCGAATGGCAAATGCACCACAAGATTCAAAGTGGGCTGAGTGATCAGAGTCAACAGTCTGCGTTAAGTGGAAGTTGATGGAACCCTGCATCACATGAAAGACTTCTACCTCTTTCCAGAGCCACACTCATCTGAAAGTGAGATCATCTCAGATAAAAGTGCGAGGCTGATCCAGATAGGATTATCTGTGTCAGAATTGTCCAATGACGATTAGAATTCATCTGACAACACAGCTGTAAATGAGCCAGATTTACCAAACGATCCCCTTGTCACCAGCTATCAGGAGCCTGACATGAGAGTGTCGCAATCGTCTTGATGACCAAGCCATGTTTCTAATGGGGGGAAACCTCCATTGGAAATACATCAGAATCATCTGATGACGATGAATCACTTGCAGATGAATTGGCTATGCTCCTTAAGAGAAGTACACATTAATAGCGACACACACCTGGATGTATTCTTTGTGATCATAAGATCAGGGAGGAGTGTAGTGAAGTGAGACCAAAGGGGTGATCATGGTCGCCATTTGTAATTCCATCATAGCGCACATGTTGGTGGTTTTGCATGCATAAGGATGCAACTGATATAAGAGCGTGTCCTTTTTTCAGGACACAGTTTTTTGAATCACATGGTTTTGAATGGGCAGTGGATTGACAGTAAAAAAGACGTGTGCTAGGATTTCTTGATATTGGAGTATGATTTTTGATTGCAACATTTCCTTCTGCACCTCCCTTGGATTTTACAGTGTTTTTAATTATCAAACAGTTTGTCCTGATTTGATCTTGGATTTCACAGTGTTTTGATCATCAAACAATTTGCTTTTTCTTATTTAAAATACTACTTTAAATTAACTACATATATAGTGAAACGTTTTATCACTAACTTACAGTACACTAAGTAGATATGAGTGAGAGGAAATAAAATTGAGAGAAAACATATTCCAAGCTTGTGGGTCTGGAAATAACAAATTTGGCCTCTAAATCCACTGATGTGCAAAAATTTTGAGCTAACTACATAAAATGATTATAAACCTTTTTATTTTATTAAGTTAAGATTGTATAGCAGTGTGATTTTATCAGTCATGCCTGTGAACCTTGAGGATTAGAAAATAAGTTGCTTGCATTTTCATAGAGGTATTATAACAGAAGATACACTTCTTTAAGTAGCTTGAAGTTGAAAAAAGGCAATGTAAAATTATTGGTCCAACGAAAGATCTGAGATAATGAAATCATGATAATTTGCAAATTCCTAAGTATGAATTGTTCCATCTTATTAACCTGAGTGTAAGGTGTCTGTCACTGAAGTTGAAAATTAGCTGCTGCTGTGTTTTTTTTTTTTTTTTTTTTTTACACAAAAATCATGGTTAAAATTTCTGCTGAAATAAAGACGATGGTTGTATACTTTGAATGGGAAGATGAGTCAATAAAAGAAAGTCAGACAGCCAGGATTTTTCAGAAACCATGTTCAAAACATCCACAATATGTTTGCTCCTACTGGAAGCATTTTAAGTGCTAAGAAAACTGGAAGGCCATAAAGGTTAGATGAAAAAAAAAAAAAAAAGATTGTTCTAATCTTGGTAGTTAATCCAAAATTAACAACCAGTCCAGTTAGGAATGGATGTGAAGAAAACAAATTTGAATTTTATATTCTGAATATTTGATTTTTAGCCAGTTATGAAAGATTTTTTTTTTTTTTTTTACCCATTTTAAGATTGCATTTTCTATGCAATCTTTTATTGTTTCAATACACATATAGTATGCCTTTTTGATTCAAGTACATCATATCAACAACATGTAAAAAAATTTTCACAGATGTCACATCTGTTAAGTGCATCTTAGAATCTGACAACATACATTTTTATTGTTTAAAGCTGAAAAGTGTACAAACCCCTTTCTCTCTTATTTAATGATGCATTAATGTTAATTAATAAACTATTAATTTATGATTTTGAAAAATCTACACTCTTCTAGAAAATGACTTGTACTGGATGTGGAAATGTACTCACTTTATAACTTTTCTTATAGAAGAAAATTTAAAAAATCAATTATTATATGAAGTTATGCAAATTATTTTCATTTTTACAAATTTTTTTCATTTGTGTTTAATCTTAGATATTAAATAAATTTTAATCAACAAAGAAAGATCTGTATATATCGTTATGACTATTGAAGGAATATTTTATGAATATAATTTTTTTTTTTTTTTTTTTTTAATCAATTTTATGCATAAAAATTTTAACAATATTCTTGTAAATTATTGTAAGTTGTGGAATTTCTAATGAAATAGTTTGAGAAATTCTCATGTTCTCTCTTGCAATTCCTTTTATTCAGATATAAAATACTTGTCTTCAGTGGAGAAAAATTCTTTCATAAAGTTATTTCTGAGATAAATGGTAATCTGAAGGTGTAATATTTGCTGAATATGTTGAATAAGTGAAAATGTCCAAGCTAAGCTATAAAGGTTTTTGCTTGGTCACCAAATATGTGGTCATGATGGAAGATTTATTTTGTTAATTCATTTTTGGATGCTTTTTGTCTTATCAATTTATACTGCCAGTTGGTCTAATTGGGAGCAATACTTATTTGAATAAATTGTTTTTCTGTTTTGTTTTTTAATTCTTACCAATTGTATCATATACATAGCATGATTTTTTTATTTTATTTATTTATTTATTTTTTTTGGTGGGGTTGAAGGTCAGTTGTTAGTACACTCACTTAGTTCATTTTGCTTGCCCTATTGTCTTTTTCATACCATGTAGTAAAGTATTATTTTTTATTGGCAATACAACTTTCACTGGAATTTTTATGTTCAAATGGAAATAAGGTCCAGCTATATATTAAAGCTACTAACATACTCAAGATGGTTTTAGTGCTTGTTGTAGACATTTTCTGAATATTGGCTTCCTCCCATCTTGATTTTGATTGCTATTAATATTAACTGCTTACCTGCTCATCCTGTGGAGCATTGTTTAATGAGAAACCTCCAGTACTTAGCAAACTACTTTTGACATGAACTGAATTTTGTTAGATTAATTTTTTAATCATTGTATGTGATTTTCTTCAATTCCCTTTTTTTTTATTTATTTATTTATTTATTTTTTTTATCATATTTTGCCTGCATATCTCCTGACTTTCTTTAGGTGTCTATTGTGTTTCAGCATGTTGTTGAATCCTATTTCCAGAGGGGGACAGGCAATGTTGAGACTCCACACATACAGTGGCATGTACCAATTTCAAAGGACATAAGGATAACGCAGAGAGATGCACAGACCTGACATAATATGTATGGGTGGGGAGGGGGAGGTGTGCATACTTCCTTCATATAGGATTTGATAACATCCTGCAACACAAGATAAAAGGAAGGCAGAAGAAAATACAACAGAAAAAAATGTGTCCAAAGACAGCCATGTTCACTTATTCACATAAGCGACATAATTCTTTTTTTTGCATTTCACTTTTACTTAAATAAAAAAATACAAAAAACCTGCTGAAAATATTGCTTATTTCTTTCCCATTTTCAATATTACAGAATGAATTTGGCTTCTGACTAGATTTTGCCATTAACGTTGGACCTGAAGAAAACAATTGGTTCACTTAGGAAGAGTACGTGTCTGAATTCAATGTCTTATTTTGCAGAAGGAGCTTTTATTATACAATGTCCTTTCAATCCCACCAGATACATGCCATCACCTTCTTTAGATACAAACTGGTTTTTGGAGTGGTTCACAGTGGCTCATTTTGTTTTTCCAAGACCTTTTTGGTTCCATATTGTTGTAAACAAACCCTTTTTAGGCATCTGTGATTATTCTTTTAAAAAAAGGGTATGTTTTTATTGCATTTAAACAGAGAATCACAGATGGTAATGTGATCTATTAAATTTTTTTTCTGTTAAATTGTGTGACACCCAAACATTATTATACAATGTTCATATGAGATTTGATCATCAATAACTGTAGGCCTACTGGAATGTTCTTGGTTTTCCTGATTAACAAATTTACACTCTTCTCCAGTTTTTTGTACAGGAGCAGAGGTTTATTCCTTGTTTCCAGTTCCTTCTAAAACCTACTTCAACTCTATACTTTTAACGTCTCCCCCTAAACTCTAAAATTTTATTTATTTATTTTTTTTCCTCAAGAGTAGATAGGTTCACATATCATGTGGTTCACCCTCCTCCTTGTTTTTTTGGACAGGCGTAGATGTTTATCTCAAGTTCCTGTTTTGGATTGGGTTTCCAGTTCCTTCTAAAGCCTTTTCATTCTTTCATTCCCAGTAGCCCGCTTGCATCTTAGTGTCATTATTGACTTACTTGGAATGAATTGATTAAAAAAACATGTTCACTTCTGTACCTAGCAAACCAATTACAAACTACTCTCAACTATCTATATCATCTCTATAAAGGGCACATATCTTTTTTGCGTTTTATACTGTTTTTTTTTTTTTCTTTTTTTTCCCCCCCTTTCTGGAAATTAAAATGCATGTCATTTTTCCCATTTTCATCTTTAGTATGAAAAAAGTTTGAAATTCACAATCCATGCATGATTTGTATAGAAAAATGTATCGAAATGTCCCCTTTCAGAAAATGTTCATGTCATAAATTTCCATCATGTATGTGTTGTTATTTTATCATTTAATCCCAAATAAGGTGGGAATGCCATTAATACACATGACACAATCACCCAACTTTCCTTGCAATAGATGAAAATGCTGATGGCAAGCAGAAAAGTTTCTCTATGGTGGTTAAATGAGAAACATAATCACATGTTCAAATGCTGCAAACTTTTGTTCCAACTGACTAAGTTTTACTTTAGAGTTCTGGTGTACTTTAAGTTACAGCAATTCTTTTTTC
The DNA here is from genome assembly GCA_964036315.1 of Acanthosepion esculentum. NCBI lineage: Eukaryota > Metazoa > Mollusca > Cephalopoda > Sepiida > Sepiidae > Acanthosepion > Acanthosepion esculentum. The sequence continues at coordinate 74,206,774 of OZ038495.1, forward strand.
CTTTGAAATTTTGGTCAATTGTTTGTATTTTTGTTGAATCTGCAAATAAAAGTAGGTAAAGATACAGAAAATGGGAGTTCACCAAAGAATCTATGTTGACCTTATTTCATTCATTTTTATATTAGCTTAAATGTTTTCTTTCTCTTTTTACTAAGAACAAGATAATGAATTGAGGAAACTTTCACAAAGTGATTAAATGTTAAGTGCAAATTTAAAAGGTTAATGATACTTGTTCACTGGCCTCTGACCAGAATCACTCCCTCTCCATTAGACCAAGTCCAGCATGTCCTACCCTGAAACTCTGTTTGCTTTACCATTCTTTCCACTGCTGACACTTTCCACCTTCTTCCTGTCTTCACCTCTGGTGCATTTCCCCAGATTACAGCATCTTTAGACTTATGCTGCATGGACTGCAATCTCACCTTTGTCACCTTGTACTCCTCCACCAAAGAAGTAACAGGTAACTGAAGCAAAGCCCCCCCCCCTCCAGCTACTATGCAAAGCGACCAGTGACAGAATCCTTGCAACACCAAGCCACTTCTATATGTATTTACTAACCTTCCTTGCAATTATCTCAACTCTAGGCAGTGCCTCCTCATATATAGTTAGCAGCCACATTAGTCTCAGCACCAAACTGAAATGTATACACCAGACTTTAAATTTCCCAGGAAGCCCGTGTTGGTCTATGCCTTGCAGACCCGCCTCCTCTTGTTGCTGGATTTCAACCCTATGGTGATGATGTGTCACAGGGAAGTTATACCACCTCCCAAAACACTTCGCACCTTGTTCCTACATTGTTGATATCTTCTGCTATGGAGAACATTTCATTAATGATAGAACCTCCCTTCATAGACAGTGACCTGCTCTTCCTTGGTTTGAAGGCCATCTGACCCCACTCTACCAACTGTGCAAGTCTTTCCATAACCAACTGTGCTACTTTCCTATCGTCTTGAATTACTGTTAAGTCATCTATAATTGCCCAGATATTGACCTCATTCTGCAGGAAGTGACGCTCTGGCTTCAGACCTCTCAGGATCACCTCCCACACCATCACAAACAGTACTGAGAGATGGCACATTCCATAGCAATTCCCCTCTGCATCTCTACATACCTCGTTTTGTTCTTCACTGTTGAAAAACACAGCATGAACTAGTTGAAATATATACCCAGGAAATTCCTGAGTCTCTGCGGGACATAGAACTCCAGCACCAGCTGTATCATGTTATGATGAACTGAACTGTACGCACTAGCAAAATCCATCCAGATGACGTGAATATTCTTCCTTGCAGTCTTAGCACAAATCATTGACACATGCTCTAAGCACTCCAGAAAACTTGGGACTTCTGTCTTTTGGATACTATATCTATGTAGTTATTCCTAAGCAGGTAGCCTGTCAGCCTCCTGGCAAGCACCTTGAAGAACACCTTTCCCTCAACCTTCATGTGAGAGATTGGACGAAACTGGCCAAGAATCAACAAATTTCCTCTTTCAGTATATACACTCTGGAACATCACCAACTTCCAAAATCTTCACAAGAAACCTTCACAGACACCTCAGCAGCCAGAGACAACTTGTAGACAGCATCTGTCATACCATTAGGACCACCTGCAGAACATGCTCATGAATTCCGTATAACTCTTGGGGACTTGTCCAAAGCTACTTCAGTAGTGCCAGGCCAGAATGAACCTGGCATCATCTCTGCTGGGACCTCTCTGTTAGCATCAGTGTCTCTTCAGCTCCTCCCATTCAACACTCAGCATTCCACAAGTCCTCTCCCTAAACAACAGCTTTGTGAAGTGGAAAGGACTTTCTGTGAAGGACTCTCGGGCTCTGGCAGCCTTCTGTCTATTTTTGGCAAGCCGTTCTGATTTGCTCAACTTGCCAACGCGCTTCCTTATGACCTCCAGGATTGGCTCGATTTTCTTTACCCTTTACTCATCAGCACATACTGCTCATAAACTTTGCATTTTTTTCCTCAGTGACCGGATGGTTCTCCACTGTCAACTTTCCTGCATTGGCGTTAAGGACTTAGCTTTCATTTCCTTCAATCCAAACTTTAGTACACCATAGTTGCTGATCATGTCCCCAAGCTGGTCTACTTTCCTTCCTGGACCACATCTGAGTGTATGGATGGCTGCTGATAAGTCTTCATCCATCTCTGACCAGGCCTATCCCCAGAGGAAGGCCAATTGATAACTTGGCGACTGAAATTAGCTTCCAAAATAGTATCATGCAGGACACTGTGGTGTTCATTCTGGTCCTGGCACTCTGACAACTTATCGACTATGTCATGCAGTTCTTTGTCACTGAATCACTGCCATATTTCATCTTAGTCTGGTGTATCTTGCTACCCTTCACTGACTTGAGGACTCTTTTACAGCCATGACATTCCTTCTGGCTCTCATGGTTGTCATTATCAGATTGTCAGTCCATTTTTTAACTCTTTCTAATCGTAGCAAGTCACATGGTTTTACATCAGACACAAAACTGGAGACTCTACCTGGTCCACTGATGGGCCAGGAGATTACCTACTGGTCTGGGTTTGCCAGACTTCAAGTGGGTGCGATCTTCAAAAGGTTACCCATCCCACCATCCCTACATGTGCAGGCCATAATGAACTGTTGTAGAACCCTATTGCACATAGGTGCTGCTTCTCATGAAAGCTCACACCCCACAGCCCTATCACTGCTATCACCACACTATCACTACCATCACTGCACTATCATGGTTGTCACTATCCTTTCATGGTTGTCACTGCAGAACCAGAAGTAGTAAACACTTGAACACATCAAGTGTTGCAATTTACAAATGACTTTATTAGAAAATATCCAAAGTGCAAAATAAAGTATATTACTTTGCTAACTTTTCAGATTTATTTTTTAAATTTAAATTTATATTGAGTAAGACAGAATATTTATGAATGTATTAAGATTTTCTAAGAGTTATTTGAAAATTTAGATTTATTTATTGTTAGTAAACCTAAACAAACATTAAATAACCAAGAAAAATGAAAAGTAATTTTACAAAAATATTCAACAGAACTTTTTTTTTTTGTTTTTGTTAATCTAGCAACAAAGCTATAATTACAATGTTAATGATTCCTTATTGTTTGTAAAGATAAATTAAAATTTTCTCAAATGCTGATTGGCAATCTGACAAAATCTCTCTTGTCGTAATGCATGTTTTCTGGGCACATTTTATTTTTAATTTTGAAAATAATCCCCCTTTAAGTACTCTTCATATTACAAGTTCTGTTTTTAATTGTGGTATTAATTGATGAAATTTAATTTTCTTTTTTCTGAAACTTAACCGAGGAAATTGTGAACAGTCTTATTCTGGTTTCACATTTCAAAATTGCTGTTTTTGTTAAAACAATAGTAAGTAAAAAAAAAAATGGAATTATTACAGTATATCTTTGAGGGATGTTATTCATTTAAAATCATACCTAAAAAAAAAACGCAAAAAAATAACTATTGTTCTGATTCTAAGGCAATTTTTCTTTTAAGCAAACTTACTATTTGGCCTACTCAGTTGAACTGATGATAATATGGCCCTAAATCTAGTTGCCAACTCATCTGTGTCAGCAAGCTTGTTTTTTTTTTCTTTTTAGCTCTTTTATCGTGCAGAAGGTAATGTTTTTGTCCCTTTTAGCTTAGTTATAATTAAGTCTGATTCATTGCTTCTCTATGCATTTTTCTCAAATTCTTTTAATAGCATTCTGGAGAAAAGAAAATGATTATTGATAATTTTGACATAACACAAGTTTTGAAGGTGGCTATAAGAATGTTCATATGTACTAAAGTATCTCTTCTTGAACATTGCATTATTTAAAGTAAAATATTTCATGTCAATTATACATTTAGTAGGTTTTTTTATTTTTGCAAGATTTTAAATAATAACATAGGCTGTGAGACATTGAGTTTACTATAAAATGCAGAAATGTTTGACTTCATAAATGGTAGAGAGGATACAGTCAAATTTGACCTGAGGTCATTAGAGGTAGAATTAGTTTCTGGTCTTTATTATCTGTATGGCAGCCAAACAATTATATTGAGTTAAATTAGTATGTTGGGGTTAACAGAGGTAGAAAAAATATGATAGAACAAATGTTATAGGCTCCCAAAATCAATAGATTTCATCAGTGATCAGTTTGTGATTAAAATAGATTTTACAGACAAATGAAATAACTTAAAGAGCTAAAATAAGCAATTGTTTGCAATCTAGAATATTTTCAAACAGTTCTAAAATGCCCAAATGTCCAGGGTGAATGTTTTTCTCCAGTTGATTTCAGTGTAAAAGAAAATGGCTCCAAACAGAAACTACTAGTAGATACCCCAAACTGCCAGAGTTTACAATGTGAAAGCATATCAAAATAGTGAAATTTCAACTGCTGATATTTCATTGATTTTCTGGGCTATTTTGATAGAATTAGTATGTAAACAAAATTTAATCTTTTCTCATTATAAGAAAGAATTGTTTTATTCCATGTCTCTTTAAATTATGTCATTATTTCAACGATAGGTGCTTCTTTTTCTGTAATTTAAAAGCTGATAATTTCAAGCTAATTGTACTCCAACTTGTTTCCTTACATTTATAAAAATAGTCCAATCTTAGAGAAAAAAAAGATACATTATTTTGGTGGGCTCTTTTATATTGACATAGGACATCTCTGTTTTGTGCTATAATCAAAATTTTAGTTCCAACCAAATGCAAAAATGATTATTTTTGATGGCCTTTGTTGTGGCATCAACATTTGTCTTTAGATGGGACTTTGATATAATACCACTTTCAAGTGATGATAGAATATGGATTGTTCTAAGAATATTGGCTATAGCAGAGGCTTATAAACAAATTCAGACTGCAAATTACCATTAGAAGAGGTAATGCATGAGGACCATTTCAAATGTCAGGAAAGTCTTTTTCATCACTTGCATTTATTTATTTCAGTTTTTTATTAGCTTAAAAATAAACTACTTTAGAAACTGCAATAAGCATTTGTTTGAAGGATTGACCAATGATTCATGTCATAAAATAGATTTCTAAATTTTGTAGTCATTGCTATCCCTTTTTGACAAGTTATTAATTGCTTAGTTTCACAAAATCTTCCAAAATTAGACACATGTATGAAAAAAGATACTCATATTACAGAGAAATTATTGTTTTGCTGAATTTTTTCACTGCTGCCAAATTGCACTTCTGACTGTTTTTTACATGATGTAAACATGAGTTTTTTTTATTGATGTAATACTGAAAAAAAACAAACCTGTTGTGCTATGAAGTTGTACAGTTTTGTAAAGTTGTAAGGCATTTACTGTTGAAATAAAACTTATATGAGCAGTCAGAATTACCTTTCTGTCTTATTTTTTATCTATTTAGTTTGGTAGGACACAATTTTTCCCAATGTTTAGGCTCATCGAATCTAATAGTTATTGATTCCATTATTATTATTATTTTATTTCAATACCACCTATATGACTATGTTTATAATCATTTTTCATTTGTTTGAAGCCTGCAATTTCAGTTATACACTGATAAATTTGGCTTCTGACCCAACAGTACATGAGGTGGAAAATTTTCTAAGTTCTAACCAACTTTGAATGGTCATAGCTTGGGTGTTCATTGTGCTCCCAAGATAAATTTAGTACCATCATTTTTTTTTGTTTTGTCAAGCTCTCTATATCTATTAAAACTTTTAGATATATTAAAAATAAAATTTTAGTTTGAGATACCACCAGTGGTTTTGTGAGGCATTTTTATTCCAAAGAATGATGCAAGTGAAGAAATAAACTGTGTTTGCAGCACACTCCTAGAGAGGTTTAGCTGTACAAGTCAATTGACATTTCAGAATGACCTTAATTGGGTCCTTCTCAACAAGCTTTAACAAAAAGTTGATGCCATCATGCTTTTCAACTTGTGCCTTGTATATCTCACCAGAATCTAACATACACATTTATAAGTGTACCATTCATTAATGCATTGGATATTGCGGCCACATTTGGTCTATTGCTTCTGTGATGTATTTAGAGATTCTTGATGAAATACAAAGAGGCATTTGCAATATTATTGGTCCTGACCTGGCATCTCGGCTTCAGTCACTTTCCTCCTACCAATTAAATAAATTGAGAAAAGATATGCTAGAAATAGGGAAGCAATTACATGTTAGAATGGCCAAGCTTAGTGAGAGTAATAGATGTGCAGGAAATGTCACAAGCTCAAATTGAGTGAGATAAGGACAAATTAGCTGCTAAGAAAGAAATAGATCGAAATAGGGAAGACACATAAAACAAAACAAGTTAGACTAGTACCTAGATTCTAGAAGAGCAAAATAGATGACTATTTCTCACATTTCAAGAAGACAGCAGTTAATTTAAACTGGCCAAGGAGTGCTTGGCCCTTGTTATTACAGTCTTAAGTGGGGAAAGCCCATTAGACTTATGCATCTCAGAACACAATACGGACTATGACTTAGTAAGGTTGGCCATCATGAAGCGTGTTGCCAAAAATTTAAAGGCCCAAACTTACATGGAATTTTTAAAGCAGGAAAAAAAACTATTTCAACTGATGGCACACGGTGAAGAATGTTGACCCAGTGCAGGAATCCCTAGGTTTTAGACAGATTGACCTTGTATTTGGACATTGTTTGAGGTCCGTTGCAATTGATAAAGGAAAAATAGTTTCAAGATGATTCAAGCAGACAGCATCTACTAGATTATGCAGAAAGATTCTGACAAATATTGGAAGTGAATAAGTTAACTCAAGAGCACCTAAAAAGTGTTCAAGGCAAAATGCAAGTGTTATAATAAGAAAACAGCTGAGTGAAAATTCAAGATGGGAGACAGTTTTAATTTTATTACCCATGAATAACCATTTGCTTAAAGCTAAATTTCAAGGTACGTACACAAGACACAAAGATGTCGCATAAATTTGATTAAGCCATACTTCATAAGAATGAATGATAAACCCGTATTTGCTATCCAAGAATTTTGCAATGATAGACACCCTAGGAGAAAAAGGGAATTATGTGGATGGAGATCCTTCAGATAAACTTAAGAATTCTGAGATATTAGCAAACTTCGATAGCAAATTAGGACATTTGCCAGACACCGAGAAGTTAACTACCGTTAACTTGGATTATGAGTTTTCATTACAGGAGTTCAAGTTAAAGCCTGAGCATATTAATGGCATGGAAAATAAGTGTGCTGATGCATTGTCTCACATCTAAATTTGCCAGTAGTGGGGGTTGGGGAAGGAATTAAAATTCTTTTTTTTTTCATTTGGCTGAGATGTTTTATGTCTTTACACAAACAACCCATAAACCACTCACATGTTACACTTAGTGAACCATCTCGCTTTCAACTTCGCTAATAATATAATACAATAGCTCCCCCCTCTCTCTTTCAATCTGTAATTGTAGTCGCTGACTATAAAAACAATTAGGTCAGACATGCTAACCCCAGCAACAGATTCGAATGGAAGCTAAAAATAGATTATCACATGTGCAGGATTATGTGATCAAGTACAAAAATTTAGTAGGAAATATTAGAAAAATACCAGTTGGGACAACGGATCTCTAGGGAGTTGTACCATCCATGAAACAGTCATGTGACTGGATTCACTGAACTGAAGAATAAGGAATGCCATTCCCATCATAAACTCACAGTACAAAACTAAGAAACTCAAAGGAGTCGAACCAGCTATGAGACTTGTGTGACTGGATTCACCAAACTGAAGAGAAGGAATGCTGCCTCCAACTCACACAAACTTCCAGCAGAAAATAAATTTGGAACTGAATCTTGTATTGAACAACATCTCTTTATTTGTTACCATCAAGCAAAGAAAATCACATGAAGACAAATTCCAATTCAGTTCAACACCTTATGCTGCTTACATCAAATGCATAGGTGAATTTCTAAGTGTGACTGTCACCTAAGACAAGCACGTGTGATCTATTGGATAAAGGATCTGAATAGTAAATTCTATATGGGTGAATATACAGCGCCAAATCTTCGTATCTGAAGGATGAATTTTACTATGCTGAATATAAGAAGTATGTAAACGACCAGATTTTGGAGTCAAAACTCCTAACAGTGAAGAAAGGAGATCAAAAGATACTACTGCTCGAAAGAATGAACTGAACTGAAAGTAAAAAGAACAAAGAGAAATATGAAATGAGAAAGAGAGGGGAAAAGAGAAAACCTTATTTTATTTCAGATAAAGACTAAAGCTAAGTGATTGTTTCAACTTTTATTCTCAAATTATAATGCATACATCTTTCCACACAAAAGTATAGCACACATCTTTCCACACATTCTCTTGCATTAATGTTTTCATGTAATGTCTATTTATAATTAAATCTTGTTAATTTGTACATTGGCTTTTGTTGTTCATTAGTGTTGATTGTTGTTCCTCATTTGTGTATTTGACCCTGTAAAAAAATATATATCCAATATGGAGTGGTAAACCTGGCTTTTTCTAGACAGCAAGTTGTTTTGTTTTACCTTTTCTTTTTACATTTTATGCTGCCTTATTTGTCTAACAATACAAAGACTTAAAATACTAGAAATGAATCAAAAAGATATTTGTGTAATTCATAACCTCTACTGGAACCAACAGCCTGTATGTAGATAAATGACTTCAGTAAATACATAAAAATAGAAAGAGTAAGAATCACCAGATTTATTCAACCTATATAGCTAGATGATCCTAAGAGAACTAGATATATCAAGATTTAATATAAGATATGTGGATGACACTGTTGATGGCAGACTCAGAAAGTAGTAACGGAAAACCTAAAGAAAGGGCTGTTATCTGTAAGAAGACCGGATGCATGGCCATCAGCAAAAGTGACAGCCAAAGATATGAGCTATGTTTTAAGGATGTCAAAATCAAGAGAGTACAGAAAGTAGTGTAGTAACATAATATAGATAAAAAACGAAACTCTAAATCTATATAGGAATAATGAAAGATAACTTGCATAAATTAAGCAGAGTATTAATAAATAGGAAAATATTCCTAGAAATGAAGAAAAGAGTGCTGAGCTGCTATATGGCAGTGAATGCAGAACAATTTCTTGAGACAAAGAGCCAATAGAGATGTGATTCTGCTGACAGAATATGTGAACAATGAGGACTTTTTAAGGAGAATAAAAACTACAAGGAAAGTTGTACTAGCAATCAGAAAGTAACATGAAACTTCTGGGATATTTAATAAAAAAAATGGGGTCTAGAGAATTTAACACTCACAGTACATATTGAAAGCAAGAAAAGCAGTGAGTAATCTACTTAATGATTTTGTGTAAATGGGTGGCAGAACAAGGATAGAGATAGTAAAAGGTCAGAATTTACTTAAATGACAAGAGGTTGTATAAAACCATGATTGGTCACATTCAGAATGAATATGGCTTGTAAGAAATTTTGAAAATAATTAGTATATGTTTGATAGTAATATGATAGGGCAATATGTGCTGAGGTCTTTATTATCCCATTATAAAGTAGGATTACTATTCCTCACTTGAAATTTTAAAGTACTTTTCCATATGTCCTGAGTAAATAGTTGTACTCATCTTTTAGTTTAAAATAGTAATGGGATGATACCAATATTTTTACAGATTCTGATACTATTCTTGATACTGTCTAAATTTCCAATATGATTTCTGATTCCTATACCTACAAAAATTAAAATTCATTATTTTCGGGCCCTACAGTTGATTTGGGAAACTTAATGAACAAAGTACATTTATTAATAAAACATTTAGTAGAAAAATGAATACAGAAGCTTATGAAATAGGTATGTTTTTTTAAAAATTTGGTAACAAAGAGAGCAATTTCTTTAAGTAAATCACTTAAGTACCTAGCTACTCATATTTCAGTCCTAAAATTCTTAAATTATAATGTAAGAATCTCTCTTATTTCACCTTTCAGCTGATTTCTTTTAAGTAAGTAAATGTTACCCCAATACTAAATAACTGTTCAACAGAAGATGGAGGTACTGATAGATATTTTCTCGCTAAAAGTGCCATGATGGGAATTCATTTTTATTTGAATTCCACCACTGAAAAACATTATCATCACTTCTTATATTTTTTAAAGCAATATATTTTTCCATTTCAAGTTTTAATAAATATATTTCTTTGCTTGTTTCACTGACTGCTTTATCCTGTATTCTTATATGCATTTGGCTCCCCTTTTCTTTACATTTTTTTTTTTGATTCAGTGAGGCACTTTATAAAACTGAAATTAAAGTCACTATCCGTCTATATTTCTGAGATGAGGTATTATGTACAGTATTTACATTAGTCGGACTATTGTCCTCATCTTTGTCGCCATATTTGTCACAACATTTCGGCCGTTGTATGCTCCGGCCTTCTTCAGGTGGTTGGAATTTCGAACCGAACCCTTTATTTCGATCACTGGGGTAGACTGTTCTAGTTCCACGAGCCATGTTTGATGGATGTCAGTTATCAGTTATCTCCTGATAATTTTCCCTCTGAAAGTTCTCCACTGCATAGAGGAGAACAGGATTAAAAACTGTGTGTACGCTATCCCGTGCAGCTGCGGCAAGGAATATAAAGGAGAAACAGGCCGCCCCCTCAAGGTAAGGCTTCAAGAACACCAGAAAGCTGTAATGCGAGGGGAAGTAGAAAAATCTGGCGTGGCTGACCACATATGGAGAGAGAAGGGAGATCACCGTCCCCTGTGGGATCAGGTTGAGATTATAGACAGGGAACACCATTGGAAAATTCGTAAACTTAAGGAATCAGCACATATGCTAGGCCACAAAAATCTCCTGAGTTGGCCAAGCATAGAAATAAATACAATATGGGAACCAGTAATAAGGAGTGCCAGAGAACAGCAATGATAACAAAAAAGTTGCAATATGAGATCTGGTAAAAACATGCAATGATAACAGCAAAATTGCAATATGAGTACTGGTAAAAAATGGTTGCTGAAAAATTAGGTTTATAATACTCAGAAATTCATACCCTGATGTCCTCAAGGACACATGGTACAGTGGATAAAGGCGTTGGTTAGATCCAGTGACAGACCCAAAGAGTGTGAGTTCAATACCCGGTTCAGGCAGTGGAGAACTTTCAGAGGGAAAATTACCAGGATAACTGACATCCATCAAACATGGCTCGTGGAACTAGAACAGTCTACCCCAGTGATCGAAATAAAGGGTTCGGTTCGAAATTCCAACCACCGGCCGGAGCGTACAATGGCCGAAACGTTGTGACAAATATGGCGACAAAGATGAGGATAGTACAATGTAAATACTGTAAAGTCACTATCATTATCACTTTTCCCTTCAGGCATGTCATGAGTCATTCTCCATGCCTTGTGATACTTTGGGTGAGGTGTCTGTTTTTCCTTCAGTTATAGATATCTTGAGTGAACCATTCTGCAGTAGCCTTGGGCAGACCACTGTACTTATTTTCAAGGAATCGAGTCTTGAATCTGAGATCAAGATATATTGGTAGAATAAAGTTTTTGTCTTTCAAGTAGCTGCTAAATCTAGCATTAAAAGAAGCTTTCTATTCTGAAAGGGTTGAACTTAACCCATCAAACAGTCCCTTTTCTTCTCCCCTTTTTAAAAAAAAAAGTGATAAATGAATTTAATGTGTGGTATAATACAAGAGGCAGTGGCTTCTCTATTAATAAATTTGTACAATGAACGAATTGTTTAAGTATTTTCAGTAATTTCTCTAAAGTTTTTCATTGGTTGGATTCTAAACAATGTGGTTTTGCATGATCGCTGCAATATTATAAGAGCATTTTTTTGTTTCATATACTCTGTTCCATCTTGTCTGGACATCTAATGTATAATCTGGTAAATTAAATTTTTCTAGTATTCCTGGTACTTTGCAAAAGCTGCAGATGAGTGATTGAAGTACCCAACTATTTGTTTACAAATAGAAAGTGTATCCTTGCCATACCTTTTGTGAAAAGATGACATCATTAATGGTCAGCTGTTAGGTGTGTAGAAAAAAAAGGTAATGACTTATTGGGCTTGTACAGCTGATGCTGCCATATTAGCTGCATTATCTCTTATGAGAACATGAATTTTACTTTGAGAAATATTAAATTGCTGTACTGTCTCTGTGATTCTCGTTTCGAAAGCTGTTAAATTTTAAGAAATACATTAATTTCCTAGAAACCAATTTAAGAAAAGACTTTTTTAAGTCTAGGTTATTGAAAAAAAGATTTATTTTCATTTATGTAGTAAGCTACATAAACAAAAATAAATCATTCTGTCAGTTCTGAGTCAGTCTTATCAAATCATGAAATGAAAGTTGTGTGTTCATCTTGTCTAGTTTTCACATGTTGAGAGTGCTCTTTTGACTGAGAAAAAAACTGGTATTATATAGCTCTCCCAGTTCCAGACCAATGCTGACTATTGGCTAATACCTGCCTGGTATCGTTCATATGCAAATAGTCAATGCCACCTACTCTAAGTAGAATGTCTTCTCTCAACAGCCCATTGTGGAAGAGGATGCAACTCCTGGTGCTAACAGTACCATACGCAATCATTCTGAGTTTATCAGGTATCTGTTACACTCTCTCCTGATCACAGTACCAACATGCAGGGGTGGGCATTTTCTTTTGGGCTCCTTTATAGGGGAAGTACTTCATCCTCGTTGTTACCACCATGTGAGGGAGGTACTTCATTCTTGTTACTGTCTCCACAACAGCAGGATGTGCATCAAAAACCAAACTCCCCATAGCTTGTGGATAAAGACTGCCTTCGTTACAGCCTTTGCTAATGCTATGGATTTGTTCATGGTGTACAAATAACCCATCAAGTGGCACCTGCAATATGGCGAATCCATGGAGGTATACCTGTCTGAATTGAAGAAACTCTCGTTCTTGTTGGGCAGGATGAGTGACTGTATATTGGCTTGTGCATTTGTGCACACGTTGCCAGGCGATGTAAAGTGGACTTTTCATGTGTCATCTAGGATGGACGCACTATTGACCAGTTGCTTGTCCAAGCCTGGGTGATTATGAAAGACAAGGAGATGGAGGAAGTCATGGTGTCAGCGGTGGCCCAGCCATTGCAAAGCATGGAAGTTCATGGAAAATGATGGGCTAGTACAATGCAATTCCATGCACTGTTAGCGTTGTCATACTATGGGCCATATGTCTTGAAACAGTTCAGGAAAATGTGAGAAAAGATTTGTCAGTGCCAGTATTTTCTCCAGTTTGGCATTACCTGTAATCAGGATCCAGGTTGATGGCAGAATCGTTTCCGCACTGATCAATACTGGTTGCTGTCTATAGCCAGCAGAGAGATATGTCAGTAGTGGATGAAATGGCCTGTATGCATAATATTTATAGACGGTCCACATACTGGTGGCTCTAGAGAAGCCACTTGATTTCGACCTCCTGATTGGAATGAATGTGATTAAGGAACTAGGGTAGTAGGAATCACTTGTTTGAGTGCAGTGGAGTTCTTTGACACAAAACCATCCCAGTGCAGCTGTCACCATTGAGGAACTGGACTTTAGCGTCAAGTTTGATCAGAAAAAGAAAGCGTTGACAGCATCATGGAAGTGTGCTGAAATAGCTTGTGTTTGTCTTGTCTGGTTTTTGCATGTCTGCATATTGAGAGTGCTCTCTCGATTGAGAAAAAAAATTGGTGTTATGTAGCCCTCCCAGTCCCAGACTCACACTGACTATTGGCTAATACCTGCCTGGTATCATTCATATGCATATAGTCAGCGCCGACTACTCTAAGTAGGTCTTCTCTCAATAGCCCATTATGGAATAGGATGCATCTCCTAGTACTTACAGCACCACATGCAACCAACTCTGAGCCTCTTATCAGGTTGACCCGATTCTTTGTTACAAATTGTTCTGAACAGCCACTCTTCTAGATCTTTCTGCAGTAATGCAGGTGTCCTCCAGGGCTGTGTTATTCCTAATTTTTGTTAATGACCATCTTGATGGCATCAGTTCTCAACTTGGTATTTATGCTGATACAGCTATACTCCTGTCTTAACCCTTAAGTACCAATACTGGGTCCCCAAGGACCCAAAACAGATGAATTGTAAACTATTTGTATCACATTGTATACAGTTTTTGGTCATTTTCCGAGTATTCCTAAAAATGATCTATCCACTTTATTTTTCAAGTTACCAAAACATATTACAAAATTGGTGTTGAAATATATATAATTATGTCCATACTGGTCTTGGGGACCTGGCTTGGGTGCTTAAGTTATTTTGCATCTATGTGCACATTACCGATAGTAAGAATCTCAGAGTGATGACACTGTTTTTGTTTTTTACTGAAAACTAATTTTGACGCCACTCACACTTATTTCAGTAATTTCTTTTTGAACATTAGATGATGGAAGCTACAAACCTAAGATATTCTGCACAGGCAGAAGCCAATTGTCTTATACAGATGCTTGAAGATGAATCTTCTGAAGGTGGCAATAATTCTATTCAACCAGATGATGATGGTGAGCTTGATGTTAAAGATGTCTGTAAGATGATGAAGATGATGACATTGTGGATGGTGTAAATTTAGCTCGGGACTGTGTTTTAGTTCCTGAAAATGGCTATTCAACTTGATCTTGAAGAAAGTGGTCCAGAGTTCCACATGCATCTTCAAAAACTTGTGGTGCAAATGTTTTAATGGTAATCAAGGATTCACATCGACAGTGAAAACAAAGAAGCTTTACACCTTTTTTGACCTCTGAAATTATCAAAATGATTGTAAAATGGATAAACAAGTATGGGAAATACAAGAAACAGATTGGTAAACTCTTACATTGAAAGAACTTTGTGCATATCTTGGTCTTTTGTATGCTGCCAGAGTGTTGAAAGGGAATCACAAAAACATCAAGAATCTGTTTCATGTATATTAAATATCTTCATTTTTAATTTCTTTAGATCAGTCAGAATCTTAAACTTTGCAGTTGCCATACAACTCTGTATGATTGAGGGCACACTGTCCCCTGGAATGTGACAATCACATGACTATCTCTAAAGTTAGTTTATTGATAGCAGTGTGCCCAGGACATTCAACCTGCCTGGGGTGTAAGGCAAAACTACTAGCCCCAGAAGTTACTTCAATACACCATTACCCTCTTTTACATCATTTCATAAATTTTGTATTGGGTTTCTAAGAACCCATCTTGGGCACTAATTAATGTTCAGCTAAAAACTTGGGCATCTCAGGGTTAATAGTAAATCTGATCAGTTCGATAAGGTCAAATTGGCAGCTCATTTCAAAAATGACCTGCAGTGTGTTGTTAACTGGTGTAAAGCATGGCTTATTAATGTTAACGCTTCCAACATGAAACTGCTATCTACTTTCTGGCAGCATGGCTAATGCTAACCTTCAGGAGAGTGACTCATTGCACCTTCTCAGACTAACATTTTTTGCTGACATGAAGTGGAAATATTATATTGAATCAATTGCTAAGTCTGCTACTAGGAATGTTGGTTCACTGTTATGCTAGACAATTTTCTCTCCAGAATCTACCTTACATATAAGTCTATTACTTGTCTATGCTTTGGATATTGTTGTCATATATGATTTAGTGCTCCTGCTATACATTTAAAGTTTCTTGATAAAATCCAAAGACTCTGCAATGTTATTGGTTCTAACTTGGCATCTCGACTTCAGTCACTTTCCCATCACCATAATGTAGCTTCCCTGTGTCTTTTCTATAAATGCTTTCATGGTAATTGTTCTGATGAACTTTCCTTTGTGTTACTTAGATATTATGAATTTAAGTGCCATACTAGATTGGTGGCAAGGTCTCATCATTTTACAATTGAAATGGCTAGATGTAACCATTAATTTTGTGCTAAGTTTCTTCTCTCACATTTCTCACTTGCCAGCTTTTTGCTTCCTAGTCAAATTTGATCTTCAAAAATTTAAATGCAGTGCCAATCTTTATCTTTTGTCTTAATAATTGTTCTTTTTCCATAAAAATATTTTTCTCATACTCTCTAACACTCAGTAACCCCTTGTGCCTTATTGGCATTACAGCCTTGCTTGGTGTGAAATAATTTAAAAAAGAAAAGAAAAAGTTATTTATATTATTCCACAAAGTCTGGAATCTGTTTATCCAGAAATTTGATGATATTCTCAATAAT
This sequence comes from Acanthosepion esculentum, assembly GCA_964036315.1. NCBI lineage: Eukaryota > Metazoa > Mollusca > Cephalopoda > Sepiida > Sepiidae > Acanthosepion > Acanthosepion esculentum. The sequence continues at coordinate 74,222,885 of OZ038495.1, forward strand.
TTCTTGTTAGAACACATTTTCTTTTTCAAAAGACTTCTTTTTTCTCTCTCAATTTTAAAGTCAAATTTAACTCTGGAAACTATCATTTTATGATAGTTTCATATATCAACATTATGATGGTTGCATCTTTAATAGTTCTTGCTCTGTCAGTAGTTATAAAGTCAATTTTATTTTTTGTTTCTCTATTTGGGCTTTTTCAAATCCATTTATGGCCATTTTTGCCTTTAAAAAATATATTTATAATTGTCATTTTGTGTCTTTCTGATAATTTCATTATTTTTCTTCCCTATTCCAAATTTTCCTATACTTATCCTTATTTTGCATTGAAGTTATCAATCAAAATGATATAATTTTTCTCTCTATTATACTAATGATGATGTGAATTTTTTGAAGTTGGTACAAAGAGCGTATCTTTTGCATAATGTAATTACTATCCAAGACACTCTGTCTAATATACTCAAAGATGCTGCTAGGTCTGCACAGAAATCTAAAGGTATGCAGTAAAATCCATATCTTTGCATCCCAGTGAAACACTTCAATTTTATGTTTTCCCATGAAAAATGAAACATTGCACACAACCAACCCTTAACAGTTATGTGATAGTAAATGGAATTTATTTTTGTTGACTCTAAAAGTAAACAAGGACATCAGTCCAATGATGGGTCAAAATTTAATTTAAAATGTAACTAATATATTCTTTCCGTAACTGAATGTGATTCATTTTTCAAATGAATTATGAAAGCTATTAATGGCATTTAGTGCTTAGATATTTTTTAAAGCATATTTTGTATTTTTGTTGTTAAATATATTATAAAACATATTTTTTTAAACTATTAGTGCAAATATTTTTGTTGCCCTCAAGCCCCTCCCTGGTCATCTGAATATCCAATACCTATGGCTGATCAAATAGGTGATCACTTTGATCCAGGCCTTGCCTTATTCTAGGTTGTGATTGGTTTTGATCATAAGGCCAGCTAAGATGGCCCAACTGACCTTATGATACTGTGCAGTTGACAAAATCAAACAAAAACAATGCACATGTACAAAATTAAAAATATAAAATGGCGATAATTTACCCATCGCACTCTCTATACTACTTTTTATCATGTTTTCCTACTATTTTGTGAGTTAATTTCTAATACTAAAAGTTATCATTCATAACTTAAGAGTATTGACTAAGGAATGATGTATATTTGTTTCTTGTGTATTTATTTTATTAAAAATATAATAAATTATTGAACTTTGCTAATATTCAAATGTTAGGAGGCAGATATCTTGTTCTGGTTTCTTAAATATTTAGCAAAAGAATAGCACATTTTGGGTTTTCAGTATTCTCTTAGATTAGATTTCCAAATACATATAAAACAAGTTGGCATACAGGTACAAGTTGAAAAGTTACAGTGTCTCCAGAGAAACTTTTGAACTGATTCAGTCTTACCAAATCGTGAAATGAAAGTTACCCTGAACAGCCACACTTCTAGATCCTTCTGTAATGATGCAGGTATTCCTTGGTCTTATTTTGTTTTTAATTTTCATTAACAACCTTCCTGATTGTATCAGCTCTTAACTTGGTATCTATAATGAGGACACAACCATTTACTCCTGTCTGGATAGTAAGTCTGATCAGTTCAATAAGATCAAATTGGAGGAAGATGTCAAAAACATCCTTCAGTTTGTTGCTAACTGGGGGAAAGAATTGCTTATTAATTTTAATGCCCCCCAAACTAAACTGCTCTCTACTAAAAATCTGAGAGACACCTTTCTGCCTTCCATCAGCATGGCTAATGCTAACCTCCTCTAGTTGTGCTTTCTCAGGCTAACATTCTCAGCTAACATTAAGTGGAAAGACTATAATGAATCCATTGCTAAGAAAGTTGGCTTACTGTGTTTCTCTCCAAAATTTATCTTACATATCTATAAGTCTATTATTCATCCATGCTTAGAATATTGCTGCCACATATGATCAGGAGCTCTTTGATAAAATCCAAAGAATAATTAGCAATAGTATTGGTGCTGACCTGGTGTCTTGGCTTCAGTCATTTCTCCACCACTGTAAAGTTGTCTTCCTGTGCATTTTTTATAAATATTTTCATTGTAATTATTTGGATGAGCTCTTTGCTATTGTACCTAGACTTCATGAATTTAAGTGTAGTACTATACTGGCAATGAGGTATCATTAATTTACAGTTATGTTGGCTAGATGTAACTGTAAGTTCTATGCTAAAAGTTTCTTTTTTTGCACTTCTTGCTTGTTGAACTCTCTTCTGGCTCCATGCTTTCCAGTCAAATTTAATCTTTAAAAATTTAAATGCTATTTTCAACTGCTACCTACTGTCTATTGTTCTTGCTCCTTAGTAATGTTTTTGTTTTCAAATTCTTTCACACAAATAACCCCTTGTGTCTTAGTGGCTTTACTGCCTTGCATAGGGTGAATTCAATTAAAAAGAAAAAAGTATTTTGTTGCATTTATTCTCACTTATTTATTATAATTTTATTATTTTGAAATTCTTATAACTTTTATGTATATAGGAAGATGACAGTAAAAGGCTGAAAGCCTAAAAGCCCTACACAGGAGCAAGCCTAAAGTCTGCCCATAGGGCAGCTTCTAGACTAGTAGTAAGTAAATAAATGACACTATCTTGTTTTTTTTTCTTGTTTAAACATGTTATTTAAAAAAAATACTGTAAAAAAAAAAAATATAATGTTTATGTTTATGCAGATTGTAATTGACTAAAGTCATGACTATTTAATCAGCATATATTCTATTTTAAATATTGATTTGTACACATAGGCATATTGGAATGGAGGAAGATTTGGTGAAAAGTGAATATCTTTAGAATTTAAATTCAAAGTATCAGTTTAAAAATAAAAAATACCCAGTTTTTCCCCATAGATAAACATGTTGTAAGGAAGAATGGATTCACATATCTGTAGTCTGTCCTGTTGACATAAATGTGAAAAAAAATGTCTCATTGCTGGTATGATGATTAACAATGTGTGTGAATAAGCACACAGACAGTAATAAAAAAGTTGTTAAACATCCTTGACGAGTAAGTCATAAGTGTTGAATCACGACATTGTGACAGTGTTACTCAATATTGTTTATGTACCTGTATTCTGTCTTTCTAAAGCAGACTAGCTAATGAATTGTTGAAATAGAATGCATTCTTTATACATGTTAGATTTACAAAACAATGTTAAATAAACTATGAGATGGTAAATTGTTATTCCATTGATGTTTTAAAAAGTTTGTAACTTTTTTCTATATGATGAAGCTAATGTGCTCTTATGAATTAGTGACTCTTCCTTTTTTCAATATTAGACATAACTATCATTTAGAAGCTTTAAAGATCTCCCTCTCTCTATCTATACACACACACTAAGAATAAAAGCTAAGGCTTAAAATATAAAATAAACTGAGGGCTGAATGCCATAATCAACAGATCCTAAATATATTATCAATTCAATAATATCAGAATCTGTAACTCACTTTCATTTAACAACAATTATCAAGCAGAAATACGGAACCCTGGGTGCGTATTTTTAATTTGTTCTTATGCTGGCATGCAGCCATAAGCTTGCTTCACGGAATCAGCAGCTGGACACTCATTCATTGTTGGATTATCAATGTTGCATGGTCGTGATTTGGTAAGTACTTTCCATGTGATTGTAGGTACCTCCTTTTCACTGTCAATGACATTCCAATAGTAGTTAAAAAGCTTGGGAATACCCATGTGAATCACTGGGAGTCAACCTATGGCACAATGTGAAATAAGCCATAGAATGTTTTAAGGATATAAAATATAAAGAAGAATGCTCCTTCATTCAGTTTTATATTGTAGACTTTTAGCCATCTATTTAGAAAAAATTAGTGAAAGGTGAACTGAAAGTGGCAGGTTGTTTTTGTAATATAACAGAAGATATTGAGATTGTAACACATACCCAGAAAACTGTTATACAACGAAGAGGAGATATGGACAAAAAGATTGGATCTTAACTTTGACATTTCTATGGAGGCATATGACTCTGTGAAATCACACTCCTCCCCTTGGTTCTCTGCTGCTTGCTCAGCTGCCATTGCCCATAGGAATCTCTTCTTCCACCTATATCATAGCGACATGTCTGATTGCAACAGACGTCTCTTTGTCTCTACTCATAATGAGTCTAAGCATGTCCTCAATGAAGCAAAGTCACTATTTGCTGCTCGAATGAAAGAACGTATTGCATCTCACAAATTCCGCTCCAAGGATTATTGGCATCTCTGCAAGAGCATACTTAACAATAGCAAACCCTCTATACTTCCTTTGTTCAACCAGTTTGAGGTTCTGACCTCTTCTGTTGACAAAGCTGAATGTTTGCTTGGAAATTCTCATTTAATGCTCGACTCTTCCTGTGTACCACACCCGATTTCCCCCTTAAAACTGAGGCTCTATTGAGCGAGTTGCACATAACCCTGTCATCAGTATTGGGCATTATCTCTAAATTAGACCCCCATAAGGTTAGTGGGGAAGACTGGATACCAGCCATTGTCCTGAAGAAATGTGCGCCTGAACTGGCCCCTGCCCTCTCCAAATTATATAACTACTGCTTTAATGAATCTTGTTTTCCAGCCTGTTGGAAGTCCTCATCCATTGTTCCTGTCTTTAAGAACTCTGGAGACCCTTCTGACTCTTCTAATTACCGTCGTATCAGTCTCCTACAACTCTTTGGCAAAGTCTTTGAAACTTTAATAACACCGAAGTGGTTAAGCACCTTACATCCCATGATCTGCTCTCCGACAAGCAATATGGTTTCCGTTTTGCCCATTCTACAGCTGATGTGCTTACGGCCATAACTGAAATTGTTTACCAATCACTTCATAATAATGGAGAAGCTTGTGCTGTGGCTCTAGATATCTCCAAAGTGTTTGATGGGGTTTGGCATGCTGGCCTTCTTCGCAAGCTTCAGTGTTATGGAATTTCAGGTCAATTGTTTGACTTAATACAATCATTCCTCTCAAATCATGTATTGAAGGTCGTTTTCAATGAATTCTCCTCCAGCTCCTATCCCATGAACGCTGGTGTTCCCCAAGGCTCTATCCTAGGCCCTACTCTGTTCCTTATCTTCATTAATGATCTTCCTGATGTCATAGGTTCCCAAGTATGCATCTATGTGGACGACACTACTATTTACTCCTGCCTCAAAAACAAATCTAGTGTTGCTGACAAAACTAACCTGGCTGTTTGTCTCGAAAAGGACCTCCAATCGGGTGTGGACTGGGGCAGGAATTGGCTGGTTAACTTTAATGCCTCAAAAACAAAACTGCTCTCTATTACTCACCACAGAGAACCATCCCTACTTCCCATGAGAATGTCTGATGCTCAACTCCACAAGAGCACCTCTTTGCAACTGCTCTGTCTCACATTGTCTGCTGACCCGAGATGGAACAAATACATTGAGTCAATAGCTTTGTCCACCGCTAGGAAAGTTGGCTCCCTGTACCACGCCAGGAAATTTTTCTTGCCGGAATCGATCCTTCTAATCTACAAATCAACCATTTGCCCTTGCATGGAGTATTGCTGCCATATATGTCTGGAGCCCCTTCTGTTTGTCTCAAGGTCCTTGATAAAATCCAGAGACTGACATGCAATGTAATTGGCCCTGATCTGGCATCTCATCTACAATCGCTCTCTCACAGACATGTCGTTGCCTCCCTCTGTCTTTTTTACAAATACTTTCATGGTAACTGCTCCGATGAGCTGCTTTCATTGGTTCCCAGATTTCATGAATTTAAGTGTTCAACTAGGCTGGCATCTTGCTCTCACCCTTTCACTGTTGAAACTGTTAAATGTAGCCGTCTCTTCTACTCCAATAGCTTCATGTCTCACACTTCTCACCTGTGGAACTCCCTCCCCATTTCTTGTTTCCCTGATAGCTATAATCTCCAACTATTCAAATGTAATGTCAATCGACGTTTCCAGATGTCTTGATCTGTCCTTTTCTTCATCCTTTTCTCTATCACTCCTCTTTGCTCTTGCTCCAACTCTCTGTAACCCCTTGCATGCTAGTGGCTTTCCTCCTTGTTTGGGGTGAAATGCTTACCCCCCCCAAAAAAAAGCCGTCTTGTTCTGCTTTTACTTTTATTTCTTCCAGAGTAAATGGTAGTTTACATACTACATTGCATAATATATTTTAAATTTCTATTTCACTTTTTAATGCTGCAATAATATTGTCCTCAAATGGTTCAGTACTTTTTGGTATCAATCTTGATAAACCATCAGCACGTCCTAATTTTTTGGACAGTTGGTATTCCATCCTGAAATTGTAATTTAATAAGATGGTACCTTAGTGTTGTAATCTATTTGTTGTATGTATAGGAATTTGTATTTTCAAACCATGAATTGATAATAGAAGTCTGTGGTCTGTCTGTAAACAAAAATTCCTATGTATAATTTTGTGAAATTATTTCACTGCAAATATTATTGCTAACACCTTTTTTGATCTGGCTGTAGTTTTTTTGTCAGTATTAGCGAACATGAAGCATGTGTGACATCTTTGATGCTACCATCATATTTATGTAGAATTACTGCTCCTATACCATAGTCACTAGCATCCGACGTCTGCTTTGGGTTTATAGTGCACTAATGATAAGTTGGACGTTAGTATGCTTTCTGACACTTACTACTCCAGTTCATTTTTTTTCGTCTTTTTTAAGCAAATTGTTCAGTGGAACTCTCAAATTCTGCATATAAGGTATATAGAACTGATAATAGTTTGCTAGACCCAGAAATGCTTGTAACCTGGTAATGTTGGTTGGAGGAGGCATATTCTTAATTGCACTTGCCCTCAACAGATGTGATTGACAACCATTTTTGTCAATGATTTGTCCTACATACTTGATTTTAGGCAAAAACAAATCACACTTTTCCTCATTAGTAGCACTTTGAATTCTTAAAGGGACAGTCGTCTCTGAGATGCAACCTTCCACATCTGAAACGTGGATTAATTTTTCTTTTTCCACATTTTTCTTTAGTCTATATGTATGCACATTCTTTTTCTTCAATTTCCTTCATATCGCATCTCAGATTTAAAATTCTCTAACATTTGTCTGATATTTCTTGTAGTGTTAATTTTTGATTCTGTTCAAATTTCGTTAGAATTCTAGCATGTATTTCTGCGTCTTTTTTCGAGGTTAACCCTTGAACAAAAATGAACCCTTTAAGCATAATCAATTTGTTTAATTTGAATCTTTCACACTCCCTGTTAATGATTCCAGTGTATGTGGCAATATCTTTTCCTTTTCTCATCAGATTCATACACTTCAAACAAGTCTTGAATAACAAACTTCTCCCCATAAAAATTTTATTCAGAATATGTCTGTCTTTAACTTATAAATATTTTAATTAAAAATTTGTCTGAAGAAAGTTAAAATAAAAATACTTACTCTATAAACTACTTATATTTTTAAATCTTATTCACTTAAATCAAATTAACTTAAATCATTATACGCCAGACAGACGACGCAGCACACTAACACGAATCACAGACTAATACATATATATATATATATATATATATATATATATATATATATATATAAAATTTCAATCAGAGAGAAAGTATTGCTGTGAAATAATCTGAAATGTTAGTGGTGCTTCTATTGGTGTTCTTTGCTTCATGCCAAATTATTATGCAACTGATGGCCAGAACTGGAGGCTTATTTCAAATCTTGTTGTTCCCCTAGGAGTTTTGGTTTGGGTTTGTGGTTGACTTAACCTGAAGTAAAGAATGCCATGAATTCTATTTATACTTTCAGGTTCATTATTAATCATTGTTCTCTGGTAAATAATCTCTAAACTAACTTTATGACAGTTGGGGACACTTACCACTATGTTACAAAAGACTTGATCTCTACAATAAGCTACTTTCATGACCACTTGTAAATGTGAAGTAGAAAGGCCTATAAATACAATTTTGCTAGTGGAGTCATAAATCTGTAATTAATATGTAAAATTGTTAATTTATGTCTGGTTTCTGTTTAGCAGATGAAAGCAAAAAGGAAAGGAAAGGAGTCAGCGATGAGGTGTTCTGTTCTTAACTGTTCACAGCCAAGTATAACATTCATTCTTGATTTAAAAATACAAATTACTTGGATAAAAAAGTAATCTAAAAATTTACAGTGATAGAGTATACTAGCTGAAGTATCTATGCCAGTTATGAAGTCATGTCTTGGATTAAAGTTGGTTATAATAATGGTAAAATGATTCTTCTAATACCAAAGTGAAACAAAATGAAATGTATAACTAAAAAATATTTGCCCTTATTCAGGTTTGTCATAGTTCATTTTCATTGTCATATATGGACTACCTTTTGTTTACATTGGTAGCCTGAAAGAAAAATGAAATAGATTTATGTTGAAATTTTTTAGATGAGCATTTATCATTATTATAGATGTTCAATAAATATGTATGCAAAATTTAAGAGCTCTACATGAAAATGTTTGGTCATAATTAGCAAACGGACAATACCATTCCCAAGAAACAATAATATGCACTCTCCAATATGAGGGCTGGATAAAAAGTTCATAGGCTGAATATGAAGGAGTGATGCTAGAGATGTGAAATCTTGCTTGCATTAATTTCAACTCTTCTTATTAAAAACTGCATTGTTTCTGAATATTCAAGCCACTAGACAAAAATAAGAATACAGCTTAATAAATAAATAGAGCGTCTACTCAAATGTTATTTTTAGTGGATACTTATATTTGTTATAAAAATCTGTTGGATTAATAAATAAATAAATCCATCCCTTTCCTTATATAATGTGTTAGGAATTAAAGAACATCTAATTTATAATTAATGCACTTATTGAAATAATGTGTTTTGGAAAGACAAGTTGAACTCTTGTCATCCTGTTTATGGTATCATACAATATTGCATGGACCAATCAATCTTAAAGTGCATGATGCAGTACAAATAATATTAGCCTTATTTATATTCATTTTAAAGGAACTGATGAACTTTTTAATCTAAAAGAGAGAAGTCTAGTCCCTTCTTCTATTGTTCATTTCTGTTTTTTAGCATGCATATTAAAGTAAGTTACAATAAATTTAAAAAGCAAAGGAAAATACTTACAGCTGTATGATTCAGAGAGATTTCAGTGTTCTCAAAGATCTTATTTAACATGTGCAATTCAACACTTGCAATAAAGAGATTATCTTTGTATTTGTGTCTAATGTAATTTAGAATACAATGGAGTGGTGAAAAATTCTTGTTAAGTCATCAGATTTTAGGAGAGGGTTGGGCTGAGAACTTTTCAGCATTTAGTCATATCTTGTTTGACAGGCTTTCAAGAACAGAATTGCTTTTCCACTAGTTATTGTTGGATTATTTTCATCCTTGCTTTTATTCATTTTGGTAATGATCATTTGGAATGTAGTTGAGTATTATATAGTATTAGTCTTTGATCTGTTTTCTTTTTCTTTACTTAGTAACTAGTTTTTGAGATGTTCTTACTCTTACATGATACATTTTAATGCAAAATCTAATTTATCAACATCAAAAAATGAAGAAAAATTCAATTTTTTTTTTTTTTTTGTTATGTTTTATTCATCTTTATTTTTGTACAAAACTGGTAAAGTAAATTTTATTTGTATAGCTCCAAAATGGTTTACTGTTGAATAGTTTAATCATCCTGTGGTGAGTACATTTAAATCATTCATTGATTTCAAAGTAATTTGTACTTAATTAAACTACTTAGTTTCACTGGCCCCCTCATTGGTTTCATCAGCACAATCATTCATTGATTGTTTAATATATAGTAATTTTTTTAATTGCTATCTTCACTGAGCATTTCACCAACTGATAAAAGAAAACAAGTGGGTAAGTAGGAAAGTTTTGGTTGGCATGAACTGAAAACTATTTGTACTTGTCATATGGAATTTACTATTTTTGTCAGTCGATAGACAATTGTGTGTATAATGAGTCAACTGTTAAGTGGAAGAGGATGATAATTGAATGTTTATTTGTATGCTTTTAGGTTTTCTAGATAGAATTAAAAAATATTAAATGTGTTATATTTCAAAGAAGTTGTTTAATTCATGGAACATATATTCATGACTAGCTTAAAAGCTACTCTATTAGGCGACATTTAAAATAACTCCTGCAAAAGGCTTTTGATTGTGCCTTCATCACAATAGGTAGGGAGGAGTAGATGTGATAGGCAACAATAAACTACAGAAGGCCTCAAAATTGATCGCTGCATTTAAGTATTGCATTAATATTTAAGTTTACCTTTTAAAAGTTCAATGATAATTCTTCTGCTACCACTTAATTTAAAGACATTTTGATGTATGTAGGTCCTTACTTTCCATACAAACAATTTTTATTTCATGTATGACTTTCACTGGATTTTGCAATTAATTTCATTTATCCCGAAATTTATTTCCAACTTATAAAAATTGTTAGTGTACAAAAAAATTTGTTACAAAAAAATCATGTAAAAATATTGCCAAAAACAATTACAGTAATGAAAACTTGGGAATCCAAAATTTCAGCGTTGACCCAGAATGTTTTTAATTTGCTCACAGTCAGCCTGATATGTTGCCTCTAGGAGTAAAGTTGAAAAACTGTGACTTACTGACATTGGCATTTATTATATAGATTCTTGCTGAAGTGAACTGGTGTACATTCTGAAGTCATCTGCTACCCCATCCCTGTTTAAGATGAATCTTCACCATATATGGTCTGTCTGAGATATTTGTTAGTGAAGGAGCATGCTCTTGATAGCTTAAAGCTTCTTTGCTGTAAACTATACCATCAAAAAACTGGTAGTTGGTTCAACAATTTAAGTAGGGAACTTTGGTCTTGACAAAGTTAGTTTCCAAAAACTGGTTTTCAACTCGAGCTAGACAATCAAGGCAGAATGATCAGATAGTATTAAAAAATAACAAAATTCTATTACTGAATTTTGGTCAAGATCCAACCTAGAATGAGCTAGTAGGTTTATCTCAACTGTTATATTTTTAGCGGCAAGTGGTGGGGAGTAGGGTAGTTCTTGTTTTACCTAATCCTAATCATTAAAGCTGTTAAGAGTTCAAACCCAGATAATTCTGGTTACTAATTCAATTCATTGTAATAAGTGTATTTTTCTTCTCCAACAGCTCACTAGTAATAATACAAAAAACAAAAAACAAAACCCAAAACATGCTAGTAAAATTAAAATTACCTTATTTGGCTATCTAGGTGGTTTTTCACATCATCGTATCATGTTATTTCCTATACCAACCAATACCAGTTTTAGATTTAGTTACTGGTAAAATCTCTACTAGTAACTGTTATGAAGTTGATATACACACAATAATAGCAGTCACCACAAGTGACACTCTCCCCAGTCTGTCAAGTTCTGCCTATATAGTGGTATGGTTATGCTAATTAGTATTATCTCAACCAATCCCACTACACCTCCAGGAACCTTTTAGGTTTAACTCTCTGAGTTGACCTATTGCTTCTCCTACATACCCTCCCCCTTTCACTGGTTTCAAGAGGATTTCTCATTATAGGAGATCTCGACCTACTTTCTTCTTCAGTCTCCACTGTTTCGTTCTCCGATTCCTCAGAAAACCCTTGGGCACTCATCGTCTCTTCTGATCTATTATCTTGTTCTTCTCTATCCTCATTTAACTCCTCAGTATCTTCAGTCTCTGAGTCTTCATGGTTTTGGCACAATCTTAGTTGGTCAGCATGCACCAGCAGACCATTACCATTCTTGGAAACCAACGCTGTATTCTGTCCCTTCTGGATTACAAATTATACTTTTTCTGGCCCCTCTTCTCCGTTTCTCTTGTACCATACCTTCTCATTTGTTGAGTATGACATTGTTAATGGTACACCATTCCTGGCAAAGACTATTCGTAATATTTGTTTTACTGTATCTGATTTTCTATCCTGAACCCTAAAAACTTTGGGCCATGCAGAAAATGCATCCACCAATATCAGACACAACCCTATACCATTCACATGTGCATGGTCCATGTGAACCCTGGACCAGGGTTCAGTTTCCTTTGGCCACGAATGTCTTGTTCTGTCGAAAAAATTTTATCTCCGCACATTTAGGACATTTATTCATGTACATCTCCATGTCACGAGTGTGACCAGGCCACCAGGCTTCCAATTTTACATGTTTTTTTTTGTAGCAGCTATTCCACAATGCAGATCATCATGCATGTTTTTGATTACCTGTCTTTTACAACTTTCTGGAGGTACCACCAGATCACCATTGCAAACTATGCCATTTTCTATTGTCAATTTATGTCTGATCTCTTTGTATGGTCTTTCTGCTTTAGAACAATTACTCCATTTGTTGTTCCTTATTCTCTCTATGATCCTATTCAATACTGGATCTTGTAGACTCTCCATCACATGTCTATTAACGGGCAGTACATCAGTCTTCACCCAATGTAAAATTCTATCTTTCACTTTCTCATTTTTCTCATGTTGTTCCTCCTCAAACTGTAGTTGTGATAGTGCATCTACATGTGGGATCATGTATCCTTTCACATATTCTTTTTTGTAGTCAAAGGCCATCAACTTCATTGCCCATCTTAGTATCCTTGACGATGTGACCTTTGGCAATTCGTTTCTAGGATGGAATATAAATTCTAGCGGTTTGTGATCCGATCTGAGCAAAAACTTTTTTCCTAACAAAAATTCTTTTGCTCTGGTCATACTATAGCCAACACTTCCTTTTCAATATTTGAATAGTTCTTTTTGGTTGGCGCTAACTTAAGATACATCACTTTGTGTCCTTTCTGTGAAAGAATTGCTGATACAGACTGTCCACTCACATCTGTTAACGTAACTTCTTTTTTAGGGTCAAAAATCTTGACAACCGGTTTCTTGGATAATGCTAACTTTACTTTAACAAAGTCTTTTTTGGTGAATGTTAGTCCACTGAAACTCCTTATTTTTTTTTTTTGTAAATCAGCAAAAGGCTCAATTCTTTCTGAATATTTTGATAAGAACTTGCTATAAAAATTAGCTAATCCAAGAAATGATTCCAACTCTTATTACTTGGAGGCAAAACATTCAATATTTTCTGTATCAACTTTGAATCTGGTGAAGTACCCTCCTCTGAGTTTTGATATCCCAAAAACGTTCATTTTTTGCACTTGAATATACATTTATCGTTGTTTAAAGTCATTCCTGCATTTCTGAGTATACTCATTACCATTTTAGTTTTCTGTTCTAATTCTTCAGTACGGACGCCCAGCCCAATATCATCCTGGTATATTATTATATTTTTTACTTTTCCTTCTAGTAGATTTTCCATGACTCTCTGAAAAATTGAACTAGCTGTCTTAACTTCAAATGGTAAGCGAATCCACCTCAATAAGCCTATGCGTGAGTTTATTGTTGTAATTTCTTTGAATTCGTCATCTATTTGGATTTGTTTGTATGCATTCTTTAAATCGATTTTAGCAAAATATTTCATTCATGCAAATGAATGCAATGTTTTCTACATTTGGAATACAATATGAATCTAAACAAATTTTGTGATTCACACCTACCTTGTAATCACCACAGACCCAAAAATCGCCATTAGGTTTCCTTACGACGACAATAAGGGATGCCCATTTACTGTCTCTTGGTTCAACATGTTAAAGTGTTCCTTCTTCTACCATTTTGTTCAGCTTCTCAATCACCATCGGTTTTATATGTATGGGAAGCCTATGACTTTGAAAATATGACGGTGTAACATTTTCTTTTAGCTTAATGCTTGCTTTATAATTTTTTAATTTTCCAGTTTCAAAACATCTAACAAAACTTCTAACATAGACTGCATTCAGTAATTGTGTACTGTCAACACTTACTAAGTCAGTACCTTTTAGGCCATGACTTTTTATACAATCCACTACTATGATGGTGATTGTTTCAAATCTCTTTGCTGTTTCAAATGTCCCTTGAATGGAACCTAACGTTTTGATACCGGTTCCATTTTGATACTGGCCTTCTTCTTAACTTTGGTCTCATTAATTTTTTCTCAAAATTTCTAGGAATGAGAGTTACCTCACTTCCTGTGTCAACTTGCATCTTTAAATTTATACCATTTTCAATTTATACTCTTGAACATATTCTTTTGTTTTTCATTACTGTTGCAAAAACATCCGTTTGATTTTTTTTTTTTTTTTTTTTTTTTTTTTTTGTTCTGTCCTGCACTATTTCCACATTTTTTTTACATTGTTGCTTAGCCATTTAGACACGGCTTTAAAATGATTCTTTTTTCTACAATTATCACACATCTTTCCCCATGCGGGACATTTTTCTCTTTTTGGCTCATGTTCAGAACTGCAATACTTGCATTTTCATTTTGTTTTTTTCTTAATGGCACATATTTCCATCATTTCTTCTTGTTTTTTTTTATATTATATTTTTCAATCAACTCGTCCTGCTGTATAAATTCAATACATGCTTCCAAATTCATATTATTGATTGCAACCTCTCTAAAGTTTTAAGTTCTTTGCGTAGTATTGTATAATCCTTCCACAAGTCAATGTTGAATCAATTCCTCCTCTGTTGTCATTCCTTTTCGTCCAAGTTCATTAAAGTTATAATTACTACTAGTATCTCTTAGTCTACTGAGATATTTCCAAATAGGCTAAAATCTGTGATTTGTTTCTGCTTCTGGTCATCCGCTAATTTTTTAATTCTGGCCATTGTCTCAAAACACTTTAACCAGATAATAACCTTTTAAGGGTTTTCCAAATGCAACATACCTTTGTTTGGTGACGCCATTTTGTTATTAAGTTTATATACACACAATAGTAGCAGTCACCACAAGTGACACTCTCCTCAGTCTATGTCAGGTTCTGCCTATAAAGTGGTATGGTTATGCTAATTAGTATTAGCCCAACCAATCCCACTACAGTAACATTATTACATTCCTCTATCAACCACTTGTAATTTGCCCTAAAAGTAAATTACAACCATAGCGGTTCCTGTTCCACCTGGCTTGAAGGTATAAATTTACCTACTGGTAAAATCCATACCATTAACTTTTTTTTGTAAAAGCATTACTTTTTGACTGACCCTTGTATATCCTGAAAATTTTACCAACATCAATTGGTTAATACCAGTTTTATTGTGAACATGTTGACTTACACCATGTCATATTTTATTATGTATGTTTAACCCTTAATTTTCAAAGTGAGTATTGTCATTCTGTATAACTTTTAAGAAGTTATTAACATTGTAAATTTTTGTTGAAACAGTTGTATTTATGAGCTTTTGCTTGATTCACTCTGTAAGGAAAAATATCCTCTTCCGAAAATAGCAACAAAAACAGTTGGCTGAGACTTATGATGTAGAGTTGTAATAACATCATCAAGAACACAGTGTCTGAACAATATTTGGGAGAATTTACATAGTTGAAAGATAAAATCAATTCTGAATACATGGTTTCAAAGTTTAGAGAAGTGATAAGAATTTGGATTGGAAACAAATGGATGATTTTGTGTCATGTTTACTTTTCTGAGTGGAGATAGATATTATCTTCTGTATTTATTTCTTGCAGCATTTCTGCTTAACTGACCAAGGCTACCTAAATGATTCTCTCTTTGCCCTTATGCTGATTTATATTTTTTTTTTTAAATGATAACTTTGCTACATGTTTTACTTCAGATGTGAACTTAATAGAAAAAGTGTCACAATTTACACACAGACACTGTTCTGCCTCTCAGTACACATCTGTCTTGCTCAGCTGGATAAATGGCTTACAACAATCAAAACTGAAGTCAAAGTCCTGTTCATCAGCAGTTTATTAAAAGCTAAAAAGTGAAACTAGAAAAAGAAATACAAATTTGAGATTTATTTAGACTAAATAGATAAATAAAAATGTAAAAAAAGGAAGGAAAGAAAAAGAGGCTGGACATAGCAGTGAGACCATGGGTCTAAATGGGTAAAGGAGGTAGTAAATAGTTTGCTTACATAAATATAAGTTTGCAGTGATAAGTTCTCAGAAAGGAAGAAAATTACATGAAGTCACAGTTTGAAAATGGTGTGTAAACAATGTGGTGGAAGGCGTTCTATATGAATGGAGAAATACACAAGTAAAATAAATGTATAGAAAGGTAGCTACTTTAAAAAGATGTTCAAATAATGATATTGAAGGGGGCCAGTGCAGAGAGAAAGGGTTTTAAAAAGTTATGTATCACTGATGTTATCATAGGGTTGGATTTAGGAGGATAAGACAGTAGGAGCCATGTGCTTTGAACCTGTGATTTATTGTGCCAGTTTTGGTAATTACTATACGCTAAACAGGAAATGATAAACAACAATGACTAATCTAAAATGCATCTAAATTAAAAAGAGGAAAATAAAACTGTACTGTGTACACACACACACACACACACACACACACACACACACACACACACACACATTATCCTTTCTAGATTTTACTCTTGTTTGTTAATGTCTTTTCCATATTAATTTATTCAGTTTTGGAAGCATTCAGATTTGGTCATTTACTGTTAAATTTAGTGTAATATTGGGTAAGTTTTAAATGTTAAATCATGAATGAATGTAATATTCAACAAGAAAAAATGATTTGATAGATGAAACCTGAATTCCTATAAAGATGTCTTTCTGAAAACATTTTAGAAACCATTAACATATTCGGTTTTGTTTCATTATGAATTAAAATATTTAGTGTTAATTTTGGAACTAGCTTTAAGTGCCTTAGCTAATAATTATTAGATTATATTTTCAGGAAAATGATTTGCTGAGAAATAATTTTGCTGTATTAAGGATATTCCTTGTTTGAATTAATTCAGTATTCCAAACATATGCAGTAAGAGATTGCCTACAATAAATGGAATGTAAAATTTGATGATTCTTTCTTGTATGACTTACTTGTTGATAGTTTCCATTAATAATTCATGCACTAATATATTACTAGGGTAATTATTAGGTTGTATATGCATTTTAGTGTGAGATTAAATCTAGGTCTATCTAGAATTCTAATTTTGAACTAAACATGAATTTTATTTTCTAATACATTCATATCAGCTATCTGCTTAAACTATTTGTCAGTTTTGGTGAGCTATAATTGTGTGTATACTATGGGTATGAGTGTGACTAACTCTGGTTCTTCAGTGTTTCAGGAATTTGTAGTGTTAAATTGTCCTATCCTGTCTTAATTATAGCTAAAGGAATACTGAGCTGCTTGTTTTGTGTTTTGGTGTAGTAAGTCTGTGCGTGTGTGTGTGACATGACTCTTATACCAGGTTTAATCACTTTATAGTACTTGTATACTTTTTATCAGGTTTTGTATAGTGAATCTATACTGAAGATAGTTTCTTCTACCAACATTGTCAGCAGATGCACTTGATTGAAAACTTTTGATAGCAAATTATGTTTCGATCTACAATTGTGAATTTTGTTTAAAAAATATTTTTATAACATACATTATATGTGATTGAAAAAGATAGCACTAAATTGGTGTTTGTTTGGTTAGAAGGTTAATTTAAAAATAAGACCTTTCTTTTCAATAAGCTTTATTGTTTTGTGGCATTGTCTTCTGCCATCTTTCAGACAACTTAATTCTATCCCCCTTTTTATCTTTTTGAGCAAGGATTTACTTCCAAGAAATTTAATATTTTTTTCCATTGAGAGAGATCTGTGTGAATAAATGGTAATCTGAATGGGTAATATTTCGTGAATACAGTGAATAAGTAAAAATTTCCCAGCTGAACTTTAACAATTTGTTAGTAATCAAAGAAACATATTGCTTTGGATCATTCTAATAGAATATTAACTAATTCTTGACACTTATTCGTCAATTGCTGTCTTAAACTGATGTAATTGATTGTAACAGTACTAGCTTGAATCAATCATTTGATTCTTCAGTAGGAGCTAATAGTAGACTACTCTTTTCCAGTTGTACCTTATACACAGCATCAGCTTCTTCAGAAGAGCACCATCATTTTCTATGCTTAATGATATTTCATTTTGCTTACTCCACAGTTTATTTCATTCCATATTATTATAAAGTATTACTTTAAGATTGCCCCATTGTAAATTAATAAACAAAACAAAAACTTGTGCATTACATAGGGAAATATGGTACAATTTTTCTTTTTATTTGAAATCAGTATATTGCTGATAAAGCTTATGTAAATTATTTTTACTGCCTGATTTGGATATTTTGAATATGTTGGCTATCTCTCCTGTATATCTCCTGTATTGTATAAGGTTAATTATTCTCATTTAATGTCTTCATTTTATTCCTCTCAACCTCAACTTATCTACCTGGCTGCAAATCTTTAGCATGAAACTTTACAAACCACTTGTAAAATGTACATTGCTATAAGAGATGTCACAATCAATCTTTTTGTATATTGTTAAAGCTAAATCTTCTTAATAGCATTTAATGATAAAATCAGAATTTATTTTTTAACAATAATATAGTTAAGAAGGCAGCCATGGAAAATATCCTGTTTAATTTTTATTTCAACAATATTTGCATTATTGCAGACTTGTGTTTTTGTTGAAAAAGAAAAAAAAAATTACCAGAAATTTAAAATAATGTTTACTGGAAGCATTGCTAATATTCCCCTAAAGTACCTTACTGTTTTTGTATATGTAAATTCTTGTTAGCTATGCTTCCATTATAGTTGTTCACTTTTAAACTCTTGATTTTGTAGTTAAAAAAAAAAAAAAGAATTGAGGGTATTGGTACAAAATCAGCATGTTACACACACACACACACACTTTTTCAGTAATAATAATAGTTGTGTAAGAGCTCTACGATATGATTTTAAATTGAAAAAAAATTTTTTTTTTAATAATTTTCTTCCATCTGAAATTATTGATTACTCTTTGGAGTATGTTAAGTCAGTACTCTGCTTTTCTATCTAAAATAAATCAAGGAAATAGCTTTTAATGAAATAAGTTATATATAAAACAATCTGTGTATTTAAAAATAAATCTTTTTCCCTTAAAAATACCAGAAAATTAATCTCTTGACAATATTATTTGACAATGCTAGTGTAATGAAAACAAAAAATAATTGTCAAATCTGGATTATTCTGCTAGCATTTTGGATAAAAAGAATGTTATAACTCTAACATACAATGGTCAGCTGAAAGGTTCATAGGTTGAGCCAGATTCTCTTGGAATGTGACCAAACTAGTTTATTTTTTAACATAGGTCCCCTTGTAGTCCACTTCCATTGGTGTTTTAGTGCTTGGATCCCAATATTGAAGAAATATTTATGCTGTTGGTCAAAAAAGTCATCAACAGCAGATATAACATCATCGTCACTGCAATACTGGTCCCTAGCCAAGTGTTTTTTATGTTGGGTAATGTCTTGGTAAAGAAAAGAAAAAAGCGAAAAGAAAAGAAAACAAATAATAAGTGTCAACTTCCGGTAGGAATAAGTCTGCAACAGATTTGTCCCTCAACTGCAACACTTGTAGCCAAAATCCGGTTTGAACGATTTACCACGCGCCGCCTCCGTCCAGAAGAGACTGTGGACAAGTTTCTAACAGATTTGCAATGGCTGGTAGGCGACATGCCGGCAGAATGTTGGATGAAGAGCGCCTTCATTAATGGATTACCAAGTCACGTCAAGGGGCTCCTTCGTTCGTCTACCAGGATGGAAACCCTAACTTTGAGAGAGCTACTTGAAAGAGCTTGTGCCGTATTGGTGGATACCAGGGACAAACATTTAGCTGCCGCAGGGCAACCCAAGCAAAACTAGCCAGAGTGATATCAACTGTTTGTGTGCAACGCGGCAGTGCTAGAAACCGGAGAGAAAGATCGGTCATGCGTTATCTTTGCAACAAAACAGGGCACTTAGTAAAAAAACTCTCTGGGAAATGGAAACAGGGGCGAGATGTTGGCGCCACTCTCTCCCCATTCAAATTACAAGAGGCGTTGCCCGTGATTGAAGCTGTCATTAATGGCAAGAAGCGCACAGCACTGGTGGATTCTGGATGTTCTCAGTCCCTCGTGACTGGATCAGTATGCAACCCCTGGAGTCGGCAAGCTTCGGATGTCCTAACAGTCAACGGTGGAACCCTCCGCAGTAATGGTGTTGGGACTATCATGCTGGTGGTAGATAACGTGGGCCCCGTGAAAGTTGATGTTGTGGTTGTGGACAGTCTGCTGTTAGGCTTTGACATGCTAATTGGAATGGATGCAATCAAAATGCTGGGTGGAGTTCGGATAGACCAGTTCAATGGTGCTATTTTCTCAAGGACGCAGCCGTGTGCTTGTGCCGCGATCAGAATAGAGGAAGCAGACTTCAGCGCTGAGTTCGATGAGCAAACCAGGGTTTGGACAGCGTCATGGAAGTGGTCAAGCAATCAGCCACCTGGTGGACTTACGAATAAAATGCCCGAGTATCCCATGTCCGCTCAAATTCGTCAAGAGTACCGTCGTGAGCTGGAAACGTGACTGAGCAACGGATGGCTGCTTCCCTATCCCGAGGAGGAACTTGGTCCCCCAAAAGGCCTGATTCCATTGATGGCCGTTTTTCAACAGAATAAGTCTAAGGTGCGCCCGGTGCTGGACTTTCGTGAGTTGAATGGATATGTCGACGGCTACACGACACAAGCCGACGTCTGCACACAAAAGTTGAGAGAGTGGAGAAAGAAAGGCTCCAATGTGTCGTTGCTGGATCTCCGAAGGGCCTATCTACAAGTGCGTGTGGCCATACCAGACTGTTGTCTTCGAAGGAGAAAGGTACTGCTTATCGCGCATGGGTTTCGGACTCAATGTCAATGGACTCATCTATCATGTGAGCTATTGTTGAGGCTACACTCTCGCAGGATGAGGCGATCCGGCGGGCAACATCGGCATACATTGACGATGTCTTTATCAACGAAGACATAGCTTCCGCAACCAGGGTGAGGCAACATTTGGCTAACTTTGGACTGACAAGCAAAGAACCGGAGCGGCTGCAGAACGTTGCGAGAGTGCTTGGCTTGGCAGTTCGGGGAGAGGACAATACTCTGATATGGGAATGAGGGAACGAGGTCCCGAGTGTGCCACGTATTCTTACCCGCTGTTGCGTGTTCTCATTTTGTGGAAAGTTGGTCGGGCACTTCCCAGTGGTGAAATGGCTTAGGGTGGCTGCAGCATTTATTAAGAGTAGAGCGGCAGACATAACAAAGGGTTCGGATGACAAGGTGATCGATGTCCCTTTAACGACAATGATGGGAGAAGTCGCCGCAAGAGTGTGTCAAAAAGACCCCGTGTGAGGAAAGTGGTGTGTTAATAGTCCCGAGCTCGACGTTTGGGTCGACGCAAGCTCTTTAGCCACTGGAGTATCATTGGAGCACGATGGAGTTGCTGTGGAGGATGCGAGCTGGTTACGAAAGGAAAGGGATACGCAGCACATAAATTTGGCGGAGCTTGATGCGATGCTAAAAGGTGTAAACATGGCATTAATGTGGGAAGCGAATACACTGCATCTTCACACTGACTCTGCCTGTGTACACAGATGTGTCACGGACACCCTCATGGGGAAGGCTAGGGTGCACACCAAAGCAGCAAGTGAGATGCTAATTAGACGGTGACTTGATACACTCACAAGCTTGGTCCAAGAATATAACCTGTCTGTGGATGTAGTTTTGGTGAAGTCGGAACATAACTGAGTAGATAGCCTAACGAGAGTACCACAGTGATGGCTTGACCTTGTCAGGACGGTTGAACCTGCATGCTGTGCAAGCACCGTCTTGCCAGACAAGCACGATTCTGACTGGATAAGGTCCATCCATCACCTAAGCAGCAACCCCGGAATAAGGCGAACGTTGTACTTCGTTAGACAGGTCGATTCCACAGTTTCTAAAGCCTCGATTAGGGCTGTGGTGAGAAAGTGCGAGAAGTGTCAGTCGATTGACCCTCCACCCACGTGTTGGCCGAAGGGGAGATTGGACGTGAGTGATACTTGGTTTCAAGTGGGAATGGATGTAACCCACTACCAAGGCCGACACTATCTGTCCCTCATTGACTGCGGGCCCTCACGGTTTTCAATTTGGCGTCATCTGAGGCAACAAGATGCAGCAAGCATTATCAGCCACCTGGAAGGCCTGTTCTGCGAGCGTGGAGTGCCGGCTGAAATGCTCGTTGACAATGATACAGCATTTTGCAGCAAGAGCCTCGAGGACTTTCTAAGTGAGTGGGGAGTCCAATTGCGTTTTCGTTGTGCGCATGTTCCCTCCGGAAATGGCATTGTGGAACGATGTCATCGAGGTGTCAAACGAATTGCAGTGAGGAAACAATGCACCATAATGGAAGCAGTCTATTGGTACAATGTCACTCCTAAGGATAATGTGTCACCGCTGACTTCCCCTACTAACCTTATTCATCGCTATCACGTCCGACTGAAGGGTATCGATGCAACCCTGCCAGATAGGCCCAAGCGTGGATATAATGTGGGTAATTGTGTCTGGATGAAGACCCCAATTGGACGGTGCACGTCCCCTTATATACGTGGATGCGTTACAGGTGTGATAAGCCCACAAAACTTCCTTGTCAACGGGATGCCCCGCCATGTGAGGGACCTGTGTCCCGTTATGGGCTCAAGTGCCTTGGAGAGAGGTAGTGACAGCGAACTTTCAACCCAAAGTGCAAGGGTGATCACCATCAACAAAGCACACAGTAGTCCCTGTGAGGTAAGCAACACGTATGCAACAGGTGATACTTCTTCAGACGAGTCGTCCGAGGAGGAGGAAGTACAGGAGGTACCATTACTGCGAAGGAGCACTAGACAGAAGAGACCCACTCTGGATTGTTACCTCTGTAATCACCAGATCACGAGGGAGTGTAGCGGAACTGAAAGGCAGCAGTCTGTGGGTTCTGCTGAACTGACTACAGTTCACCGTTCTAAGAGGCAACGAGTGGCATGCGTAATATGTAAGCAGAATAGTGGATGCTTACGCAAATGTAGCAACAGTCCCTGGAAAAATGAAATACTGGACGAATGAGGAAAGAATCAAAATGGCGGCACCCATGTTTTATGATAGGTCTCGGACGCCTAATGTGAAATCTCGTTGTCTAGTGATTTGTATGTAAATTATGGTCGGGCCTCGGCTGTATAAAGTGAGCCGTTTTTTGGGGAGAGACAGACACGTTCTTGTTGGTGAGAAGCGAAGGCTGGGTGTTTGACCCAATTTTGCCATCTCTACGTTGCCTGTTGGATTGTTACGTCGGACAGTCGTTTGAACTGGATTTTGGCTACAAGTGTTGCGGTTGAGGGACAAATCTGTTGCAGCCCTATTCCTACCGGTAGTTGACACTTATTATTTTGATAGCTGCTGATATGTCTCCCGGGCCGCACCTTTCAACCGTATATAAACAAAAACTCTGGTATTGATTTATTGCATGTTTTTGATAAGATATCATAACCTTTCATTGTTTGAACACCCCCTTCTAGGATATTTAATTCCAAAAACTCTTACCTTGGACTTGATAAGGTGTAAACATGTTTGATGTTTGACAGTACTTTAAATAACCACAGCAAGAATTTTGCTTCAGAATTTGCAAAATTCCAGAAGACCATAAATGTTGTCATACTGACCCCCTTCCATGCAATTGGGTGGTTTAGGGAAGATCTAGACTATATCTTAATGAATTCTGCTGGTCTATTTCAGGTCAAATCTTCCCTGAACCTTCTCCAAACTCATTTTATGGCTTCTAATTATTATTTTTTAATTTGTTCTTTCTTTTTTTTTCTCCTTGACATCTAATTAGGTTCTGAGTTTTTTTTTGCGGTTTAATCTGCTTCAAATCATCATTAGGCATTCTCATGCAGTAAAATGTTTTACCAGCATTGCCACCCTGTTATATCCCTCATGCAGTAAAATGTTTTACCAGCATTGCCACCCTGTTATATCCCTCATGCAGTAAAATGTTTTACCAGCATTGCCACCCTGTTATATCCCTCATGCAGTAAAATGTTTTACCAGCATTGCCACCCTGTTATATCCCTCATGCAGTAAAATGTTTTACCAGCATTGCCACCCTGTTATATCCCTCATGCAGTAAAATGTTTTACCAGCATTGCCACCCTGTTATATCCCTCATGCAGTAAAATGTTTTGCCAGCATTGCCACCCTGTTATATCCCTCATGCAGTAAAATGTTTTGCCAGCATTGCCACCCTGTTATATCCCTCATGCAGTAAAATGTTTTGCCAGCATTGCCACCCTGTTATATCCCTCATGCAGTAAAATGTTTTGCCAGCATTGCCACCCTGTTATATCCCTCATGCAGTAAAATGTTTTGCCAGCATTGCCACCCTGTTATATCCCTCATGCAGTAAAATGTTTTGCCAGCATTGCCACCCTGTTATATCCCTCATGCAGTAAAATGTTTTGCCAGCATTGCCACCCTGTTATATCCCTCATGCAGTAAAATGTTTTGCCAGCATTGCCACCCTGTTATATCCCTCATGCAGTAAAATGTTTTACCAGCATTGCCACCCTGTTATATCCCTCATGCAGTAAAATGTTTTGCCAGCATTGCCACCCTGTTATATCCCTCATGCAGTAAAATGTTTTACCAGCATTGCCACCCTGTTATATCCCTCATGCAGTAAAATGTTTTACCAGCATTGCCACCCTGTTATATCCCTCATGCAGTAAAATGTTTTGCCAGCATTGCCACCCTGTTATATCCCTCATGCAGTAAAATGTTTTACCAGCATTGCCACCCTGTTATATCCCTCATGCAGTAAAATGTTTTACCAGCATTGCCACCCTGTTATATCCCTCATGCAGTAAAATGTTTTGCCAGCATTGCCACCCTGTTATATCCCTCATGCAGTAAAATGTTTTGCCAGCATTGCCACCCTGTTATATCCCTCATGCAGTAAAATGTTTTACCAGCATTGCCACCCTGTTATATCCCTCATGCAGTAAAATGTTTTACCAGCATTGCCACCCTGTTATATCCCTCATGCAGTAAAATGTTTTACCAGCATTGCCACCCTGTTATATCCCTCATGCAGTAAAATGTTTTGCCAGCATTGCCACCCTGTTATATCCCTCATGCAGTAAAATGTTTTGCCAGCATTGCCACCCTGTTATATCCCTCATGCAGTAAAATGTTTTGCCAGCATTGCCACCCTGTTATATCCCTCATGCAGTAAAATGTTTTACCAGCATTGCCACCCTGTTATATCCCTCATACAGTAAAATGTTTTGCCAGCATTGCCACCCTGTTATATCCCTCATGCAGTAAAATGTTTTGCCAGCATTGCCACCCTGTTATATCCCTCATGCAGTAAAATGTTTTGCCAGCATTGCCACCCTGTTATATCCCTCATGCAGTAAAATGTTTTGCCAGCATTGCCACCCTGTTATATCCCTCATGCAGTAAAATGTTTTGCCAACATTGCCACCCTGTTATATCCCTCATGCAGTAAAATGTTTTGCCAGCATTGCCACCCTGTTATATCCCTCATGCAGTAAAATGTTTTGCCAGCATTGCCACCCTGTTATATCCCTCATGCAGTAAAATGTTTTACCAGCATTGCCACCCTGTTATATCCCTCATGCAGTAAAATGTTTTACCAGCATTGCCACCCTGTTATATCCCTCATGCAGTAAAATGTTTTACCAGCATTGCCACCCTGTTATATCCCTCATGCAGTAAAATGTTTTACCAGCATTGCCACCCTGTTATATCCCTCATGCAGTAAAATGTTTTACCAGCATTGCCACCCTGTTATATCCCTCATGCAGTAAAATGTTTTACCAGCATTGCCACCCTGTTATATCCCTCATGCAGTAAAATGTTTTACCAGCATTGCCACCCTGTTATATCCCTCATGCAGTAAAATGTTTTACCAGCATTGCCACCCTGTTATATCCCTCATGCAGTAAAATGTTCAACCAAGGTTACCACCCTGTTATAATACATAATATTGCTTGCTTTTGTGATTTTTCAAAAAAAACATTTTCTTTCAATAAATGAAAGTAAGCCAGTATAATTCAAAGCCCTTTAAACACTTTATTCCAGATGTTTTTGTGTTTTTATTAAATTTAAATTATTAAATAACATTTTTTCAAAATCTTCAAACTATTTTGTAAAGATATTTTCAAAACTAATCATTTTTATCACTTATTGAAAATAAATTTTTAAATAGTTCCAGAAATTAGTTCACAATGAAATTGCATACAGATTAGTATAATTTTTTTCAATATTTAAAAAACATTAAAATTTTAATGATGCTTCAAGAATTCTTTTAGATTCATAATGTTTGAACATTAATCTTAGTGCAATAAAAACAGACATATTTAAAAGCATTTCATAACAAAAAAGAAACAATTTATAACAAAAAAGGAGGTAGCAAATATATTACCGTAAAATGGTAATACGGATATATAACAATTAAAAACAGCTAAACTCATCAGAGCAAAAATCAAGGACAAAAAAAAATATTCACAGCAACTAAAAAATTATACAATCCCGACTGTTATATGCAGAAAAAAAAATGAAAAGCTAGTTACCAAGTTGACCAACCACTCCTGCTTACAGAGATGGCTGGCAGGATTTAATGTATACTGATCCAACAATAGAAAATTAGCCTTACTCAGCACTGAGAACATGTCTGGGCTTTAAGACTGGGCACACTGCTGGTTTTTAATCAAATGTTCAGCTATTAACACACCTATGTAAATTACCCACCTTTCTCTTGAGAATATTGGCTGGTATGTGTTAGTTGATCTGTGCTTCCAACCTTTGTCCTGTCTATTTGTTTTTGCTGTGGATTGATGAGGTGAGCACAAGATTTGCTAAGCTATTACCAATTGGTGTATGAAGCAGTTATTCTGCCAATCCATGTATTGCTTTTTGTGCCTGATCTATCATTGTTTATCTGGAAAGATGTTTTTCCTACCTATTAGTTCTGTAATTTATAAATTCAGATGTTAGTATGATCATGACTATGTAGGCAGAAGGCATAGTTCAACCAACATGTACTAGCCAATTTCCACAAGGGAAAGGTGGATAATTTATATTTCTTTATTTTTGTTATGAAATGGTTTTTAATATGTCTGCTTTTATTTTGCTAACAAAATTTTGTATGCCTGCAAAAATGTATTCACCTTCAAGTAAATAATAAATTATTTACTTGAAAACAAATTTCTTATAAATATGATCAGTGTCATAAATATTGCTTGTTCATAAAAATGCTTTTACAACTTTCCTAATCCACTGTTATATGTAATATAACCACTTATGATAGTGGGTTAATGTTGATAGGATAGCAGGTTAATAGGTTAATTGATGGGATAGCAGTATGTAAACTTAAGTTGGTGCCAACATATCTTGACTCCATGAAAATGTCCAGACCTTTATCAGTTGTGCTCTGACATCTATTGAATCAGTGTAAACTCCAGCTATGTTGCTTATGGCAAGGTGATTAATAACTGGGGTTTGAATAGAGCATGATAGTGGGAACCACATGGATGAAATATTTTTTTTTTGAATTTATGTAGACACTTGACATCCCGCGATTTATGGTGTCAAGTGGGTACTGGGAATATATGATTGAAGGCATTACCACCCTTCATGGCCTACCATGAGTTCATAATAATTGTGAGTAGAGTTGTCAGATTAGAATTGTCTGTGGTAACAGACAAGTGCCACTGGCTCAAATCAAAGTCACATTCAATACAGGACATACCAGACATATATTCAGTAAATCAATTTAGCATTCTTGAGCTTCCATAGGATATGGGGACAAAGGATTCACCATTGTGCCATGGACACAGTACCTCAGTTGGGCTTGTCACATCATTAACTGAACTCTGGGGGACTGGTGCTGGTGTGATATGATTCAATGTGTTATGTTACTAGTTGTTTCTAGCTGATAGTAGAATTTGGGTGTGACATATACTCCATGCAGCCAGTTCTCAACAAGAGACTGCAAGTGGTAGTTTCATAATGGTATGTGATATGCTCATGTGGCACAGGCCAGGTCTTCTGGTCTGATTAAATATGCTATGTTAAACTTCTTTGTGACCATTTTCACCCATTCATGAACTTCCTGTGGACCAACAATGACAGGTTATTACAGCAGGATAATGCACATGTGTCATCAGGCCAAAGTTGCTCACAACAGTTTTATAGAGCAATATGGAAACTTCTGATGAATGATGTATATGACCCCAATAGAGCATTTATGGGACCTGGAGATGTCTATATTCATGTAAGCACCTACAAATATCAAGGTGCCGTGGACAACTATTGAGATGGCATGGATCTACATCTCTCCAGAGGTTTTCCAACCACTTGTGAAATGATGTTATGTTGAGATGGTGCACTTCCAGCTATGAGTTAAATAGTAAGATTATATCAGAAAATCATTATTATCTTGAAAAAAATTCTTTCAATCCCAAAATATGTTTTGGCTAGAATGCTGAAAAACAAATCGATCATCACATCTGGACAAAAAAAGTGGAAAACAATGTGAAAGTTTTGTCAAATAGATGTTTTCATATATATTTAAAGAACTTTTGCTGGTTGAATACACAGAATTTTATATATTTAAACAGGTTTTTTAAAATTCATCTGACAATGTCTGTCTGATGTTTTATTGAATTTTTACAATTTTTGAATAAGATGTTTTACATCAGAATCAAAGTTGTGTAAAAACTGTCCAAATTTCATGCTTCGTTCTGTTTTTGTTAAAGTACTTTTGACCATCTTGGCCAAGAATTGGTTGTCGGTATGGTAGGTAAGATGTTGTTGGCTACATTCTGGTATTATTTTTAATGCTGGGATTTAAATTAATCCAAATAACATTATGTAAAACATCAAGCTAGACTGCTCCAGATAAGATGTTGTCACATATTTATATGCATTATTATTATTTTATATATATATATATATATATTTTTTTTTTTTCTTTGTTTCTTAAAAGAATGTAGTTATGTTTATAATTAATGTTTGAATGTGTATAAGTGATAATGTTTTGTTAAATTATATATTTTTTTTATTTTATCAGTTGAAGGACCCAAAGCTATCAGATTGAGTCCTGCCTCTTTTTCACGTACATCATCCATTGAAATTCAAGCATATCTGCATGGACAGTGGCCTAGAGACACTTGTATTTATCATAATCACTCAACTGGGGGAAACACACATTTTTTTGTCCAAGATCAGTCAACACAGGTAAGAAAAAAAATTAAATTAACTAATTAACTTTGCAAATGGTATCTCCTTGAATACTTTTTGCATTGTAGTAATCATTTTATTTCAAGTTTATAGGACTGTTCTGAGGTTTTTATTTTGCTATGATTTTGCTATGTATATGAGTTTTTCTTGAAATTCCAGTTCATATCTTGAAGCTTTTTCTGAAAAAGCTCAACTTGATTAACACATTGTATATAAAACTGACTCGAAATCTGTTTTAGTTTCTAATGTAAATAAATATTTTTAGAAAAATGTCAGAGCTACTTTTAGCAATACAGAGAACATTTTTATTTGTGGGAGTGTAACCCTAATCATTGACAAATTTGACAGCACCACATACATTCACTCATTCACTAGCTTTGCCTCTCCTATTTTTCTTTCTCTGAGTTGCTGAATTTTTTCATTAGTTTTGTTGAGTAATATCAACCTTATGAGTCAGCTGTCTTTCTTTTGTCTCCTCAGTTGTGGCCAGTGTATCATCTTAATAGGGTTGATTTGGGTTTCCCGAAATCCTATGATATGAAGTGAAGTTTAGCGTGACCCCAATAACTGGGTCACTAATGCTGTAGTTCTCACCTGTGTCAAGTTATCCAGCTTATATACTCTTCTCCAACAGTGCTGGCTTAGACATATACACTGTATGCTGGACCGGAAGATTTTGAAGGTCATTCTGTATAGTGAACTGGCCACTGGCAAGAGGGCACAAAGACAATCTCTTCTTCACTTTAAGGACATCTGCAAAAGGAACATGAGAGTGATGGACATGGATATTGAGAAGTGTGAAGATGTTGCCAATGATTGCTTATGCTGGAGATGCAATTTACACAGAGGACTGAAGCAAGGAAAGGAGAAATGGAGACTTGTCGCTGGGGAGAAGTATGATCGAGGGAAAGAAAAAACATGGAGAGAGAGCATCTTTGTGATCAATACTGTCACTCCCATGTTGGCCTGTACAGCCATAACAGATGCTGCGCCACCATCAGCTGCTGGAGTATTTCTTTTAAAGTATAAAATTGTATACAGCATACAATGCATCTGTAGTTGAAGCCATAAAGTTGCATACAATATATTTGGATTTCAGCATTGAGTGGCTGTGACTGGGTGTTGACATGCCGCTGAATGAAATCAACCAACTAACCATTTCGGCATTAATGACCCATAGTGGTTGATATGCCGGTAAAATAACCAATCAGTCTCTATCACCACATAAACTTAAGACTTTGCATTTTTGATTATGTCAATTTGGAGCTTTTTGCACAGGTAATGGCTAAGAATTACAGGTGACAGATACATAATCCAGTTCAGTAAAGATAGCTTTCAAGGACCTCTTCATCTCTTAAAACTTTTGGGTGAACATTGTCAAAGACAGAGAGGTTTTACAATAGGCTGCAGGTATTGCAGGAGTTCAAGTTGCTTGGGGTGAAATGATTAAAAAAAAACAAAAACGTTTGTGTTTTTCAAACCAAATTTAAATTGATTAGAATATTTTTTCTACTTGTCAGTAAAATCTATAAATTCATCCATACTGACAGATCTGTCAACACAAAGTAATTCTCTTTTATTAAAATGTCTTTCAAAAATAAAATGTACTTTTCTGAAATGTTATTTGAGGAAAATTAAGTTAATCTGAACTGAAAAAGTATTACTTGCAGAATGGAGGAGTGTGTTTTTCTGATGTGTTGAGTAATTTATTGACAGAAAATGTAAGTATTGTGGACAAAATTGAAAGAAATTACTTGACAAATAGGTCAATGCCTTTTTTCTATATAATTTTTTTAACTACCAAGTAATCTTAAAAATTTAAGAAAATATCTCAAGCAATGTAATATTATTGTCCTCATCTTTGTTGTTTTTATCACAATGTTTTGGTGTTGTGCTCTCCGGCATTCATCAGGTGTATGTTGATCTGAGTAACCTACAGGAAATTCCAAAATTAACTCTTTATTTAATCTAAAGGGGTAGACTGTTCTTGGACCATTACCCACGTCTAGAGATATCTCATCTAGTTCTAATTTTTAGTATTGCTGTTATTGGTCACCCTGTTTTCACTGAGTCCAAGTATACATTGCCTGACCCATACTGAATTCACAATTTTTATGTCACCAAATTTATGAACCAACACTTTAATCTATTGTCCCATAGTACAATTATTTGTGGAGCCTTAAACCTAACCTGCCTGCTGAGGAATGTTGCTGCTTGTCATACTTGACTGCACTCATTCTTTTGTTAGAGTTGTTGCTGTTGTGGTGGAAGATTTGCTGTCATTTGTGTTTCTTTCTTTATTAGCAGTTTCCATATTGTATTTATTTCTATGCTAGGCCTGGGTATGATGATCAACTACATCTGGTAGCAAGGACTCTAATCAGGAGATTGGAAGTTTTGAGGAGCATGGAACCACCTCTTAATTACTGTTGTTCCCAGGTTCACCCTATCCCAGGCTGGTAGCACCTATTAGTGTCCCAACTATAGGCAAATAATTGATACCCACCTCCTGGCAAACTGGGGTCAAACATGAAGGTGTAAAAAAAAAATAAAAAAAATCAAAAAAGTACATTTCATAGTGAATTATCATTGTCCTACCCGAGGTGCTCCCAAACCATGGTGCCCCTGTTTAGTTGCTGAAGACAATGGATTTAGAGGAGTAAACCTTGAAATAAATTTTGTTACAACCTGGGTCGCAGGAGGCTTCAGTGGCAGTCTTCAACAAACAGATGTCCTAGTACAGTTTATCCATCCCATGTGGACAAAAGTGAGGCACACAGCCCAGATGTGGGAATGGTGGATTTCTCAAATGCTGCAAAAATTTGATTTGGTATGATGGCTAAGACAGGCAGTCCTGTGAAAACTTTGAAACCAGTAATATGGCTAGTTCTCTTACAAAATCAAAGATAGGTGGTGGTGTTAATGTTTCCAGTGATGTTTGGGGCTTGACTGACTCTTGGGTGCAGGAGGCAGGGTCTGGCCATCGTAGTAAATCCAGCAAGCACCCAAACAAGTTTCGGGTTGCATCACTTAATGTGGATACCCTGAAAAGAAGAAGTAGTGAGGTGGTGGAAACAATCACTAGGAGTTTAGAAGCACAGATGGTCAAGAAGACTGGAGGCCAATCAAACCCATCTTCTCAAAAGCAAATCTCCCACTATAAGTTCTGATGTGGAAACAAAAATGGACAAGGTGGTGCTAGCATTCTGCTAGCTGAAAGATGGGTCGTGAAGGTCCTTGCTGTGCAATGGATCCTACTATTGAGGCTGGTTGTGGGCTTGGCTGTTTTCACGTTTCTCTCTCTTTCTCTATGTTCCATAAGTCAGTCATCCTGACACAGAATAGGAGTGCTTCTATCACCAGTTTGCAGAACCTGGTTGCTGGAGTTCCCTCATCGGAGATTCTCATAATTGGGGATTGGAATAGGCAAGGAAGTTCATGGTGGTCATGATTACGGGGTACAAAACACTGAAAGTGAGAGAATACTGGAGTTTGCTTTGGCAAATGATCTGATCATTGGTAACACTCTGTTCTTGAAAAGAATTACATCTTCTCACCTTCAGTTCTGGCAGTCATAAATCACAGCTTGACTATACTGCAAAAGCTTCAGCAAGTTGGTCTTAGATGTCAAGGTAAGGAGTGTGCATTGCAACATCATCTGCTAGTTTGTGACTTCCATACCAAAACTCAGGAAACAAAAGTCAAAATTGTACCTTCAAACCTGAAGGCTTCGTCATCCAACTATCGCAAGTGAGTTTCAAACAGCCTACAATGCTAAATTGGAGGCCTTGCAGACTGACATTGATGCTATACCAAATATGGAAGAAATTTAGTCTAAGCTGGAGGTGGCCAATGAGGTATGTGGCACCTTCAAGAACCATCAGTAGAAAGCAGAAAACTGGTGGTGGAATTGCTGAGTTGGTGATGCTGTCATTGAGAAAAAGTCGCACTACAAGACCTACAGGGCTCATATGAGACGGTTTTGTTGTTAAAGCAGCTGAAGTGAAAGGCAGCCTAAATATATATATTTAGCAAGGCTAAACGTATAGCCAGAAGAGTTGTATGGCTTGACAAATCAGAGGCTGAGATCACTTTCGCTGATATATCACATCACTGCGATGAGGTCTTATGTCTTGAAAGCAGATGGACAGAACCAACCAGGATGTCATTGGTGAGAAGTGTCTTCTGAATGATGCTGGAGAACTATCACTCAGTGATGACCATACTTCAAAGCTTGGGTTGAACATTATAGCAGGTTGCTAAATATTGAGTTTGACTGGTCTAGTTATACACTCCCTCAGGTTGCACTGGTTGCAGCTCCTCCTCCATTTCCATTTGTAACATCAGCACTGATTGATAAAGTGGTCAAGAAGATGAATTGTGGAAAGGCAGCTTGCCCATTTGGTGATAGTCATTGAAATGCTTAGGTTACTTAAGGAATTGCTTTTCAGTAGTGATGTGATTCCTATTGAGTGGGAGAAGAGCTGCATTCTCAACCTCTACATGGGTAAGGGTGACGCCTTGTACAGAGGCAACTACAGAGGCCTCAAGCTCACTGATCGAGTAAAGAAACTGCTGGAACATGTGCTAGACTCCTACATCAGACAAATGGTCAACATTGATAAAATGCAGTATGGTTTCATGCCAGGGAGAAATTCATTGCTGCTGTGAAACCTCTCGTCTTCACCTATGTGGATCTGGAGAAGGCGTTTGATTGTGTTCCAAGAAAGGTGATCTGGTGGTCCATAAGAAGGCTTGGAGTTGAGGATTGGGCTATTCATGTGGTTCAAGGCATGTACTGCAATGCCTGGAGTCAAGGTAGTTAATGGCCAATATAGCAGGGAGTGTGGTGCTGGTGTTCATTAAAGCTCAGTCTTGACTCCACTGCTCTTCATTCTCATGAAGGCACTCTCTCTGGAGTTCTACACTGGTGTACCATGGGAACTTCTAAATGCTGATGACCTCGTGTTAATTTCAATCTTGTGCTCCAAATGCAACATCTGGAACTACAGTGGTATCACCAGTAGGCTAACAGAACTATCAGATTACATCTGCCCTAGATGCTGTGGCTATTGATGGCAGACCCACTACCCAAGTCACTGTTATCTGAGCCCTGTTATCTTGGGGATATGCTTTGTGCAGTTGGAGGTTGTGAGCTTGACATTGTAACCAGGTGCTCTGTGGCTTGGGGGAAATTCAAAAAGCTCCTACCCATTCTCAAATCCAAACACATATTGAGAACTGCATGTGTATGATCTGCACTGCTCCACAGCAGTGAGGCATGGACACCAAGTGTGGTGGCCTTGCAGGGGCTCCACTGCAATGACCACTAAATGATTCATTGGATCTGCAGCACCAAGCCTCAGTATGAAACCCCCTCATCTGAGTTAACAAGGCTCAATATTGAGTATATAACATCAGTGATGTGCAC